>OW028728.1:650000-1257775 GCA_932294345.1 Pandemis cinnamomeana | reverse complement strand
CTCTAGGAATATTATCTACTAATTATAGTTTTAATTATTTACCTCGTGTTTTTATCCCGTGGGAAATTTGAATTCCTTTGTTGTGCACCTTTATACTAATCGAGGAATAATTATGTAGGTATGCCAAATGTAATGTAGCTTTATTGGTACGACATTTCGGGATTTTCCAATCCCGCGGGAAAATCGGGATAAGAAGTATTCTTTTTCCGTCTCCTGGTTCTAAGCTACCTCCAAACCAATTTTCAGCCAAATCGGTGCAGCCGTTCTCGAGTTATAAATAGTGTTATCACTATCACTGCATAGTTTAAAATAAAGTCGCTTTCTCTGTCCCTATGTCCCTATGTATGCTTATATCTTCAAAACTACACAACGGATTTTGATGCAGTTTTTTTTTAATAGCGAGAGTGATTCAAGAGGAAGGTTTTTATAAATAATTCTACGCAGACGAAGTCGCGGGCAGAAGCTAGTAATATATATTATAATATCGCTTTAAAAATTCAATAATTAAATAAAATTCCTAAACGACACTGAAAATTAGAACCCAGAAAAATCCAAAAAGTGAAGCTATGGCTGGGAACCAAACCCGGATCCTCATATTTCCGTGATACGTGCTATACCGCTACACCACCCAGGAGGGGGTTACCGTGACGTCTTAATGCGACTCAGTTCAGGTTTTAGCTGTCATTTTTAGTATGGTTCTGACAGCGGGTGATAACTCCACAGGAAAAGGTACCTAACATAAGACCTAAGAAAATACAAAATAGATGGAAACCTGAGTTTTCCTTATAACCTTTCACGCTGGGTAATCTCTATGATATATGCATTAACGGAGGAAGGGCGCACGGCAGTGCAGACGCCAAGTCTGTACATTATATATTAGGTATGATAAAAGACAGGCCAACCAAAGTTATATTAAAAGATATGCAACCAAATTGAGGATACATAAATACACAAATCACGTCTATAACCCTAACGGGGTAGACAGAGCCTAAGGTAACAAGATCTACAGGCCACGTTTAGCAAAATTGTGAGCGTATAGGTGGAAAATGGAATCAAAATAGTGATGGTTTGCCACCCGCGTGGCCAATAACATGATTCCTATGTTTTTCGCCCATTCCCTCAAAGGGCTTTTACCTGCGCGGGAAGAGAAGCAACTGGTACATTCTATGTTTTTCCTTTGCTCCCAGACCAGCATGGAAGTAGTTTGGTAGTAAACAAATTAAAGTTCATACATACATATACATACACAAATCACGTCTATATCCCTTACGGAGTAGACAGAGCCTGACAAGACCCAAAGGCTACGCTTAAAAGTTAAAGTTCATAATTTTCCTAAAACTGACCCTTCCCGAACGAAGTCGCGAGCGCCAGCTAGTTGTGTGTAAAAACATGGACTTTCATATTTTAAAATTTGGCTTTGAAACAAAATTTGGATTACAATACAATACAATACAGATATTCTCTATTGAACACCACAAAGTACAAAACAATACAGAAACAAAGAACAAAGTAGACATTGGCGGTCGGCCAATAAGAGAAAGCAATAAGTTGAATTGTTGCTTGAACTTGGCCCGTTTTTATCCGTGCTCCCTCGTATTGTGCTGTTACTGTATGTACATTATATCGCTGGCTGCGTGTTATTCAAGCTAGAAGTAGCACAGGGGATGAGTGGAGAGGCGTTGCTAGAAAATATTTTTTCAAAGTAAACTGCAACAAAGTAAAATTCCAGGCTGGGAGCAAAGAAAAAACATAGAATGTACCAGTTGCTTCTCTCGCGCAGATGGTAAAAGCCCATCGAGGGAATGGGCGAAAATCTTAGGAATCTTTTTATAGGCGATGCGGCTAGCAACCTATCAGAAAGAAAGAAAAAAAGAAAAAAGTTTATTTATGACAATCACAAAACATCATTTAAAGTAAATTAAACACACTTAAAACAATACAGATAAATTGTCACAAAATGGTCCCAACTCAGCATTTGCTGGCCTTACAGCCAGCGCTGGTCTTTCGTTGGGACCATAGGGTGATTACATTAAATAACAGTAATAGACACTAAACATAATAAAATATAATTGGATGTGCATACACACATAAATCACGTATTTATCCCTTACGGGGTAAACAGAGCCTAAGGTAACAAAACCTTAAGGCCACGTTTAGCATGATTAGAGCGTACCTATAGGTGGAAAGTGAAATCAAAATAGTGATGGGTTGCTAGCCGCATCGCCTAAAAAATAATTCCTAAGACTTTCGCCTATTCTATTCGCGGAAGAGAAACAACTCGTAAATTCTGTTTTTTATACTCCCAGACCAGCGTGGCAGAAAGAAACCAAAAGACGTTGTTCCGAATAAGACGGAAGATATGCCGTCTCGCTCTCTCTCTAATGGCGTCCGCGCTGTGCGCATCGCTCTGTATTTAAAAATTACTTTAATAAGTGTATCTTGCTAAAAAAGAATAAAATCAGTGTTAACCTGTTTCTGCATATAATTTGCCCTGCAAAAGTCCATTTCATTTTGGTCCTTCGTTCGTCGGTGGCGAGAAGAAACACTTCAACACTTCGTGCAAGTCACATCAAGAAGGTTATCAAGATCGCCATTACCAGTCATTACGTACGAGTTTACTTTACACATCGCCCTGACAGCTCATGTTCGTGAGTACAAGCGGATCTTCCACAGAGTATCAAGCTCCCGCAACAGCGGGCGAACAGCACACTGACGCGAGCACGCCGAACAATCGGTGCCAACATAACGACTAACAAGTTTTATTGGAGAGAGCAGGTTCAATCGCATCGTGCGTAGCGGCCTTAACACAAACTTCAAATTGGCGGCACTATATTGTCTATAGTCGCAGATACGCTAATATCAACAACTTTTTCGATCGAGAAAAAAAAAAAAAAAAAAAAAAAAAAAAAAAAATCATCGGTTATTACAATACATGTGCAATACGCAATTTTACACGAAATAGCAAGTTAACATCGCGGATTATACATATTTCAACAAAAACTTCGCGCTGCATTGTTTATTTCAGCCTATACTACAATAACAAACGGAATCATATGAAAGAAGAACACACACAGGAAATAACCTCAAGTTCGGTCATCAGAATGGAGTTGCAGAATTTGGTAATACAAAGAGGGAGCCTCAAAGGCAAACTCACACGAATTAGTAATTACGTGCAAACTTTTAATACCCTAACGGACGACACTACCGAATTAAGGGTGCGCTATGAGGATTTAATTTCGCTGCTCGACAAAATTGAGAGTATACAGAGCCAGATCGAAGCTCTGGACAGAGAAGTAGAACGAAACTCAGTGCATGAACGTGAAAGGGACGCAAACGAACAGAAGTTTTACCAGACTAAAGCAGCCATGGAGCGCATTCTTAATCCCTCGACACATAACAGTTCTATAAATGATTCTCAACATTCCCAAATCATGCTATCACAAGTTCGACTGCCCCAGCTTCAGCTTCCAACCTTCGACGGCGCCATAAAGGAATGGCCGGTGTTCAAAAATATATTCAAGTCTGCAGTGGACAGTTGCAACTTGCCGGTGCTGCACAAGTTTCAATACTTGAAGTCATCGTTAAAGGGTGAAGCCGCAGGGCTAGTGAGCTCTCTTATAATTTCAGAAGCTAATTATCTTAAGGCTTGGGACATACTCATTAAGAGGTATGAAAATAAAACAATAATTGTAAATCATCACATAAAAACATTTGTAAATTATTCAACTATTACAAGATATAACTTAAAGGAATTTTTAGTAGCTTTACAGCAAAGCCTAGACTCCTTGCGGTCCCTGAATTTGCCAGTGGACTCTTGGGATGTATTGTTAGTATTCTTAATCACACAAAAACTTGATAACTCTTTGCGGGCTGCTTGGGAAATGAGCCGTAAGGAAACAACAATTCCCCAATTCGAAGAATTGCTAGAATTCCTGAATTTAAGAGTTACAGCCTTTGAAATGTTAACTGATAAACAGCCTGAAAAGCCTAGCTACTCACAAACAAAAACAGCACACATGACATCTGCTTCCAATACAGATGTTACATGTTTAATGTGTAATGGACCACATAGGTTACATAAATGTCCCAATTACCTCGAGCTACCCATATCTAAAAGAATTGAATTTGTAAAATCACGATCTTTATGCTTTAACTGTTTACAGGTGTATCAACCTAAACATAATTGCACTAAAACTAGCTGCTTTACTTGTCGTGGCAGGCACCACACAAGCATTCATCTGGACAGCCCTCAGCGGAAGGTAAACTATGCCGCAGTTGCAGACAATAGCTATCAACAAGAGCACACATATATCCAGGATATACATAACAATTCTACTTACAGTCAACAGACACCGAACATACATACTTACAGTCAACAGACACCGAACATACATACCTACAGTCAACAGACAATCCTACCTAGCATGCAGTCTGATATATCAACAAACATACCAACAAACATACTCGCAAACATACCTGCAAACATACCCGCATGCATACAACAACCAGCACATACAAGTCAAGCTTACCAACAAGCACACAGCATTTATACACATGCACAACCACAAAACCAACCGCTTACGCCTAATACAGATATAAAATCAGCTTCAACATCAACCGTTATGTTAGCAAACACTAATACCCCACAAATTTTGCTCTCTACAGCAGTTATAAACATTCAAGACGCGGCCGGCCACTGGCACAAGGCGCGCGCGCTCCTCGACTCCGGGAGTGAAGTCAACATCATGTCACACCGTGTTGCTACATTGCTACAGCACAAGCTTTATTACAGCGCATGCCGCATACAGGGAATCGGTAATACACATAAACATACACAAGTGAGTGCCACAGCTACTATATCCTCTAGGACAAATGACTACAAACGTCGCCTTAGTTTTGTCATAATGGATAACATCACTGTTCCGTTACCTCATACATTTATAAACACACAGCAATGGAATATTCCGTCTGCTCAAGCCATTAAGCTGGCAGATCCTACCTTTTTCATACCTAGCAACATAGATTTGCTTTTAGGAGCTGAAATATTTTATGATATTTTACAATCAGGCCATATTAGGTTAGGAAATAGTATGCCACAGTTAATTGAAACTAGTTTTGGATGGGTTGTGTCAGGCAACTGTATAACTGACAAAACAGCTCTAAATTCACCACAGGTCAGTTTATTTGTTTCTCAGCACACTGATGACATTCTGTGTAGGTTCTGGGAACAGGAAGAGGTCACGTCTAGGAAACTTATTTCTCCAGAACATAAATATTGTGAGCAGCTATTTCAAGACACCACAATTCAAACAGAATCAGGTCACTACATGGTAAATCTACCACTAGTAGAAAATAACGTGCCACAATTAGGTAACTCATTCAATACTGCTTATCGTTGCTTGTTGCAACTTGAATCTAGATTTCAAAAAGATGAAAACTTGTACAGAGAATATAAAAAATTTATTCATGAATTTATTGACTTAGGACACGCAGAATACATACATGTTACAGACTTCAACCAGTTGACAAGTCACAACAAGTCATTCTATCTCCCTCACCATGCTATTTTAAAGCCTGATAGTCAAACAACCAAGCTCCGAACAGTGTTTAATGGCAGTGCTAAAACAGACACAGGTGTTTCACTTAATGACATATTGCTAGAGGGTCCAAATATTTACAACGACTTGTTAGACATAATATTAAGATTTAGAATACACAAATATACCTTTACTGCGGACATTGTTAAGATGTTTAGAAATATTTTTATTAATCCTGACCAACGCCCACTACAACGGTTATTGTGGAGAGACTCAAAGTCTGATCCGTTACAATGTATACAACTTTCAACTGTAGTTTACGGTACAAAAAGCGCACCATACCTGGCTTGCCGTACTCTGCGCGATTTAGCGGAAAACATAAAGAAAATTACCCACTTGCTGCGGAGTGCATACAGCTAGATTCCTATATGGATGACTATTTGTCTGGGGGACAGTCACTACAAGAAGTCAAAGAAATGTGTACTCAACTCATCAACTTGCTAAAAACAGCTAACTTTGAACTACATAAATGGTCGGCAAATCATAGTAGTATACTCGAACATGTTCACATGTTGAACATAGATGCAAATTTAAACAACAATGTCTACGATTTCACACCTGATCACATAGTCAAAACGTTAGGCTTAAGATGGATGCCATCTATTGACAACTTTCAAATTCATATACCCGACTTTAAAAACCTGAGACCCACTAAAAGGAATGTGTTGTCTCAAATATCCCAAATATTTGATCCAGTAGGTATCTTAGCACCATCTACCATTTTAGCTAAAATATTAATGCAGGATATATGGAAACTCAAGTTAGCCTGGGACGATGAACTACCTTTACATATTCAAAATACCTGGCATGAGTTTTGTACAAGGTTAGATAACTTGAGATCTATTCAGATACCTCGATGCTACTTCACGGATCTTCCGTTGTCTATCACACTGGCAGGCTTCTGTGACAGTTCAGTGAAGTCATTTGGCGGATGTTTGTATCTACATGCAACATACAATAACAGGCAACCGACCTGTACCCTGATCATGGCTAAGACACGCGTCGCGCCGATTAAATCGCAATCTGTGCCCCGCCTGGAACTCTGCGGCGCTCTTCTGCTTGCGCAGCTTACAGTCAAGTTTCGAAACGCGACAGCTAAGAAATTACATATAAATGATATAATCTTATTTACAGACTCCCTAGTAGTTCTGAATTGGATTAAGACACCTTTCAGCCGTAAACTGAACCCATTTGTTTCGCATAGGCTACTGGAAATCGTTGAAACCACTAGGAGTGAAAATTGGCATCATGTTCAAACTAAAGAGAATCCCGCTGATCTCCTTACTAGGGGAGTTTACCCTGACAAATTACCTACACTAAAACTTTGGTGGAATGGGCCCGACTGGTTGCTTCAGGGCACCTCCACATGGCCTTTAAAGGGCCCTGCGATACCTTTGAACTTAGACTCAGTAGAAACTACGCCTAAAAATTGCCTTCATGGTGTGAACAAAAATAACCATAATTACTTTTATAATATATTCGAAAAGTATTCAAGCTTTAGCAAGATTGTAAGAATATTCGCTTTTGTGTTCAGATTCGTTCTTAAATTAAAAAACAGAGATAATACTTTACCTCCACATTTGACAGTGTCAGAGTTGGAAACGGCAAATAGGTTTATTATTAGAGTGGCACAAGAACAAGCATTCCCTAGAGAATTAAAGGAACTGAAAAAGGTAAAATCTGACACTGACAATAAGGCTAGTTCAAACACTGAATTGTTTACATTTAAGCGCAGCCCCTTAAGAAAGCTCAATGCATTTATAGATAACCACGGACTCATGCGTGCCGGTGGTCGCTTGTCACAATCTAACATACCTTACAATCACGCACACCCTATCATCCTACCAGCTAGAGAACACATCACTACACTGATAATTAATCATTATCATATCATGCTCCTACACACGGGCACACTCACTACACTAGCAAATATTAGATTCAAGTACTGGCCTATCAACGGGCGAAGAGAAGTAAGTAAAGTGATTCACAGATGCGCTCGCTGCATTCGATTTAGAGCACAAACCTGTGGACAACAAATGGCTGATCTGCCAGCCCCCAGGGTAACCTTGGATCGTCCATTCATACACACTGGTGTTGATTTCAGTGGCGCTATTTACTTACGCAGCTCGATGTCTCGCAACTGTAGGTATCAGAAAGGCTACATTTGTCTGTTTGTGTGTCTGGCTACAAAACTTTTGCATCTTGAACTTGTAAGCGAACTAACCTCACAAGCTTTTATTTGCGCGCTTAAACGGCTTATTGCTAGAAGAGGAGGTTGCAAATACATGTATTCAGATAATGCAACTAATTTTAAGGGTGCTAATAATGAATTGGCTGAACTTAATAAAATATTTAAGAATGATGCTTCCTATTCCGAAATTGTTAACTATTGTGCTATGAATAATATTCAATGGAAATTTACCATACCATTAGCAAGTCACATGGGTGGTTTGTATGAATCGGGCATCAAGAATGTTAAGGCTTTGTTAAAACGACAGCTCTGCAATGCTAAACTAACCTACGAGCTTATGTATACGCTACTTGTACAGGTGGAAGGAATCCTTAATTCGAGGCCACTTTGCGCCATTTCAGATTCACCGAATGACCTGGAATGCCTCACACCTGCGCATTTTGCGATAGGATCAGCAATTACAGATTTACCTGAACCAAACATGTTGGATATGAATGATAAAAGGTTAAATATGTACCAGAGGGTAACCCAAATGAGACAAAAAATTTGGAAACAATTCTATAATAATTACATTTCGGAACTGCTACCTAGAAATAAGTGGTTACAAAGTAGATCAAACTTAAAAGTAGGTGATATGATTATTGTTAAAGATGAGGCTACTCCGCCCTCTTGCTGGCCACTAGGAAAAGTAATAGCGGTAAATATAAATTCTCAGGATGGATTAGTAAGATCTGTGTTAATAAAGACGGCCAAGGGCGAGTACACAAGGCCTATTCATAAACTTATTTTGTTACCTGACATTGGATCAATTTAATAGTCTTAAGTATGCTAAACCTGTGTAAAAAGTGTTGCCCCTTATAAAATGTTTTCCCTATGAAAACCCAAGGCGCTTAATTTATAGGTGTAACCTCGCAGTTAAGAATTAATAATTGTTTTTTGTTTGTTAATTCCGGTTAATTTTAAACTTCAACACAGTTTGGAAATGTATAACTTAATGACTGTGTTGCAGTGACTTATAGTATAGTTTAGTGATACAATTAACCTATCCCTAAGTCTTTATAACTAACTTTAGAGGATAAGTTTCTACTAATAAAGCCCGGGAAAATGTTCCGAATAAGACGGAAGATATGCCGTCTCGCTCTCTCTCTAATGGCGTCCGCGCTGTGCGCATCGCTCTGTATTTAAAAATTACTTTAATAAGTGTATCTTGCTAAAAAAGAATAAAATCAGTGTTAACCTGTTTCTGCATATAATTTGCCCTGCAAAAGTCCATTTCAGACGTCTTATCCATAATCAGTGACGCTGTGGACTGGTCCATTTTCCGAGACTAATATTTGTGTATTTCTGTATTTTTTTAATTTTTATGTGCAATAAAGAGTTTACATACATACATACATACTAACTCGTCCATAATTACACCATAATTTTCCATATGTACCTTGTAGTTAGCAATAAAGATTTTTTATTTTTTTTTATTTTTTTTACACAAAATCCACAAAGCTAACTCGTCCACATTCTTAAATGCTGTTAGAAAATCTGAATTAAAACATGAATGGTTTAAATGCCGACTCCATGCCGTTCCCTGTTCCACCGACTACCCTTCAGGCAATTACCTGGAGATGGCTACAATACAGAATCGCTTTCCAGCAGCTTCCAACGTCATTTATGTTATAATTCTATAATACATAAGTGTACGCGTGAGATGGAGTCATCTTGACGTATCAGGGCATTTCCGTTTCATACAATACTAGCTTCTTCTTCGTCTGCGTAGAATCATCACTATCACTATCATAATCACTTCACTATCACTATCACTATCATCACTATCATCACTATCATCATCATCATCACTATCATCATCACTTCACTACATATTATAAAACAAAGTCACTTTTTCTGTCCACATGTCCCGATGTATGCTTATATCTTCAAAACCACACAACGGATTTTGATGCGGTTTTTTTTAATAGATAGAGTGATTCAAGAGGAAGGTTTATAAGTATAATACATGCATAATATACCGTGCGAAGCCGGGGCGGGTCGCTAGTTATACATAAAAACCTTCCTCTTAAATCACTCTATCTATTAAAAAAAACTTCATCAAAATCCGTTGTGTAGCTTTGAAGATATAAGCATACATAGGGACATAGGGACAGAGAAAGCGACTTTATTTTATACTATGTAGTGACTAGCTTTTGCC
Organism: Pandemis cinnamomeana; assembly: GCA_932294345.1. NCBI lineage: Eukaryota > Metazoa > Arthropoda > Insecta > Lepidoptera > Tortricidae > Pandemis > Pandemis cinnamomeana. Next base: position 1,247,787 of record OW028728.1, on the reverse strand, counting down.
CGCGACTTCGTCCGCGCAGATAACGTCAATGACGACATACCCCATACATCCACTCATGTCTCCAAGTATAAGGTTTTTATTTCATATCCCGTGGAAAACTCGGAAAATCCCTTCTTAGAGCAACTAAGTGATCCTCTGGGAATATTATCTACTATTTTTTTATTTATTTATTGAAACAAACAGTCAGTACATAAAATAACTATGACAGTGAGTGAAAATAGACCTATAGTTTCCTTAGTTGAAAATAATACAAGTACATGGCACAGCAACAAAACAAACAAGTAGGTAAGTAGTAGAAATGTCTACACAATATAGATACATGTTGTATGTAATCGTTACCATTATAGTCTTAATTATTTACCTCGTGTTTTTATCCCGTGGGAAATTTGAAAAATTCCTTTGTAGTGCACCTTTATACTAATCAAGGAATAATTAGTAGGTATGCCAAATGTATTACAGCTTTATTGGTACAATATTTAATCGCATAAATTATACGCCCTTAATCTTGCTAAATGTGGCCTGTAGGTACCTGTCACCTTAGGCTCTGTCTACCCCGTAAGGGATAAAGACGTGATTTGTGTATGTCTGTATGTATGTAAATTTTAGAGAGCATTCCAAAGTATGCTTAGTTGGTTTGGGCACGTAGAGCGGATGGATGAAAGTAGAAAGAAAGAAAGAAAGAAAGAAAAAGAAAGAAGAAATGTATTCCTTTATTCAAGACACACAAATATAAGATAATATACACCATTTCATAGAAAATAAACAAGGTAAAACGAAAAAAAAAACATACGACATAAAAAATAGATCATCAGCGTTGTGTGTCTTCGCAAAAGTGAAACGGTCGCCTAACTAAACAGATCTATGTGGGGAGTGTGAATAGTAAAGTTGGGAGGGGAAGGCCTAGACGGACGTTCCGAGACCAAATAGGAGACGTTTTGGAATAAGGTCAGGTCAGGAGTACCCGAAACCGACGAGCATGTATGAAGAGATTGATGAATGTGGATGAAGCGAAAGAATGTCAGGATCTTAGCAAGTGGAACAAAGTAGTCTCTGCCTACCCTGTGGGAAAGAGGCGTGACGGTATGTATGTATGTATGTATGTATGTAAAATATACCAGTTGCTTCTCTACCCGCGCAGATGGTAAAAGCCCATCGAGGGAATGGGCGAAAATCATAGAAATCACGTTATAGGCGATGATAGCAACCCATCACTATTTTGATTTCCCTTTCCACCTATACGCCCACAATCTTGCTAAATCTGGCCTGTAGGTATTGTTACCTTAGGCTCTGTCTTCCCCGTAAGGGAGAAAGACGTGATTTGTGTATGTATGAAAATTTTAGAGAGCATTCCATTAGAAACTTTCTCAACTTGGCTAACATCACTTCTGTGCGTAGCTATGTGCAACTTATTGGCTGGAATACGTTTCCTTGGCAATTTCCTTTCATCTCCCTTTTGCTTGTTGATCATAGCAATAACTTGGGAAACGTTTGAATTTAATTAAAAGCAATAACTGACTACAACAATAATGTAGAGGGCGAGTTGAGTCTGCCGAAGATTTAATAAAAACCGTGGCCTAGGAAGACTGGCCCGCGCACAGGATACACCTGTAAGCTTATTGTATAACCCGCTTGCAATCGACCATCGTGTTCTTCGTATAACGTGATTCCTAAGAATTTCGCCTATGCCTCGGTGAGCTTTTACTATCTGCGCGGGACAAGAAGCAACAGGCACATTCTATGTTTTTCCTTTGCTCCCAGACCAGCATGGTAGACATATATTAGATAGATATTTTTCATAAATTTTGAATTCATAAGTCAAACAGAAATAAAAATCTTCGGACAAATAAATAAATAAATATCTTCGGACAAATTACACCAATTGACCCAGCCCCAAACTAAGCAAAGCTTGTACTATGGGTACCAGGCAACGGATAAACATACTTATATAATGTAGATAAATACATACTTAAATACATACAACATCCATGAATCAAGAACACAATAAAAGTACACTTTCATTTAGAGCCTCTCTTTTCAAAGCCACAGACAAATGTGCTCTAGCAGGCTGTCGTCAGCGCAAGCCTGTCTTACTAAGCCACGAAACCTAGCGATCCATACCGATCTATTATTATTAAATCTGTTAATAGATACGGACTACATTTTGGTAATATTTTTGGACGAAATATTGACTCAAACTGTCGCAGGTTTTGAGGGGGTGAAGCAGACGGCGCGCGGGGAGGGTGCCGCCCACCCGAGCTGTCCTGTTTCCGGATTGGTCAATTACGAGTTACGAAGTAACAAGTTTTTGTCAAAAATGACATCTATAATATTATCATCATCATCACTACATCATCACTATCACTTCACTATCACTACATAGTATAAAATAAAGTCGCTTTCTCTATACCTTTGTCCCAATGTATGCTTAATCTTCAAAACTACACAACGGATTTTGATGCGGTTTTTTTAATAGACAGAGTGATTCAAGAGGAAGGTTTTTATGTATAATTCTACGCAGACGAAGTCGCGAGCAGAAGCTAGTATATAAGGTACCAATGATTACGTAAGCACGGGAGGGGGGGTAAGAGTTTTGCTTACGTTTGCTGACAAAGGGAAGGGGGGGGGGGGTAAATAAAAAATAAAAATTCTGCTTTCATAATACTTGAATGGCCCCATAGATGTGCTGAAGTGAAGCAACTGGTACATTCTATGTTTTTACTTTGCTCCCAGGCCAGCAAAAGCTTAATACTCCTAATTGTTGCTTTAGGAAAGAATACCAAGTAATTGTGTCTTCCATGCTCGTCTGGGAGCAAAGGAAAAACATAGTATGTACCAGTTGCTTCTCTTCCCGCGCATGTAAAAGCCCATCGAGGGAATGGACGAAAATGGGAATCATGCTATAGGCGATGCTAGCAACCCATCACTATTTTGATTCCCCTTTCCACCTATACACCCACAATCATGCTAAACGTAGCCTTTAGGCCTGTTACCTTAGGCTCTGTCTACCTGTCTCTGATTTATGTACGTACAAAATTAATTGTGACAATTCTGATTACATTTCCTAATTGAGAAGGCTTTATCCGTTGGGAAATAATTAGTGTACAGGGGATAATATAAATAATATCCCTAATCCAGCGGAGGCCTCTGTAATGCTATGAAATTAAATGAAGGAATTCGCCGCGGTCTGGGATGGGAATTTATCGAATTTTCAATGAGTACTTGTATTATAAGTTCTGTGTTGGGAATGGTCGGAAATCTTAGGAATTATTTAACGACCGGATAGCCTAGCTGTTACTAACCTGACTATGAAGCTTGAGGTCCCGGGTTCGATCCCCGGTTTGGCCAGATATTTGTGAGGAAAATACGAATGTTTGTTCTCGAGTCTTGGGTGTTTAGGTAATATGTATTTAAGTATTTATTTACTAACTAGCGACCCGCCCCGGCTTCGCACGGTATATTGTGTAAGGGATAAAGACGTTTGTGTGTATGTATGTATGTATGTATGTAAATCATGGCTGGGGCTAATTTAATGTCAGGAAATAAAACGAATAACAGGTTTCCGTGAAATATTTTACAATCCCATTCACATCCTTTTATTAAGTGTTTTCTGTGAACCGCATAGAGCAATTAACCACTAGAGTAAAATGAAGATGGTCTTCAATTTTTTACTTTGTGAAGAACCTTTCATAAATATCCTTCTGTCAACACGAAACAATAACGAACTGATAAAAGAAAGATCTAAAAAATCCTGTCTTTAATGTGTAGGTATGTGAGTATAAAACAAAGTCGCTTTCCGCTGTCTGTCTGTCCCTATGTATGCTTAGATCTTTAAAACTACGCAACGGATTTTGATGCGGTTTTTTTTAATAGATAGTGTGATTCAAGAGAAAGATTTAACTTATACTAGCCTTTTAATTATATTTTTTATTGTACACAAACAACTATATTCAAAAAAAATTCCGACTACAGCAAAACAAAAAGCGTTATGTATTTAACAAAAACAATTCTTCTATTCATCAAAATGGACACCCAATAAAAGCGATAAAACCAAGTCACCTGATCGTTAATTATTGAACCACTATTATTGCATTATACACATTATTCCACTATTATTAGCGCAGTCTTCCATGCTGGTCTGGGAGCAAAGAAAAAATCACTATCATCATCACTATCACTACATAGTATAAAATAAAGTCGCTTTCTCTGTCCCCGTGTCCCTATGTATGCTTATATCTTCAAAACCACACAACGGATTTTGATGCGGTTTTTTTTAATAGATAGAGTGATTCAAGAGAAAGATTTATATGTATAGTTAATGCATAATATACCGTGCGAAGCCGGGGCGGGTCGCTAGTACAGAATATACCAGTTGCTTCTCTACCCGCGTAGGTTAAAGACTATCGAGGGAATGGGCGAAAATAATAGGCATAATGTTATAGGCGATGAGGCTAGCAACACATCACTATTTTGATTCCATTTTCCACCACGCCTACAATCTTGCTAAATGTGGCCTGTAGGTACCTGTTACCTCAGACTCTGTCTAACCAGTAAGGGATAAAGACGTGATTTGTGTATGTATGTATATGTGTTATTAGCGCACACACCGCGCTGATGATCTAATTTTATATGTCTTGATTATTTTCTATTTTAAATTGTGTATATTCTCTTATATTTGTGTCTTGCAAAAAGGAATAAATGCCTTCTTTCTTTATTTCTTTACTAGCTGTTGCCCACGACTTCGTCTGCGCAGAATTCGCTTATCGCTATCCCGCGGGAACTATGCAATTTTCCGGGACAGAAACTATCTATATACCAAATTTCAACTAAATCGGTCGAACGGTTTAAGCGTGAAAAGGTAACAGACAGACAGAGTTACTTTCACATTTATAATATTAAAGTAGGGATGACAATGTAGATGATTCACAAAGATCGTCATGAGCATATAGAAAAGAGAAAATAGGACAGTTTTGTTCTTGCTTTTTGTAACAAAATGTTATGGGAAGTTATGATAAGCTTACACTCTATTGGTAATTACTCCGAGACCGCAGCTCGGAAAATTTATTCGACTATAAATCGTCTTGTACCAGCATCCGAGCTCCAGAGAGGCTACTCCGAAGTTCGATTTTCGAAGTTCGTTTCGTTCCGTTCCGCTCACACTAATAGTTAATAATTTGAGAGTGAAAGAGACGGTATGACACGAAGTTCGAAAATCGAATTTCGGAGTATAAGGCCAGGCACGTCACTTCGTATTACATAGAAGCACCCATCATGACAGTTCGTGTGAAATGGGTGTGTACGGCAGAGGATTGATAAGGGGATCAACTTGCGAACGTTAAAGGCACTCAGTCTGTGGAAATAAGAAAATTCTACAAATTATAATTAAAATGTGGACGAGTTAAGACTGCGCATTCAGTAATGTGGACGAGTTAACGCCAGACCTTTATAACGTTTTAAAAAAATATATATAATACCGGTATATATCTTCTTCTTCTTCAACCTTTTTCTACCCAATGCTGAGTAAAGGTCTCTTCCATAGCCCTCCAATTGCTGCGGTCTTGGTATATATCTTTGTGTTTAAAATTTCGTTCAAACAAATTCTATATTCCTTCATAACGTTATATCATATCGTAACGTAACTTTGACAGTGTATCGGGCTGGTAACTTCACTGATTCGTTGCTCTTTCTGCACTCCACAGTGTGAGTGAAGTTGTGACCTCGCTAACTGTCATAGGTGCAGAGAAATAATAATAATAATAATAATGTTGATTCCACGATCACTGTCCCGATAGTCGTTTCGGCAAACGGTTTAATAGCGAAGAGCCTTGACCATCACCTTAAAAGGCTCTCGCTAGGTGGTTGGGTCAAGGGCCAGATACAGAAGGCGGTACTCCTGGACACGGCTCGGATAGTCAGGAGGTTCCTGTCTCTGTCGCCCTGACCACCGGTAGCTTAGGCCTCGCCTCGCTGCCGGCGGCACCCTAGGTTAGGTTTTTATAATGTTTTTATATTTTGTATTAATATTGTTTTATTAATTTTTATATGAATATTGTAAAAAGCTAACTTGAGATAAAAATAAATATCTTTTTCACTTCTCATGCTCTAAAAGTAGGTCAATATAGCCTTACGAGGCGGGGCTAAAGTGAGTACTTAGTCCCTAGGGAGTAAAAGTAATATTTTTTTTAATTTACTTTGAGTGACTTAGATAAACTCAAACAGCCAGTACTTGCTTAGTTTTTGGCATAAAGTAAATTTTCAATAAGTGAAGGAATTTCATTACCACTCTTTAAACCACATTTAAAAATTATCACACGAAACGATGATAAAAATAATTTAACAATCACAATAAATAAACTTACAGATCGTTGTAATGCGGAAACAAAATAAAAAAAGTATGCTTGTGTGTGGACCATTTTCATGACGGAAATGTTACGTTCTTAGTCTACGTGGACTTAGTTCTATGCTTTTTCCGCATAGAAGGTGGCGCCATTCTATTTTTTTCAGTTTGTGTATGGACCATTTCGCCGATGCGATTTTGTTATATCTGTGTCTGGTTGGAAAAAAAAATACCGCGAAAACTTTGGAATTGTTGTAGAGCGTAAATCGTAAACGATTAAAATAAATTGATTATTCTCACAATGTCGTCAAGTGATAGTGAAAATTATGATGTCGAGCAAAGAGCAAAAGACATAATTGATAATTTATTTTTTATTAAATCTTTTTGTACTAAACTGACTATTTTTTCTCGTAATTGAAGTGAAAAATAGAGTTTTCACCTCGAGACTAAATGCCAATATAAACCCTCGGATAAATAGACACCCTCGCTGACGCTCGGGTGGCTAACCACCTCGGGTATATATTGGCTTAGTTTAGTCCCTCGATAAAAAATATACTATATTGCTAATGACAAGGTACATATAGAAACAAAAATGATATGCTATAAACTTAAAAGTAACAGTACACAAGTTTAGCAACGGGTACCAATCTCAGCGTGCTGGGCTCGAGAGCTCAGCGCTGGTTTACAGAACGGCCCCTTGATGTGGTACATCGCAGCCCCTGCGTGAATACAAAACAAAAAAAAAACTGGAAAGGAAAAATAAGAGTGTGTGTGTGTGTGTGTGTGTGTTAGTGCGAGTGACTATTATTCAAATCGGCTTTGTATCAACTCACCTGTCTCAACTCGTAAGTACACACAGCTAAGCTATTCGGTAAGCAGGATAGATATGGCGCGAGCGTGCGTAGGTGCTTACCTGATTATATTGCCGTGTGTACATCGAAATATCTGGATATTCCAGCCTCTAATTTAAGGTAGTCGGTACTTTGTTGGTTTCGCTATGACTTACAGATATTTGATTTCACTGTAAACTATGGCTTGATAGGACCAAGCGGGATGCGATTACGGAATGGATACTTAATTACATACATACACACACACACATACACAAATCACGCCTCCACGGGGTAGACAGAGCCCAAGGTAACATGTACCTACAGGCCACAATTAGCAAGATTGAGGGAGTATAGGTAGAAAATGGTATCAAAATAGTGATCGGTTGCTAGCCTCATCGCCTAAAACATGATTCCTATGATTTTCGCCCGTTCCCTCGATGGGATTTTACCATCTGCGCGGGTAGACAAGCAACTGGTACATTCTATGTTTTTTCTTGCTCCCAGACCAGCATGGAAGTAATAATAAATAAATATCTTGGGACAAATTACAGCCCCAAACTAAGCAAAGCTTGTAGCTACTATGGGTACCAGGCAACGGATAAACATACTTATATAATGTAGATAAATACATACAACATCCGTGACTCGGGCACAAACATTCGTATTCATCATACCATACAACAGCTGTCTGCCCCACCGGGATTCGAACCCAGGACCTCTAGCTTCATACTTCTTCTTCTTATTTGTGGCGTTCCAAGTCGTTATAGCGACGACAACTTCGCCAATGTCAAAGTAACAAAAATATGATTAAAAATCTTGTGACAAAATGTCGGCAACGTTGTACGGTAATGGTCAAAGATCCCCCTCCCCCTGTCGGGCTCTTAGCCAACGGTCAATGATTTCCGTCAGAAACTTCCAGGAAATCATTAACCGTTGCCCAGGGTGCACCGGATCAAGCACTGCTCTTCCCCCCGGACGGATCCAAAAAGGAACCGCAGCTCTTGACCACACGTGAAGGTAACCCGACTCGCACCCCCTCTAGCTTCAGGGTCAGGATCACTAACCAGTTGGCTAATTCATCATCAAATCCAGCCTATAGGGAATGGGCGAACATCTTAGGAATCATGTTACAGGCGATGCGGCTAGCAACCCATCACTATTTTGATTCCCCTTTCCACCTGTACGCCCTTAATCATGCTTAACGTGGCCTTGTTACTTTAGGCGTGACGTGGTTTTGTTACTTTAGGCTCTGTCTACCCCGTAAGGGATAAAGACGTGATTTTTTTATTTTCAAACTAGCCTTCCGTCCGCAGCTTCGCCCGCGATAAATTAATTTTCCCGTAGGAAAAGGTATTTTCCCGCGGTAAAAAGTAGCCTATGTCACTCAGTGATAATGTAGCTTTCTAACGGCAAAAGAATTTTTGAAATCGGTCCAGTAGTTTCGGAGCCTATTCAATGCAAACAAACAAACAAACAAACAATCAAATTTTTCCTCTTTATAATATTAGTATAGATTACAATGTAGATGATTCACAAAAAAATCGTTATGAGCATATAGAAAAGAGAAAATAGCACAGTTTTGTTCTTGCTTTTTGTAACAAAAAGTTATGGGAACAAGTCTCGACATTACCGAACTGCGTAAGCTGGGTAATTTTCCAAATTTCCGAAGAAAGAATGTTATTGTAATGAGAAACGAAGTTTTTTCCACAGAATGCCTATTGGCACCTATTCTGAGGAATAGGATAAATTTATTTTCCGCCCCAAAGTTTTGCTTAAAACCTACTGTGAGGAAAAAACGCCGCGTTTAATTTCGACTTCTATAAGTAACTTTTTTTATACATGCTGGTCTGGGAGTAAAGAAAAAACATAGAATTTACCGGTTGCTTCTCTTCCCGCGCGTGGTAAAAGCCCATCGAGGGAATGGGCGAAAGTCTTAGGAATCACGTTACAGGCGATGTTAGCAGCCCATCACTATTTTGATTTCCCTTTCCAGCTATACGCCCTTAATCGTGCTAAACGTGGCCTTAATAGACTACAAGCCCATGGAAAAAAATAACCTGTAAAATGAACCAGCGTGAATAATGCTTAGAAGGCTGTTACTATATCATTAAAAAACTCTGAGCGCTATGCCGTCATTTCTGAGCGGTACAGGTATGGAATTTCTCAGGTACAAGTGAGGAATTACGACTAATTATTAATGTACGGCTTTTTTATAGCTTATAGATGATTCTTCCATGCTGGTCTGGGTTCTTCCATGCTGGTCTGGGAGCAATGAAAAAACATAGAATGTACCAGTTGCTTCTCTACCCGTGCAGATGGTAAAAGCCCATCGAGGGAATGGGCGATTATAGTAGGAATCATGTTATAGGCGATGAGGCTAGCAACCCATCACTATTTTGATTCCACTTTCCACCTATACGCCCACAATCTTGCTAAATGTGGCCTGTAGGTACCGGTTACCTTAGGCTCTGTCTACCCCGTAAGGGATAAAGACGTGATTTGTGTGTGTGTGTGTGTGTGTGTGTATAGATGATTAAAAATAAATTTCGAAAAACCTAGTGCCGCTTTAAAGTGGTGGTGCCGGAAGTTAGTGCATTTTTTTTTCCATGTACTCACGTAGCCACCTGTACCGCTCAGAAATGACGGCATAGCGCTCAGAGTTATTTTATGATATAGTAACAGCCTTCTAAGCTTCATTCACGCTGGTAATCTATAAGATTTTGTAACCTTAGGCTCTGTCTACCCCGTAAGGGATAAAGACATGATTAAAACTAGATTCTTGATTTTTTTTTATATGAATAGGAAGGCAAACGAGCAAGTGAGTCACCTGATGGTAAGTGATCACCACTGCCCATAGACACCCGCAACCCCGGAGGGATTGCAGATGCGTTGCCAACCTAGAGGACTAAGACGAAATGCCTCTTGTGCCCGTAATTTCCCCGGCTGTCTTACTCTCCACACCGGAACACAGCAGTGCTTGCACTGCTACTTAGCGGCAGGATTAGCGAGTAAGATGGTAGATATTGCGTTTTAAACGCAATGTAAGCCGCTTACGCAGTGCGTTGCTCGCCAGTTGGTACGCGGGGCACGGCGCGCCCGTTTGTAAGCGGGGAATGACGCGCGCAGATTCCCGCCGACGCGCAGCCAACATGGCGGCGGCAAAATAAACCGTCGGCCTGACCTATCTTACTTACATTCTTGGTGCTCACTGTGCATCACTATCACTACATAGTATAAAATAAAGTCGCTTTTTCTGTCCCCGTGTCCGTATATGTATGCTTATATCTTCAAAACTACACAACGGATTTTGATGCGGTTTTTTTAATAGATAGAGTGATTCAAGAGGACGGTTTGTATGTATAATACATGCATAATATGCCGTACGAAGCCGGGGCGGGTCGCTAGTAGTCTATAAGCTTTTGTTACCTTAGGCTCTGTCTACCCCGTAAGTGATAAAGACATGATAAAAACTAGATATTGCGTTTTAAACGCAATGTAAGCCGCTTACGCAGTGCGTTGCTCGCCAGTTGGTACGCGGGGCACGGCGCGCCCGTTTGTAAGCGGGGAGTGACGTGCGCAGATTCCCGCCGACGCGCAGCCAACATGGCGGCGGCAAAATAAACCGTCAGCCGGCCTGACCTATCTTACTTACATTCATGGTGCTCACTGTGCATGCTTTAATAACTGTTCATTTCAACAAACAAAAAATTACCTTGCTACTCCGCTACTCACGTGCAAGATGATAGCAACTTACGCTCTCAGTATAAGTGTAACCTCTGTTTGCCCAAAGTTAATAACTCGATGTACAATAAAAGCTCTTACATTGCTGCTATAAAGGTATTTAATCACCATCCCTTAGATATTAAAATGCTTGAGGGAACAAAATTCAAAAACAAGCTTAAAAACTGGCTGATAGATAGGGTATTTTATAATTTGAGTGAGTTCTTTAGTACTTTGTTTGATAATTATTACTGTCCCAATCAGCTATTGCCATAATTATTTATGTGTAGCTTTTTTTCTTACATATTGTATGCCCGAAACGGGTAACTGTTGATACCATGTACTTCTTGTCAACTATGTATACATACACACAGTTTATGCAATAAATATTTCTATTTCATTCGAAAGAATAGATTTCTTAAATAAACTATTGGGAAACATGGACACACTGCGCAATACGCTCTTGGCACGTTTCAAACGCAAAGATCGCGGCCTGTCTGGGCGCACGTAGCAGACGGCTCGTCTCAACGCGGCGCTCGCGACTGCCGGCACCGCGAGATCCGCTTAGGGGCCTTGTAGAAGCCCGCGTCTGTGTGCGTTCGTTTCGACCGTTTTGTTCGTAGTTTCCTTACTGCTTTAGCTTATATTTACTGTGCTTTGCAGAAGGAATCGTGAAATTTAAAATTGTAAATAAAAACCGAGATGTGGTAACGAAAAATAAAAAATATATTCCCTGGAAATTTCCCTCTACTGAAGTTAACTGTGTAAATAAAGAACTGCAGTCAGTAAATTGTGTGTGAACGGATGCAAGGAACAAGAAATAAGCGATTTTTCACATTACATTCAATACAATACAATACAATACAATACTCTTTATTGAACACCACAAATCAGTACAAAACAATACAGAATCAAAGAACAAAGTAGAGTAGTCTCACATACCTCTACGCATCCCCGTACCTGGGGCATCCATAAAGATTTCCTCTCCGTTAAAAGAAAATGATTAAATCCTCCTATAAAAGTTTTTTTATTGTCATTTTTGATTTAAAATTAGTTTTACCTACCTCGTAAGTCTATTACTCTACCCCGTAAGGGATAAAGACGTGATTTACGTATGTACAGTCAGCATCAAATAGTTCGTGATTCCTAAAGTGGCCGAAAAGTTAGCAAACACGGCCTTATTTCAACTGTAACAATGACGTGTCACGAACTATTTGACGCTGACTGTATGTATGTACGGTCAAAAATCAAAAACGTCTAATCAAAATTTTACTTTTACAAATTGGCCGCCAAGGGCTCTTTTACGCGCCTTTTTGAAACTACCAGCACATTCGGAAGGACCATCATTGCCAAGAATGTACCGCAAGAAACTTGGCAGAAAGTCATTGTTTCAAAATAAAATACAGTAAGAGTAAGTACTCTTACTACTCGTAAATTAAATACATTTAAAAAAGGGATGTATAAGGTCCCTGAGCCTTAAATTATATTAGTCTATATAGTAGAGATGTACCTGTGCTTGAGCGGAGACCGCGACTCGGCAAACGTAGTGTAGGACGCCCTCCGGCCAGGTGGGATGACGATCTGCGAAAGGCTGCAGGCAGATGCTGGATGCGTCAAGCTGAAGACAGGGCGCTATGGCGCTCATTAGGGGAGGCCTATGTCCAGCAGTGGACTAATATAGGCTGATGATGATGATGATGAGTTATTATATTTACTGAGATAGCGTCACTCGGAGTCGAATATATAATTCCCGTTTTTTTCCTTATCCCGTAGGAATTTCCAAAAATCCTTCCTTAGTGGATGCCTACACTGTATAAGGTATCTATGTGCAAAATTTCAAGTCTCTAAGTCCAGTGGTTTGGGCTGTGCATTGATATATAGTTAAGTCAGTCAGTCAGTCAGTCAGGACTTTGAATTTTATATGTATAGATAGAAGAAGATAGTAGAGATGTATAAGGTCGTAAGGTCTTGAAATTTGGTATACCTATGCGTCAGCAAACAGCTAAAAATTTCGTGTTAAAAGTGATTTTTGTAACAAAAACTTGCACTAAATTCAAATTACTACGTTCCGCGTTCGCTTGTATTTTGCGTCGCACACACAGTTGTGATATTCCTTTTTAGTTTTATCGTTGCTTTTCAGCTGAGTCAGCTCGCGCTACTGTTGTACCACTAACGTAGTGATGTGCAAGTGTCGATAATAATTTTCTGTTCTAAACGATAGTTGTAAGGATGTTGTATACTGTATACATACATACACAAATCACGTCTTTATCCCAGACAGGGCCTAAGGTTACAAACCCACAGGCCACGTTTAGCAAGATTGTGGGCGTATATACGGAAAATGGTGTCAAAATTGTAATGGGTTGCTAGCCGCATCGCCTGTAGCATATTTCCTATGATTTTCGCCCATACCCTCATTGGGTTTTTACCATCTGCGCGCATATATACAGTTACCTATGTCAATATATTTGAGGTACTTAACTTGGGACCCTATGCATCCCAGAAAGTTGATAATAAAAAATACCTATACGCTCACAATCTTGCTAAACGTGGCCTGTAGGTCTTGTTACATTAGGCTCTCTGTACCCGTAAGGGATAAAGACGTGATTTGTGTCTATGTATGTATCAAAATCCGTTGCGTAGTTTTAAAGATCTAAGCATACATAGGGACAGACGGACAGTGAAGTCCACACGAACAAACTCTCAGGCAATTGCACATTAAACACGTAGGTGTGCCGCGAATATTTCACTTTGAATTAATAAAAAAGGCTATAAAAAGCGTTTAACATTCAACAATTTAAAATAACGGCTTTCGCGCCGCAACATGGCGTCTGGCGGAGACAATTGACGGCAATAAAGAGTTGAGCATCTGCTGGGAACCATAGAGGAAGTAACCAATAGAGGGTCTAGTTTTTTTAATATTTTAAAACGTTTTTTTTTAAATGACTTTCTGCCAAGTTTCTTGCGGCGCATTCTTGGCGATGATGGTCTTTCCGAATGCGCTGGTTTCAAAAAGACATGTAAAAGAGCGTTGGCGGCCAATTTGCAAAAATGAAATTTTGATTTTGATTCGATATTTGTTTGTAACAATCAACATCGATAGTTATTTAGCCACATCACTAAAGCATATTGCATCGCTTTGACCGCAGTTGGGGACCGAAATTGCTTCATAAACAGATTACAGAGCGATCGGTGCCGTTTCTGTAATTTCATTTATTGTATGAGTCTGAACTCATACAGACAGAATCAATAGTAAAGTAAAGTAACGTAAAAGTAAAAAAGTCTTTATCCTACTTATATTATAAATGTGAAAGTTTGTAAGTATGGAGGTTTGGATGTTTGTTGCTCTTTTACGCCGGAACGGCTGGACAGATGTGAATGAAATTTGGAACAAAGATAGATTATAGTCTGGAATAGTCTACTTTTTATCCCGGAAAATTGCGTAATTCCCGTGGGATAGCGATAAACGAATTCTATGCAGAAGAAGTTGCGGGCAATATTTTAATTTGGAATCTTAGCAGTTCTATGCGTGTAATATTACGGCGTCGGCAAACACTGGCAGCTTTTGTTTTATTTGAAATTTGTTTCATTCGTTCGAAATTCAAACGCCGCTTGCCGTGGCGTGGCCATCTCGATTTTCGGAGCCGTGCGATTTTTACGAAATTGGACTTTAAGTATATGGCAATAAGAACTATGAAAAGTAAGAATCATATTATTATCCTACGGGTTATAATGAATCTCAGTACAATATTACTACCCGGCGAAAGCCAAGGGCTATAATGACTTTGAGTAAGGTTTACATAATATATAATTAGCCATTGTCGAGCAGGTGGTGTGAAATAGTAGATTGTATCACAAGGGAGCAAAATAATATTTTTACGACGAGGGTGCTATTTCGAATCCAGAGCGAAGCGAGCGATTCTAGAGTAGAATCGTGAACATAGCGAGGGATTCGGAGTAATTCACCCAAGGAAAAAATATTTTGCTTCTGTGTGATACACTCTACTTTTCATCTCCCCCTATAAGGAAACATATTTTTCCCGCGATTTAGTCGGTAGAAGATTGTGTATCACATTTTGGGCATCATTTTTAACACATTCAGGTGTACAACTTCTACTTTCACTGCTTGATAAACTCATTTTTTTATAATACTGAATCAAAGATCGGACGTGGTTTCCGTTTCGTTTTGGTGGACGTTCGCGCCTTTTTACTTTTTTTTTAAATTCAGATAGCGCACAACGACGCGTCATTCGACCCAACCTTTGCCTGCCAGTAACTTTATTCATACAATATCAGCGTTCGACCTCTTTGGTCGTGTCGCGGAACTCGCGGAACACCAATAATTCATGTTCCAAATTCAAATCTCTCTGCCCTCTGTGAAAGTGTAATGGAGAAAAGACCTACTTTGCTCGCACTTATATGCGAACCAATCGTCGATTTTCGAATAGGTGGGATGAAAATTTATTTATCTTGTTGCAGATCGACGAAGCTGAAATCCTTCTGGCCGAGTGTGTCCGACGAGCCGCTGCCGGCTCTCGACTTCTTGTCGGCGGCGCTGCTCTCGGCCGAGTACGAGCGGGCGCTCGGCCGCGCGCTGGCCATGCCCGAGTGCCGGCTCGTGCCTTTCTTCGGGGCCTTCCTCAGGGAGCTTAGGTGCGTAAAACCCGAAAAAAACCCGAGGAGGTAAAAACCCGAGGAGGTAAAACCCGATTAGATAATAACCGAGTAGCTAAAGACCCGGGGCCTTCCTCAGGCTCAGGCTCAGGCTCTTCTTGGGGACCTTCCTCAGGGAGCTGAGGTGCGTACAACCCGAGATAAAAACCCGAAGAAAAAACCCGAGGAGGTAAAACCCGATTAGGTAATAACCCGACACGGTATTTAAGCTTATTAAGTATGTAAAAACCCGACTAGGTTAGGCCCGATAACGTTTCGAAAAAACCCGAGTCGGTAATAACCGACTAGCTAAAAACCCGATTCTAGATTGAGTAAAAACCCGAAGAGGCAATAACCTGATTCGGTAAAGTCTTTCAAAACCCGGCGGCATGAAATCTCGACCTTAAATCCAACTGCTAAGAAGCTGGAGTCTTGGTGTTGCCGGCTCTGGACTTCCTGTCGGCGGCGCTGCTGTCGGCCGAGTACGAGCGGGCGCTCGGCCGCGCGCTGGCCATGCCCGAGTGCCGGCTCGTGCCTTTCTTCGGGGCCTTCCTCAGGGAGCTGAGGTGCGTAAAACCCGAGATAAAAAGCCGAAGAAAAACCCGAGGAGGTAATAACCCGATTCGAAAAAACCCGAGTCGGTAATAACTGACTAGCTAAAAACCCGGGGCCTTCCTCAGGCTCAGGTTCTTCTTGGGGCCTTCCTCAGGGAGCTGAGGTGCGTAAAACCCGAGATAAAAACCCGAAAAATAACCCAAGGAGGTAAAAACCCGAGGAGATAAAACCCGATTAGATAATAACCCGACACGGTGTTTAAGCTTATTAATTATCTAAAAAGCCGACTAGGTTAGGCCCGATAACGCGATTCGAAAAACCCGAGTCGGTAATAGCCGACTAGCTAAAAACCCGATTCTAGATTGAGTAAAAACCCGAAGAGGCAATAACCTGATTCGGTAGTCTTTCAAAACCCGTCGGCATGAAATCTCGACCTTAAATCCAACTGCTAAGAAGCTGGAGTCTTGGTGTTGCCGGCTCTGGACTTCTTGTCGGCGGCGCTGCTGTCGGCCGAGTACGAGCGGGCGCTCGGCCGCGCGCTGGCCATGCCCGAGTGCCGGCTCGTGCCTTTCTTCGGGGCCTTCCTCAGGGAGCTGAGGTGCGTAAAACCCGAGATAAAAACCCGAAGAAAAACCCGAAGAAAAAACCCGAGGAAAAACCCGAGGAGGTAATAACCCGATTTGAAAAACCCGAGTCGGTAAAAACCGACTAGCTAAAGCCCGGACCCGGGGCCTTCCTCAGGCTCAGTCTGTTCTTGGGGGCCTTCCTCAGGGAGCTGAGGTGCGTAAAACCCGACGAGATAAAAACCCGCAGAAAAACCCGAGGAGGTAAAACCCGATTAGGTAATAACCCGACACGGTATTTAAGCTTATTAATTATGTAAAAACCCGACTAGGTTAGCACCGATAACGCGATTCGAAAAAACCCGAGTCGATAATAACTGACTAGCTAAAGACCCGATTCTATATTGAGTAAAAACCCGAAGAGGCAATAACCTGATTCGGTAGTGTTTCAAAACCCGGCGGCATGAAATCTCGACCTTAAATCCAACTGCTAAGAAGCTGGAGTCTTGGTGTTGCCGGCTCTGGACTTCTTGTCGGCGGCGCTGCTGTCGGCGGAGTACGAGCGGGCGCTCGGCCGCGCGCTGGCCATGCCCGAGTGCCGGCTCGTGCCTTTCTTCGGGGCCTTCCTCAGGCAGCTGAGGTGCCTAAAATCCTAGGAGATAAAAACCCGAGGAGGTAAAACCCGATTAGGTAATAACCCGGTTCCGTAAAAACCTGACTAGAAACGCGAAGAGGTACGATCAAGTGCAAAAATAAGTGTCGATACGAACTTCTCTAGTATATGTCCCATGACCTTATTACGCCGGTATAAGAGCGTATGGTACTTAGTTTTTAAACTTTGTACACACATATTATTACACTTTAGTGTACAGACCCATTGTGTAAAAACCCGAAGAGATAATAACCATATTTGGTTAAGCTAATCTTTTAAAAACCCGGCGGCATGAAATCTCGACCTTAAATCCAACTGCTAAGAATCTGGAGTCTTACAACCCGCTGCCAGCTCTGGCCTTCTTTGGAGTTGAGGAACAAGCTGAGTAGGTAAAAACCCGAAGATAAAAAACCCGAGTCGGTAAACGCCAAAACCCTATTAGGTAATAACAGGTAATTAGCATGATTGTGGGCGTATAGGTGGAAAGGGGAATCGATATTGTGATGAGTTGCTAACATCGCACTATAACATGAAAACACACTGGTATCATCACTATCACTATCACTACATAGTATAAAATAAAGTCGCTTTCTCTGTCCCTAATAGTCCCTATGTCCCTATGTATGCTTATATCTTCAAAACTACGCAACGGATTTTGATGCGGTTTTTTTTAATAGATAGAATGATTCAAGAGGAAGGTTTTTATGTATAATTCTACGCAGACGAAGTCGCGGGTAGAAGCTAGTAATTTATAAATGTGCGACGCTACCTAGGGACTAGGCGGGGCAGTGCCCCGGGGCCCTCAAGCTCAGAGGGCCCTCGAATCCTCACCAGAAAATCTCGATCGAACTATTATTATTAAAACGTAACCAGTTTAGATAGTAGTGGGGCCCATTTTTTTATTTGCACCAGGGCCCTTGGTTACCTAGCTACGCCACTGGCGACGCGGTTAAACAAACATTCTTGATTCATTTGATAGTACCATCTAAACATATTAAATTTGTCCATCACGTAATTATGTTAACTAACTTAAACAAAACCTTTTAAAGGTGTTATAATTAGCGTAGTGCTCGCTAAAGCCGCGGTCACTAAACGCTAGTAAACATGCATGGCGGTAATTAAAAAAATGCGGGCGACCCATCGGACTGTAGTGGGTAGCATGATTAATATCCATACAGAGCCGATATTACCACAATATTAAAGCCGTGCTAGCCTACTAAGTAAGTAAGTAAATTATTTATTGTACAAATATACATGTATACAAGTAAATGTTTTATTATACAATATAAGTTGAACCGTTATTAGCTACGTATAAGTGCTTTACTCTTTTCGTATTAAATAGCAAAGACTGGCAATAAAAGAGGAGCGGGGTTTCCTGACACAAGCATTCTTATGCTTACCAGGAGGTTCCAACCTTGCTACTTCAATATGTAAACCTAAAAAAAGATTTTTTTTTTATTTTCATTTTCATTTTTCGTATAAAGAAGCATAGACAAATCACAAAAAAAGACCTTAAATATATGCACAAAGGCGAACTTATCCCTATAAGGGATCTCTACCAGATAACCTTTGAGTAAATGAGAGGAGCATTAAAGTAAGAGACCGGCAAAGAGTTTAAATTATCCATATAGTGAAAGCCACAATAGAGCGTACATCTCAAAATACATACAACAAACAATTCATAAACAACCTACCCTACTTTAACTATCTCCAACTTATTTCTCTATCTTACTGGTTGTCTGGTAGAGATCGCTATTAAGCGATAAGACCGCCTATTGTCTACTTTGTTCTTTGTTTTTGTATTGTTTTGTACGGATTTGTGGTGTTCAACAAAGAGTATTTGTATTGTATTGTATACTATTTTAATTCGGAGGTTGTAACAGCTCTGTATAAGTAGACACCGATCAACTTAATGAACATTTAGGGTTGGCTGATTGTGCTATATTTTATTTCTTACGCGGAACCCTAGTTAGGGCAACGACACTAAGTAAATGATAAACGATAATTGATGTAATTAAGATCGAGAGCCTTATTAATTATTGAGTAGCCTTTGCCTGTGACTTTGTCTATGATATAAGAAAATGGTAACTAAAAGAACGGACAGACTATAATATTTTCGGTGTTTTTCCCTCGTACATACATACATCACGTCTTTATCCCTTACGTGGTAGACAGAGCCTAAGGTGATAACACCTACAGGCCACGTTTAGCAAGATTATTGTATGGGCGTAAAGATGGAAAATGGAATCAAAATAGTGATAGGTTGCTAGCCACATCGCCTATAACATGATTCCTATGAGTTTCGCCTATTCTCTCGATGGGCTTTTACCATCGCGGGACGAGAAGCAACTGGTAAATTCTATGTTTTTTCTTTAGTAGCGTAACTATAACTTCTGGGGCCCGCGGCAAATTCGTCAGAAGGGGCTCCTTCCTCAATATAAAGAAGTGCATCAGCGTCCCTCCTGTGCTCTAAACCAAGCCAGTTCGGGGCCCCGTAGAGCTAGGGGCCCCTGGAATTTTGCCACCCCTGCCACCCTATAGTTACGCCACTGCCCAGACCGGCATGAAAGATTCGTAGCGATCTAGAAATGCAATTTTGTATATCAATACCATACATAAGAATAAATTAAAAACATAAATTAATGAAATATATGGGGAGTGTGAATAGTTACGTTGGGAGGGGAAGGCCTAGACGGACGTTCCGAGACCAAATAGGAGACGTTTTGGAAAAAGGTCAGGTCAGGAGTACCCGAAACCGACGAGCATGTATGAAGAGATTAATGACTTGTGGATGAAGCGAAAGAAATATGTCAGGATCGTAGCAAGTGGAACAAAGTAGTCTCTGCCTACCTCTATGGGAAAGAAGCATGACGGTATGTATGTATGTATGTATGTGTATGTAAATTAATGAAGTATTGTGTGGTATTTACTTCCATGCTGGTCTGGGCAAAGGAAAAACATAGAATGCACCAGTTGCTTCTCGTCCCGCGCAGGTAAAAGCCCATCGAGGGAATGGGCGAAATTCTTAGGTATCATATTATATGTGATGCGGCTAGCAACCCATCACTAAAATGAACAAAAAATTTACCTTGCTACTCCGCTACTGACGTGCAAGATAACCACAACAGTTACACATGCAAACTTTGATAATGATCCCGTAGAGGGATCGAAACGCGTCAGTGTTTGTGTGGTGTAAGGGATAATTAAGTTTGTGGGATTTATGTGTTTTATTGGCAGTAGTGGATGGAGTTGCATGAAACACATATTTCACACAGGCTTGGTTATCTTGCACGTGAGTAGCGGAGTAGCGAGGTAATTTTTTTGTTCATTGAAATGGACTGCAAAGTAACGCCTGATTCAATAAAATACCCATCACTGTTTTGATTCCTTTTTTGGTAGATTTTTGGTACATTCTGTTTTTTTCTTTACATTTTTAGAATCTAATTAAACACATTTAGACACATTGCAATCAAGAACTTAATTCCGCAAGTCAAACACGAAAGCAATCTGTCTACCCACAGATTAAAGTCAAATATATCTCGTATATCTTCTAATGCTGTGTTTGCACTTCGTAAGGGCGACAAATTCGTTACGGTCAAGTGTCAATGCCCTTTGCTCATTGGGGGGGGGGGGGGGGGGAGCAACTTCGTTGACACAGGTTCGAAGAGGTTCGAAGTAACGCTGGCTGACATTAACTTTCTATGAAAATAACCGAAAAGGCATTTTCAAAAACACGTGTACCCTTTTTCCAAAAAGATTACCTTAATTTGCCATACAACTTTTTCGTGTCAGTTTTGTGACGCCCCATATAAATCACAAAACTGACAAAAAACCAATGGACACTTTTTTTTGTACAAAAATAAATAGTGCTAATAATTCTGATTCACAAAAGCCCAAAACGTCATCATTGTGGAAAAAAAGTCAAGGGTACATGTTTTTTTGAAAATGCCCGAATATCGGATGTTGTGGCTTTTTGAAAGCACATGTGTGAAAATACCACTCGAAAGTGGTGAAAAAATGTGCTGAATTTGAAATACGAGTAGCTTAGACAAGCACAGCTCTCATTAATCTTGTGAACTAGTCAAAACTTTGATTAGAGCTGTAGTTTAGGAGATATAAGGGATTTATACCACTTTTGAGTGATTTGCTTTCAAAAATCGGGCCCTTTGTTTGATTTTTATGAAACATTGGCTTTATCTCGATTTCATACGAGACATACATAAATATATCACGTCTTTATCCCTTACGGGGTAGACAGAGCCTAAGATAACAAAACCTTAATTTTGTTTAGCATGATCAATGGCGTATAGCTGATAAGGGAAATCAAAATAGTGATGGATTGCTAGCATCGCCTGTAATGTGATTCCTAAGATTATCGCCCATTCCCTCGATGGCCTTTTACCATCTGCGCGGGAAGAGAAGCAACTGGTGAATTCTATGTTTTTTCTTTACTCCCAGACCAATATTAATGTAATGTAGGTAAATTTATACAGAATGTTACAGACGCCCCAAGCGACAATTCACTGGTGTATAAAAGTTAAAGCCTAGTGGTTAGAGAACCACTATGAAGCTTGAGGTCCCGGGTTCGATCCCCGGTTGGGGCAAGTTTGTATGAAAAAAAATATATTTTGCTCTCGAGTTTTGGATGTTTAATATTAACTGCAAAAGCATGTAAAAAAACTAAACACAAAAACACATCCTCGATAGTTGGTGCTCCAACACCGTGCGATTTAAGCGGTCTTTCTTGCCCCGTACGTGCAAAAATTGGAATGGGCTGGCGGCTGGGGTTTTGCCAACTGGCTATGACATGGGTACCTTTAAGAGGCGAGTGTACCATTACTTGCAAGGCCGGCAACGCGCTAGCAGTCCCATTGGTGCTGTAGTTGTCCATGGGCGGCGGTGATCACTTACCATCAGGTGCACCGCATGCCCGTTTGTCGGTTTAATATAAAAAAGACACATATACCAACACTGTGGCGACACGAACGCCAGAGGGAAGCACTACACAAACAAGCTGACATGTGTTGCGGGTGTCCATGGTTGGTGCGCACCTACCAACAGATGGCGCCACTTGTTCGTTTGCCTTTCTTGTCGTACGACAAAATTTACATTGCATTATCGTTGTATTCTCTTGTTACAGAGAAATATTGGCAGCCACTCCATCTCTCACTGGCTCTCACTCCGTCGCTGCGACCCCCACGCAACGGAGGGAGTTCAAGAGAGAATCCACGAAGGAAGACAGGTATGTTTGATATTAGCGCCATCTAGTAGCGAGAGACATTAAACTTAAATACGGGCTTGATATTAGCACCATCTGACGGCAAGTAGAATGATTAACTCGTCACTACATGAACAGGCAAAAGATCCACAGAGGAAGACAGGGTTGTTTGATATTAGCGCCATCTAGTAGCAATTAGAGTCATGAAACTCACTTAAGATGTAGTAACTAGGATAGAAAAAACTACTACTCACTACTACTAAGTAGGGTTTGGTCACGTAGAGGGGATGGATGAAAGAAGATTAACTTTCCGTGACCAAATCGGGGACGTTTTGATAATCGGTCAAGAGTCCTCTAAACAGACGAGCATGTATGAAGAGATTATGGATGAAGCGAAGGAGATATGTCAGGATTGTAGCAAGTACAACGAAGTTACTGCCTACCCCTGTGGGAAAGAGGCGTGACTGTATGTATGCATGTATATGTACAAAAATATTGAAAGGTCCCGGTTAGCATTTCTTTTACATTAGGGATGCTTAGTTTGAAAATTAATCCCTATATTGTATCTATGTATGCATGTAAACTCTTTATTGTGCAAAATAAACAAGACAAATACGAATATTTTATTGAATCAGGCGTTACTTTGCGGAGGTCCATTTCAATGAACAAAAAATTTTACCTTGCTACTCCGCTACATTCATCATCCCATTCATCATTCTTTCTACCCTCGAGTTAAAAATCTAAGTAATGTGCAATTTAATGAGCAAGAAGTTCGTTTGTTGGAAAAGGGTTTGAAATACAATCTACCCTCTAAAATTAATCAAAAGTTGGTAGAAGGTTTAGCGGTAGATTCTGAGGTTGCTATTATCCGTAATGGTGGTGACTTTGGAACAAAGGTGTTAGTAGCTGATTCACTTAAGAATTTAGGTGATACAGGGGGGGTGGTAGATACGGGGGATTTTTGTGCAGTGCGTTCTATTCAGAGAAAAGTTAGTGACAATGATTTGGTAGTTTCAAAGGCCGATAAGGGTAATTGTGTTGTAATTTTGGAAAGAGATCAATATAAACAAAAAGTTTTAGATATAATTCTTGGAGATGGTTTTTCGGTACTACGTAAGGACCCTACCGCTGGGTTTCATAAGGATGTTAAAAATATTGTTAAAAATGCTTCGTTTACCTTTGAAACTGACCAAAAGAGGATGTACGTTATACCTATGAATCCGCAGGCTCCAATTCTTTATGGCCTACCAAAAATTCACAAGGATAACATTCCTGTTCGTCCAGTTGTCTCATATTTAGGGGCTCCAGCATACAAATTAGCTAAAAAACTTAATGAACTTGTTAGGGTAAAATCATCTTTTAAGCCACAATATTCATTACAAAATAGTTTGGATTTAATAAATAAAATCAAAGACATCAACATGCCACCTAATGCAATTTTACTATCCTTGGATGTGGATAGTTTGTTTACTAATGTACCCTACACAGAAACTTTAAATATTCTTAGAGATCATTTGGAAAGGAAGCGCTTACATCCCGGGGAGGTAGTTGAAATAATAGATTTAATAACTGTTTGCATGAAGCAGAACTACTTTAGATTTGATGGGCGGTTTTATTTACAGAATGATGGATTAGCAATGGGTTCTCCTCTTAGTCCACTAATGGCAGATATTTTTATGGATAATTTTGAGACACGGTACATTGTTGGTAATAATAATATTGTTTATTATTATAGGTATGTTGATGATTTGATTATTTGCTGGAGGGGAAGTATGAGACAGCTAGATTCATTTGTTAATGGCTTGAATGATAGGCATCCAAGGATAAAGTTCAAGAGAGAATTAGAGGATAACCACTCATTAAATTTTTTAGATTTGACGATATCTAGAGTAAATAATAAGCATATTTTTCAAATTTATCGTAAGCCTACGCAGACCGATGCTGTTATCCCGGCTGCGTCCACTCACCCTTGGCAGCATAAACTGGCTGCTTTCCATTGCTATATACATAGATTATTAACCGTTCCTCTTTCTGTAGAACATTATGATTCCGAGTTAAGTACTATTTATCAAATTGCGGTTTCAAATGGTTATACTGTAGCAATGGTTAACGGTCTAGTTAGAAAGAAGCAGAGGCGGATAGTGAATAGCATGCTTTACGCCGCAGTACCCACTCAGATTGCTGACAAATATAGGTCTAGTATTACTTATGTAGGTCATTTGTCTGATAAAATCCATAAATTGTTAAAATCAAAAAATATTAATGTCGCTTTTAAGACAAATAATTCTGTGCGTGCGAAACTGTGTAATAACAAGGAAAGGGTGGAAAAAGGAAGTAGATCGGGGGTGTATAAGTTAACTTGTAGTGAATGCAATAGTGTGTATGTGGGGCAAACGGGTCGCAGTTTCGCCACCAGATATAAGGAACATACTGCCTCGTATAGGCTCAATCACCCGGAGAAATCAAATTTTGCAAAACATTTAATAGAGGAAAATCATTCGTTGCCGGATTCAGCGTCTTTCGACATCTTACACTTTTGTGAGAAGGGTTTACAGTTGGATATTTTAGAGCAGTTGGAGATAATTAGGTACAGCAATAGTGGTTCCATAATTAATGAACAAGTGAACTTGCTTTCATCGCCGTTATTGCGTGTTCATTTTGGTGAATAAAAATTGTTGTTGTAAAATACATAACCCTATTTATTTTTACTGTAGTCGAAAAATTTTTTGAAGGTAGTTGTTAATGGATAATAAAAATCATAAATAATAGGGTACTTTGGGAAAACATATGAACGTAGGTACATTAGGCTTATATATACAGTTTAGATTCAGTACGACGTTGGTTTGCATGTGTAACGGTTGTGTGTAAACTTTGATAATGATCCCGTAGAGGGATTGAAACGCGTCAGTGTTTGTGTGGTGTAAGGGATAATTAAGTTTGTGGGATTTATGTGTGTTTTATTGGCAGCAGTGGAGGGAGGGATTGCATGAAAAACATATATATTTCACACAGGCTTGGTTATTTTGCACGTGAGTAGCGGAGTAGCAAGGTAAAATTTTTTGTTCATTAAGACAAATACGCTTGTCACTTTTGCGGGTGGTAGGGCCTTGTGCAAGGTCCGTCCGGATCGCTACCACCATCTTACTCGCTAATTCTGCCGCTAAGTAGCAGTGCTTGCACTGCTGTGTTCCGGTGTGGAGAGTAAGACAGCCGGGGAAATTACGGGCACAAGAGGCATTGCATCTTAGTCCTCTAGGTTGACAACGCATCTGCAATCCCGCCGGGGTTGCGGGTGTGTATGGGCAGTGGTGATCACTTGCCATCAGGTGACCCACTTGCTCGTTTGCTTTCCTATTCATATAAAAAAAAAAATACAATTGACAAACACTGATACATGCACAAAGGCATATTGTGACAGATATTATGTCAAATTGACCTCTCGACGCTAACGCCATCTGTCGATATTTGTCTGACGGAAAACCCTCACTGGCCCAGTTGATTCAGTGTCTGCCCCTGCGCACGCGATTCCGACTGTCACTTGTTTTTGCAGAGGATCCGTGAAAAGGGACCCCACGAGAAGAGAGAGTGGGAAGAGAATGGACCAAGGTTCCACCACCAGTCCCCTACGGGACAGCAGCAAAAGGGACCCCCGGGGCAGCGAGCCTAGCCGACAAGTGGTGAGTACCATAGGGTAATGCAAAGGTCTTCCATCCTTGTCTGCAGCCGCTTCTCTCGTTCCCGCTCATATCGTAAAAG
Source organism: Pandemis cinnamomeana (assembly GCA_932294345.1). Classification (NCBI taxonomy): domain Eukaryota; kingdom Metazoa; phylum Arthropoda; class Insecta; order Lepidoptera; family Tortricidae; genus Pandemis; species Pandemis cinnamomeana. Next base: position 1,221,503 of record OW028728.1, on the reverse strand, counting down.
GCCAAGAAGTCGGCGGAAATCTTCGGAATCAACCAGTCACTATTTTGAATCCTCTTGTATTTAAATGTATGTATAACTCTTTATCTATAATATAAAAATGAATCGCAAAATGTGTTGCTAAGCGCAAATAACGAAAGCAGTTGAACCGATTCCGCTAATTCTTTTTTTAGAATATTCCTTGAAGTATCCCCATAATGGTTCTTATGGAGAGAAAAATTCGAATAATTGCCGGGAAAACCCTAAAAATAGCCCTTTTCTTTTTCCCATACAAACGTTTTCTAACTAAAATGTAGAGTAAATTGGAACTTTATTGCTTTTTAATAAAGTTCATAATTAAATTACAAGCACTCACTGTTGTCTAAGCAATGTAGGTGTGTTCCTAACGCCAAAGAGTTAATTTGCACTGTATTACCGCTGCACAAAGTTCAAATTCTATCAAAACAGTATGCGTGCCACATTCCAAATCTTTTTGACAGAACGAAGTCTGTCGGGTCCGCTAAGTTGTACATAAAACACAAGAAAAAGATGAATACATGACAACACACATGCACAAAGGCGAACTTATCCCTAAAAGGGATCTTCCAGTTAACCTTTGAACGATTAACAGGACATTGAAGCAAGAGTAGACACACAGAAAACCTATCCTCTCTTTCCACCTATACGCCTACAATCATGCTAAACGTGTTCTTTAGCAGTACCATAGGCTCGGTTTATCCCGTAAGCATTGGCGTAACTATAACGTCTGGGGCCCGCGGCAAATTCGTCAGATGGGGCTCTTTCTTCAATATAAAGAAGTGCATCAGCGTCCCTTCTGTGCTCTAAACCAAGCCAGTTCGGGGCCCCTTAGAGCTAGCCCGTGGCATTTTGCCACCCCTGGCACCCTATAGTTACGCCACTGCCCGTAAGGGATAAAGACGTAATAATTCGTACTAGTGTATGACGTTATCTACCGCTTAGAATAGCGCCATCTCTCGTCCAGAACAGTAATAACTCTTGTGGCTTCAAAACTATAAAAATAGACGATGAAATCTTCGGGGGGCGTTTTGAAATAATAATCGTGTAATGGAGTAATTTAATTAATTTTTAATTGACGCAAAGATCAAAAGTCAAATCAAAAATCAACATGTGTAGGTACCTACCTACACACTTTGAATTTAACTGACAAATCAATAGACTATTAATTGTTTTGTGTTGATTTCATGTTTATGATCCTACCACCTATAAAAAACTAAACCAAATCCAACGCCTAGGAAACGCATTCAAGTGAACATAATGAAGCTAAGTAATTAAGTATCCAATTCACTGAATCAATTTCAAACTTCAAATCAGTAGAATACAATAAAAGAAACGAGCGCGGTTAATTAGATTTTATTGCTTTTCTTTGTGAACACGCATCAGATTTCATTGAATGAAATGATTTTCATGGTTCAACTTTTAAGTGATAAAATTTCATTATATTGCACCGTAAATTTTACTTCCCGATTTTGTTTTTAGCATGGTTAACGCCTAACTTTTAACATATCTACTTAGTGATTTTTCTAACGAGGCTTTTTTTCTTGTGCTATAATAAACTGAGACAGGGGTCCATGAACAGTTTGAAATTCTGAAAGTGGTCTGTGACCTCAAAAAGTTTAAAGGCGATGCTTCCCCTTTCCTATACACCCACAATCCTTTAGCCTTTAAGTCTTTTTAAGTTAAGCTCAGTCTTCATTACCTACCTGCATTGCACGGTCTCATTGTCTAAGGGAAGACGGGCCTAGCGTACGGGCCCTCCCCTCGGCGCGGTCCTGGCGGAAGCCGGGGCCACCGGGGGGGCGTTTGTGGTGAAACCCTAGTGGCATCCCACTGCATCCTCATCACACTCGAGGTTTTAGTTTGGGTATGCCCCTTCGGGGGGGAGTCCCACATAACCCTAGGCATCCCCGTGCCTAGGGCATTCATAAAGATTTCCTGTCCGTAAAGGCTCTGTCTAATCCGTAAGGGAAATAGACGTGATTTATGTATGTATGTAAATTAGGTCAGTGGAAATTAGGTTGGAAACTTAATTAGCTTCATTATATTCACTTGAATAACTTGAATCACTTGACATGAAATGTATATTTCATAATTTTGTTTTATATATTTTTTTCTTCGACGTTGGATTTCCAATTAATTTATTTGACGGTGGAGGCGTTTTACACCTCCACTGAACTTATTATTATTTTTTGTCGTTTTGACTAGTAGAGACTTTATACATCTCTACTATAGATTAATATAATTTAAGGCTCGGACACCGTATACCTACAACCCTTTTATAAATGTATTTAATTTAAGCAGAATTTAAGTATTCTTACTGTATTTTATTTTGAAAAAATGACTTTCTGCCAAGTTTCTTGCGGCGCATTCTTCTTGGCAATGATGGTCTTTCCGAATGCGCTGGTAGTTTCAAAAAGACATGTAAAAGAGCCCTTGGCGGCCACTTTGCAAAAATAAATTTTCAATTTCGTTTTCATTTTCAATACGATTGACTTTGTTGGGATTCGGTTTAGTTTTTTTGCGGGGGCTAGGACTGTAATGTCCGTCGGGCTAACACCGTCTTATTTGCTAATCCTGCCGCAAAGCAGCAGTTCTTGTGATGTGTTCCGGCGTTAGACTACAACAACTGGTATTTTTACTGTGGGCATACTTGGGAGAGATTAGATCATTTCCCCAAACTCGTTAATTCCGCATAGCAAACTTTCCATTCGCATTTTTCCCCCCTCGAATTTCTACCCATTCTAATTTTTATATCATTCGCTTACATTCCTTTAATTAAACATTTCGCACAATATTTTAATTTCTTACGCGATATATTTGAGTAAATATGCAGTTGAATAATTATAACTATTGGCAATACTTATGAATGATAAAAAAGTCGAATGGGTAGAAATTCGAGTGGTGAAAAATGCGAATGGAAATATTGCTACGCGGAATTAACGAGTTTGGGCAAACGATCTCTCAAACTTAGGTGGAAAGGAGAATCAAATTAATGATTGGTCGCTAGCAACACCTATAACATGATTCCTATTTTCGCCCATTCCTTCGATAGCCTTTTATCATCTGCGCTGGAAGAGCAGCTGGTCCTTCTGTGTAAATTAACCTGATAAATCCTTTCAGTATATAGCGTCTTTCGACGAGGAGGGTGAGCAGACGCCCGGCTGGCGGCGCGTGGGCCCCGAGGGCCTGCTGAACCTGGAGAAGGTGTACCGCACCCAGGCTGTGATGGACCACATCGCGAGCTTCCATCAGCACCACCACGCGCTGGCCAGGAACGGCGCGCCCGTGTTTGGTGACTACCTGAGGTGATGACCAAGGATATAGACACACCATGGCTTTTTAGCACAGCTGAAGTGGATGGGCGGGGCACTTGGCAAGACCGACGAGATGGTCGAAGACGGCTCAGAGTGGTGGCCAAGGTAGGGTCGAAGGTAGGTCAGACCACCAGCCCGTTGGTTAGATGACATCTGGCACTCGGCTGGCAAGCTGTGGATGAGACTGGCACAAAACCGGGGAAAGTTGTGTGTTAATGAAGAGACCTTTATCCAGCAGTGGGTGTGGGCTGATTAGAAAGAAAGATAGATAACTTTTTATATAACTGTACAAGAGTCTGATGTCAAGAGATTGGTGAATGTGGATGAAGCGAAAGAGGTATGTCAGGATCGTAGCAAGTGGAACAATGTAGTCCCTGCCTACCCCTGGGAAAAATCGGAAAAACTCGTGACGGTATGTACGTATTTTCAAGAGACTCTTGCGGCGTGGAGAGTAAGACAGTCGACGATATTACTGGTGAATGAGGTATTCCATCCTAACCCTTGACACTGGCAACGCATCTTCGAAGCTTCGGTCTTTCCGATGTCCAGGGCTAACCCAAATTCCCCATAACATTCCTAACCAAAATCCATTTTCCAGAACAGCAATGTCAGCGTGCGAAGAACCGGTCTTCTCCCAGCCCTCGCAGCAGACCAGCTGGTCCTTCGAGAACGAGGCGCTATACGAGTTGGAGGGTGGAGGGTACTGCCCCGTCCAGCCGTTGCCCCATGACCATGGCGTCACCATGTTCCCCCTGCAGCCGCAGCATGGGGTCTGCATGGACCGCCATGTCTTACAGGTTACTAAGTCAAAGAGTAAATTTTCGGAAGACATGAGGGATGAGGCGTCTAAATTTATGGTGCGTTGTGTGCACTCGTATATTTCGAGGGCATAAACATCGATTCAGGCATCATGCCAAATATATGAGTCAACGACTTTACTTTGGTGGCTTATAAGTGTGGGTATAGATGTTTTTGACGTCCTGGTAACGTATTTATGCCTTTGACTGTACACACGCACAACAATAGTACATTATACAACACTTGCATAAAATGTTAAAGACAAGACAAGTGTACTCTGCTATGTGTAGTCAAGGGCAAAAATATCTCGACGTCAAGTCAGGAGTACCCGAAACCGACGAGCATGTATGAAGAGATTGATGACTGTGGATGAAGCGAAAGATATTTCTTTCGTGAGACGTAGCAAGTGGAACAAAAAGTATGTATGTATGTATGTATGTAAACTCTAACTCTAACTCTAAAAGTAGTCTCTGCCTACCCATGTGCGAAAGAGGCGTGACGATATGTATGTATGTATGTATAACCTAACCTAGTATTAACCCGAACCATAACACAACACAACATACACATAATAATAACAATTTACAACAAATAATTTACACATTATTTACTCGCAAATGCGAGGCAAAGGCGAGGGCGGTACGGGAATTACGAACCTCGGCTCTGAAAGCCCTAGTCTTCGACATAGGGCTGCAACTAGAGCCTCGATCGTAATTCCTTACTTACCGCCCTTAATACATAATGTACTATTGTGAGCATGATGTTTCTAGATAATGCACCACGGCACGGTCTGCGTGGTGGGGGAGGCGGAGTGGGGCGGCGCCGTCGCGCAGCTGAGGCTGGAGCGCGCATGCGCGATACTCGCCTGGTGCCGGACCGCGCACAGGCCCCATATGTCCTATGGTAATAGTCTAACATTGCTTCCAGTACGTTACTTCAAGGTGTCAAACACTAAAAGTGCGGGCCAGAAAAAAAAGTAACATTACATTAAAAATTTAAAAAAAATGCTTTATGCCAAAAATGCTTTAAATCATTTTGAAGAAAAGAGTTTTGAAAGAAAGAAAGAAGACATTTATTCCTTTTTGCAAGACACACAAATATAAGAGAATATACACAATTTTATAGCAAAAAAAAACTCAGCGTTGTGTCTTCGCAAAAGTGTTAGACTGCAGCACTGATTTTCAGCCAGAACCGTCTGTGACTCACGAAATGACACAGATAAAATATCATACATAATCCATAAACTTTTACGCAAACAATGCAATAAATAGTTAGAACCCGAATTTCAAACTGGCCCAGTTTTAAGCAAACATGGCTAAGAACCACCGCAACTGGCAATCGAATGATAAAACCGCATCGAAATCGGTCCATCCGCTGGAGAGCTACGATACCACAGACAAATACACACACACATCGACGTCAGGTTGTGACATCTTTTTTTGCGTCAGGGATAAAAGACGTGATATATGTATGTATGTGGCTATGTTTGTTTTTCCAGGAGAAACCCCATCAGAGAATGTCCAGCAGCCAGAAGTGAGTCTGTCGTATAACCCTGAGGAAGTCATTCCGCTGAAGTACACCGCGAACCTAGGACATGACACCGAGGCCGGCATTGTTGGAGAAGAAGGGTAAGGATTTCAAATTCACTGCTTCTATTCGATTTTAGCCAGAAATCCACTGAGAACACAGCTTGACAGGGAAAAAAGCTGTGCCGGCATGTATTTTCACATACCAAAGGCTTTCGATAGGGTTTCGATACCTTTCCTGTTCAAAATACTGTAATTTTGAACCGTTTAAGGTAATGCCTTGAACTTGTTTGCTAGCTTACTGATTGATGGAAGTCTGCGCATTAGAATTTCTTGGAAAATAGGATGTGTTAGATCAATTTGGTTTGGTGTTCCTCAGGGCAGCATGTTCGGTCTCACTCTTATCATTGCGTATTTTAACGATCTTATATTGGCGACGTAATAATGTCAACGAACGTATTACAGATGCATCATTTTATAAACTTTTAGCTTATAAGATTAGGTTAGTTTTATAATTTTTCAAAAAACATCTGTATGAAATGATAATTAATAATAGTTTACCAAATGATCAGTAAATTCTTCCATGCTGGTCTGGGAGTAAAGAAAAAGTATAGAATGTATCAGTTGCTTTTCTTTCCGCGTAGATGGTAAAAGCCCATCGACGGAATGGGCGGAAATCTTAGGAGTCATATTATACGCGATGCGGCTAGCAACCCATCACTATTTTGACTCCCCTTTCCATCTATACGTCCACAATCATGCTAAATGTGGCCTTTAGGTCTTGTTACCTTAGGCTCTCTCTACCCCGTAAGGGATAAACACGTGTTTTATGTATGTACTAGCTGTTGCCCGCAACTTCGTCTGCGTAGAATTCCTTTGTCGCTAACCCGCAGAAATTACGCAATCCGTTCTTAGAGGATGCCGATGTCATAGTAGCTTTATGCATGCAAAGTCTCAGCCCGATCGGTTTAAAATTGACAAAGTTTCGTACAAACTTTGATCCCCTATTTTATCCCCTTGGGGGTAGAATTGATCAAAATCCTTTCTTAGCGGATGCCTGCGTCATAACATCTACCTGCATGCCAAATTTCAGCCCGATCCGTCCAGTGGTTTGGGCTGTGCGTTGATAGATCACTATGTCAGTCAGTCAGTCAGTCACCTTTGAGTTATATATATTATGTGTTCCTTGTTTTAGCTTCATCGACCTACAATACGTGAAGGACATGCGCCTAGACGGTGCTTTGTTGGAGGCTCGTGAGCTGGCGGAGCTCACGCAGACGGCACGTCGCTGCGGCCTCACCGGGGCCCAGGGCGCTCGCGTCATCTCGCTGGTCTACGGGCGCACCCTGAGCGACAACCGGAGTCTGCACATCATGCTGCCGGCCTACTCGCACAGGTGGGCGTCCATGTGGAACTAAAAGCAATAAAGAACGATGGTTACGAACTTTGTCAAATAGTTTTAAATTGTTTTTTTTATTCATGGACATTGTTGGCAATGTTGGGACGACTAGCTACTATTTTGTTATAATCACCATCACTACAATAGTATAAAACAAAGTCGCTTTCTCTGTCCCTATGTCCCTATGTATGCTTATATCTTGAAAACTACACAACGGATTTTGATGCGGTTTTTTTTAATAGATATCACTATGAGGAAGGTTTTCATGTATAATTCTACGCAGACGAAGTCGCGGGCAGAAGCTAGTTAACTAATAAAAAGTAGTGAAGTAATCCTACTAATATTATGAATGTTTGGTTGTTTGTTATTTCACGCCAGAACGGAACTGGATGAAATTTGGAACACGATAGATTACTGGGACATATGGGATAGCGATAAACAGACGAAGTCGCGGACAACAGCTAGTTAAAAATCAAAACAGAAATTAAAACCTTGAGAAAAAATTACACAAAATTGTCCCAAGTCAGTATTATGTAGCGGATAAGGCCTATTGTTACCTTGTAATATTCTGTATACCTTTTTTCTGTTTTGGTTGTTATATGTCAGGGGTGGCCAACTTGATCAGGCCCAAGATCTCCTGTTTACTAACGAAACCTTGTGCGATCTACCAATTACGTACTTCATGAAACCTTAAATCAGCAGTTGGTGATTACGTTGCGCAGTCTGGTCCACACATATATATTTTTTGCCTTGTCGCGATCGACTGGACTGACAGGCGCGATCGACCGGTCGATCGCGATCGACCCGTTGGCCATCCCTGTTATATGTGGTGTTCAATAAAGAGTTATTGTATTGTATTGTATGATGCTTTGGGGTATTAGCTGTACCCACAAGCAGTATTAGCTGTACCCATAATAATCCGCTGTGCGATAGTGTCGCCACAATGCTTCAGCCTCACAACCAATACAATCACAATGCTGGTCAGATTCTTTATACAAAGCAAGGGGACAGAATATACATGTCTATTCTCCTCCAGGGTATGGGCGGTAGGTCTCCACGCGGTCATCAGAGCGCTGATGAGCCAGGCCAAGCTGGCGGACAGGAGTCTCGCCTGGCTCAAGAACAAGTACACAGCACTGTACTACGAGGATGGATGCTGCTGCGAGCCGCTGGTCAGCGACGCTATTCGGGTAAGCCTCAGTCACCACAAACATCGCCAAGCGGGGACAGGGGGGCTGCTCCTCCCTCCAGAGCAGGGTTTCCCAAACCATGGGTCGCGAGCGAATATTAAGTGGGCCCTGCCTGCAGAACGACACACCAAAAAAAAAAATATTTTCATCACTTAAGCTCTGAAAGTAGGTTACATCTAACTTGAAATCCGAGTTGTAAATTCGATTTACATCTTTAGGGATGTAAGTAAATTTAAAGATCGAATGGTGCTTTGTATTCACGAACTGGTAAACAAGGAGATTGTAATGCTTAATACCTCCAAGCCTCCATGCTGGCGTAATGCTGCTGCCCAGTGCTGGCTGAATGTGCCAAAGCCAAAGAGCGCGAGGCCATTAAAAAAAAAAAGACGGTTTGGCGCGATAAATTTTGTTCCGCTCTATTACAAATTGCGTATTTTTTATTTCCTCGCATTTGTGATGAAAAGTAGTGTTCAACTCGAGTGTAAATGATCAATTACACCCGCGAACTATAAGCACCCTCGCTCGCTTTGCTCGCTCGTGCGCCTAAATATCTTGGGTGTAATTGATCACTTACAACCCTTGTTTATCAATCTACTAATAACACATCGTTTGTTATTTGAAAAGACCTTTCTTCATATTGGTAACGGTTGAATTTCTTAGAGGTGGGTCCCAAGTTTGTAAACTTGTATTAGATGGGTCGTAGCCCAGACAACTTTGGGAACCCCTGCTCTAGAGAATTCTGAAAAAATTCTAATCAATCCTAAAGGGTCAGAAGGGAGAAGTCATGAACTACAAGACAGGGGAATCAGTAAACTTATTACCTAACTCGCTTGCCATCGCCATCGTGTTCATTTTGACAGTTCATGAATGTGACAGCTAGCTGATCCCGATGCCAATTGTCAGCCCATACGTGAACTGTCAAAATGAACACGATGGCTGCGAGCGAGTTAGGTAATAAGCCTACTGTTCATAGGTATGCTTAGATCTTTAAAACTACGCAACGGATTATGATGCGTTTTTGACAGATAGTGTTTGAAGAGGAATATTAAACCATATGTATTCTACGCAGACGAAGTCGCGGTCTGGAGCCGGTGGCGTAGCTACCTAGGGACTAGGCGGGGCAGTGCCCCGGGGCCCTCAAGCTCAGAGGGCCCTCGAATCCTTACCAGAAAATCTCGATCGAACTATTATTATTAAAACGTAACCAGTTTAGATAGTAGTGGGCCCCATTTTTTTAATTGCACCAGGGCCCATGGTTACGCGGGTGGTAGGGCCTTGTGCAAGGTCCGTCCAAATTGCTACCACCATCTTACTCGCTAATCCTCTAAGTAGCAGTACTTGCACTGCTGTGTTCCGGTGTGGAGAGTAAGACAGCCGGGGAAATTACGAGCACAAGAGGCATTTCATCTTAATCCTCTAGGTTGGCAACGCATCTGCAATCCTTCCGGGGTTGCGGGTGTCTATGGGCAGTGGTGATCACTTACCATCAGGTGACCCACTTGCTCGTTTGCCTTCCAATTCATATAAAAAAAAAATACCTAGCTACGCCACTGGCTGGAACTAGAAAATTATATAAGTCAATAGTAGATTCATCGGCGTGTCAGTTGGTCTCTCATGCGTCCCTCACGCTGTCAAGGTGTTTGGCGGCAGAGAGTCGACCTGCGGCAGCTCGTCGCACTCCACGCCGGTGAAGGGGGCCTCCACCGAGCACTCGGACTCCATGCGGTGCTCCGGCATCAAGTTTAAGGTAAGCGCCTGCTCGAATATTCCTGATCAGTTCCAAAATCCTTACTAATATTATAAATGCGAAAGTAACTCTGTCTGTTACCTTTTCACGCTTAAACCGCTGGGCCGATTTAGTTGAAATTTGGTATACAGATAGTTTGAGTCCCGGGAAAGGACATAGGATAGTTTTTATCCCGGAAAATTGCATAGTTCCCGCGGGATAGCACAGCCCATATCACTGGATTTTTTCAAATTTAAGGCGGAACAAAGTTCGCCGGGTCAGCTGTAATATTATAAATGCGAAAGAAACTCTGTCTGTCTGTCTGTTACCTTTTCACGCTTAAACCGCTGGGCCGATTTAGTTGAAATTTGGTATACAGATAGTTTGAGTCCCGGGAAAGGACATAGGATAGTTTTTATCCCGGAAAATTGCATAGTTCCCGCGGGATAGCACAGCCCAAATCACTGGAATTTTTCAAATTTAAGGCGGAACAAAGTTCGCCGGGTCAGCTAGTACTACATAAGCTAATTCTTTTTCGCTGATTTGGATTCCATGCTGGTCTGGGAGCAATGAAAAAACAGAATGTACCAGTTCCTTGTCTTCGCGCTGATGGTAAAAGCCCATGGGCGGAAATCTTAGGAATCATGTTATAGGCGACGCTAGCAACCTATCACTATTTTGATTCCCCTTTCCACCTATAAGCCCACAGTCTTGCTAAACGTGGCCTGTAGGTCTTGTTATGTTATCTTCGGCTATGTCTACCCCCTAAGGGATAATGACGATATTTGTGTGTGTGTGTTAAATGAGAATAAAGTCCGTGTGTAATGTTTCTTTAATCAGGTTTCGAATCAGTACGACGTTGGTTTGCATGTGTAACAGTAAAGTTGTGCTCATTAAACTTTGATAATGACCCCGTAGAGGGATCGAAACGCGTCAATGTTTGTGTGGTGTAAGGGATAATTAAGTTTGTGGGATTTATATGTGTTTTATTGGCAGCAGTGGAGGGAGGGTTGCATGAAAAACATATATATTTCAATTTCTAAATGTCTATGAAAATTAGAACACATAGAAAAATCCGAAAGTAAAGCTATGGCCGGGAATCGAACCCGGATCCTCGTCATTCCGTGACGCGTGCTATACCCCTACACCACCCATAGCAGGTGGGTAGTCATATATATTTCACACAGGCTTGGTTATCTTGCACGTGAGTAGCGGAGTAGCAAGGTACAATTTTTTGTTCATTGAAGTGGACCTCCGCAAAGTAACGCCTGATTTAATAAAATATGTCTTTAATCTTTCTATTTAATCTTTCTTTTTCTGTACTGGTGGTTTTGTTTCCAGAAAAACAAGTCTACATCAGAGCTGAAGACCAGCTCTCCGAAGAGTTATGGCTCCACGCATACGTCGGGCACGAGGAGCGAAGACGAAGTCATACAGGGCTCACCGCGACACAGGTAGCATCTTTGACACTGCCATTAACATCCAATTGCTTGCATAGGTCTCCTAGACTACAAGCCCATGGGAAAAAAATGTGAAATGAACCAGCGTGAATGAAGCTTAGAAGGCTGTTACATCATAAAATAACTCTGAGCGCTATGCCGTCATTTCTGAGAGGTACAGATTTTTTCTCATACATTGAAAAAAAATTGCACTAACTTCCGGCACCACGCACTGCTTTAAAGCGGCACTAGGGATTTTCGACATTTATTTTTAATCATCTATAAGCTATAAAAAATTAATAATTAGTCGTAATTCCTCACTTGTACCTGAGAAATTCCATAAATGTACCGCTCAGAAATGACGGCATAGCGCTCAGAGTTATTTTGTGATATAGTAACAGCCTTCTAAGCTTCATTCACGCTGGTTCATTTCACATGTTTTTTTCCATGGGCTTGTAGTCTACTTGTGTCTGCCCCGGAAGGGGTAAAAAAAGACGTAATATACGTATGTATGACACTATGAGGTGCTAACAAACTAGGTATAATATCCCGTTGTTCCAGCTCATACTCTGCAGCGATGAGCCAGCACCACCCCTGCGCGCCGCGGCACAGCAGCCTCACTGCTGCTGCCACCAGCATCATGGGGGGCTCGCCTAACAGGAGTAGGTATGTTGTAGAGGTTACGGACCACCCGTGGGAATAATAAGAATGAGAAGAAGAATGATAGTAAGAATGATGAATGAATGTCTGCCAAGTTTTAAATCTCTAGCTTCTATTCACAATTCGACAATTGTCAGTGAAAAGTGACAATTGTCAGTAACAAGTGATTATTGTTATTATTTATTTATTTGTTACATGCCAGTTGCTTCTCTTTCCGCGCAGATGGTAAAAGCCCATCGAGAGATTGAGCGAAAATCTTAGGGATCATGTTATATAGGCGATCGATGTGGCTAGCAACCCATCACTATTTTGATTCTATTTTCCACCTATACGCTCACAATCTTGCTAAACGTGACCTGTAGGTCTTGTTACCTTAGGCTCTGTCTACCCCGTAAGGGATAAAGACGTGATTTGTGTATGTGTATGTATGTATATCCATTAAACAACACAAAACCATTGACGTACAATAACACAAAACATACAATGTTTACTTAAACTAAGCAACTCAACCCAAAAGAAGCACGAAAACTGAATACATCCAATTCTTATTTATATAGGTAAACACTAGCTTCTGCCCACGACTTCGTCTGCGTAGAATTATACATAAAAACCTTCTTCTTAAATCGAGTGATAGAGTTATCTATTAAAAAGACCGCATCAAAATCCGTTACGTAGTTTCGAAGATATAAGCATACATAGGGACAGAGAAAGCGACTTTATTTTATACTATGTAGCGATTTGCCAGCGAGAACCAAACAAAAATACGACAATTTACTACCGGTAAATACAGTCGGCTACACCGAAGAAGTTTGTTCCATAAGTAGAGGAAGTTTTAATTTGTTCTTAAAAGCAGTCAATGAAGTGGAATTTCTTATAGATGGTGCGATGTTATTCCAGCATCGCGGCATTGTGGGCATATAGGGAAAGGGGAAACAAATAGTGATGGGTTGCTAGCATCGCCCATAACATGATTCCTAAGATCGCCCATTCCCTTGATGGGCTTTTACCGTCTGCGCGGGAAGAGAAGCAATTGGTATGTTTTTTTCTTTGCTCAGACCAGCATGGAAGGGCACGGTTAAATATTTAACTAACGAATTAACGACTACTTAACGAAGTTAACTTTTGGGTTAACTGTGCCCACTTATGGACTTGGCCACGAGTATCAAACCCATAAGAGTGAGTGAGAAGTAGGGAGTGCAAACCGGTTAACCGAAAAACCGGTCAACCGGACTTTTATGGTTAAAGCAAAAAAACTGGTTTTCGGGACGCAAAAACCGGATTAAAACCGAAAGAAGTAAAAACTATAATAAGTTGATTATTTAATCCTGTATAGGTAACTACAGTGAGACTAAAACTGTTTTGTTCAATATTCTGACTTATTATATATTATTACTATCTATATTTTACAACATTTAAAACGCATTTTATAAAATATTCCTAACATCTGAAAGTTTCAGTAGATCAAAATGACTTGTTTTATTTTCTGCTAAACTAATGCTGACTTGCTTAGTTTATTACCTAAGCAATACTTTAATCCATGAAGCAAGAAAGTCTAGATCTAGACTATCTATATTAAATGATGATTTGAGTAAAATTGAAGAAAATAATGAAAACCGGTTAAAAACCGGCTAACCGGTTTTTGATTCTATAATGTGGTTAAAAACCAGTTTTTTCATCTGTACGGTTTTTGCAATCCCCAGTGAGAAGCAAGACAAACCCAAAACGCATTCGAAGAGCTGTAGTCAGTTGTTTATTTTCAACTAGCTTCTGCCCGCGACTTCGTCTGCGTAGAATCTATCTATATTATATAAAAAAAGAAAGTCGTGTTAGTTACACTATTTATAACTCGAGAACGGCTGAACCGATTTGGCTGAAAATTGGTAGGGAGGTAGCTTAGAACCAGGAGACGGACATAGGGTGCCTTTTTATCCCGATTTTCCCACGGGATTGGAAAATTCCGAAATGTTGTTCCTTGATTAGTATAAATATGCACTTACAAAGGAATTTTTCAAATTAAAGGCGGAACAAAGTTCGCCGGGTCAGCTAGTTATACAAAAAAACCTTCCTCTTGAATTACTCTATCTATTAAAAGAAACCACATCAAAATCCGTTGTGTAGTTTTGAAGATATAAGCATACATAGGGACATAGGGACAGAGAAAGCGACTTTATTTTATACTATGTAGTGATAGTGATAGTGATGATGGTTCATTGTTCCAGCCTAAAAAGACTGGAGACCAGCGAGCGGTTCTGGGAGAACATGAAGCACCTCCGGACGGGGTCCGTGGGGTACGACACGCAGCTGGACTTCATGGACTTCGTGTCACTCTTCAGGAGTTTCAGGTAAAGGTTGATGATGATGATGTTGTTTTTATTATCCCTGCGTTTATCCTGTCTATTTGTTTCCGCCACCTACTTAAACTGTCTCCAACTTATTTCTTGCATTGGTTGTCTGGAAGAGATCTCTATTAAGCGATAAGACCGCCTATTGTCTACTTTGTTCTTTGTTTCTGTATTGTTTTGTACTGATTTGTGGTGTTCAATAAAGAGTATTTGTATTGTATTTGTATTGTATGATGCTCCATCGTCTTCGGCATTGGAGATGTCTTTGCGGGTGGTTAGGGCCTTGTGCAAGGTCCGTCCGGATCGCTACCACCATCTTACTCGCTAATCCTGCCGCTAAGTAGCAGTGCTTGCACTGCTGTGTTCCGGTGTGGAGAGTAAGACAGCCGGGGAAATTACGGGCACAAGAGGCATTGCATCTTAGTCCTCTAGGTTGGCGACGCATCTGCAATCCCTCTGGGGTTGCGGGTGTCTATGGGCAGTGGTGATCACTTACCATCAGGTGACCCACTTGCTCGTTTGCCTTCCTATTCATATTAAAAAAAAAAGTCTAAATTATTTATTTGACGGTGGTGTTTTACACCTGCACTGGGCTTAATTTTTTTTTTATAAATATCTTGATACAAATTACACCAATTGACCCAGACCGAAATTAAGCAAAGCTTGTGCTAGGGGTACCAGGCACGGATAAACATACTTATATTATGTAGATAAATACATACTTAAATACATACGACATCCATGACGGTTGTGGGCGAATAGGTGGAAAGGTTAATCAAAATAGTGATGGTGTAATCGCCTATAACATGACTCCTAAGAATCCCATCCCCTCGATGAGCTTTTACCATGCGCGTAAGAGAAGCAAGCTGGTACATTCTATGTTTTTTCTTTACTCTCAGACCAGTATGGAAGCATCCCCTCGATGGGCTTTTACCATTTGCGCGTAAGAGAAGCAAGCTGGTACATTCTATGTTTTTTCTTTACTCTCAGACCAGCATGGAAGAGCACCTCAGAGTTTAAAATGAAATTAACCAAAATTTATTATAGTCTAGTGATGCGATCGGAGCTGCGAGACGTGTTCGAGCAGCTGGCGGTGCCGCGCACGCGCTCTCCTCTGCTCGCCGAGAAGAGCCGAAGCTCGCCCGAGCTCTTCCGAAGCCGGACTGCCTTTAGAACAGGTATGATACTACAATCGGGGTGCGAGTCGGGTTACCTCCACGTGTGGTCAAGAGCTGCGGTTCGTTTTTGGATCCGTCCGGGGGGAAGAGCAGTGCTTTATCGGGTGCACCCTGGGCATCGGCTAATGATTTCCTGGCAGTTTCTGAGGGATATCATTGACCGTTGGCTAAGAGCCCGACAGGGGGGGAGGTCTTTGACCATTACCGTACAACGTTGCCGACATTTTGTCACAAGATTTTTTAATTATATTTTTGTTACTTTGACATTGGCGAAGTTGTCGTCGCTATAACGACTTGATACGCCACAAATAATGAGAAGAAAATACTACAATCTTCAAAATTCGCATGCTATTTTTGAGTAAGGTTTGGTTATTGGGTTTAGCGACAAAAATTCGCAAAGTAACAAGGTCACGTGACAGCTAGTAACATAGAAAAATTCGAAGACTACCCACCTGCTATGGGTGGTGTAGGGGTCACGCGTCACGGAATGACGAGGATCCGGGTTCGATTCCCGGCCATAGCTTTACTTTCGGATTTTTCTGTGTTCTTATTTTCAGTGTCGTTTAGAATTATTTTTTTGGGTAACTTGTTGCTGCCCATTGTTTCCAATCCATTGCCACGTCTACCACAAACTCTTAGTGGGAATCGGTTAAGATATAGGCTATGTTTACTGCACTACGTTCCTAATAGTTTTTTTTTTTAATTGTGTCTGTATCTGTTGTTTTAAAAAAATATATTAAAATCTCTAGACTATAAGGGCATGTTTGACCACTCTGTAAAGTTCCTAATAATTTAAGTGTGAGACGACATCATAGATAACCGACACTTAAAATATCAGGGTCTTGACTGAGAATTTTGAAAAAAGTCATTTGTTACTTTTTGCTTTCGATAACGCCGCTAGGTGAATAAAAGTAAATTAACAAAAATCTTAAAAACTCACGACAGATACGTATACAAAAAGGTAATTTCAATTTTATGCCGAATTTTGAAAAAAAACCGTATCAAAATCGTTCCATCCGTTCGACAGTTACGATACCATCCTTCTTTTTAAGATGTCCATTATCTCCTGCAGGTCTGCTGACGAGGAACGGCTCTCTAGACCTGGAACCGCCCAGCGACAAGGCGGCGAGGAAGAAAGCCTTCGACCTCCTCGCCGCGGCTGCCTTGCCGGGTACGCAACCAACTGATATTAGGGCTTCTAGGGATCTTATCTTAGTCTAGGGCTCCCTACGGATACACTTTGACCCATTCGTGGATCTTTTGTGTAATTGGCATTGTTCATTTTTTTTAGTATGCTCCAAATCGAAAACCATTTCGAGAAAAACCATCAATTATCCGATTTATCTTGTCCGATTTCAAAAATACTTTATGATTGCAGATATTTTTGTAAAAGTACTTTGAACCTTTGTTTGACCGAATGACCCGGTTTTTAGACAGAATCCAGCATCGAATGTTTCCAACAAAAATGAAAAAAAAAGTTTGGCTATGGCAACTGTCACGTGTCACTGTCAAATCGACAAAACCATAGACAAAGCCGTTTTTTTATAGCCAGCCGAACGAAGGCGATTGGGATTCTGTCTAAATTCACGAATTATCAAACAGCGAAAAAATATTTATTATTAATTAACAAAGCTACGTAAAAGCATAATATTCAAATTAGTTGCTTGAAATAGTCCATTTTATCAAATAAAGGTGTTAAAAGCACAGCTTAAAAAAAATGAACAATGCCAATTGGCATCGGAATCAGCTAGCTTTCACATTCATACATGAACTGTCAAAATAAGCCTACTGACCTTTTTCCGAAACTTACTAAAGATGTGATTTATTATGTATGTTTTTTCAGGGGCGTGTCCAGACGTGAGTGGGCGGGTGCTGACGCTCCCAACGCTGGGCAAGTTCTGTGAGACGCGACAGAACGAACCAAAGACTGAGCAGCAACTTAAGGATATTATTCAGGTAACGGTGGCTAAGGTTTGAATTCAAAAAACTTAACCAGTGAGTTACACCTTTGGCCTCATCTGCACCTTCCACCAAGTGAGATAGAGGTCAATCACTGGTCAGTTTGTAGTAAAAAAAAAAAAAAAAACTTGAGAGGTGTCAAGGGACAACCGGATGGAACGAAGTTCCTTTCGATTAATTGG
Source organism: Pandemis cinnamomeana (assembly GCA_932294345.1). NCBI lineage: Eukaryota > Metazoa > Arthropoda > Insecta > Lepidoptera > Tortricidae > Pandemis > Pandemis cinnamomeana. Next base: position 1,203,775 of record OW028728.1, on the reverse strand, counting down.
TGAAGGAATTGTAATAAAATTTTATTTTTTTAAGTTAGTTATACCTAATAATATTTTTTATGTTTTGTACCATTGTATTTTGGAATTTCTTTCTCTCACGATAGTCTCTACATCTTTGTGCATTTGTTTTTTTCCTTGATGTCATAGTTTGTACCTCAGTAGTCGATGCTTTAGATTCGCTATTGAAATAAAACTTTTGGTCTTAATTTTTTCCGTCTAGCCCCCTTTCGTTGCTAATTGACTCGCTTTTATCTCCACAGAGGCATGAGCCAGATCCGACCTTGAGGTCTGAGAACTGCCTCTCCTTCGAGGGTTTCGTCAGATTCCTGACCGACAAGGACAACTACGCCTTCGTACCTGAACAGAGGAGAGCCAACAAGTTCATAGGGTGAGTAGAAGACAAATTTTCTCAAAAATGTCCGTTAATGTCGTCATTGTTAACTACATATCAGAACAGGAAGTTAATTGTTGCCGGTCAGTCCAAAATTAAAAAAAAAAACATTACTGTAGCGCTAAACTCTCCAGTAATGTTGCATACAAATTCCATTACTGTCTAGTTATTAACTTTTTAAAAATGCAAATCACCATTATAAAATAAAGGCACAAGACTTAAAACATCAAATTAAAAAAAAAAAAGCTAGTGTTTATCTGTGTCTGAAATAGCGTTAGGTGTTCTGGGTAGAAAAATACACTCTTCAAATGCCATTGATAGAAAAAGGCGGCAAAGTAAAACAATTTTCACTATTTTATTTTCATTTGTTTTTGTTGTTGTTTTATTTTCGATTTTTGAGAAAAGCACTGTACTTGCCTCGGCCAGAATAGCATTGCTGGCTTCCTGGCCTAGACAGTAATGTACTATACCCGCTGATTCCCTCCTGCGCTCGTAAGGGGGCGTCCATTAATTACGTGAGGTATTTAGGGGGGGGAGGGGGTCGAGCTGAATCTTACTAAATCTCACTTGGGGGATGTCTTGGCAAATATCACGTAATTTTTTTTAGCAGAAAATGGTGTAAAATTGCATCAAAATTAAGTTAAATTTAAGTTGAAGTTAAATAAAATAATAACTACATAGGTACATACACACATAACATTACTGTAATAATACTTAAGATAAAATAAATGTGAGAATGTAACAATGAAAAATAAGAAGGCCATACAACAGAAAAGGATTTGATCAGAAGCAAAAAGAAAAGATAAGGTACTAAAGACAGTGGATTAAATCACTATCACTACATAGTATAAAACAAAGTCGCTTTCTCTGTCCCTATGCCCCTATGTATGCTTATATCTTCAAAACTACACAACGGATTTTGATGCGGTTTTTTTTAAAAGAGTAATTCAAGAGGAAGGTTTTTATGTATAACTAGCTGGCCCGGCGAACTATGTTCCGCCTTAAATTTGAAAAATTCCAGTGGTTTGGGCTGTGCTCTCCCGCGGGAACTATGCAATTTTCCGGGATAAAAACTATCCTATGTCCTTTCCCGGGACTCAAACTATCTGTATACCAAATTTCAACTAAATCGGCCCAGCGGTTTAAGCGTGAAAAGGCAACAGACAGACAGACAGACTGAGTTACTTTCGCATTTATAATAATTAGTAAGGATTCTACGCAGACGAAGTCGCGGGCAGAAGCTAGTTAGTGATAAATAGTGAGATTATAGTCATCTTAATTGGATGTCTTCAACAGCAAATGTAACGAAGAGGATACGGAGGGCCAGGAGCTGGCGCGGGAGATGAATGGACCGCTGAGCCATTACTTCATCGCCAGCAGCCACAACACCTACCTGACCGGCCACCAGCTAAAGGGCGAGTCGTCGGTCGAGCTGTACAGTCAAGTAAGTGGACATGGCATTGTTCATTTTTTTTTGTATGCTCCAATTCGAAAACCATTTCGAGGAAAACCATCATTTATACGATTTATCTTGTCCGATTTCAAAAATACTTTATGATTGCAGATATTTTTGTAAAAGTACTTTGAACCTTTGTTTGACCGAACGACCCGGTTTCTAGACAGAGCCAGCATCGAATGTTTGCCACAAAAATGAAAAAAAAAAGTTTAGCTAAGGCAACTGTCACGTGTCACTGTCAAAGCGACAAAACCATAGACAAAGCCGTTTTTTTTATAGCCACCCGAACAAAGGCGATTGGGATTCTGTCTAAATTCACGAATTATCAAACAGCGAATAAATATTTATTATTAATTAACAAAGCTACCATTGGCCCGCACGAGGCGGTTTGCTTCATCCTTCCTAATGCGAACTGCTAGGGAATGGAATTCGCTCCCATCGTCTGTATTTCCGGACAGATACAACCTAGGGTTCTTCAAGGCTAGAGTGAATAGGCTATTACTGAACCAGTGAGTTACACCTTTGGCCTCATCTGCACCTTCCACCAAGTGAGATAGAGGTCAATCACTGGTCAGTTCGTAGTAAAAAAAAATACAATTCATCTTGTCAAAAAAAGTTAAGCTACGTAACTGTCAGGCTGTCACTGTCACAATCTACATTATAACATTACATTCCTACCTCCGCGTGTGATCAAGAGCTGCGGTTCGTTTTTGGATCTGTCCGGGCGGAAGAGCAGTGCTTGGTCCGGTGCACTCTGGGCATCGGGTAATGATTTTCTGGCGGTCTCCGAGGGATATCATTGACCGTTGGCTAAGAGCCCGACAGGGGAGGTGGGTCTTTGACCGTGTTACCGTACACCGTTGCCGAGATTTTGTCACAAGATTTTTGAATTATATATTTGTTACTTTGACATTGGCGAAGTTGTCGTCGCTATAACGACTTGAAACGCCACAAATAAGAAGAAGAACATTCCTACTTAATCTACAAACGTTAGAAATAAAAGCAAATTCAAAGTATAAAACTGTGAAATACACCGACTCCAGAAATAACAATAACTGTAACAACATTAGATACATCGTACCTACATATTGATAAATAGAAAAAGTAAGTTGATTATTAAGTTGTAGAAGAATATGCAATTATTTTTTTCTTTTTAGAGCGTATTAGTTTGGTTTTGGAATAGTTTCTTTTTGGGAAGTCGGTTTTTTTTTGTTATTTTTTTTATCTATAAAACTACGCAAAGGATTTTGATGCGGTTTTTTTAATAGATAGCGTGATTCAAGAGGAAGGTTTATATATTATGTATACATGCCTAATAGAGTAGAGAAACACTGATAGCACCCGTGCGAAGCTGGGGCGCGTCGCTAGTATAAAATAAAACAAGAACAATACAACGACACAAATTTATTATCTAAATACTTTAAAACTAATCCTTAATAACTAAATTACACAATATTATTTCATAGCAATCTACGCAGTTCGTTTTAGGTCAAAAGAATTTAAATATTTTGAGTTTTTCTTACTCAGAATCGTTTACCCTATCGATTCTCATACAAGAAAAAAATTGTCCCAGATTTTACTATGGATATTTTTTCCTGTTCGTCACGTTCTATGCATGCATACCTACGAAAAAAGTGACGAACCGGAATGGAAACTTAGGGACACATTTTTTAAATAACTGTAAAAAAAATTGCTTACGTAATAATTGAATGACCCCTTTGGCTCGTCACAAATTCCTGCGATCTGAGCATTGACTTACAATAAACAACTAGACTCTCAGTCGCTAACAAAGGTTCCTCAAGAAACGTCCGAGTTGCTTTGTCTATGTGTTGTGTGTGTCAACACATCGACTTAGACAGATAACATTTACATATTCGTTTAAATTGACATCTTATTTCGTGGCAGTAATGTTTAATATCAATGGCGTAGGATCGTGAGAAGTAATGACACGACGCGACGCGCTGGAAACCTGCCTGTCTCTTTTGTTCTCAATAGTAAGATTACGGTGCGAAAGAGACATATACATTGTTATCAAAGCGCGGTCGAAACACAACTGAACCAAAACTCTGAACAATAGACGCGTGTTCAGACTTTTGCTTCGGACAGTTTTTGAGCGTGATTGGGAGTCTAGTTGTTTATTGTACGTCAATGGATCTGAGACATTATTTCACCCTCACGGCGTAATGTATAAGGGGTGTCCAGTCTCACCAAACCTGCCTAAATGTCCCGGGTTACTTGTTTCTAGTGCGTATTGCGTCTATACCAGAACCTCGCTCTGTAGTCGTCGCTGCAAGTCAAAAACGCCGGCGCAGTGCCCGAGTGTACGATGAATCTGTAATTTAAATACTAGATCAATGCCGAGGAAGTAGGCAATTGACACGAACAGCAGGCGAGTGTTTTTCAAAGTTACGAATGCAGCAATAGCTCTTCCAGCTGAGGCAGATTAGTTTTTCTCACACATTGAGAGGAAACGAAAATAAATTGAGCACTAAACTTCCTCGCCACTTAGGTGGTTTTTTTTATGTCATCTGTCACCGTAAGGTATTTGAGACATTGATAAAAACGCGACTCGAGCAAAATGCGCACTCCTCGGCCATCGACTCGGCTGTACGACATTGTTCATTATTCTATAGTCTCTTGGACTTTAAAGAAAGTTAAAAACAAATGAAAACCAGTCCAGCAATCCGATTTATGGTCAGAGAATCGCGCCTGCAATGTAATTCAGCCGTCAACAAGGCCCTTCGTGTTCTGTTACTTAGAATACAATGACGACATTTACGACAATGTTTGACAAAAGTTACCAGTAAAAAGTCGCTGGAGTCGCTAGTGTCGCTAATGTCGCTAGAGTCGCTAATGTCGCTAGAGTCGCGGTCGTACTCACCTCACGGCGCCGTTGTGGCCGAGCGACATGAGCTGCGCGCGCGCCGCGCTGCGCGAGTGCCACGTGCAGAGCGAGGTTGTCGCCTCGTCAGGGAATATCACGTAGTCCTCCGTGTGGTTGAATATGGCCTGAGCTTGATGCTCTTGCTTGCCTGGGAAGTAATATGATAACGGTAAAACACCGGCCTACAATCATGCTAAACGTGGCCTTTAGGTCTTGTTACCTTTGGCTCTGTCTACCCCGTAAGGGATATAGACGTGATATATGTATGTATGTATGTATGTATGTAAAACACCGGTATTTATAGCTTCCCTTCGTTTCGGTTCCAAAGAACCAGTAAAAAATAACTGTACTTCCCATAGTATCGTAACATTCGTAACGTTGTAGGATACCGGTTCTTGAACTTGATACCGGTACCAAGGAACCGGTTCCTGGTTCAAGGCCAGGATACCGGTTCCGAATAATACCGGTATTTCAAGCCCAGCATGCAACGCTACAATTTCAGTTTTATAAGTTTTTTTTTAACTTCCGTCCTTTTTTCTTACAGCTTCTTGTCTTTTATACGTGAGTGATCCGTTTAAAATATAATTACCCGTGGTGCCGGCGCCCGTGTATTGTATGAGACATCTGCTGCTCGAGAGCTCCCATAGTTTGATGGAGGAATCCAGACCGGATGTTAGCAGATACTGCAAAAGATAACACAAATACAATCATTTTAATCAGGCAATCAATCATAAATTAACTTAATCAATTAATCATGAAATCATTCTAATCAATCAATTAATCATGCAATCATTCTAATCAATCAATCATGAATCATTCTAATCAATCAATTAATCGTGAAATCATTCCAATCATAAATTAACTTGTATAATGTGACCTCTATCTCTGTTCCTTTAGGTGCTTTTGCCTTGGAGGCAACAGGGTTCCCTTCAATACCACCCATGCAAACACCTAGAGGAAGGATTACGAAATAGCCTGAAACATCACTAGAGCAGTATTCGACTGATACGCAATCAGTTTATTTGACTTTCGAATCTAACGAGAATGTCAACTTAATCAGTCAATCAATCAATTAATCATCAAACCATTCCAATACATACATACATAAATACATCAAAATAGTGATGGGTTGCTAGCCGCATCGCCTGTAACATACCTAAGATTTTCGCACATTCCCTGGGCTTTTACTATCTACGCGTGAAGAGAAGCAGCTAGTGTATTCTATGTTCTTTCTTTGCTCCCAGACCATCATGGAAGTAGTTTTACATGTCACACATCTTTCCCACAGTTCCACTTGCCACGATCCTGACATACTTCCTCCGCTTCATCCACATCCGTCAATCTCTTCATACACGACCTTTTAGTTTTAGCTTGAAGTAGTTCTAATGCTCCCTATTCCTCTTGGTCGCCCGTGTCTGTGTCTGTCGGCTCACCTTGCTGTTCCTGGTGAACACCACCGAGCTGACCTCGTGGCCGTCGTGCGCGTTGAGGAACGTGTTGAAGCAGCGGTTGGACACGGTGTCCCACAGCTTCACGCAGCCGTCGGCGCTGCCGCTGGCGAAGTACTTGCCGTTCGGGGAGAACCTGACGACAAAAGACATGTCTATCTATACTAGTTAGGGGCCGTTCAAGTATTACGTAAGCAGATTTACAATTATTTACCCCCCCCCCCCTTCCCCTTGTCAGCAAAAGTAAGCAAACCTCTTACCCCCCCCCCCCTGTCATGCTTACGTAATCATTGGTACCTATATGCACTTTTCTTTTAATGGATTCTGTTTTTTATTGATTCGTGAGCAGCAGTTCGAATCGAAACTGCTAACGTAATCATCATATCGAGGTTAGGTCTTGTTACTTGGTTCTGTCTACCCCGTAAATCAAAAAAAAAGCTTCTGCAAATTGGCCGCCAAGGGCTCTTTTACATGTCTTTTTGAAACTACCAGCGCATTCAGAAAGACCAACATTGCCAAGAAGAATGCGCCGCAAGAAACTTGGCAGAAAGTCTTTTTTTTTTTTTAAATAAATAAATAAATGCTTTCGGACAAATTACACCAATTGACCCAGTCCCAAACTAAGCAAAGCTTGTACTAGGTACCAGGCAACGGATGAACATACTTATATAATGTAGATAAATACATACAACATCCATGACTCGGGCACAAACATTCGTATTCATCATACAACTGTCTGCCCCTACCGGGATTCGAACCCAGGACCTCTAGCTTCATAGTCAGGGTCACTAATCACTAGGCTATCCGGTCAATACAGTAAGAATACTTCTAATCGTAAGGGATAAAGACGTAATCTGTGTGTGTGTGCGTGCTCGTGCGTGTGCGTGCGTGTGTGCGTGCGTGTGTATCAACAACGACAGCACCAACTTGACCGAGTTGACCTGCTGCTGGTGGTGGTGGCTCGGCACGGGGCACACGAAGCACTGGCTGGTGGTCACGTCGTACAGCCGCAGCACCGGGTGCGTGGTCGACGCTATGATGTGGTCGCCCAGCGGGTGGAACGCCACGCACAGCACTTGCTCGGCGTCCTGCTCACATGATAAAACATCATCATAGTCGTCATCGCCATCGTCATCATTAACAACAACGTCATCACCATCATCATTAACAACAACGACCTCACCAACGTCAGCATCATCATTAACAACAACGTCATCACCAGCGTCAGCATCATCATTAACAACAACGAGATCACCATCGTCAGCATCATCACTAACAATGAAATCACCATCGTCCTCATGATCTTTAACAACAATGACATCACTATCGTCATCATCATCATTAACAACTACGACATCACCATTGTCATCATCATCATTAACAACAACGTCATCACCGTCGTTATCATCATTAACAACAGCGTCATCACCATCATTAACAACAACGTAATCATCATCATTAACAACAACATCATCACCACCGTTGTCATCATTATTAACAACGACGACATCACCATCATCATCGGCCTGAAAACGTCCGGTGTTTTAGCTAGGTTTAAGTAATTTTTATTATGATTTCGTTTTCTTTTCCAATAAAAATCATCATTAACAACAACGACATCACCATCGTCATCATTAACAACGTCACCACCATCGTCATCATCATCAATAACAACATCGACATCACCATCGTCGTCATCATCATTAACAACGACGACATCACCATCATTATCATCATCGGCCTGAAAACGTCCGGTGTTTTAGCTAGGTTTAAGTAATAATTATTATGATTTCGTTTTCTTTTCCAATAAAAATCATCATTAACAACAACGACAACATTGGCGATAATTTGTCCAGTTAGTGGTCAACTCACCGTGATACTCTTGTAGGCCTTCTTGGCGCTGGCTTTGGTGATGTCGAACAGCTTGATGCAGCAGTCGCGGGAGGCGGACACGAGGATCTGTTCCCGGGGATGGAAGTCCAGGGCTGTGATCTCGTCTGTATGGTCATAGCTGGGCAGGAAACGGACAATTAAATAAATAAATACACACACAAATCACGTCTTTATCCCTTACGGGGGTAGACAGAGCCCGAGGTAACAGGTACCTGCAGGCCACGTTTAGCAAGATTGTAGGCGTATAGGTGGAAAATGGAATCAAAATAGTGATGGGTTGCTAGCCTCATCGCCTATAACATGATTCCTATGCTTTTCGCCCATTCCCTCGATGGGCTTTTACCATCTGCAGGGTTGATAAAAATCATGATTATTATAAAAAAATCATAATAATCCGATTAATTTGATTTAAATCGGATTTATTTGATTAAAATCAGATTTTTTTGATTTTTTCATTTTCTTGTCTTTTTTTATTAATTAAATAGCCAGTTCAATTAAATAATAAAACGAAAACAACGTATTTTAATTAAACTATTCACTAGTCAATTACGAATGACCGGGCGAAAAGCGAAATGTGTCTCGTGTTTTAGTTTCGGGGAATCCTGGAACCGTTTTGGTACCATGCGTCACATACTATAGTTTCGGGGTTTCCCCGAAACTGTTACGCTATGACTCGCTTGCACATGTTGCGTGCCGTAGTGGTCCGGGGAATTCCCTAGACAATTTTGGGCCGATTTGGTTGTAGTAAAAATTTAATGATTTAAATCAATGATTTTTTTGAAAAAATCCCTTGATTAAAATCACGATTTAAATCACTGATTTAAATCAAGTGATTTAAATCATATCAACCCTGACCATCTGCGCGGGTAGAGAAGCAACTGGTACATTCTATGTTTTTCTTTGCTCCCAGACCAAATAAATAAATAAATATCTTGGGACAAATTACACCAATTGACCCAGCCCCAAACTAAGCAAAGCTTGTGCTATGGGTACCAGGCAACGGATAAACATACTTATATAATGTAGATAAATACATACAACAACCATGACTCGGGCACAAATATTCGTATTCATCATACAACTGTCTGCCCCTACCGGGATTCGAACCCAGGACCTCTAGCTTCATAGTCAGGGTCACTAACCACTAGGCTATCCGGTCGTCAAAGTCGAGGTTCCTACCTGGTCTGGGAGCGAAGAAAAAACATAGAATGTTTCAGCTGCTTCTTCCCGCGCAGATGGTAAAAGGCCATCGAGGGTATCGGCGAAAATCTTACTTAATTTACATACTATCTTTGATTCCCCTTACCACCCACAATTAGGCTAAACGTGACCTTTTCGTGTTACCTTAGGCCATGTCTACCCCGTAAGGGATAAAGACATGATATATCTGTAAAACGAAATTGCTTAGGACAAGCGAGACCAAGTGACATAGCCCATACGGGGTAGACAGAGCCTAAGATAACAAAACCTTAACGCCACGTTTAGCATGATTAAGGGCAATCAAAATAGTGATGGGTTGCTAGCATCGCCTATAACATGATTCCTAAGACTTTCGCCTTCCCTCGATGGGCTTTTACGCTGCGTGGGAAGAGAAGCAACTGGTAAAATCTATGTTTGTTCTTTAGTCCCATACCAGCATGGAAGAACATACATCATCACTATCACTACATAGTGTAAAACAAAGTCGCTTTTTCTGTCCCCAAGTCCGTATGTGTGCTTATATCTTCAAAACTACACAACGGATTTTGATGCGGTTTTTTTTAATAGATAGAGTGATTCAAGAGGAAGGTTTATAATGTATAATACACGCATGATATACCGTGCGAAGCCGGGGCGGGTCGCTAGTAAGTAATAAAAACATAAAACATCCAAGACTATCTGCCCGGACCAGGGTATCAAAGCCAGGACCTCGAGCTTTGTATTCAGGCTCTCTAACCACTAGACCCTCCGGACGGAATTTGGTAAAGACAGACAAACTCACAGCGTCCTGATGACGGGATGCCCTTGCTGCTCCCGCCCAGGGTCCACCTCCTCCGGAGCCGACTTGGCCAGCATACGCTCCACGTCCAAAATCTACGGGAAATAAGAATAACATAGTTTCACAATCTTTATAGAATCTTAAAAAAAAACAGAAAGTATGGTAAAAGCAAGTGCACAGACAAAATACATACATAATAATAATATATATAGCCTTTTTATTCCGAATTCACTACAATTTCAGTAAGTATGTTGTTTGTTGTTTTTTTTTATTATTATTAAATTGTCGCGTAATTCGGCGTGCCTCATGGCATAGGCCTCCTCCGTGTATTGGAAGGAGGCCTATATACATACACATACACAAATCAAGTCTTTATCCCTTACGGGGCAGACAGAGCCGAAGGTGAATAGAATATAATTATAATTTTCGATTTAATTTTTATTCTGATTTAGTTTTTAACTAGATACCTATTGTTTTTTTCCTATGTTTTATTTCAAACATGCTCTGCTAAGGTAAAAAGCCAATAGAGGTAATGTGCGAAAATCTTAGGAATCATGTTATAGGCGATGCTAGCAACCCATCGCTATTTTGATTCCCCATTCCACCTATACCTATACGTCCACAATCATGTTACCCTAGGCTCTATCAACCCGCAAGTGATAAAGACGTGTTTATGTACGTACTAGCTGTCACATAATATTTATACAAACCTTCCTCTTGAATTACCCTATCTATTAAAAAAAACCGCATCAAAATCCGTTGCGTAGTTTTATAGATATAAGCATACATAGGGACAGATAGCGGAAAGCGACTTTGTTTTAAACTATGTAGTGATTTTCAACATGAAACTACCGTGAGACTTAATCATCATTACACATAAACGGATAACTCACGTATAAAAAGTCGAGTGATGCTCGACATATTTCGGACTATTTCGTAGTCTTTCTTCCTAGAGCGCTCGCCCCGGCGGCAGCGAAACGAACACTGCGCGCCAGTATGTAGTGATTAGATTATGATTTAGCGCCATCTACCGGCTGCGGGCCGAACCTTGATGCTGGCGTCGACGCTGCCGGTGGCGACGAGCTGGCCGCACGCGCTGAACGCGCCGGCGCGGCACGCCATCTTGTGCGACGTCACGTAAGCCGTCTCGTACGTCGCCGGCTCGGGCGCGAGAGAAGACGCGTCCATTTCGTATTCCAGATCTATTGACAATAAACTGACCTAAAAATCTGATTCTAAAAGCCCGAGTAGACAACACAAATTTGTGACAGTGTCAGAGACTAGTCTATTCTATTCTCCCTTAATGGCGGCCGTAAATCTTGGGCCAATGTCAGTTTAAATGACAAGTGTGCGGTTGATTCTGTCTATGTCAACGAGCGAGCAGCAGCAAGGAAATAATTTTGCAACTAAACCTCTGTTCTGGACAAATGTAAGATGTGACACCTTAACACATTCACTGCCGTAGTTACCTCCTACGGAGATGGCCCTAGTCAGCTCACTAGAATTCTACTACCAGCTTATTATCATCATATTGTCAAAATTTCAACGCAAACGGTTGAAGATATCTGCTTCAAAATTTAATTGCAAGATTCTGCCTGGCATTGCATGTTAAATGAAAGGTAATTATTAACGAACAGCGAGCTTACCAAAGCCTGTGGTCCCGAGTAGATGCTCTGCCCCGCTGGAGGCAGCTAGTCGGTCCTTCCGGTCCGGCTCGTGCTGGATTCCCACCATCATCACGTTCAGCAACCTGTACAATACTTATTAAACACCAGCTCATCGCTTCCTGACCTCAGGTTGCAACATAACTCGGGTTGCAAGCGGTATTCCGATGAGTCTGTTCAGTAGTCTTTGAATTTGATACGGATATAACATTTGAATATTTAATGAATAAGTGACTACACTTATTTTATTGTTGAGAATTAATTTAATTATTTTTTTATTGATTTTCAATAGAATTCACACTAATTATGTCAAATAATTAAGTTAATGATCTGTGTAAGGACCTGTCACTCGGTGGGCACGGGTCAGCATGAACTGCGGCTGCCAAAGTCGCAGCAATAGGCTGGAATCCATCGTAATACAGTTGGCTGAAAAAAAAAAACAATTTGTTGACGTCAAAAATTTTCAACGGTAAATGTTAATTACATTCGTAATATGCCAATAAAACGTAATGCTGTGGTTTTAAATCGTGATATAATGACGCTAAGCTGTAAATTTTACATAAATAATAAGCTTTACAATCAAAAACAATGTACAACTTTAACATAACCTCAAAGCTTTTAATTGCAGAATATTGTGTCAAAAACACATAATGGATCAACCCGCGACAGTAAAAGTGAACCATTAGTTAGCAAATTACTAAAATAAATGTACTAATAGAAACATTTAGTTACGAAAACGGTGATAAAACTAAATAAACAACATAAAAAACTGGCACCAACAAATTGTTTTTTTTACCTGATAATCATGCGGTAGAGTAACTCCCTGTTCTTGACAACATTCTTGCTATCAATTTCTCCGTTATTTTCCTTCATTTTGCTTCAAAAAATAGAGTATCAGTGATAAAAATGCGATAGACACCGGGTCTCGATCGAAGGTTAGTTTTATTAGTGTTTGACAACAACGTATCTATTTTGTCTATGGTCGAGTTTATTTCTTGTCTATGGTAATAAGGTGCGGCTTGATAGTACGATTTTAGCATCGAACTAAATCGGACTCGAAAAGCGCCTTGAATCGATCTAGTCTATGTGGCAGCTTTTGTCTAACCAATATAAACGGCTGCGGAAAATGTCTAAATCAATGATTTAACGCATGCGCAGACGAATTTTTTTCTTTACTTTGGACAACTTTGCACAGATTTTAAATCGGATTAGGTATTTTGAATAGTAGTGATTTATCAAGATGTCAATGTTTTTTTAGACCTCTGATAAAATAACTTTCGTCATAATATTATACTTTATCAGGTCACGATTGTTGTTTTTTTATTCAATGTCAAATTATGTCTTTGGCTTAAAATTGTCATCGTACCGGTAAAGGTCTACTCGAGTATTAGTTTGCTAAATAAAATTCATCCTTAAATCTTAACCAACTCTTTCCTACGTACTTCATTTATACACTCAGTAGGTACAACAACTTATTGTATTAGTAAAACAAAATATTTCATCATCATCATCATCATCATCATCATCTCCAGCCTCTGCGTCCCACTAGTGGGCACAGGCCTCCTCTCAGAATGGCGGGGGCTATATACCATTTAATTGATTCGCAGATGTGTGCAGGTTTCCTCACGGTTTATATATATAAAATACCTGATAATGTAAATAAATATCAGGTGACCCGCATGCTTGTTTGTCGGCTTTCATTTTAAAAAAAGAATGTGTACCTAAACATTAATCTCCACTAACCGGAAAAATATTTTACAAGTAAATGACATAATAACTACTTACTTTTTTGTTTATTATTCTACTCTCATTATAGCATTCACTATAAAGATGTTCCCTTGTGTGAAAGTACCTACGTCATATCCAGGTTTAGACTGTAGGTACTACTGTTATTTTCATCCCTACTAATATTATAAATGCGAAAATAACTCTGTTTGTTTGTCTGTCTGCCTGTTACTTTTTAAGCTAAAACTACTGAACCAATTTAACTGGAATTTGGAATACAGTTTTAGTCTCGGGGAAGGACATAACCACTCATTTGCTTTCGGTAACTAGAGCTACCAACTTTGACAACCTCATAACTGCTTCTGGTAACCAGAGCTACCAGACGACTTATAGGATAGTTTTTATCCCAGAAAATAATATAGTTCCCGCAGGATAGCGATAAGTGAACTCTGCGCAGATGGAGTTGCGGGCAACTGTTAGTTATTTATAAATGTCTATTTATTTGTTTGTCAACAGGTATTGCTAACAGGATGCAGGTGTGTCGAGTTAGATTGCTGGGACGGAGACGATGGCAGCCCTGTAATTTACCACGGACACACGTTTACCACGAAAATACCCTTTCGGAGAGTCGTCGAAACAATCGAAAGGTAAATACCGAGAGAATTACCAACTTTACCTACAAATAGTAACATTCTGAGTAGCTATAACTTGTAACCTGTATTTTGCTAACAAAATAAAATTCATTCCACGCAGACTAATACTTTGTACCTTCAAAAATTACAAAAAAATATGTACAGTACAATCTAGTGCAAAGTAATCGATACCAGAATCGATTAATCATTTTATATTTATAACGATTATTTTGCGCTCCGCTGTTGATAAGTCATTGCATTGTCTCTGGTATGTCAAATCAAAAACTTTTTGGCGGGAGCGTTTATCTTTAGTTTTCATACTTGAAGCGCGAAAAGTGGATCTCATTAAGCAATTTAACTTTGTTACAGGAGCGCATTTGTGGCATCCCCATATCCATTAATATTGAGTATAGAAAACCATTGCAGTTTGCCGCAGCAACAGGTCATGGCCAGTACTTTTGAGGTCAGTATTTTTTTTTTATTTTTTTTCGCTACACCAATGCTACCTTTCGTAATTTGTTTTTTTATTATTATTCATCCCTTTTGGGATAGGCAAAGGAAAAAGGGTCCATACAGCCAAGTCTTTTGTATATTTTCATTCTTCAATTTTGTAATAAAAGGTCGAAGCCAAGTCTTTTGTTAACTTCGTAATTTGTAAAAGTAAAAAAGTAAAAGTAAGAATATTTATTTGATTTTAACGAGTCTTACATAAAAAGATAAAAAAGATAAAAGATGATTTACATAGTAACACCAGCAGTTGTTTGTTACAAACTAATGCAAGTTTAAATGTTATATCTACTGCTACTTCGCAATAATCCAAGGCCAAATTATCAAGTATTGAGCTTTTTACTGACATTGTAGCCTTAACAAATAATAATACATTGCAATGCAATCTACCGCCCGACCGCCCAGCATAGGCACCCGGTGACAAAATATATATATATGCTGGTCTGGGAGCAAAAAAGAAACAGAGAATGAACCAGTTGCTTCTCTTCCCGCGCAGATGGTAAAAGCCGAAGGGAATGGCCGGAAATCATAGGAATCAAGTTATAGGCAATGCGGCTAGCCCATCTCTATTTTGATTCCACTTTCCACCTATAGATACGCCCAGTGTCTTGGTAAACGTGGCCTGTAGGTCTTGTTACTTAAGCTCTGTCTACCCCGTATAGGATAAAGACGTGATTTGTGTATGTATGTATGTGTATGTAATATAGGTAGGTATAGTGTGAATTCGAGATAATCATCAAAGTTGGCATTTGTCCAAGTAATAACTACGATAATGCATTTAAAAGAAGCTTGAAGGATTTCACCCACTTTCGATCTCAAAAACCAGAACAGTTGCGAAATAATTGAGACCCAATCGAGTCGTTTGTTGCACTAAACCCGATAACATACGCGATAATACGTACTTGTATGTAGTACACGTTTTTATCCCTTAGAGTCATTCGGGGTAACAGCACGCGGTGGGTAAAAGTACGCGGTGGTCCGATCTCCGACAGGGGTGGGGGGGCCGAGGTCTGTGTTTGTAAAACAGAGTGGCGCTACTGTCGCCGTTTAGGAGCCACGAGCCGCGCCGACGCAATCTAAGTACTGGTCGCGACACGTCGCCGAATACTTGTAGCACGCTTATTTCGTTTAATTTTTGAGCCACGGAAAAGTGTGCTGTAGTTAAATGGATAGCTCTGCGCCAGTAAGTATACTATATTTCTATTGTTCATTTAATGTAGTTTTTATGTAAGTTTATCATATTCGTAAAAAGTATTTAACGTGTGTGTTGTGACTGATTATTTGGTATATTTGCCGATTGGGGTAAGAGTACGAGATTAATAGTACGCACGCGTACGTTACCCCCGTTGCGTACTTATACCCCAAATGAAATAAAAATATCAAAAATTGTTCAATCTTTCAGAATACACCAAAATGCCGAGAAATTACATAAGGAAGGCCCCTCAGCGGACCCTCATCTCAGATGACGAAATAATGAAGGCGAACACATCGGGTCAAGAGTACGCATTGGAAAAGTTTTCAGTTAAGCCTATGTAGGGCTAAAACTAATTAATCTTGATGAAAAATTTTCTTAAATAGTGAAAATTTATTGAATATTCTACAGATTTAATATCATAACATGCCAATTATATAATTCTTTATAGGTCTGGGAGGCCATCAAAAAAAAAATGCGTGCTCTTGACCCGAATGACTGCGTACGTTTACCCCGCGTGCGTAACTTTACCCTAAGACTTGCGTAATTTTACCCACACATCGGGTCAAGAGTACGCATTGGAAAAGTTTCCAGTTAAGCCTATGTAGGGCTAAAACTAATTAATCTTGATGGAAAATTTTCTTAAATAGTGAAAATTTATTGAATATTCTACAGATTTAATATCATAACATGCCAATTATATAATTCTTTATAGGTCTGGGAGGCCATCAAAAAAAAAGTGCGTGCTCTTGACCCGAATGACTCTACGGGGCAGACAAAGCCCAAGGCAACAAAACCTTAAAACCACGTTTAGCAAGATTAAGGGCGTAGTAGGTGGAAACAGAAATCAGAACAATTTTAACACACCCTTATTTTTAAATGTAACTAGCTGTCACCCGCGGCTTTGCGCCCGTACCAGTTTTTTTAAATATTGTTACTTGAACCTTCTGACAATAACAAACACAACAAAAAAAGAATCAGCGAAATCGGTTCAGCCGTTCACGCGTGATGCCGTGACCAAGGGAGATAGGGATTCATTTTTATATAATAACTAGCTTCTATCCGCGACTTCGTCTGCGTAGAACTGTACATAAAAACCTTCCTCTTGAATCACTATCTATTAAAAAAACCGCATCAAAATCCGTTGCGTAGTTTTAAAGATTTAAGCAATACATAGGGATATAGGGACAGAGAAAGCGACATTGTTTTATGATAGATAGATAGATAGATAGATAAAACGTTTATTTGGTACTGCCAACACACACAATCAAGATTACATAAAATATCAACTTTCAAGCAGAAACTTAAAACTAGAACATTATCTTTGTTTGTGTGCGCTACAGTAGCACAAAAGGGCCATGGCTCAGTGGTCAACATTGCTCGTAAAAGCAAAACACTGGTATTCTGCCACAACCCACGGAACAAACAAATGAACACTTATTGAACAGTTACTTAAAATGTGAAATTAAAGTGAACGGCGCAAAAACTAATAAAAACATGCACAGTGAGCATCATAAAGCGAAATTGTACGTAAGTATGTAAGTGTAATATTAAAATAAAATAATAATTAACGAAATGAAAGAGATTGCAGAAGCCTCTCCATCTCTTGAGCACCTGACACAAATATGCGTTATACTATGTTTTACTATGTTTTATATTATTACTAGCTTCTGTCCACGACTTCGTCTGCGTAGAATTATACATAAAACCTTCCTCTTGAATCACTATCTATTAAAAAAAACCGCATCAAAATCCGTTGCATAGTTTTAAAGATACATAGGGATATAGGGACAGAGAAAGCGACTTTGTTATACTATGTAAGTGATAGTGAAGACTTATTTTCCTTTTATAGTGATCCAATGCGTCACTCGTGCGCACCATAGATCAAAGTTGCCATCCTTTACGAGAAATTGCCATACAACTTATTCATGCATGCACACATGGCAACTCAAATGGAAATAACCCGTGGATTTTCCTCCATTTTGTTATAAGCCCTATGTGCAATTGCGCGTTAATAATAGGGTTTAACCATAGTTTAACTAACTGGGGGATAGTAAAGGGGTTGGGTTTATTTCATAGCTTGTATGTTAAAGTTGGTTGATGTTATTTGGGTGTGAAAATGGAATTTACGAATTATGCGTCTAATGAATTCTGCTCAACAATCATACTAAATGGCCTTTAGGTATTGTTACTTAAGCTCTGTCTCCCCGTAAGGGATAAAGACGTGATTTATGTATGAAACTTCCATGCTGATCTGCGAGCAAAGGAAAAACATAGAATGTACCAGTTGCTTCTCTTCCTGCGCAGATGGTAAAAGCCCATCGAGAGAATAGGCGAAACTCATAGGAATCATGTTATGGGCTATGTGGCTAGCAACCTATCACTATTTTGATTCCATTTTCCATCTTTACGCCCATACATAATCTTGCTAAACGTGGCCTGTAGGTTTTGTTACTTAAGCTCTGTCTACCCCGTAAGGGATAAAGACGTGATTTATGTATGTAACTTCCATGGTGGTCTGGGAGGTCGGGGAGCAAAGGAAAAACGGAATCACGGATGCGGATCGCGGGTTCGATTCCCGGCCACAGATTTACTTTTCGGATTTTCCTGTGTTCTATTTTTCAGTGTTGTTTAGAAACTTAATTTCTAACGGGTAAAAGAAGTATATAAAAAATCAAGAAGTCAAATCAGAACTCTTTACTGATTTCATAGTACCTATAGTACCTAGTTAGATTATGATATATTTATTTAGTTATTTATTTTTCGTTATTACATTCTAATATATATTTTGAATAAGTAGGTATCTTAAGTTTTATACAATAATGTTTGTATGTATGTATGTGTGTATGTATGTATTATACACAAACGTATGTATTATTCTATTTACTTAGCTATATATTATATTTATGTTAGTATTGTTGTTTTTATTATCCCTGCGTTTATCCCGTCTATTTGTTTCCGCCACCTACTTAAACTGTCTCCGACTTATGTATTCAATTTAAGTATTCTTACTGTATTTTATTTTGAAAAAATGACTTTCTGCCAAGTTTCTTGCGGCGCATTCTTCTTGGCAATAATGGTCTTTCCGAATGCGCTGGTAGTTTCAAAAAGACATGTAAAAGAGCCCTAGGCGGCCAATTTGCAAAAATAAATTTTCATTTTCATTTCTTTCTTTTTATTGGATGTCTATTAGAGATCGGTATTAAGCGACAAGACTGCCTATTGTCTCCTTGTTCTTTGTTTCTGTATTTTTAGTGTTCAATAAAGAGTATTTGTATTGTATTGTATTGTAGATGTATATAATATATATGTATTGTACTGTATTGGTCCCGTCTTCATCCAGGCAGTATTCGGAGACAAGCTGGTGACATCGTTTCTGTTCGAGGCTGACTACACCGACGAACCCCGGCTGCCTAGCCCGGAGCAGCTCAAATACAAGGTATTTATACATACACTAGCTTCTGCCCGCGACTCCGTCTGCGTAGAATTATACATAAAAACCTTCTTGAATCACTCTATCTATTAAAAAAAACCGCTTCAAAATCCGTTGTGTAGTTTTGAAGAGCATACATAGGGACATAGGGGACAGAGAAAGCGACTTTATTTTATACTATGTAGTGATGATAGTGATGATACCTATAAAGGATTCGATAGCTTTTAGGCTTTTAGGAGCAGAAAAGTAAACCAAAGCAGCTGATGTGACAAATGTATTAAAAAAGCAACTTCAAATAAAAGAATAAAAGACAATAAGAGAAATATAAAAGACCTATTTACATCGCCAACTATACCGTCAAACCTCAAAAAACTCCAAGGGCTCTTCTTCTTCTTCTTATTTGTGGCGTATCAAGTCGTTATAGCGACGACAACTTCGCCAATGTCCAAGTAGCAAAAATATAATTCAAAAATCTTGTGACAAAATGTCGGCAACGTTGTACGGTAATGGTCAAAGACGCCCCCCGTCTGGCTCTTAGCCAACGGTCAATATCCCTCAGAAACTGCCAGGCAATCATTAGCCGATGCCCAGGGTGCACCGGACCAATCACTGTTCTTCCTCGGACGGAACGAACCGCAGCTCAGAAATGACGGCATAGCGCTCAGAGTTATTTTATTACATATAGTAACTGCCTTCTAAGCTTCATTCACGCTGGTTCATTTCACATGGGCTTGTAGTCTATAATATTTAAGGGGGCTCTCATACAACATGATTTTTTGCCGTTTTTATAGATAACTAGCTTCTGCCCGCGACTTCGTCCGCGTAGAATAAGACTAAGGCTGTTTGTCCACCGCCGCCGTCACCGTCACGTCACCGAGAACGAGATGACGGCGCCGAAGTAGCGGTACATACATTTACTTAAGCCGCGTGTCCACCGCACATCCGTCACCCGAGCGCCGTCATCCCGGCCGCCGAAATTGCGAGTAGATCGGCGTGACCGCTAGAACGTGGCCCGAGATTTTGACGGGCCGATGTGCCGGCAATACAAAACACGTATGAACTTGTCCACACACTGCCGTCGCCGTCGCACCGTACACGAGCTCAGTGAACTAAACCATCGGTCGCGGTGGACAAACGATCGCCGTCACGTCATATTAAACTCGGCCCGAAATAATCTCGTTCTCGGCGACGGTCCGGTGACGGCGGCGGAGGACAAACAGCCTTAAGAACTGAGTTTGATAGTATATTCTGTAATAATTATTAACGTTGCGACTCTAGGCTAAATTCAGTGGCGTAACTATAGGGTGGCAGGGGTGGCAAAAGGCCAAGGCCCCTAGCTCTACGGGGCCCCAAACTGGCTTGGTTTAGAGCAGAAGGGACGCTGGTGCACTTCTTTATATTGGGGAAGGAGCATTTGACGAATTTGTTAGCCCCAGACGTTATAGTTACGCCACTGGCTATATTATTGTACAGTTTCATTGAAATACATTCAGTAGTTTTTACGTGAAAGAGTAACAAACATCCATCCATTGTTACACAGGTGCTAATTAAGAATAAGAAGCTGCTGCCGATGGAAGCGAGCCCCACTGTTGGGCTGACCGGGGCCAGTTCGGCCCAGGGTTACGGAGGAGTTCTGGCGACTGCTTTTACCAGGTGAGTGGAATAACTAAAGAGTCTACATGCGGGTCTTCAGGGCTTGTTACCTTGGGCTCTGTCTATCCCGGAAGGGATAAACGTGATTTGTGTATGTACCTATGTATGTTAGTTTACGTTGTATTTACAACATACGTCCGGAAAGTAGGCAATACTTTGAACCGGCACGAGTTTGGAATTGGGGGTAGGCAGAGACTACTTTGTTCCACTTGCTACGATCCTGACATACTTCTTTCGCTTCATCCACATTCAATCTCTTCATACATGCTCGTCGGTTTCGGGTACTCCTGACCTGACCTTCTTCCAAAACGTCTCCTATTTGGTCTCGAAACGTCCGTCTAGGCCTTCCCCTCCCAACGCACCTCACACTCCCCATATAGATCTGTTTAGTTAGTCTACTTTCATCCATCCGCTCTACATGCCCAAACCAACTAAGCATACTTTTTTCTATCCTAGTCACTATATCCTCTTTCACACCAGCACGTTCCCTTATCACACTATTCCTTACTCTATCTTTCAGTGATACACCTTCCATACTGCTGTATATTGGGGGTAGATTGTAGTTTTCGTCCGACAGTACAATATAAAGACCAGTCTCGAAATACGTGAGTTTGATTCGCCATTCCGCTCCCTACTTTATTTAATACACGCCACATACTTCTTAACGCTCTCATTTCTACTGCATTTATTCTACTTTCATGCCTCTTTTGCCATACCCATTATTATTATTTCCTCTTTTTTAGAGCAAACGGTATCCGGCACACGAGCACGTCTCTCCCGGAACAGGGCGTTCGCACCAGCTCGCTCTCCCAGCAGTCCAGCAGCTTGGCGGAGTACTTCTCTGACGAGGACTATGATGATGACGAGGAATTAGACGGTAAGACCAAACAGCGGCCCAGTGGCGTAACTATAACGTCTGGGGCCCGCGGCAAATACGTCAGATGGGGTTCCTTCCTCAATCTATATAAATAAATATCTTCGGACAAATCACACCAATTGACCCAGCCCCAAACTAAGCAAAGCTTGTACCTACTATGGTTACCAGGCAACGGATAAACATACTTATGTAATTTAGATAAATACATACTTAAATACATACAACATCCATGACTCGGGCACAAACATTCGTATTCATCATACAACTGTCTGCCCCTACCGGGATTGGAACCCAGGACCTCTAGCTTCATAGTCAGGGTCACTAACCACTAGGCTATCCGTCGTCGAAATAAAGTAAATATAAAGTGCATCAGAGTCCCTTCTGTGCTCTAAACCAACTCAGTTCGGGGCCCCCTAGAGCTAGGGGCCCCTGGCATTTTGCCACCCCTGCCACCCTATAGTTACGCCACTGCAGCTGCCGGAACAGCTAATACCTACCGTTAATTTTTATTTTGTCTTGTATTCCAGAAAGAGAGCTCCATAAAATTCTGAACTCTATGGAAGACAAGTGCGGGAGAGCGTCTCTCTCGCTCTATCGCAGCCTCCGGCCGGACAACAAGCAGAGCAAACGGAGCAACCAGATAGCTCGAGAGCTGAGTGATATGGTCACATACGTACAGGTACGTACATACATCTATCCCTTAGGGGGTACAGATCCTGGTAGCACTGAAGGCCACCTTTAGCATGATTGTGGGCAGTGGCGTAACTATAACGTCTGGGGCTTACAACCTTTCGGATTTTTCTGTGTTCTAATTTAAAGTAAGTAAGTAAGTACCTAAATGCTTTATTGTACAAATATAAAGAAACAGCGACAAACCACAAAAAAATACATTACATATGTAAGTGTCGTTTAGAAATGTTATGTTTAGATGAGTCTGGATCACTACCTACTAAAAAAAAGCAAAATAAATTATTTCATTTCATTACTTCCACACTGGTCTTGCGAAGAAAAAACATAGAACGTACAAGCACCAGTTGCTTCTCTTCCCGTGCATGAGGTAAAAGTCTGGGCGTAAATCTCAGGAATCATGTTTTCATGTTATAGGCGATGTTAGCAGTGGCGTAACTATAACGTCTGGGGCCCGTGGCAAATTCGTCAGATGGGGCTCCTTCCTCAATATAAAGAAGTGCATCAGCGTCCCTTCTGTGCTCTAAACCAAGCCAGTTCGAGGCCCCCTAGAGCTAGGGGCCCCTGGCATTTTGCCACCCCTGCCACCCTATAGTTACGCTGATTGTGGGCGTAAGGATGGAAAGGGGAATCAAATTAGTAATGGGTTTCACCCATTCCCTCGATATGCTTTTACCATATGCGTGGGAAGAGAAGCAACTGGTAAATTCTGTTTTTTCTTTACTCCCAGACCAGCATGGAAGAAAGATTTAAATACGCGGGAATATTAAATGCTTGAAAATCATAGGCGATGCTAGCAACCCATCACTGATTGGATTCCCCCTTCCACCTATACGCCCTCAATCAAGCCAAACGTGGCCTTAAGGGCCTAAGGGCGGGTGGTAGGGCCTTGTGCAAGGTCCGTTCGGATCGCTACCACCATCTTACTCGCTAATCCTGCCGCTAAGTAGCAGTGCTTGCACTGCTGTGTTCCGGTGTGGAGAGTAAGACAGCCGGGGAAATTACGGGCACAAGAGGCATTTCATCTTAGTCCTCTAGGTTGGCAACGCATCTGCAATCCCTCCGGGGTTGCCGGTGTCTATGGGCAGTGGTGATCACTTACCATCAGGTGACCCACTTGCTCGTTTACCTTCCTATTCACATAAAAAAAAAATTTTAAAAAAAAGGTCTTGTTAACTAAAGTAAGGCATAAAGACTTGATTTGTGTATGTATTAATATTTTTTTTTTCTTTATAGGCGATAAAGTTCCATGGGCTGAACCCGCTGTCTCCGCGCAGCTCAGTGAAGCACGCCAGCAAGGACAGTGCGCCGTGCAGCAGCTTCGAGTCTTCGGAGAGCAGCGACAGCGCTGGCACGGTATGTCATTCCATTACGTCACAGCTGTTTTGACAAGCTTAGAGAGGTGCTTCCAAACATCACGTCTTTATCCCTTACAGGGTAGACAAAGCCTAAGGGGGCGTTCAAGTATTATGTAAGAGCTTTAGGGGGCGGGGGCTCCTTGCTTTGCTTATTTTTGATGACGTGGGGGGGGATATGGTGATTACGTAAGCATGGGAGGGGAGGGGTAAGAGGTTTGCTTTCTTTTGCTGACAAGGGGAAGAAAGGGGGGTAAATAATTGTGAAAAATCTGCTTGCGTAGTTTTTGAATGGCCCCTAAGGTAATAAGACCTAAAGGCCACGTTTTGCATGGTTGTGGGCGTAGGTAGAAAGGGGAATCAAAATAGTGATGGGTTGCTAGCATCGCCTGTAACATAATTATTATACTGTCAAGCAATCGGCGTTAATATAGCGCTTTTCTCAAACGTTTTGAAGTTATTTGTTGTCTACCCCCTTATTCCTAAACGCTCTATAGGCTCCTGCTAAATTATCAATCGTTTGTCCTTATGTGTGAAAGGTAAATGTCAAAGTGACAGAAAAGGACAGACGATTGCTAAGTTAGCAAAAGCCTATAGAGCAGGGTTTATATCATTCAACTAACTTATGCGCCCACAATCATGCTTTACTTTGGGTCTTATTGCCTTGGGTTCTGTCTACCCCATAACGGATAAAAACGTGATTTGTGTATGTATGTAAGTATGTATGTTATCCTACATGTAGTATGCTTAGAGCTTTTCAACTTTCACCTACCACCACGTCTATTTGACCTCTTGTTTCCAGCAACTCGCCCAAACCCGCGGCCGCTGCCTCAACGCGCCCGCGGTGCACCACCCCTGCTACCGCTGCAGCTCTGTCAACGAAGCCATCGGCAAGAAGATCTGCCGCAAGCATCCACTGGCTCTCGTGGCTCACACAGAGACACAGCTTGTAAGGACTTATCCCGCCGGGTGAGTGGTTATAATTTCCATAGAAGAAAGAGAAAAGTAGAAGTGGCATGTGAACGAGAGACACGTTTGTTTTAAGTTACACATAAGTCGGGTTCTATTTATTGCTTTGTTTACTTCAAAGTTTATGAATTATGTAGTACTAGCTGTTGCCCGCAACTTCGTCTGCATAGAATACGTTTATCGCTATCCCGCAGGAATTACGCAATTTTCCGGGATAAAAGTAGCCTATGTTTTATTCCAGACTATAATCTATCTATGTTCCAAAATTCATCCAGATCTGTCCAGCCGTTCTGGCGTAAAAGAGTAACAAACATCCAAACATCCATACTGACAAACTTTCAGATTTATAATATTAAGTAGGATATTTTATCTGTGTATCGTTTCGTGGGTCATAGACGGTTCTGGCTAAAAATCAGTGCTGCAGTCTAACACCTCAGCGTAATGCTGAGCCAGCGCCCGTTTCACTTTTGCGAAGACACAACGCTGATGATCTATTTTTCATGTCTGTGTTTAGTTTCTATAAATGTGTGTATATTCTCTTATATTCGTGTGTCTTACAAAAACGAATAAATGTCTTCTTTCTTTCTTTCTTTCTTTATGCGCAAATCGCATGTATATACGTCAAATTGAATTTAATCAAACATTTAAATGAAAAGTCTTTTTAGCGGTGTTTAGAGCTAACCCAACCATCTGCTGGGATACTCCGGTAAAACCCATGAGACCATGTGATAGATAACTAACGATACAATTGTTCTTGCTTGAAACATCAGTAGTCTCCTATAAGACTGGCAAGTCTAATTCAAGCAATCTTTTTCAGCCTAAGAATAGACTCGTCGAACTTCGACCCAGTTATATTCTGGTGTTGCGGCGTGCAACTCGTGGCGCTCAATTACCAGACAGAGGACGCCGCCATGGCCGTCAACGCCGCCATGTTTGAGAGCAACGGCTCTGTCGGTTTTGTGCGGAAGCCTGCTGTCATGTGGGATCCCAACCACATCGCTTACAGAAGGTACGTTATCACTTAGACTGAGTATAAGCCAAAGAGTGTTAAAGGAAGGGCCATAAGAAAATGTTGAGGGGTGATTGTATTGCAAGGTTTTGTGAGGAAGCCTGCTGTCATGTGGGATCCCAGCCACATCGCTTACAGAAGGTGCGTTATCACGTAGACTGAGTAAAAGCCAAAGAGTGATAGAGGAAGGGCGAGAAGAAAATGTTGAGGGGTGATTGTATTGCGCGGTTTTGTGAGGACGCCTGCTGTCATGTGGGATCCTAGCCGAATCGCTTACAGAAGGTACGTAAACACGTAGACTGAGTATAAGCCAAAGTGAGATAAAGGAAGGGCCAGAAGAAAATTTTGAGGGGCGATTGTATTACAAGGTTTCGTGAGGAAGCCTGCTGTCATGTGGGATCCAGGTTTTGTGAGGTAGCATGCTGTGAGATCCCAGCCACATTGCTTACAGAAGGTACGTATTCACGTAGACTGAGTATAAGCCAAAGTGACATAGAGGAAGGGCCATAAGAAAATGTTGAGGGGTGAAAGAATGAAGGACGCTCCTCCACTGCCCTGTTTAAGCGCTTACGCTTAACGCGTACGCTTACGAGTAAGATTTGGCATAAACTGGCGGCTGAGGTTTTCCCAACTTTCTATAACATGATGGTTTTTAAAAGGCGAACGTACCACTTTCTGCAAGGTCGCCAACGCATCAGGTGTCTATGAGTGGCGGGGACTACTTACCATCAGGTGAACCTCATGTCCGTTTGTTAGCTTTAAAATAAGAAAACAACGGCTAGTGACTATGTAGTCTATGGAAAGAAGCTATGCTATAAGCAGAGATCGGACAGATTTGCGTCATCGTTCGCAATAAAGTGGACATGACTCAAAAATTAGTCAAATAATTAATCATTTAATTAATTTCTCGAAATAAAATTTGAACTCCCGGAGATAAAAATTTACACATGCATAAAACTATTAGCAAAATGTTAACTAAAGTGGCAGTTGTCGTTCTCGTAAATATTTTTATAAAATAAAGAAATCACGATCCTGCTAGATATGATTATTATTTCTGACAAAAAAGTTTTCTAGTTCTATAGGTATAAAACCTCCGTGGATATACTTATTCTTAATATCTGTATTTTGACAGATTTGATTAATTTTGGAGTCATGTCCACATTATTGCGAGCAATGACGCAAATTTGTCCGATCTCTGGTTATAAGATAGGCTATGTGACAAATGCTTTTAATTAAAGAGTAAAGATAGGAAATGGAAATAATATTTACTTGTGAACTTCTACTTCAGATTCAATCCGATGGAGAAAGAGTTCGACGGCATTCACGCGGCGCATCTTACTCTCTCTGTCATCTCTGGGCAATATGTCGCCGAGAATGTGTATTCCTTCTACAATGCCTTCGTTGAGGTACGCTATCTTAGCATGAGTTGCAGTGGCGTAACAATAGGGTGGCAGGACTGGCAAAATGCCAGGGGCCCCCGACCCAAGAGGGCCCCGGCCGAAGAGGCCGCGAGCTCAAAAATATTAAAATTAAACTGAGTACAACGTGACGATTTTTACTGATAGGGCCCCATCAAAAGAATTTGCCACGGGCCCCAGATGGTATAGTTACGCCACTGATGAGTTGAACCAAGCTGCTTTAACCTGAGCCAGAGATTTTGATTTAACAATTCATAGATTTTCTGTCAAATGTACGTCAAAATCGTCGGCTACGGTTAATACATACGTACATAAATCACGTCTGTATCTTACGGGGTAAACAGAGCATAAGCTAACAAGACCTGAAGGCCACGTTTAGCATGTTTGTGGGCGTATAAGTAAGTAATAAAATGCTTTATTGTACAAATATAAAGAAACAGAGACAAATCACAAAAAAGACCTATACACGTACCTACGTATAAGTGGAAGGGGGAATCAAAATACTGATGGGTCGTCTATCCGCATCGCCTATAACATGATGCCTAAGATTCGCCCATCCACTCGATGGTTAATATGGTTAAAGTAACTCGGTGCAACTCACAATTAGCACTTAGTGCGTTGTCGTAGAAACGTCTAGAACGCATCGTGGTTTATTTGACGCAGGTGGAAGTGTTGGGAGTACCAGCGGACTGTAGAAAACTTCGCACTAGAGCTGCCAGACGGAACGCGCTCAACCCTGTTTGGCACGACACCTTCAATTTCAAGGTCAGTTGGAACATCTTCAAATTCATAGCACTATTGTCTACTAGCTGTTGCCCGCAACTTCGTCTGCATATAATTCGTTTATCGTATAAAAAGTAGCTTATGTGTTATTTCAGACTATAATCCATTTATGTTCCAAATATCATTCAAAACTGTCCAGTTACATCCATAGTCCATTCTTACAAACTTTCGTGTTTATCATGTTAAAATAGGATAGCACTAGTCGTCTTGAATGAATAACAAGAAATGTCATTAGTCAGACAATTGACAAATCAGTGTGCACGTCGGGCACAGGTGACCGATTTAGAGAGACTGTCGTAACTATAGCACTATCTGCTGCTCTGGCTGATCATAATCCAGCCTATATACGTCCTACTGGGCACAGGCCTCTTCTCAGATTGAGACGGCTTGGGGTATGGTTCTTACGCTCAAAGTAACTTGAAATTGTTTTGGTCACATAACTTCAGAAAAACTCAGAAGTGAGCCCACGACCCTTTGCTCGTGAGGACATAAGTCTAACCACTAGGCTACAACGAATTTTGGCTTTGCTTTTGGCTACTCGCTCTTGCAGATGGTGGATAAATATTGCCAGCACAAATGACGGAGATAATAATTTCACCGGTTTGCACTTTCATTATTTTTCTACGACACTAAAAATTAGCAAAGCTAGTAAAGCTATGGCCGGGAATCGCACCCGGATCCTCGTCATTTCGTGACGCGTGCTATACCCCTACACCACCCATAGCAGGTGGGTAAGCCTTCGATTTTTTCTATGTGTTACTAGCTGTCACGTGACCTCTTGTTACTATGCGACTTTTTGTCGCCAAGCGTCTGTTTGAACGATGTGTCTGTACGACACAATTACAAACTCCCGTGGAACATCTACTGCTCACCAGGGACGAGAGAAGGCGCTTTTCATTTTTGTTATTGAAAACTAAAACTAAATGGTAGTGTCATTAATAACTTGATCCAGTGGCGTAACTATAGGGTGGCAGGGGTGGCAAAATGCCAGGGGCCCCTAGCTCTAGGGGCCCCCGAACTGGCTTGGTTTAGAGCACGGAAGGGATGCTGATGCACTTCTTTATATTGAGGAAGGAGCCCCATCTGACGAATTTGCCGCGGGCCCCAGACGTTATAGTTACGCCACTGACTTGAGCAGTGGTATCTGACGTGTTTTTTTTTCATTTTTCAGATAAACTTCCCTGAGCTAGCACTGATCAGGTTCGAAGTGTATGACGCTGACACGAACTATATGCTGTCTCAGCGAGTGATACCGCTGCAGTGCCTACGTCCCGGCTACAGGCACGTGAGATTACGGTGAGTCATTATCACTAGCTTCTTCATCATCACCTCTATCATCATCATCTTCGCCTATGAAAACATTTAAGTCATCAGAAATGTTTACATCCCGTCTCGAGTCAACATTATCATTGGCATCTTATCCAGCAACATGAGTAATGTCGTCATCAAATTATTTTTATAGTTTTTTTTCTCTTTCTTTTTTCCGTATCTACTTTGTTATACTTTGACTAGTAGAGACTTTATACATCTCTACTATAGATTAATATAAAGGCTCTGTGGCCTTATACATCCCTTTTATAATTTAAGTATACTTACTGTATTTTATTTTGTCAAAATTACTTTCTGCCAAGCTTCTTGCGGCGCATTCTCCTTGGCAATGATGGTCTTTCCGAATGCGCTTGTAGTTTGCAGCGTTGACATCCCGAGTGGGTCATCTATCGTCACCACCATTGTCACCTTCTTCATAGTCACCACCGACATTCTGAACGTAATCATTGACATAATCATCATCGAAATAATTAATTTTGGTTTCAAGAGCTAATACTGTACTAATACTGCTGCACGCATACAATCTCGCTCACTATCATTATCATTACCACCAACATAGTCAGAACTGTTGGCACTATCATTACCACCAACATATTCAGAACTGTTGGCACTATCATTACCACCAACATATTCAGAACTGTTGGCACTATCATCACCAACAACACGCCATTATTGATTACTCTTTTCTTTTCCCAGTTCACCAACCAACCAGCCTCTAAACATGGCGTCTCTGCTGATCTTCTCGCGCTGCGGCCAAGAGGAGGCCGGCGAGAGCTCCCGCGCAGAGCCCGAGCCGCGCTCCCCGCAGGCCCGGAGGAAGATACACTTCCTGGTGGTCCATGCTGTGAGACGCCGGGAGCCGTACTCCATACTGAGGGTCACGAGGGACACCACGGCCAACGAGGTAAACATGGCGTCTCTTCTGGTCTTCTCGCGTTCCCCGCAAGCCAGGAAGAGGATAAATGTGTTATTCTGAAGTAGAAAGTAGTTTTAAGACACCTTGTTATAGCTGTATTATGGCGTCGGCCCTTTAGAATATCTCCAGTCGAATGAGTCAATGACGTACAATTCGTTGCAACTCTTTTCCTGGCAGTCAAAGCCTACGGCTTTGTGATTGAAAAAAAATGTTTTATTATTTTATTGGTGCTCCAGTTTTATTAAAATTGTAAATTGTAATATTTTTTAAATTTTATGAGTTGTTCTTGACATGAAATGACATAAAATAATGATAAAAATGACATGTAATAACTATAAGTATTACGAATAAATGAGTATGAGTATTCACAGGCCTGAACTATCCCCACACCTCCCTTTTTATAGGGGGCCGTTCAAGTATTACGTAAGCATTTGAGGGGGGCGGGGGGTCTTTGCTTTGCTTATTTTTGATGACATAGTGAGTGAGGGGCTTGATATGGTAATTACGTCAGCAGTTACGACTCGAACTGCAGTGCTGCTCACGAATCAATAGAAAACAGAATCCATTAAAAGAAAAATACATATAGGTACCAATGATTACGTAAGCATGGGAGGGGGAGGTAAGAGGTTCGCTTACTTTTGCTGACAAGGAGAAGGGGGGGTAAAAAATAATACAATTTAAACCTATACAAAAAAATCCTTTACAATTAAAATTACAAATTAATAATAATGACATCGAAGAAGTAACAGAATTTAAATTATTAGGAGTAATGATTGATTCAAATGTAAACTGGCGAGCTCATGTTCAAAATATAAAAACAAAGCTATCTAAATTTATATACGCCCTAAACGTACTAAAAATTAACACGGATTTTGATTGTGCACTGTCCGCCTATTACGCATACGCGTTTGCTTGGCTCCGATACGGTGTGGTACTGTGGGGAAACTGCAATGAAGCCCAACAATTATTCATCATGCAAAAAAAGTGCATTCGTATTCTAGCTAACATTCGTATACCAGAGAGTTGTCGTGAGCATTTTACAAAACATGAAATATTAACCCTACCCTCTATTTATATATTAGAAGCGGCAATGTTTGTCCGCAAACACCCCGAGCTGTTCAAGGCCAGCAGAGAAGTAGGTACTACTAGGCCTCAATATAGAAATAAACTGCTATTACCGAAATCTAAATTAGCCATATTTAAAAAAGGCCCCCAATATAAATGTACCCAGATCACTAATAAGATCCCAGACTATATCCGAAAAGAAAGCTGTATAGATATTTTTAAGAGTAAACTAAAGAATTTCTTAATTAATAAATGTTACTACTCGGTGGATGAATTCCTGAATGAAGTCTGAATCTTAATATTTTATTGAATTAGATTAAATTAAATGAAACAGACATCTCAATAATGTAATTATCGCGTATAAATTTAAAATAATAATATTATAGCTAATATTTCTGACATATAGGTACCTATTGATTTTTATTATTATTGTTCATGGTCACTTTCTCTTTTTTGTATTGTAATGTAATCATTTTGACAACTTAACATTATTATTAATTAAAAATAGACATAGAATGCATGAAATGAAATCTAATTTAGTCTTTAAGTTTATTAATCTAAACTGTAATTAATATTGTGTGCCCTTACAGGGCGTCATGGACTAACCTAAATCCATATCTTATAACAACTGTAAATTATGTACATGACTATACAATAAATATTATTATTATTATTATTATTATTATTATAAATAATTGCAAAAAATCGGCCCCTAGGGCAGGGGTCGGCAACCTTTTGAGTCGGAAGAGCCAAAAATTACTATTTACAAAATTTCAAGTTTTTAAAGAGCCACAATTTTTTTCTCGCCAACAATAAATAGCCTCAATACGGTCGCGAGGGAGGGGTGCTGCGGTGAAAAGCGAGTAGGTATAAGTAGCTGAGAGATAGAAGTAATGCCTAAACTTCGTTAATCGTTTCAGAACATTTTTTTTTATAAAATAAATAATATTTGCGAATGGAACTAAAGAGCCGCAGCCTCACATCCAAAGAGCCGCATGTGGCTCGCGAGCCGCAGGTCGCCGACCCCTGCCCTAGGGGAATCTTGGACTTTGAATGTTTGCCCTTTGTTATTGCTGAGCATACCAATTCACCAGGCTATCGCCCAATGCCTGACCAAGGCCGGCGTGTGCCGCTCCTCGCGCGGCAACTACGTGCTGGTGGAGGAGGTGCCGTCGCGCACGCCGACGCAGCGGGTGCTGGCGCCGCACGAGCGCGTCATGCGCGCCGCCGACAGCCGGCCCGGCGCGCGGCTGCTGCTCAAGAAGGTCGGCGACGACCCCAGCAGCCGCGCCTGGCTCACCAGCATACGGTAAGAGTAGCCCAGCGAGGCTGACAGGTGACCAGACTAGAGGCTGTATCATGTGTGCCTAGGGGCCGTCCATTAATCACGTGATCTTTTTTTAAGCATTTTTAACCCCCCCTCCCCCTTGGTGATACATGGTGAGGTTTAAGACTACCCCCCACCCCCCATCCAATATAACGTGTATTTTTCGTATCTACTAAAAATGTTAATTTTTTTAGAACTAGAATTGTCTTGCGCGCGCAAGCGCGTGTTGAATTTATATATTAATTTGGTATCGTATATGTCATGGTATATTTTTGTGTCATTTTACTATAATACATGTAACTGTAATTTAAAAATCGCGCGTTTGAAAAAATAATGAAAAAATAAATACACGTGATATCTTACTACACCCCCCCCCCCTCCCCCCTTGTGACATTTCGTGATTTTTGTCAAACCCCTCCCCCCCCTCTTTCAAGCCTCACGTGATTAATGGACGGCCCCATAGGAGCAACGCGACAAGGCAGAGAAACAAAAGACATGTCAGGTGGTATTCTCATGCGTTGGTTAGTGGGATGACATAGGAACAGCGGATCAAGGCTTAGCGGGAACTAGATAGAGACAGGTGAGGTTGTATTGTGAAGCATGTTATAGGAGCCGCGCGAGGAGCTAAGCAAAATAAAGAAAAAACAAGCAATGATGAACAAAATGACTGCGAATTAATCTGTAGGGCCAGTCGAGATAGACGGGTGGTGCTCGACCAAATGTCGTTCACAGTGGGTTGGGTAATCTAATGAACCTATACATTAAAGTTATTTATTGAAAATGAAAATGAAAATGAAAATTTATTTTTGCAAATTGGTCGCCAAGGGCTCTTTTACATGTATTTTTGAAACTAGCAGCACATTCGGAAAGACCATCATTGCCAAGAAGAATGCGCCGCAAGAAACTTGGTAGAAAGTCATTTTTTCAAAATAAGATACAGTAAGAATACTTAAATTCTACTTAAACTAAATACATTAGAGACATGTGAGGTGGTATTCTCATGCGTTGGTTATTGTGATGTGATGACATAGAGGCTGCGTGGATCGAAGCTTAGCGGGAACTAGATAGATACACGTGAGGTGCTATTTTAAAGCATGTCATAGGAGTGGTGCGAGAAGGAGCTAAGCAAAATAAAGAAAAAACAAACAATGATGAACAAAATGACTGCGAATTAATCTGTAGGCCAGTTGAGATAAACGGGAGGTGCTCGACCAAATGTCGTTCACAGTGGGTTGGGTAATCTAATGAACCTGTACATACAATGAACATAAAACACAAGAAAGAATATGGATGAATACAGGACAACACACATGCACAAATGAACTTATCCCTAAAAGGGATCTCTTCCAGTTAACCTTTGAACGATTGAGAGGACATAAGTATTAAGCAAGAGTAGACACACAGGAAAATTAAAAGAACCGATCGAAGCCTAAAATAATCCTAAATGCCTGAATTTAAAATAATGTAAGATATAATAATAAACTACGCATAATAGATAGCTACGATAAGCTAATACACAATAAATAAAATATACTACATAATACACACACAAGTAACAAAACAGATCACATTCATTTAAGAGGATCCAAGCCAATACGCCAACAGTGCGTCAGTCTGTTTTATTTATTCATTTCAACTATAATTTGGTTTAGATATTAGTTCACACAATAGTAGACTATTGTGTAGTAACAGCCCACGTATCCCGGAGCTTGTGCTAGCTAACTACATCTTGCATGACACAACTTTCAGAGCGTTTGAGTACTCATCAAGTCGATATCACTATCACTACATCGTATGAAACAAAGTCGCTTTCTCTGTCCCTATGTCCCTATGTCCCTATGTATGCTTATATCTTCAAAAAGGAAGGTTTTTATGTATAACTAGCTTCTGCCCGCGACTTCATCTGCGTAAAATTATACATAAAAACCTTCCTCTTGAATCACTCCATCTATTAAAAAAAACCGCATCAAAATCCGTTGTGTAGTTTTGAAGATATAAGCATACATCGGGACATGGGGACAGAAAAAGTGACTTTGTTTTATAATATGTAGTGACATAAAGCTAGCTTTAGCTATGAAGCTAGAGGTCCTGGGTTCGAATCCCGGTAGGGGCATACAGTTGTATGATGAATACGAATGTTTGTGCCCGAGTCATGGATGTTGTATGTATTTAAGTACACGTATTTACCTACATTATATAAGTATGTTCATCCGTTGCCTGGTACCCATAGTACAAGCTTTGCTAAGTTTATGTATGCTTATATCAAGCATACATAGGGACATAGGGACAGAGAAAGCGACATTGTTTTATACTATGTAGTGATAGTGATGCAGACGAAGTCGCGGGCAGAAGCTACTTTGGTTATAAACACTTATTTCTTCATCAGTTCGAACTCGAACGACCGGCCTCCGGCGCGCAGCTCGCCCCCGGACGGCGAGGAGGCGCCGCGCAAGCCCCCGGACAGCTTTCTGGTCTGCGTGCACAATGTGTCCCACGAGATACCCTACGCTATACTCAAGGTGAGACAATCAGAGGAAATAACCAAATCGAACGGTGAGTGTTGCCAGGTCACTTCCCTTGAAAATTACATTGTCATCCCTAAAAAGTTCCATTTTTGGCAGAAAAGTTCCGTTTTCATTGAAATCTTGGGGAACGAGCTTTTTTTTTTTTTGTTTACCTTGTGGGGATTGCCACAATAGAGAGATCTCTCTCCAGGCAGATGTTATGCCTGGGGACCGAAGTCCGAAGGAAGAGAGTTGAAAGTTGTATTTATGCAGCCGCGTTGAGAAACTTCGTTATCGGCATGTAGAACGATGTGACAGCTGTCATTAGAACTGGCGCTAGCTACTCGTGCGTCGTAGTAGTTATGTAGAGGCCAACTAGGTGGCGCTAGGGTCGCTACAACCTCATTCATTCATCCATCCTTGAAAATTACATTGTCATCCCTAAAAAGTTCCATAATTTTTGGCAGAAAAGTTCCATTTTAATTTAAATCTTGGGGAACGACCTTTTTTTTTTTTTTACCTCATCCATTCAATATTTGTGTTAATAACAAAAAGGGACCCCAAAAGTTCCGAAAAATGTACCAAAATACAAAGTTCCTCCCAAGTTCCGCAGGTGTGTCAAAAGTTCCGCATAACGGAACTTTCGGAACCAAACGGCAACACTGAATGGTGATAATGGCTATCCAACTATGACAACCAGTGGCGTAACTATAACGTCTGGGGCCCGCGGCAAATTCGTCAGATGGTGCTCCCTCAATATGAAGAAGTGCATCAGCGTCCCTTCTGTGCTCTAAACCAAGCCAGTTCGGGGCCCCGTAGGGCTAGGGGCCCCTGGCATTTTGCCACCCCTGCCACCCTATAGTTGATACACATGTGTGGTGTGTGTATGTGTGTAAGAATCATCAGTTTTTTTTTGTTTCAGGTGCCTTTAAGTGCTACTGCGTCCTATATCGTCCACCAAGCGTTGACAAAGGCTCGCTGTCACGACGACCCTAAAAGGTAACTACATACATAGATCACGTCTTTATATACGGAGACAGAGCATAAGGTAACAAGACCTAAAGACCACGCTTAGCCTCCGCAAAGTAACCCCTGATTCAATAAAATATTTATTTGTTATTTCAAGATTTGTGCTGGTAGAGGAGTTGGAGTGGGGGGGGCGCGCCGGCGCCGGCGCGCAGCAGCGAGCGCTGGGAGACGACGAAGTAGTCTACGCAGCACAAGTAAGCGTTTTACAAACAATGGAACATATGTGCGAATGTGATGCCCTCGCCAGACTAAGAATGAAACTCTATCGGATACCCTAAACCAGGAGTCTAGGCACTACCACTGCGCCCCACCCTATTTTATGAAAGAGGTGCGAAGGATTATTATCCTACGGGAACCTTTGTTGGTTTGCTCGTGTAACAGTTGAGCTTATTAAACTTTGATAATGATCCCGTAAAGGGATCGAAGCGCGTCAGGGTTTGTGTGGTGTAAGGGATAATTAACTTTGTGGGATTTATATGTGTTTTATTGGCAGTAGTAGAGGGAACATATATATTTCACACCGGCTTGGTTATCTTGCACGCGAGTAGCGGAGTAGCCAGGTAATTTTTTTATTCATTGAAATGGACCTCCGCAAAGTAACGCCTGATTCAATAAAATACTTGCTTACTTAGTTACTTGGCGGTTTGCTTCATCCTTCCTAATGCGAACTGCTAGGGAATGGAATTCGCTCCCATCGTCTGTATTTCCGGACAGCTACAACCTAGGGCTCTTCAAGGCTAGAGTGAATAGGCTATTACTGAACCAGTGAGTTACACCTTTGGCCTCATCTGCACCTTCCACCAAGTGAGATTAGAGGTCAATCACTGGTCAGTTCGTAGTAAAAAAAAAAAAAATTTTTTCTTTTTCAATAAAATCCGTACTATTCCTTACTATCCTTACTAATATTATAAATGCGAAAGTAACTCTGTCTGTCTGTCTGTCTGTTACCTTTTCACGCTTAAACCGCTGGGCCGATTTAGTTGAAATTTGGTATACAGATAGTTTGAGTCCCGGGAAAGGACAGGATACTTTTTATCCCGGAAAATTGCATAGTTCCCGCGGGATAGCACAGCCGACCCACTGGAATTTTTCAAATTTAAGGCGGAACAAAGTTCGCCGGGTCAGCTAGTTATATATATTCTCTTATATTGGTCTGTCTTGCAAAAGGTATAAATGTCTTCTTTCTTTATATATTCCTACGTACACAGGCCAGTTGGAAGACGCTGGGTCGCTTCGTGCTCCAAGAGAAAGGCAGTTGCGCCGCCGTGCCGCGCCATCGCGCCGCCATCGCGCGGATACAGCGCGGCCTGAGCATCACGCGCGGAGCCATCACCGGTGAGACATCATCAGATAGATTAGATAGATAGATTAACACTTTATTTCTTCCATAACACACATTATGACACATACAGGGCAGAGGTACAATATCAAACACAGAACTTAAAAATAAACATAACAGATTCAATGTACCTAACTTAACTAAGTGGACAGTAGATACCATGTGCCATGGAAAAAGAAAGGCGCTGACAGCATATCATCACAGCCAACCATACTCCATTAAGCCTCATACATGCACAAATCACGTTATCCCTTACGGGGTAGACCGAGCCTAAGATACCTGAATACGTTTAGCATGACTGTGGGCGTATAGGTGGAAAGTTAAGATAAGATAATAATTTATTTCCAAATCTTACTCGCTAATCCTGCCGCTAAGTAGCAGTGCTTGCACTGCTGTGTTCCGGTGTGGAGAGTAAGACAGCCGGGGAAATTACGGGCACAAGAGGCATTGCATCTTAGTCCTCTAGGTTGGCAACGCATCTGCAATCCCTCCGGGGTTGCGGGTGTCTATGGGCAGTGGTGATCACTTACCATCAGGTGACCCACTTGCTCGTTCGCCTTCCTATTCATATAAAAAAAAAATACTTTACATGCCATAACAAATTCACAGAAACTGATACCTTGACACATTAAGAACTTAAGTTTAGCAGCGGTTCTCGCACTAGGTCGAGCCTGTATCGCGGGAACAAAATTACCGTAGGAGTATAACCACAGAGTATTCAGTTTTACAGAACAGAAAATACTTACTGACTAGCACAAAAAGAGAAAGGAATAAATGATTTACCAACAATTAAATTAAACATTACCTACCTACTTATTATGTATGAATTTGGTTAAGACTTAAGCAATGCTAACAATGCACAAAAAGCTCGAGCAAAAGTGTGTGTGTGTGTGTATGTATGTGTGTGTGTGTGTGTGTGTATGCGCGCATGCGCGTGTATGTGTGAATGTGTGTGTATGTATGTATGTGCGTGTGTGTGTGTGCGTGTGTGTGTGTATGTGTGTGGAAAGGAATCAAAATAGTGGGTTCGATGGGCTTTTACCTGCGCGGGAAGAGAAGCAACTGGTACATTATATGTTTTTTCTATCCCAGACTAGCATGGAAGAAATTAAGCCTCAGGCATAATAATATAATATGTTGACAATTCGTAAGGTGCCTTTTGGAACGAGCGAAGCAAATGAATATTCAGACAGTATTTGCTTTGGTAATATAGCATCAGGCCTTTCCGCCCAGTAGTTTGCAATCGATTTTGAATAAAAAACTGTGATCAGTAGGCTTATTACCTAACTCGCTCGCAATCGCCATCGTATTCATTTTGACAGTTCTTGTATGAATGTGACAGCTAGCTGTATCCGATGCCAATTGTCAGCCCATACATGAACTGTCAAAATGAACACGGTAGCGATTGCGAGCGAGTTAGGTAATAAGTCACAGGCAACCTTAGTCGATTAAGCTTCAAGCATAGAAATGTAGACAATTTGTAGGGAGCCTTTTGAAACGAGCGAAGCAAATGAATATTCAGACGGTATTGCTTAGGTAATTTACCATCAGGCTTTTCCGCCCAGTAGTTTGCAACCGATTTTGAATAAAAAACTGTGATCAGGTCACAATTTGCTTTTTTTTTTATATGAATAGGAAGGCAAACGAGCAAGTGGGTCACCTGATGGTAAGTAATCACCACTGCCCATAGACACCCGCAACCCCGGAGGGATTGCAGATGCGTTGCCAACCTAGAGGACTAAGATGCAATGCCTCTTGTGCCCGTAATTTCCCCGGCTGTCTTACTCTCCACACCGGAACACAGCAGTGCAAGCACTGCTACTTAGCGGCAGGATTAGCGAGTAAGATGGTGGTAGCGATCCGGACGGACCTTGCACAAGGCCCTACCACCCGCAAACAAATACTGCTTACAAATATGTGTGACTATGTTCTCGTAATTCTGTGTACATACCTACATGAACATGATTAAAAACATATAGCTTAAATTGTGTACTATATTTACAGGCTATATTATTATAATTTTCCAGGTGGATCACCCTTTCCATTGGGAAGTAGTTTCATCTCGAGCGAAGCAAGCGAAGCGAAACCGCCTGTGCAACCCTCCTACGGTGACCCGACGCATTGCAGGTAATTTTTTAATTACATAATCTCATAGGTACTATCAAATGAATCAAGAAGTTGTATTTCTAAACCGTTAGAAATTACATTTCTAAATGTCAAATCAAGAAATAAAAATTCTTGACTCATTTGATAGTACCTATCATTTGAAAAACAGCGTCTTCTCTCGTCCCTGGTGAGCAGTAGATGTTCCACGGGAGTTTGTAATTGTGTCGTACAGACACATCATTCCAACAGATGACGTTTAGCGACAAAAAATCGGATAGTAACAAGGTCACGTGACAGCTAGTAACAGGTAGAAAAATTCGAAAATTACCCATCTGCTATGTGTGGTGTAGGGGTATAGCACGCGTCGCGGAATGATGAGGATCCGGGTTCGATTCCCGGCCATAGCTTTACTTTTCGGATTTTTCTGTTCTAATTTTCAGTGACATTTAGATTATGTCAACATAATCTCAACTTAATAAGACTTCAAGATTTTAGCTACTTTTGAGGCTTAGTTTCAAATTCAAAGAGTTCTCTTGATTGTGTGTTAATAAAAAACTTGTGAAAATTAACCTACATTTATAAACTATTGTTTTTTCAGAAGAGTATCAAACACGCCTTTGGGCAAAGGCATAGGACGGGCGAAAGGACATTCCGACAAAGATGTCAAGTCCTTCATGCAGCGAAGAGCAGCCTCAAGGGAGGTTAGTTCCATATACCACAAGCTAGCTTTTTCTTGCTCCTTTTTGACTTTTTTAAGGTATAACTAGCTTCTGCCCGCGACTTCGTTCGCGTAGAATTAGATTTAAGAACTGATGTTAATGGTTATTCACGTTGTGAGTCTAGGCTAGCTATGACCTTTGATATGGTTATAATTATCCTGCGAGAACTATGCAATTTTTCGGGATAAAAAGTAGCCTTTGTGTTCATCTAGGGTACCAGCTAAGGTATCAGAACGAGAAGCCTTGGGCTATAGTTCCCACGCGGGCCCAGTGTGGAACTTCACAGTTTAAATTAACGTAAAGAAAATTGCATTTTAATGCCATTCATTACATGCTTTTTTTATTATGAAAGTGCTAAGCGCTTAAAGATCAGTCAGTAGTGTGGTGCGGGTAGTGCTGTGGTTTAGGCAGTATCTCCAGATCGGGCACCGGTGCCAGACGTGCACACTAAGTGTTTTTTTTTTTACTGTCAGACCTTTGTTATCAATCTATGACCTTTGAGGTCAGTAACTGCATATTTAAATATCTTAATGCGAAAGTGTGCGGGAAAGAATTTTGCCTCTACCAGCTCAGTCCAGTCATTTTACCATGACGTCTTAAGTAAAGTGCTAAAAAAACATCACATTATTAATGTGACGGCCCCATAGGAGAGAACGAGATAACACGCTCGGACCTCTTGTTCTCACCTATGCGTCGTGGCCGAGCCGTAAGCAATACAGACGTGATTCGTGTATGTATGTATGTGTGTATTATTTATTTATTTCGTTCCAGGTACATTCGGAGGGCGAGACTGGCGGCTCGTTGGGGGCGGAGGCGTTGGCGGCGCAAGTGGCTCGCTTCAAGAGAGTCTCCCTGCGCAAACTGCGGGTTTGGCGATCCTGAGTGTGGCAGGTAACTTGGATTCGCTCGACGTTACTTGCCTGTCTAAGTACGCCAGTGGCGTAGCTAGGAGGGCCCTGGTGCAAATAAAAAAATAGGGCCCCACCACTATCTAAACTTGTTACGTTTTAATAACAATACCTAGTTCGATCGAGATTTTCTGGTAAGGATTCGAGGGCCCTCTGAGCTTGAGGGCCCCGGGGCACTGCCCCGCCTAGTCCCTAAGTAGCTACGCCTCTGAAGTATGCGTACTTTTAGAGTAAAGTCGTACGCGAGCGTACTCGCCCGTCTGTCACCCGCTAAGTGACACTGGCATTATGCTGGAATGATATTCCTCCCCCTATCCAAGGAGCGTCAAGTAGTTTATTCCTCCCCCTATCCAAGGAGCGTCAAGTAGTTTATTCCTCCCTATCCAAGGAGCGTCAAGTAGTTTATTCCTCCCCCTATCCAAGGAGCGTCAAGTAGTTTATTCCTCCCCCTATCCAAGGAGCGTCAAGTAGTTTATTCCTCCTCCTATCCAAGGAGCGTCAAGTAGTTTATTCCTCCCCCTATCCAAGGAGCGTCAAGTAGTTTATTCCTCCTCCTATCCAAGGAGCGTCAAGTAGTTTATTCCTCCCCCTATCCAAGGAGCGTCAAGTAGTCACCTTTAAGCGCAAGCTGAAGGATCACTTATTGATACTCCAAAAATCCTTACAATAGTCCTCCAGCACTTTGCACTTTGATAGCCTGTTGTTTTTGAACAATTTAGTTCTCCCTCCTTTTTATTTTTTGTTTACTGTTTAATTAAACTAGGTAATTAATAAATTTATGTATTTTTATAGTTAGGTATAAGTCGGGTTCTATCTATTTATTGCTTTGTTTACGTAAAAGTTTATGGATTATGTAGTATATTTTATCTGTGTATCGTTTCGTAAGTCATAGACGGTTCTGGCTGAAAATCAGTGCTGCAGTCTAACCCCCTTATTCATAAACGCTCTATAGGCTTCTGCTAACTTAGCAATCGTTTGTCCTTATCTGTCACTTCGACATTTACCTCTCACAGATAAGGACAAACGATTGCTAAGTTAGCAGAAGCATATAGAGCGTTTATGAATAAGGGGGTAACACCTCAGCGTAATGCTGAGCCAGCGACCGTTTCACTTTTGCGAAGACACAACGCTGATAATGAAATGAAATAGATCATTTCATGTCTTGATTATTTTCTATAAAATTGCGTATACTCTCTTATGTTTGTGTGTCTTGCAAAAAGGAATGTCTTCTTTCTTTCTTTCTTTGTATTCTGTCTCTGTCGCAGGTATTCCGTCGCCTGGGCTCTAGCCTGGCGCAGCACCGCGCGTCGCTGTCCTCGGAGCTGGGCTCCATCTGGGACTTCATCCGCATCGACCGCGACCGGCGCCGCTCCGAGCCCGCCACCTACGAGCCCATAGACTCCAAGTCCCCCGCCCGTCTGGCCAGGGACCTCTTGCAGGTAGTACAGGAGACGGTGTTCAAAAAGTTCGAGGAGCCCAAAAAATGCCCTCTGGTGAAAGAGGAGTCTGACTTGACTAGTAGTGATGACGACGACGGCACGGAGAGGAGAATAGCTAATTTGATAGATTTTTTCTTTACTATAGTTAAAAGTCAAAAGGAAGGTAGGAAGGGAAGCGGAGGGAGCTGTTTTAGAAGTGAAATCAGTCCTACTGATGACAAATTGAACGTTTACGTACCTAGTAAGGTTAATACTGAGCTGGAGCAGAAAATGGAAACGCTTATGGAGTTTCTAGCTACTACGGGCTGTATGGATGAGGAGATTGTTAAAGATGACAGGAAGATTACTCTTATGGAGTTTCTGTTCGGTCCGGATGATAGAAAAGTAGTTAAACCTGTTATAGAAGTTACTAACGAGTTAAGTTTCAGTAAAGGTATCAGTTTGAGCGAGTCTAATGTTAATGTGAAGAATATATGCTTCATTGACGAGACACCGGATGAGGAGAGCGACGAAACTCTAGTAGACATGCTTCTCAAATACATGGAAAGTTACTCGAGTAGTGATCTGAAAGAGAAGTATAACGAACCTATGAAATCTATGTCCATGACGCCGTCGTTGTCAGAGAAATCTAAATCGGACATAACGATAAGTAGATTAGAAACATTCAGCGATATGAGCAAAACCAAATCGGACTCTACTCTAACGCAGACCCAAGACACGGTTATAGACAGGTTCGAAGACATGAGATCGGAGAAATCGCCTAACAGTAGACGGATATCAGAAACGGTAGTAGACCTTAGTAACGTTAAACAAGATTTGGAGAGTATTTTTGAAGAAGCCATCGCTAAAATATGCGAGATCAGAAGAATACATGATGACACTATGAGCGAGCAGGAGGATATAGAAAATTTTAACGCTTACACCAAACCTGGAATACAATATATGCAGTACCTACCTTATAGTGTTGAGCTGTCTGATATAATAGAAGAAGACGAACAGTCATACGACAGAACATCCCAAGACGATAGAACTTACGTCAGAATACTAGCTGAAGAAGTACTAAGATATATTGAAGATAGAATACAGATAGAAGATTCGGATACAGAAGACGAATTCGACTACGAAATGAAAAGATCATCGATAAGCTTGATAGATTTAAGAAACATACCAGATTTACCGGAAAGCATGATTATTAAACCTAAAGTCGTCAAAGTTGATAAGTCAACGTCTACTACAGAGATATCTGACTCTATATCTGACATGTCAAAGAGGATAGACTCTGGCTGTATGACGGAAGATACTAGCTTAAGTTCGGAATGGAGCGACAAAGCGCTAAATAAGCTTGAGTCTTTACATAAATTCTTTTCCAAATCGAGGTTGGAAATCATTGATGAAACTCTTGAAGAGAACGGTATGAGGACCCCGAAGACTCCCAAGGTTTTTGATGATGAAAAGGCTAATGATAAGGGGCAAGCGAGTCTCGATGATGTCGAGGATATTTTAGATGATAGTGATGAGAAAATCACTGATGATAAAGTCAGTGAAGTTAATGATGAGACGGCTGATGAAAATGTTGACAGCGGAAACGTTGACAAGTGAAGTCAACGGTAAAAATTACTTTTTTTATGCGTATTTTGAAAAATGTTAACAGTTATGGATCAGTAACTTGTAGCACACACACAAAAATTTTACAGACATTATGAAAAAACGTGGGAATTATTTTGAAATATTAATTGACAGCATATACAGGAGGATGAGATTGTTTTATTATTTTTTGGTATAATTTCAAAAGACATAATGTTCTGTTAGCATAATGAATGTCTCGTGACGTCCTTTTCCCAAAATATAATTGGACTCTTCTTTTTTGTCTTCAAAGAGTCACTTGTTTGTGATGAAAAAACAAACGGTTTTATCTGATTCGGTTTTCCATATTTTATTCAATTTTTTAAAAAGATTTTTTTATTATTTTCCAATGTTTGAAAAATGGTTCAAATTATTTTCTTAGACTGCCAAAAAAAATTTATTTTATTTACATTTTTTAAATTGTTTGTTACTGTCAATTTTACAGTTTAAAATAAAACAAGGTACCTAATATCTAAATTGTCAAAATGCGTAATATCGTAATCGTTGCTGATACGAGAACAAATAGTGAGATTTTTAAATATTATTAATAATAAATAATAATTAATAACGTACTAGTTGTATTTTAGTGTGTTTAAATATGACGTATTTATCAGAAGTTGAATTTATAAGGAATAATAGTGAATTTTATACATATTATTGTAAATTAGAAATAAATTGGCTTATTCGACCCGT
The DNA here is from genome assembly GCA_932294345.1 of Pandemis cinnamomeana. Classification (NCBI taxonomy): domain Eukaryota; kingdom Metazoa; phylum Arthropoda; class Insecta; order Lepidoptera; family Tortricidae; genus Pandemis; species Pandemis cinnamomeana. The sequence continues at coordinate 1,158,824 of OW028728.1, read as the reverse complement.
AAATAGAGAATAAATAGTAAATCCATGATTTTTGTTGTTGTTAAGTTAATATCTGTTTAAATTTGTATATTCAGGAAAACCAGTAAAAAAAGTTTATCAAAACATATTTTTAAATGTATACAATTGTTTCATCTTGTATATATTGTATTTTTAGTTTGTATGCAAGCTAGAACGATTCACCTAATACTAGTGTCCGACCTAAACATATTTTTTGCCGAAACCGAAACCGAATCTTTCATAAATGTGATTAAAACGTTGAATAAAATGTCACTGGGCCGTTCTTTCCAGATATATGAGTAACTAGCTGACCCGGCGAACTTTGTTCCGCCTTAAATTTGAAAAATTCCAGTGGTTTGGGCTGTGCTATCCCGCGAGAACTATGCAATTTTCCGGGATAAAAACTATCCTATGTCTTTTCCCGGGACTCAAACTATCTGTATACCAAATTTCAACTAAATCGGCCCAGCGGTTTAAGCGTGAAAAGGTAACAGACAGACAGACAGACAGAGTTACTTTCGCATTCGTAAGGATTAAATTTGTCGCTGGGGCCTGATTTTTGAAAGCACATCACTCTAAAGTGGTATTAATCTGTTTATATCCTCTAAACTACAGCTCTAATCGAATTTTTGACTAGTTCACAAGATTAAAGAGAGCTGTAATTGTGTTATATCTTCTACGCTACTCGTCAACACAATTTTTCACCATTTTCGAATGGTATGTGGTTTCAAAAATCTTTTTTAACAGCACATATCAGAAAATACCACTCGAAAGTGGTGAGAAGTTGAAATACGAGTAGCGTAGAAGAAAATCACAGCTCTCTTTAATCTTGTGCACTAGTCAAAACTGTGATAAGACATGTAGTTTTGGAGATATAAGCTGATTTAGACCAGTCGAGTGTGTGCTTTCAAAAATCGGGCGCCTAGTCCAATATTATGTTTCACTTTACTGGGAGCGAGATTTCAACATTATCATAGTGATACTGGGTCTAATAACTACCCTAAAAAGGGAAAGTTAAACATGAAAGTGCGAGATTTTAAGTGTACAATTATATACCTCGGTTCGAATAAAACTTTCACACTTTGTAAACACTCACAATATAATATTAAAAGAAATAAAATTAATAATAATAAATACAAAGAGATTGGACAGTAAGTTTCGGCGCGGCCGAAAGGTTCCGCTGTTTTAGCCGAAACCGAACCTTTGGCCGAAACCGAAACTTCGGTCGGACACTACTTAATATATATTATAGGAATGAAATATAAGTACAATATATTTTACGTGATTGTACATATCGTTCAACAAAGAAATATAATTATGATTATATGTTGCACTAAAATAATATTTACTGTCGAATAAAATAAAATTATATCTGTTTATGTCATATTATTATTTCTGATAATATAAACAGATTTTGAAAAATAAGTTAGTTATAATTCAACAAATCTTTAGACACCAAATTTTTACATGTGAAAAAAAAATATTTTAAATGAAAATTTATCAATACACTTAAGGGGTGTTAACTTAATAAATTGTAGCCCGTGAAATATCACAACAATATCACTATTACTACTATTTTAAACACATTCACTGCTACCGACGCATATGTGCGTTTTCGTTTTCGCCCAGCGCCGCTGTTATAGCTTTACACGCATTTGGACGCACATGCGCGTCTAAGGCACCAGAGGTGTCTGGTTTGGCAGCTGGCAACGAATGCGTTATCAACATCTAGTTATCACCATTTTATGGATTTTTTATTATGACATTCTGTATAAAATGACATGCATACATACAGTGGCGTAATAACGTCTGGGGCCCGCGGCAAATTCGTCAGATGGGGCTCCTTCCTCAATATAAAGAAGTGCATCAGCGCCCCTTCTGTGCTCTAAACCAAGCCAGTTCGGGGCCCCGTAGAGCTAGGGGCCCCTGGCATTTTGCCACCCCTGCCACCCTATAGTTACTACATACATATAATCATGAATAACTTTAAGCCAATACTTCATTTGGTTATTCAAAACTTCTGTCAATTTTTTGTAAATCTCAGATCGCAGACTAGAAAAGATGTAATTCGAAAACAACCGATAAACAGATCAGTGGCGTAACTATACCGTCTGGGGCCCGTGGCAAATTCTTTGGGCCCTATCAGCAAAAATCATCACGTTGTACTAAGTTTAATTGTAATATTTTTGAGCTCGCGGCCTCTTAGGCCGGGGCCCTCTTGGGTCGGGGGCCCGTGGCATTTTGCCAGCCCTGCCACCCTGTTACGCCACTGCCTCTGGTGTAAGTTTTTTTTTAAAGACTGTATGTAACATTTTTAGTTTTAAGCGACACTGAAAATTAGAACATAGAAAAATCCGAAAAGTAAAGCTATGGCCGGGGATGGTTACTTTTCGGATTTATTAGTGTTCTAATTTTCAGTGTTCCTTAGAAATTTAATTCTTGATGTTAACATAAAAATTCAAGAAGTAAAAATTCTTGATTCATTTGATAAAATAATTTCTAAATGTCTGTGAAAATTAGAACACATAGAAAAATCCGAAAAGTAAAGCTATGGCCGGGAATCGAACCCGGATCCTCGTCATTCCGTGACGCGTGCTATACCCCTACACCACCCATAGCAGGTGGGTAGTCTCCGAACAAACAAACAAACAGATGACGCTTAGCGACAAAAAAAAAATACTTTTCGGATTTTTCTATGTGTTCTACTTTTCACAGACATTTAGAAATTAAATTTCTAACGGTAAAACCGTAAAAATAAACATAAAAATCAAGAAATAAAAATTTCTTGATTCATTTGATAGTACCTGTCATTTGATAAACCTGTATATTTTAAGTTACTTAATTTAGAAATTTTCAAACATATTATCGATGTAATTCAGCATATGGGCATTTAAAAAAAACGTGTACCCTTTCTCCAACAAGATTACCTTAATTTCCCATACAACTTTTTCGTGTCAGTTTTGTGACGCCCCATATAAATCGTATGGAAAGTATCACAAAACTGACAAAAAACCAATGGACACTTTTTTTCGTTACAAAAATAAATAAGGCTAATAATTCTGATTCAGAAAAACCCAAAATGTCATCATTTTGGAAAAAAAAGTCAAGGGTAACTACAAGTTTTTTTGAAAATGCCCATATCTCTGATGTTAAATAACATATCTAAAGAAATAACATATGAAATACTTGAAACCACTATAAAGATAGAATGGGAGTATTTACCTACCCAGCAGTACGATAACTTAAATTTTATTTATAACTATTTTAAGATGAAATTTAAGAAAAATGCGCGTACAGTTAACAAAAAATATAGTCCGCTAAAAGGCATGTATTAAAAGTGAAAATCTTCATATCCTACTGTTACTTTCATGCACTATGTGTAAATTATATATAAAGGAAAATATATATTTTAAAACGATATTGAAGTTAATTAGCACATAGTTATATTGATTTAGCAGAATGTTTGAATGTTTGTGTTATATTTTATGAAAGAAATACAATTTTATTTTACTGTGAAACTATTGTTTTATTAATGATAATTAAATCATACTTTCTCAAATTATTTACCTAAATTTTTACATACTTTAAGCAGCTATTATCAAGTTGGTTGGTTTTGACCCATTACAAAAAAAATAAGTTTTTATTTTATAAAATAACGCCTGTTCTTGCGAAATACACAATTTCAAATAATTTCAATTTCATTTCATGTATTATATTTCCATTAATGAAAGGCCACCCAAAGTTGTTGTGCGAAGACCTGTTTTCGTGAAAGATATTATAATATAAATTGACATTACTATCTGACTCATATCGTGACCTTAATACTATCACTTTGTCCTATAAATAAGATACATAAAATTGCAATAACAACTCATGATAACAGAAAAGAAAGGCTTTTTAAGCGGTTGTTGTAACAAACCAGTTTACAATACAATACAATAACTCTTTATTGAACACCACATCAGTGGCGGACTAACAGGGGGGCGGAAGGGGCGGCCCGCCCCGGGCCCCCGGTATTTGGGGGGCCCCAAATGCCTCCGCGTTCTCCTGATCAAATCCAAAACAAGACTTTAAAAATGTGCTTAGTAATTAGTACCTACATAATGTCATCAAGATCAAAACACTACAGCCATCTAGAATTTTTATGCAGTACTAATGTTCTGTTAATGAACGCGTCCGGACAAAACTACATATTTTTTTAAGCTGGGGGGCCATTTAGTTTTGTCGCCCCGGGCCTCTGACGGGCTTAGTCCGCCACTGCACCACATATAACAACCAAAACAGAAAAAAGGTATACAGAATATTACAAGGTATAACAATAGGCCTTATGGCCACAGGGCGATCTCAACCAGGCAACCATAATCGACTGGAGAAAAGATCAGATCTGAGCAGATACATTATACATGAAACACACATTTACCTAACACATTCATTTTTTTAATTTACTATTTATTGTATTTTTATTTGATTTTGATATGTGCTGAACGTAGCCTTTAGGTTTTGTTACCTTAGGCTCTGTCTACCCCGTAAGGGATAGACGTGGTTTGTGTATGTTTACGTACAATTATAAGAGGCTCTGTAATTTTGGTCAGCCACCAAAGAAAGAATTGGTTATATATGATCATCTGTCATAATTAGAGATCGGCCAAATTTGCGTCATTGTTCGCAATAATGTGGACATGACTCCAAAATTAATCAAATATGTCAAAATACATATATTAAGAATAAGTATATCCACGGAGGTTTTATACCTATAGAACTAGAAAACTTTTTTGTCAGAAATAATAATCATATCTAGCAGGATCGTGATTTCTTTATTATATAAAAAGATTTACGAGAACGACAACTGCCACTTTAATTAACATTTTGCTAATAATGTTATGCATGTGTAAAGTTTTATCTCCGGGAGTTCAAATTTTATTTCGAGAAATTAATTAAATGATTAATTATTTGATTAGTTTTTGAGTCATGTCCACATTATTGCGAGCAATGACGCAAATTTGTCCGATCTCTGGTCATAATGAAAGAAGAAGAAATTACATAGAATGTACCAGTTGCTTCTCTTCCCGCGCAGCAGGCGCAGATCCAGCCTTAAGATTAGGCGTGGTCATCTAACTACCGTCACAGTAAATAAACTAGGCTATTTTTTGAAATAAATACCTACGCTCCAATAGAGTTTTAGGGTTGTCGTTTTAATTTTTGTAAAATTGAAAAGCTTTTTGTTTAGTTAGCGCTATCTCAGCTAGTAAGGCCTGTTTTAAAGTAGGTAGGGGAGACCGAGGAGAGTTGAGACAGAGGTGAGTTGATACAAAGCCGATTTCTCTGCACCTTGACAGTTAGCGAGGTCATAACTTCACACAAACTGTGGAGTGTAGAAAGAGCAACGAATTAGCGAAGTTACCAGCCCGATAAACTGTCAAAGTTCAGAGAAATCGGCTTTGTATCAAGTCACCTCTGTCTCAACTCTCCTCGGTCTCCCTAACCAAATTTCATCCAGCAGCCGTTCTGGCGTGAAAGAGTAACAAACACCCATCCATCCATACTTACAAACTTTCGCGTTTATAATAATAGTAGGATGTGCAGACAAGGTCAGCGATACATATTAGACACGATGTCTTTATCGAATATGCCCTTTTTTATGGTGTGGAAAATGCGCCTTATGCATCCGCCCGGTACGTTTACCGAGGGTATGTGGGGCTCTCCCGCGGCAGGCATACCCACTAAACCTCTATAAAAATCAACGGAGCGGCGTGACTTGGTCGTCATGTAACCCCGGCCCGTAGGCGCTGGGAACGTGGGCCGCTGCGGGGGCTGCGAGGAGTCAACCTCTTTAAAAAATCAAACGGTCACCGGCGCGGGAGGGCGGGTAATCCGGAACCCGCATTCAACGGTGCCGTTGCCATCTGCCCCAACCGGGGCAGCCAGTGGGCACAGCGGTGACACCGTAGTGCGACCGCAACGCCCACAGTTCACGGCCAGGAGGGAACGCGTGTGTTTTTAGACGGTAGGCCTCTCCCCTCCTTCCATAGAGAAGGCAGCGGCGAGCTGGAGAGCCCGTCATACCCCCGTTGCTGCCCCGAGCGCGGGAATGCATAAGGCGCATTTTCCACACGTTAAAAAAAAGGCATACCCACTAAACACCACACGGATTCTCTATTCGGTCGTATGTGAGGCGTTACGGCACTCAGTGTCACCGCGACCCACGACCACCCCTGGGGTTCCCTCTTCCTGTGCAATGCAGGTTTGGGAAGTATCGATACCTATGCCCTCAGCTGTGTCACTAAGGGTCTAACCCTAAATCATTGATCTGCCAGACAGGATGTAGACACAGGATTGTGTCCAGCTAAGTGAACGGTATTGGCTGTCAATATTTATGACGGTGATAACCTTTTGAACGTAGATAAAATACACGTGAACGCGTGGCTTCTTACCAGCTTGTAGCTTGTATTTATAGAAACCTGTTTATACTTCGTTTTATTAATATTAGAAAGAAAGAAAGAAGACATTTGCTTAGGTTAAATTAGGGGCTTTCGTCTCAGCTTCGGATTGCTGCCTGCGGCTAAATTCCACTACCGTACTTCGCACCGTCTGTCCTTCCATCCTCAACATCTTGATGGTTGGCAGTCAAGTACCGTGCGTTTTAAACGCAATTTCCTTCCTCGTACGACAAAGATGTGGAACCAACTTCCTGCTGCAACATTCCCTGAGCGGTACAGTTTAGGGATCTTTTAAAAACGAGCCTTCCTGTTCTTGAAAGGGCCGGCAACGCACCTGTGATTCCCCAAGTCTTGCAGGTGTCCCTGGGCGATGGTGATTACTTTCCACCAGGTGAACCGTCTGCTCGTTTGCCCCCTCTTATATATATAAAAAAAAGCTTTTTAGTACGTCTACTCTCTGGTTTCTGTTGTTCAGTCAATCGTTCGAAGGTTAGCTGGAAGAAGTCTCTTTAAGGGATAAGTTCGCCTTTGTACATGTGGTTTTTCTCATTACCTGTAAAATTGAATTCCTTTTTGCAAGACACACAAATATAAGAGAATAAGCACAATTTTATCACCTATTTGAAATTAAATATACAGATAGTATCAAGGGGAATGATATGGGATAGTTTTTATCCCGGAAAACAGCAGTTCCCGCGGGATAGCGCTAAACGACGCGCGGACGGAGTCGCGGGCACCAACTAGCTAGCTCTAATTAATTATTCAATTAACACTCAAGCTGCAATCTAACATAATTCAATCAAATAGGTATAGTAATATTACACGTGTAGCTAAAATAGTGATGTGCCGTGTATCCGCATCCGTAGATATCACATATTTAGTGGACCCCATAGCCTACACCTATAAAACACACACCTACACAACACCTATAAAAAAAAACCCACACAACACCTATAAAAAAAAAAAAAACTACAACATACTTACTGAAATTGTAGCGAATTCGGTATAAAACGGCTATAATAATAATAATAGCAGACTGTTTTGTGCTAGTTTTATTCAAAGTACAATACAATAAGTCTTTATTGAACACCACATATATAACAACCAAAACAGAAAAAAGGTATACAAAATATTATACATACATACATACATAAATTACGTCTTTATCCCTTACGGGGTAGACAGAGCCTAAGGTAACAAGACCCAAAGGCCACGTTTAGCATGGTTGTGGGCCTATAGGTGGAAAGGCGAATGAAAATAGTGATAGGTAGGTTGCTAGCCGCATCGCCTATAACATTATTCCTATGCCCATACCCTCGAGGGGCTTTTACCATCTGCGCGGGAAAAGAAGCAACTAGTATATTCTATGTTTTTTCATTACTCCCAGACCAGCATGGAAGAATAAGGTAACAATAGGCGGCCTTATCGCTACAGAGCGATCACCCAAGCAACCATAATGAACTGGAGAAAAAAACAGATCTGAGCAGGTGGTGCAATTTAGAATATACATATGTTAATATACTAAGTACCTAACCTAGTAAAAATAAAGTCACATGCACACATACCAAAAAAGCCAGCTACAAGATTCATGCACAAGATGACAGATAGTGCTCCTTCAACATAGTTTTAAATATGGGTAAAGATTTAGCGCGCCTTACGATAGGGAGGGATTGCATGAAAAACATATATATTTCACACAGGCTTGGTTATCTTGCACGTGAGTAGCGGAGTAGCAAGGTAAATTTTGACCATTGAAGAAGAAGTAAGACATTCGATCTCATCAGTATCCGTACCTATCCGTATCCGCAGAACTACATTTTGCTCCATAACATCACTTAAAAGCGTTATAAATACGGAAGCGGTGATCGAGTTGATATTGTTTATTACATCATCTAGATTAGATGCGAGTACATTACAACACAGATAAAGCGTGTCTGTGTGTGTAAAGGCGTATTAACTCAGAAGAAACTTACGTAATTACGTATTAAGTTACGAAGTTATCGATCGATGCGATGATTTCGCCAATGTCAAAGTAATACACAGTATTCAAAAATCTTGTGTCAAAAATGTCGGCAAGGGGCCGTCCATTACTACACCCCTCCTCCCCCCTTGTGACATTTCGTGATTTTTGTCAAACCCCTCCCCCCCTTTCAAGCCTCACGTGATTAATGAACGGCCCCCAAGGGTAGAACACGGTCAAAAGACCCCTCCCATGTCGGGCTCGTAGCCAACGGATAACGATATCATTAACCGATGCCCAGGGTGCACCGGACCAACTGCTCTTCCCGGACGGATCCCAAAACGAACCGCAGCTCTTGACCACACGCGGAGGTAACCCGACTCGAACCCCTACGAATGCTTCTTTGGGCGACAGTTGAAGTGGCAATGGCCAGGCCACATCGCTTAGAACAGAATTGTTGTGGGAGAATAGTTCTCGAGCGCCCACGAACCGGAAGACGCAGTGTTGGCCTCCCACTAGGTGGACCATCGTGAAAGTTGCGGAAAACCAGTGGATGCTATGAATGTCTTTCCAAATTTTCTCGAAATACTGGGTAGGTATTAAAAACCATGCTGGTCTGGGAGTAAAGAAAAAACATGAAATGTGCCAGTTGCTTCTCCTCCCGCGCAGATGGTAAAAGCCCATCGAGGGAATGGGCATAGGAATCATATAGGCGATGCGGCTGGCTACCAATCACTATTTTGATCCCCCTTTCCACCTATACGCCCACAATCATGCTAAGCGTGGCCTTTGGGTCTTGTCACCTTAGGCTCAGTCCACCCCGTAAGGGAGAAAGACGTGATTTATGTATGTATGTATGTATTAAAAACTGGTTACGATTTTCCAATGTTATCTCAGTTTTTCGTAATTATCTATTTCTTTGTAAATATTGATTGTATTTTGTAATATCGCGATATTCGTGATGGATATTTTTATCTATTAATAGATAATATAAGATAATAAGGTGAAACAGGCTATTTTGATGGAGATAGCGCTAACAGTGATGTCTAGACTAAGTCTAGATATTAACAACTGATATACTTATCAATATCAACCACTTATACTAAAACTATAGCTGTTGCCCGCAACTTCGTCTCCATAGAATTCGTTTATCGCTATCCCGGAGGAATCACGCAATTTTTCGAGATAAAAAGTAGTCTATGTGTTATTCCAGACCATAATCTATCTATGTTCCAAATTTCATCCAGATCTGTCCAGCCGTTCTGGCGTGAAAGAGTAACAAACATCCATCCATCCATATTTACAAACTTTCGCGTTTATAACATTAGTAGGTAGTATTCAATCAAAACATATTTTATTGCGGAAGCTGGGCAGCAGTAATCGTAACTTTTGCGTGTTACATACACACATACATACATACATAAATCACGTCTTTATCCCTTACGGGGTAGACAGAGCCGTTTTTTTATGGTGTGGAAAATGTGCCTTATGCATCCGCCCGGTCCGGGGTTACCGGGGGGGGGGGGGGGGGGGCTATGGGTAAAAGTAAAGCTATGGCCGGGAACCCTGCCTTACATGGTTACTTATATGGGTTTACCTGTGCTATGGGTGGTGTCCGCATTCGATTCCCGGCCATAGCTTTACATTTGGAATTTTTCTGTGTTCTAATTTTCAGTGTCGTTAAGAAATTTAATTTCGAACGGTAAAACCGTAAAAGTAAACATAAACAATCAAGAAGTACCTAAAAATTCTTGATTCATCGAAAAGATTGTATCAAAAATGATTTTTTTAAGTCTACACATACACATAGGTACACAAGTCACGTCTTTATCCCTTACGGGGTAGACAGAACCTAAGGTAACAAGACCTAAAGGCCACGTTTAGCATAATTGTGGGCGTATAGGTGGAAAGAAGAATCAAAATAGTGATGGGTTGCTAGCCGCATCGTCTATAAAATGATTCCTATTTTCGTCCATTCCCTCGATGGGCTTTTACCATCTGCGCAGGAGAAGCAACTGGTACATTCTATGACATAAAATACATACATACATAAAATAACTTACCTTACTTACCGATACTCTCCCATGGTGACGAAAGCATTACATAAGGCGGCGCGCGCGCAGGCCTCGGATCGGCCTTCGTTTGCGCTGGCGCTGGGTCAGCGGCTTTTGAGACAGGAAGGAAGGTCCGCGCATGTGTCGATTGACCTTATAAAACGATTCCATTGAAAAATACCTATCAAGGGACAACACAACTGGCCCCAATAGGTTATCTATTTTTTTCAGTTGAATAATATTGACAACCAATCAAAAATTAATTTAATAGGCGAGGTCTTACTTGATTGTCTCACTATTTAATTAATTCTGATTATGATATTGTTAAGACCAATAACAACTGGATACATGGTCATCCTACATTAATTATACTCATACTGAGGTTCATCCTTACTAATCCTTACTAATATTATAAATGCGAAAGTAACTCTGTCTGTCTGTCTGTCTGTTACCTCTTCACGCTTAAACCGCTGGGCCGATTTAGTTGAAATTTGGTATACAGATAGTTTGAGTCCCGGGAAAGGACATAGGATAGTTTTTATCCCGGAAAATTGCAGTTCCCGCGGGATAGCACAGCTCAAACCACTGGAATTTTTCAAATTTAAGGCGGAACAAAGTTCGCCGGGTCAGCTAGTATAGAATAAACCATAAATTGGGTGACAATCAAAATTACTCGAGATTAAAATTATCATAGAAAAAAAAGAGCTTGGTTCGATGTAATTGCGATTTTAACGAGACCTCTTTCAATTACTGAATTACAAAAATTGGTACCTGATCTATTAAAAATCATCGTGCATAATATAAAATTTAGTTAATTTAATATCATTGTAACTAAAGTCTAAAGCATGTAGGTATGTATTACTTGACGAGTATGTATACAAGAACAGTGGATTATGTAGTAAAACAATTTTTATAATTGAATTTCATTTATTTTTGTAGAAAATAAGGTGGTCAATATTTACATATCGATTTAATTAAAAATTAACTACAAAAATTATTTCTCTATACCTGCATATACAAATACAAAAAGATATAAATTAATTAAATTAATCAGTTCTTTCATTAAAACATACATCATTCATAAATTACTAGTAACAACCCCTTGCTATAATAATTAAAATAATTATTATATTATCAATAATAATTATAACAAACACTCATCTTTTAATAATTCACTTATACAGACTTAAACAGAACCATGCGACTTTTTGACATTACATATATTACTTTGACAGCATGTCAATTTATCACTTAACATAGCTACCGTATGAGAATTTAATTAAAAAGAAATAGCGAAGTTAAAAAGAAATTCATTTGAAATGACTCCAATTATTATTATCGCATTAAAATATTTTTATATAAATAATAAAAAATATAATTGATAATAAATCAAAACACAATATATCATTTTTCTACGATTACAAAAATGAAATGTGCTGTCACGTTTATAAGTTCATTAAAACAAAAATAACATTGACAATAAATTTTAAAGAAATAAATTAGAATAAGAGGCATTTTCAAAATCCAACGACATGAATGCATCAGCCATAGTTAAATTTCACTCCACTTTATACATTCATAGATATACATTTTCTTTTATGTCGATACACCTCTTTAGAAGACTATAAAAATATATTTTAAAACTATACTAATCAGTATCGAGGCAAAAGACTTAAAAAAACAGTCTGTCTTTCAACATTCCAAATTAAAATACTGGCCAATTCAATTAAAACAACCGGCCAAGTAACATTAAGTCTTGATTTCCAAATCAGACAAGGAACTTCACGTTGGTAAAATCTCACATTAACTTATCATATACACCCTTAAATGCCATTTACAACAAAATAGAGCAAAAGGGACATATTGCAAATAATGCACCAAAACTAGGCTATTCACAAATCCACATTTTTCCAGGACAGCCCTAAATCGAGTTCGAGACGTAATAGGTACTATGTTTATCGATTCCCATTATCTTCATTACCCATGCCCTTGGTCGCCAATCGTACATAACATACATGAAGACAATTTAAAAATATAACATAGTCTTGAGATGAAATGTAAGTCATAGGTATAATTAGCGTTTTCGCTTTTCGATCGTAATCTAAGCAATCTAGCTAACATAGTCCTAATTTATCATAGAAACAATTACTAAAGCTAATTATAACAACATTATAGTCTTCACTCAGATTTAAATTTCTCAGAGTTGTACTAAATCTAAGGAATGTCAAAAGAGCTTTTAAAAAATGTGTCAATTTCTATGTTAGTATCTTAAATGGTATTGGCGACCAAAAGGCTACGAAATGACTTTACATTTGACGTGGCAGGTGATTGAATAAACATCATTACTTAGCTAAATCATCACTTAACATTATGTCATCGGATACACTAATTTGTCTGGCATATCAACAAAATGATTCACACTCATCGATCACACCAGAGCGCGATTGATAATAAGATTCTAAAAATATGTCGAGCATTACTTCATGTCGACCATTTCTCATGTTTACTTAGAACCGATAACATTTAAGTGACTAACGTTTTGAGTAACGCATTCAATTTTAATGTATGGTCCGACGGTTGATTGGCAAACAGTTAGTATTTCAATTAACATTCAAACCAATGCAAAAGTACCCCCAGATTTGCTCGTCGGCATTGTATGGTAAACAAACTTTCAAAGTAATTAATAAATACAATCGACAGCAAAACCTGGACATGGACACTTTATATAAAACAAACATGTCTGCAATTCATTTATCAATCTCCAACGACGCCCTCAAAATTACCAACATATCAGGCAATAAATAAAACGCGTCGCGTCGCCAGGCTGATGTGAGTGCACTGCCCTGTCTCAAGTCGACAACAGTTGTCATGACCCCGTACATACCAACTCATAAATCCAGTCTTTGACACCTTGGCACACAATAATGGCACAATAATCACAGAAATAGGCCAAAAGGCAACTGATTCCAGAGCTACAGGTTTCCCGTTCACCAATACGGCGTGTTACCATTCAAATCTGCTCGCGAACTCCAAGAATTACCATATTTTATTCTAGCGCAAGAAACAGCTGGCGCTTTGCGTACTGACGACTTCTCTATGGTGTAATTCTGGCCTTTGTTACTATCCCAGTACTCAATGCCTTTGCAGCGGAAGCCAACGCAGAAATCTAGCCTTCTAGAATGAATAGGCAGCTGTATTCTGAAGCCAAAAGTATCGTACGCCGATGCACCTTGCTGATTCAAAGGGCCGGACTCCACGAAAGCGCAGGACGTGTCCTCATTAGTTCGCCAGCCGTCGGATGAGGTTCTCACAAACACCTCTTTGGAAAAGTCTATGTTTTTAACTTTGACGGTGCCGTCTACGGCGCCTTCGTTTTGTTTCACAATCACATTCTCCAACGAAACGCCGTCTTCTGTCACTTTTCGTCGGAACTCCAAATAGTCCGACGCCGGTTGGACGAAGCGTATCTCCCAAAGATCCTGCACTGGCTGAGGAGGGGGTTTCCTCTCCATAGGAGGACTGGCCACGACCTTCAGAGCCCAATAAGGTGGTACATGGGACGGCTCCGTCATAAACTTCACTTGTTCCAACGCGAAGCCTCTGTCGTCCGCGAACACTACCTTCTTTTTCTTGTTTTCCGTCGGCATCCTTATACAAGACCTCGGTGCAGTCTTCAACGTGAGTTGCAGAGGTTTCAATCCTATGGAAGTCGGTAGGCATGGCGCTGAGAATCCTCTGGTGGTCAACTTCGGCTTGCTGGTTCTCCTCACAGTGTAGTCCGTAAGAAAACCAGCCGGCGGGCTGTGTCCATAGAACAACTGTTCAGACGATAGCATATCTATAGCCGCACACATTGCAAGTCTGCAACAATATAATCTAGTTACACCCACGGAAAATGTATTCTAAACGCGGAACGTCGCGAGTTTTATCTTGTTACAACACACGTCCGCGCGCGGCGGCGGCTGGCATTCGACTAAACGGAATGTCTGGTGTGCAGCCGTTTTTATAATTGCGCAGGCGCCGTCCACGAGGCTGATATGAATAAATATGGGGTGACAACGCTTCCATTATCGTTTGGACTTTCGTAAGTTTCTTGACCTTGTTGTGTTTTATTGGGACAAGGTTAAGCGAACTTTGTGTGTGTTATATTGTTTGTGAATCAGGACACAGGAAAGTTGAGCAGTAATTTAGAGCACGGGCGTTTACTCCCTCTTGCCTCTGGCAGGGTCGCCATGTATGGTTTGAGGCTTGGGAGAGTTGTGATTGAAACAGAGGTTGCTTTTAGACTGACTATATTGGTGAACAAACGCATTATATAAGCAAACACAGGTTACAGAGTACATAGGTTATAGGTTAGGTGTATATCTTACCACTACACGAGTATGTTAAAATTAGTTTTACGACACTTTAGTATGTCAGTTGTAAATGTAAATTACTTTGAATTTTAAGTTCTTGGATGGGGTGCGAGTCGGGTTACCTCCGCGTGTGATCAAGAGCTGCGGTTCGTTTTTGGATCCGTCCGAGGGGAAGTGCAGTGCTTGTTCTGGTGCACCCTGGGCACCGGTTAATGATTTCCTGGCGGTCTCCGAGGGATATCATTATCCGTTGGCTAAGAGCCCGACAGGGGGGGAGGGGTCTTATGACCATGTTCTACCGTACAACGTTGCCGACATTTTTGTCACAAGATTTTTGAATACTGTATTTATCACCTTGACATTGGCGAAATCATCGCATGGTTCGATGGGGCCATATTAGAAAAGAAGAAGAAGAAGTTCTTGGATAAAGGCATTGTCAAAGTTAGAGATTTACGCTTACTATGAAAATTAAAATACCCGTTTTTATTATTACAAGCTTTATATTAACTTAGGTTGTATGTATGTACGTACATGTCAATTTAAAGAACTTCTAAGCGACTCATTTGCAACATTTAGTTTTGGTTTTTATGTTTGATCATCTAGATCACGCTAGGTAGATCATTACAAGTAATGAGTAATTAAGTTAGATATTGAACTTGCTATTATAGTTAAACTAGCTTCTGCCCGCGACTTCGTCTGCGTAGAATTATACATAAAAACCTTCCTTTTGAATCACTCTATCTATTAAAAAAACCGCATCAAAATCCGTTGTGTAGTTTTGAAGATATAAGCTTACATAGGGATATAGGGACAGAGAAAGCGACTTTGTTTTATACTATGTAGTGATGATAGTGATAGTGAAGTGATCAATCAATTAAATTTCCTCCACGCCGGTCTGGGAGTAAAGAAAAAACGTAGAATGTACCAGTTGCATCTCTTCCCGCGCAGATGGTAAAAGCCCATTGAGGGAATATGCCAAAATTTTGATTTCCCTTTCCACCTATACATTAATCATGCTAAACGTGGCCTTAAGGTTTTGTTACCTTAGGCTCTGTCTACCCCGTAAGGAGAGTAAGACAGCCGGGGAAATTACGGGCACAAGAGGCATTTCATCTTAATCCTCTAGGTTGGCAACGCATCTGCAATCCCTCCGGGGTTGCGGGTGTCTATGGGCAGTGGTGATCACTTACCATCAGGTGACCCACTTCGTTTGCCTTCCTATTCATATAAAAAAAAAAAAAAAAAAAAAAAAAAAAAAAAAAAAAAAAATCCCTTTCCACCTATACATTAATCATGCTAAACGTGGCCTTAAGGTTTTGTTACCTTAGGCTCTGTCTACCCCGTAAGGGATAGAGACGTGATATTGGACGTCATTTCCCGTTATGGAAAATTTATGGAAATTATTATATTATTGTCAATTTCGCCGACAGTTTGCCCTCTGACATAAACTTTGAGACTGTCCCGCGGGCGCCGGCGCGTGGGCACCGCGCTGCGCACGCGGCGGCCACACCGCGCCGCTACGCTACCGCGTGATTGTCTGCGTGCTCCCATAATGCGCGTACGTCTGGCACGCGTACCTGACTGCGTTCAAAACACGGGGTATCGACATGATTGGAACAGGATAGTAACAAAGGTCACGTGACAGTTAGTAACAGGTAGAAAAATTCGGAGACTACCCACCTGCTATGGGTGGTGTAGGGGTATAGCACGCGTCACGGAATGACGAGGATCCGGGTTCGATTCCCGGCCATAGCTTTACTTTTCGGATTTTTCTATGTGTTCTAATTTTCATAGACATTTAGAAATTATTTTTTTTTTTTTTTTTAGGATGGTAAACATCCAATTACTCGTAAAAACACACAAAAAACAACCTATCACCCTAAAGATATACCTTGTCCGTTCCGATGTGGGTAAAAGTGTTGTTTAATTACACCATTTTTAATAGATTGTTTTGTTGTTACATTTGTTGTTTTGGACTTCAATCTTTTATTTTTAAACTAATTTAGGTATATTTTTTTAATTAAGTTAATAAATACCATCAAGAATTTTTATTTCTTGATTTTAATGTTTTACTTTTTCGGTTTCAATCACCGTTAGAAATTAAATTTCTAAATGTTAGTGAAAATTAGAACAGAAAAATCCGAAAAGTAAAGCTATGGCCGGGAATCGAACCCGGATCCTCGTCATTCCGTGACGCGTGCTATACCCCTACACCACCCATAGCAGAAAGTAAAGCTATGGCCGGGAATCGAACCCGGATCCTCGTCACCTCGACCTCGTCAGGCTCGTCCCTGGTGGGCAGTAGATGTTCCATGGGAGTTTGTAATTGTGTCGTATAGACACATCATTCAAACAGATGACGCTTAGCGACAAAAATTCGCATAGTAACAAAGGTCACGTGACGGTTGGTAACAGGTAGAAAAATTCGGAGACTACCCACCTGCTATGGGTGGTGTAGGGGTATAGCACGCGTCACGGAATGACGAGGATCCGGGTTCGATTCCCGGCCATAGCTTTACTTTTCGGATTTTTCTGTGTTCTAATTTTCACTGACATTTAGAAATTTAATAAACTAAATTAAACTAAAAATACTAAGGGGGTCACCTGATAGTGATTTGGCCATTTGAGAAGTTTTCAAAAATATATGTACCTTAAATAAGTATTTAATTAAAAAAACCTTTGCGTTATCTACTGCTTTCTTCGCCCTATTCTTCCCCCGATACCTTTTGGTTCAATTGGCGTAAAAGCCATTTTGGCCATAATTAGATAAATATACAGTTTATCTCAGAATTTTGAGCTTGCTATAATAAGATTCCCCACTTGTTCATAAACCCGTTAGTCATTAACATATATATTATTATCATACAGTCCTCATATCATACGCCATACCTATATGTATTTCATTAACCAGGCAACAGAACAGCAACTTGATTAAGAGCACCTAAGTAAATAGAAATATCAGCTGTCAGTGTTTTCTATTTACGTAATAACACACACACACACACACACACACACACATAACTCACGTCTTTATCCTTTACGGGGTAGACAGAGCCTAAGGTGACAAGACCACGTTTAGCATGATTAAGGGCGTGTGCCTGCGTGATAGGGACCCTACCTAAGGGTCCAAATTTATTTTAATTTTAATTTTACTAAGTTATTTTAAGGTACCTAGCCTTAGTTTATATTTTAATTAATACTTTTGCAATCATTGACAAACTAAATAAAGTTACTATTGTTGCTAAGGAGAAATTCATAACATCAAATAAAAAAAAGTTGTTTTCATTTGGAAATAGTGATGGGTTGCTAGCTGCATCGCCTATAACATGATTCCTAATACTTTCGCCCATTCCCTCGATGGGCTTTTACCATCTGCGCGGGAAGAAAAGCAACTGGTAAATTCAATGTTTCTTCTTTACTCCCAAACCAGCATGGAAGAAAGCTTCAGCTATATTATATGTATAGAATTATGATACGACTAGTTCCCGATTCGTTCGATTCCTGTCTCGCCGAGTTCTTGTTTCGTCGGATTCTTGGATCGATTCTTCTTTAGTTCCATTATTCTATATTCTAAGAAAACAATGCACCATCGACACAAGAACTGAGACACTGATGGAGACACGTAAAAGAATCTTACAACGAAATGTTTGTTTACAAATGTCTTTGCGATTGTTTGAGATGATCATAAATAGTAACATTCTGTTATCGGAATTCATACGCACGCGTGGTCGTCGGAAGTGTAATAACCGAGGATTGTGTGCGTGAATCGCATTTATTTGGAATTTTTTACAGACTAACCAAGGACTAACCTTACCTCTTACCCCCTTATTCATAAACGCTCTATAGGCTTCTGCTAACTTAGCAATCGTGTGTCCTTATCTGTGCAAGGTAAATGTCAAAGTGACGGATAAGGACAAACGATTGCTAAGTCAGCAGAAGTAAGTCAGCTAAGTTAGTCAGTGGCGTAACTATAGGGTGGCAGGGGTGGCAAAATGCCAGGGGCCCCGAACTGGCTTGGTTTAGAGCACAGAAGGGACGCTGATGCACTTCTTTATATTGAGGAAGGAGCCCCATCTGACGAATTTGCCATGGGCCCCAGACGTTATAGTTACGCCACTGCTCTTAGTTCTTACTACCATACTGGTCTGGAAGCAAAGGAAAAACATAGAAGGTACTAGTTGCCTCTCGTCCCGCGCAGACGGTAAAAGCCATGCGAGTCTTAGGGATCATGTTATAGGCGATGCGGCTAGCAACCCACCACTATTTTGATTCCCCTTTCCACCTATACGCCTACAATCATGCCAAGCGTGGTTTAGGTCTTGTTACCTCAGGCTCTGTCTACCCCGTATGGGATATAGACGTGATTTGTGTGTGTGTATACTCTTACCCCCTTATTCGTAAACGCTCTATAGGCTTCTGCTAACTTAGCAATCGTTTGTCCTTATCTGTCACTTTGACATTTACCTTTCACAGCTAAAGACGATTGCTAAGTTAGCAGAAGCCTACAGAGCGTTTATGAGTAAGGGGGTTAGTCTTAGGGCTTGTATTACCACTCTGCTAAGTTCTCTATTTGTTCCACTTGCTACGATTCTGATATACATCTTTCGCTTCATCCACGCCTTCTTCATACATGCTCGCCGATTTCGGGTACTCCTGACCCGCCCTTTTCAAAACGTCTCCTTGGCCCCCGAACGTCCGTCTAGGCCTTCCCCTCCCAACGCACCTCACACTCCCCATATAGATCGGTTTAGTTAGCCTACTTTCATCCATCCTCTCTACGTGACCAAAGCAACTAAGCATACTTTTTTCTATCCGTCACTATCTTCTTTCACACCAGCACGTTCCCTTATCACACTATTCGTTATTTCGTCTTTCAGTGATACACCTTCCATACTTAACGCTCTCATTTCTACTGCATTTATTCTACTTTCATGCTTCTTTTGCCATACCTAGCTATCGCTACCGTACATTAGTGTTAGAACAAGCACCCCAGTTATCTATGATAACGTCTCTGTCTATTTACCTACATACATAAATCACGTCTTTATCCCATAAGTAGACATGTGTGCAGGTTTAACACCTGCAAAGTGATTCAATGGTGTATGTGAAGTTCCCAAACCGAACTGGGCCCGCACGGGAACTATACCCCAAGCCGTCTCCTGAGTGGAGACCCAGTAGTGGGACGAAAATAGGCTGGAGGGAGATGATACATACAGACGGCGTGGAACTATGTTGTTAACCCTCGACGCAAAAAGAAAGGTGTATGAGTTTGTCCATGCTGCAGGGTAATTGTGTAACTATTGTGACACTCGGCAGCGGATTAAAATGACAGTTCTTGTATGAATGTGACAGCTAGCTGATTCCGATGCCAATTGTCAGCCTACATGAACTGTCAAAATGAACACGATGGCGATTGCGAGCGAGTTAGACAATAAGTCTACTAGTCCATACACCCAAGGGCGGATCCAGCTTTGGCGCCAGGAGGGGATCACATAGTCGTGGTCAAGTAAAGAACTTATAATTTAATTTTGATAACAATAGTCCTGGAACTAGATAACAAGTCCTGGAACCAGCTCAGGGGGGGTCATGACCCCCATGACCCCCCCCCTGGATCCACCCTTGCATACACTGATAATGTTGGTTCACATAATGTAGGCAGATGTCAATGCAAGTAACTACGTCAACAAAAAGTACAGGCATGGCGACAGCTTGTATCTAAAAAGGCCTTCTCTCGTCCCTGGCAAACAGTAGATGTTCCACGGGAGTCTGTAATTGTGTCGAACAGACACATCATTCAAATAGATGGCGCTTGGCGACAAAAATCGCATAGTAACAAGGTCACGTGACAGCTAGTAACGCGGCTTACCCACCTGCTGTGGGTGGTGTAGGGGTGCCGCGTCACGGAACGACGAGGATCCGGGTTCGATTCCCGGCCATAGCTTTACTTTTTGGATTTTTCTATGTGTTCTAAATGTTAGTGCCGTTTAGAAATTTAATTTCTAACGGTAAAACCGTAAAAGTAAACAGAAAAATCAAGAAATACATTTTTAGGTTAGGTAAATCAAACTTATAAAGATTATGGATCCATTGACAATTAATGTTTGCATATGAACAGTATTTGCAAATCTTCGATCAGAGCTACGTCATAGCTTTTACTATAATACCAGCTGATAATATGTGATAAGGAAGAAAAATAACATATTAAAGTGACATTTTTCCACTACGATAAGATAGGTGTTGCCAGACAACTGTAGCTCGTGTTTGTTATCAAATTGTGAATTGTTTTAGAGATCCTTAGGCAGAAGCCAACGGGGCCTTCATAAAATTTCTCTGTTAAAAGAAAATTAAAAAAATATTTATACACACGGTCGACAGAGCCTAAGGCAGTGGCGTAGGTACCTAGGGACTAGGCGGGGCAGTGCCCCGGGCCCTCAAGCTCAGAGGGCCCTCGAATCCTTACCAGAAAATCTCGATCGAACTATTATTATTAAAACGTAACCAGTTTAGATAGTAGTGGGGCCCCATTTTTTTATTTGCACCACTGGCCTAAGGTAATAAGACGTACAGGCCATGTTTGCCGAGATTGTGAGCGTATTTACAGGGCCGGACCGTGAGTTTAGGGGGACCTGGGCTAATACTACTTAGGGGCCCACCTAATTACTCAAAGTATAAGAAAAAAAATTGACTTTGACTTGACTTAGCTGGGGGGGCCTTGAATCCATGGGGCCCTGGGCTGAAGCCCAAAAAGCCATATGGTAGATCCGGCCCTGAGCGTATAAGTGGAAAATGGAATCAAAACAGGGTTGCTAGCCGCATCGCCTATAAAATGATGCCTATGATTTTCGCCCATTCCCTCGATGGGCTTTTACCATTTGCGCGACATATTCTTTTTTTTTTTTACTACGAACTGACCAGTGATTGACCTCTATCTCACTTGGTGGAAGGTGCAGATGAGGCCAAAGGTGTAACTCACTGGTTCAGTAATAGCCTATTCACTCTAGCCTTGAAGAGCCCTAGGTTGTATCTGTCCGGAAATATAGACGATGGTTTGATATTCCTTGCGTATCATAGTGAACTAAGAAGATATTTACCGAAATGCTAGATATCGAATAAATGCGATTTGGATGGGGATTAAGTATCAATAGTAAAAGAATCTGCGCAAAAAAATATTTTTTTGAATGTAATTTAGAAACGATCCCCAAACATAACATATACATAATAACAACCGTGTTTCGACGGTTCTGTACGACTAGGCAATGACGGCAATTGTGCGCTACGGAACCATCGGTTTGTACGGCCGACTCGCGCTTGGCCGCTTGCCTTTGGATACAGAAACCTAAAAATATCTGGATTTACACGTCACAATCGTATTCACGCTGATAAATGCAAGGTTTGTTTGACAATACAATTATGTTTATATTTATGCTATGTATTATATTTATGTTGGTATTGTTGTTTTTATTAGTACATACATACATAATACACAAATCACGTCTTTATCCCTTACGGGGTAGACAGAGCCTAAGGTGACAAGACCTACAAGCCACGTTTAGCAAGACATTGAGGGCGTAGAGGTGGAAAGTGGAATCAAAAAAAAAAAAAAAAAAATACAGACGAATTGAGAACTTCCTCCTTTTTTTGAAGTCGGTTAAATAGTGATGGGTTGCTAGCCGCATCGCCTATGACATGATTCCTATGATTTTCGCCCATTCCCTCAATGGGTTTTTACCATTTGCGCGGGAAGAGAAGCAACTGGTACATTCTATGTTTTTTCTTTGCTCCCAGACCAGCATGGAAGTATGTTATATATAGATATGTTTTTATTATCCCCTGCGTTTATCCTATTTGTTTCCGCCACCTACTTAAA
Source organism: Pandemis cinnamomeana (assembly GCA_932294345.1). NCBI lineage: Eukaryota > Metazoa > Arthropoda > Insecta > Lepidoptera > Tortricidae > Pandemis > Pandemis cinnamomeana. The sequence continues at coordinate 1,136,154 of OW028728.1, read as the reverse complement.
CTGTATCCAACTTATTTCTCTGTCATATTGGTTGTCTGGTACAAATCGCTATTAAGCGATAAGAACCGCCTATTGTCTACTTTGTTCTTTGATTCTGTATTGTTTTGTACTGATTTGTGGTGTTCAATAAAGAGTATTTGCATTGTATTGTATTGTATTGTATGTTTCTACTAACGGTAAGATATACCCAACGGATTTCTGTAAAGGAACATACACATAGGTTAGGTACACAACATGTATCTTCGACGTCACAGGTGCCTGGACCAGCCAGCGTCTCCGGCACCATGTCCAATTAATGTCTGGGAGTAAAGAAAAAACATAGAATATACCAGTTGCTTCTCTTCAGGTAAAAGGCCATCGAGGGAATGGGCGAAAACTTTAGGAATCATGTTATAGGCGATGCTAGCGACCCATCACTATTTTGATTCCCCTTTCCTACACCCACAATCATGCTAAACGTGGCCTTAAGGTTTTGTTAAGGCTCTGTTTACCCCGTAAGGGATAAAGACGTGATATGTATGTATGTAAGTTTAGGATAATCTTAGGTTTCGATGTTAATATTATTTTATACAAATTTACATAAATCAGGTCTCCATCCTTTACGACCCCGTCTGCGCAGACAGAGTCTAAGGTAACAAGACCTAAAGGCCACGTTTAGCATGATTGTGGGTGTATAGGTATATACACGCAGCACTAGAGGATTAGATACGTTGCCAGCCTCTAGGCTAAGAAAAACGCCACTAATTCCATCGGCTATCTTATTCTCCACGTAGGAACACTGCTGCTAGGCGGTAGGATTAGCGAGAGGCGCTGGTAGCAATCCGGTCGGACCTTGCACGGGGTCCCACCACCCGTATACTTTCGCATTTATAATGGATTATCCGTTGCCTGCTTTATTGTTATCCCGTGAGGACTACACAATTTTCCGGGATAAAAAGTAGCCCATGTATTATTCATTCCACACTATAATCTATCTCTGTGCCGAATATGATCCAAATCTGTCCAGCAGTTCTGGCGTGAAAGAGTAAGCAACATCCATACTCGCAAACTTTCGCATTTATAATATTAGTATGGATAGTATGGATACGTACTATTACGGTATGTACCTAGCAATTTTTACATCGTGTAAAAACCCCTTTATTCCTGGGAAACTCTTCTATCAAAGACAATAAAACTTACAACAAAACAGGCCACATAACAGATAAGATTAAGAACAAATTGGCAATTTTAAAAATATATTTAATCTCGTATTTTTAGATTTACACAAAAACAGACTTTATCGCCTTTTGTTAAGGTTAGTCAACACAATAGCAGGACTACGCGTCACAGATAAGATATGAGGAGTGAACAAACTGTTATCGATGCAAATTAAAAAGTCAATGTCAAGGCTGGATTCCAAATTTAAATTTGTTTCTGGCCGCACGACACGCGTTTAGAAATCTATTAAGATAAAGTAATAGTGATAAATTATTAATGTTTTCAAACAGAAGTTTTTGTTGAAAAAAAAGTAGGTAGCTCTTATTGTCATAACCCTCCTTTGGCTTTGCCGTACTCGGGTTGTACAGTTCTGAAATGTTATTTGTTTAGTACGCCTATCGGCCGCAAGATGCCATTGTATCGGGCCGTCCCATTCTTACATCGCGGTAACGGAATGTTCCCCAGGAATGTATAAAAAGGGTGTTAATTTTAATTAAATCGTCATTCGTCCAGAAACCCTTGAATTATACACATCGTCGGTCAACACGGGTAAAAAGACAAAATACTTAAGGGCGGGAGTTGGTTTTAAATCAAAAATCCAAATAAAAAAATATTTGTAAGGCTGTTCCGTCGAACTAACTAAACATGTACAGCCAAATACACTTTGCTACATTATATGTACCAAATTTCAAGTCAATCGTACCAACCGTTGAAGGGTTATCTTTCGGAGACAGTCCAGGCTGGGTCACCAGAACTCTACTACCAGATTATTGTATTGTCATCCGATTTACTCAAGTATACAAAATTTCAGCTCAATCGGTTGAAGATGTCTGCTTCAAAATTGAGTCGCAAGATACTACCCGGAAAAATATACGTTTAAAGTTAAATTAAAGGTTGTAAATAGCCAACAAACTTACCAATGTACAAATTACATTGCTTTGCTTTCGGTGTCGAGACTCGGTCGCGTAACTATAACGTCTGGGGCCCGCGGCAAATACGTCAGCTCCTTCCTCAATATAAAGTGCATCAGCGTCCCTTCTGTGCTCTAAACCAAGCCAGTTCGGGGCCCCGTAGAGCTAGGGTCCCCTGGCATTTTGCCACCTCTGCCACCCTATAGTTACGCCACTGGAGACTCTAAGTCCTTGGGGTAAGGGTGCGCTTGAGCTACAGCTCAGCAAGAGATTGAGAGAGGCAACAGGCGACCCTCGCGCTGGCAGACTTCTTTTTTTCTTCTGTTAGATAGGCCAGACAAACGAACTAGTGGGTCACCTGATGGTAAATGATCACCACTGTCCATAGACACCCGCAGCGCTTTGCGCGATGCCAGTGCGTTGTCGGCCCTGCAGAAAATTGTGCACTCGCCTCTTAAAGGCACCCAGGTCGTAACTCGATGGGAAGACGTCAGCGGGAAGCTCGTTCCGGATTTTGCAAGTTCGTGGCAAAAAAGACCGATTAAACCGCACCGTCGAAGACTGCCATTCATCAACATGATGTCGATGGAATGAACGCTTACGACGGGTGGATTTGTAATGGAACCCCGCAGCTGGAATGAGGTCAAAGAGTTCCTCAGAGCATTCCCCGTTGTAGATCTCATAAAACACGCAAAGGGAGCCAACGTCTCTGAGGAGAGCAAGGATCGAGTTTATCGGAGAGTGAGGGGTTGCCGATGACTCGGGACGCCCTGCGCTCTATGCGATCAAGTGAAAGCAGCTGATATTGGATATCTTCTCGCGCAAAGAATCGCAATAGTATGTGCAAAACAAAAGATGAATAACGTACAAATTAATAACTTTACTAACGAAAGATTAAAGATATTACCTGCGATAAAAGTGTCGGTAATGCTTCAATGAATTCATCGAATGTTACAAAATGAAACAAAAACGGCGCGCCAACATTACCCAAGCAAAACCGCTTTCTAATTGACATACTAAATAATTAAATATAATATTTAGATGGTTAGAAATCTATACTAATATTATAAAGAGGAAAAATTTGATTGTTTGTTTGTTTGTTTGCATTGAATAGGCTCCGAAACTACTAGACAGATTTAAAAATTCTTTTGCCGTTAGAAAGCTACATTATCACTGAGTGACATAGGCTACTTTTTACCGCGGGAAAATACCTTTTCCTACGGGAAAATTAATTTACCGCGGGCGAAGCTGCGGACGGAAGGCTAGTTATATTATAAAACTAGCTTCTGCCCGCGACTTCGTCTGCGTAGAATCATACATAAAAACCTTCCTCTTGAATCACTCTATCTATTAAAAAAACCGCATCAAAATCCGTTGTGTAGTTTTGAAGATATAAGCATACAAAGGGATATAGGGACAGAGAAAGCGACTTTATTTTATTTATACTACTATGTAGTGAAGTGGATTGAATTGAACACAAGCAAACAAAACACTTCGACATACGATTTTGTGGAATGGAACGTAAGAGGGTGTGAAGGTGACGGACTATATTATGAGTGTGACGACGAAAATTCGATTTGAAGAATGAGATGACGTATGTAAGATGTTTAGGACTTAGTTTAGAATCAGTTAGCGGTAAAATTTCGATATAACGAGATGTAAAGAACGAAATATAAAGTTAAACGGTGACTAAATTGGCATTTTTTATTAATTTAGTCCCCTTTCCACCTATAATGCCACGACACGATGGTTGCTAAATGTGGCCTTTAGGTCTTGTTACCGCTCTGTCTACCCCGGGCACGGGCGTAGCCAGGGGGGGAGGTTTGGCGATTCAAACCCTCCCCCCGAAAAGTTCAGATATTAACATTCATAAAATTAAAATAAATTTCTTATATAAGGCTTATTTTATGTACACACAGCAAAATAATGCGGTTAGCACAGCCACGCACACGTCTATGCGTGTTGAGTATCGACATGAACGTTAAGTAGAATCTATGACATGTGAATGTGTGAGTGAGTTCGATCATAAAATCTACCCCCTAAGTACAGATTTTTTAGCAACAAGATGAATGAGCAATGTCACTGTAAATTAAACTCGTCGCAAAATAAAAGGCCCGTTTTGACATTTGTCTTCGCGACGTAACTAGTGATGTAACCATACGACTCGGTAATCGATACACACGATAAATCGATTCCAGTTTGGATGAGTATTTGATCGATTTGAATATGTACTGTAAAGTGCATTGGATTAAAGTTCTAATAAGAAAATTTAATTAAACTGATATTGTAAGTATTTTGAAATGATACAATGTTACGATACGTCAACTTTCTTTCCTTTAATATTTTTGTTACAATAACACTCACTCAATCACCAAAAGAAATCAGTCATTAATTTGTCCAAACACTAGTGTTTAAAGAAATAAAACCGGCCAAGTGCGAGTCGGCCTTAAAAATATACATTGATCGATTTATTTTTTTCCTTAACCGATTATTAATAATCTGTGGACAGTATGAAAAAAATCGTTATTCACAGCACTTAGCGAAGTAGGCGGTAACCATCAATGAAAAATGTAATTACCTTCAAAACATTTCGATCGGTAAAAAATACAGAACTTCATGGGCGTGAACTGTCAAAACGGGCCTTTTATTTTGCGACGAGTTTACCTGTTTATTGAATAAACAACAACTAACTATAAAATAACAATGAAGAAAGTTACAACTGTTTAAGTTAGTTTATAATAAATTAAGTAAAAAATAATTACAAATTAAATGAAAATAATCCCCGCCGGTATCGTGTCACACTCAAAGGCTGAAAATGCAATATCTCCGGTTTCAGTTACTTCTACAAAAATAATGTAAAAGTATTTTTTTTATTTAGACTGTCCTAAAAATATTTTACCTAATCTTACATTGGATATTGTCATCCCCAGTGTAAGCGAGAGAACCGAATCGAAGCTTCCTTCGACCTTGAATCTTCAAATTTATGCAATCCCACGCATTGAACTATTATTACTAGCGAAGAGTAGTTACCATCTCACTGATGCGACGATGTTATATTATTATTTCTCAACAAGTCTGAGATTCCAATTCCAAAGCAATATTCCTCACAACCAGCACGGCCATCGAAATAACATCCAAAAATGTCATTTTATTATTACTATTTTATATTCCGTTTTCTTCGGATACGAACCCGGTTCACTATAGCACAAGTCAAATCTTCGACCTGTCTTTGACCGCTAGGCCACCGAGGTATGCAAGAATTTATGAATTATGTTCAATCTGCGACTACTGTATTGCAATTTGTGTAAATAGCTGTTTTATGAGCTTTGAAATAAGGTTGAAATTATAATTTTTTTTTTCCGTAACTATTTAATTTTATGGTGGTTGCAGTCTGTTGTATGTTTAATTTTACTCTTATATAACTAATATGTTAAAAACGCAAACGCATTGTGTTTTCTTTTAATATAATTATTAATAGGTATGACTCTTTTTACTGGAGTTTAAAAGTTGCTAGCTGATGGCTATTTTGGTCGTTATCGTCTTAAACAATATAAAGTGTTTTCTACCCTCAAATTTCTAATAATATGATTTTGTGAACAAACAACCTGTCACCGCTGGCAGCCATTATTAGCTGCGGGATGAACCGTGTGTTATACTTACGAACTGTTTAATTTTGCCTTTCGAATACCTTGTGATTTGCAAAACATGGATTTTAATTTATCTTTGTTGAAAAGAGCAAAACAATATAACTATTTATATAAGGAATCGCTAGGCGTTTTTTGATATGGGTAAGTAAACAAACGGTGTTAAAAACAATGACTTATTATTTTATCGGTAATGTTTTAAACAACTGTCTTTGACGAAAAATGATTTTATTTAAACTTCATTTATTTTGCAGCGGAAGACTGTGCCATTATGGATTCACCCTTACGCAGACTTCGGACACGATAAAAATATTCGTTCTGGGCCTAAACCTGAAGCCTCATCTCCTGCGATTTGATTTGGACATTATGTAGTTGCCGCACCCGCTAGTGACCCATTTCACAGCAACAAGACACAATGCTACGTTGCAACCTGTGCGAAACCATCTGCATGCTGCAGGATTGCATTGCCGTAGACCAGCAAAAAACATGCTTTAACGGACCAGCATAGAAGAAACCTTTGCTCGTGAATATCTTGACTTTGATTATTACATCAATCAAAGTCAAATGTAGTGATTTTTAGTGATGAAGACGAAATATATTAACTTAATTAAATATATAAACACAGTAATGTTTTACAGTGCAGAACGAGTGGCAGTGTTACTTTAGGCTATGGGGTTGGATCTCATCGATGGGCCCTGGTGTCCAAATCCAAACCAAATCGAGATAGGTAGCTTAGTCGCTTCAAAGTGGAGATTATAACCCAGTGTGAAATGATGTTATTGTTAATGGCTGTCATTTAACATGTCTATTCATTTCACCACTGACTTACACGTCCGCAAATAAAACGTTTCGTTCATCTTTATCAGACTTAAACCTAATAAACCAGAATTTAAGATATTAATTATGTGTCATCTTAAAAATAGCCCTATTATGGTTGTGTATTCAATTTGCAAGATAATTATTATGTTAGTGACATAAGACTTTTTAGTAAACATAAAATCATACTGGCCTCTAAAGTGTGTGTTATTTTATGAATATTATTCTATAAGGAAAAGTGTGCAGTTTTATTTAGCTAATTTAATTACTTTTGGTAATAATAATAATAACACAAATAGAGGCTAATACAATAAAAATTAAATGTTGCAATAAACAATTTGAACCAATAATTGCATTTTATTGTTTTATTCTTTTACGTCCTTTTTTTCTTGTTTTAGGTAAACATGAGTTTATTTTGAGATCAGTAATTTAAAATTGAAAACAAAAAAGATACACTTGTGTAGGATTCGAACCCGGTTCTTTAGGTTTCATAACCCTAGGTCAATACACCTGAGCCACCACGCTTATAATACTGGTGGCAAAATTATGCTTCCATTGAACAAAATACCAGCAGGTTTGAATAACTATGCGTGAAGGTAGTCAGAAAACACAATTAGCACAGATAGGGCATTTTGTTGTGTGCGTAATAAGGCAGCGGATAAGTGCGGATGTGTGTATAGAATGACACACGTGGATAACTAGGGTGCTCACCGATTTGCTTTGCTGTGTGTACTTTTAGTCGTTTTATTCTCTTGAACCCCGATACTAAAACCTGTAGGCTTATTACCTGACTCGCTCGTAATCGCCATCGTGTTCATTTTGACAGTTAATGTATGGGCTGACAGTTGGCATCGGAATCAGCTAGCTGTCACATTCATACAAGAACTGTCAAAATGAACACGATGGCGATTGCGAGCGAGTTAGGTAACAAGCCTACTGGCTACGCCCGTGACCCCGTGATAAAAATATATACCTAGGTATATCTCTTTGCAGACGTTGCTATGAGGAAGTAGTCACTTATTTTACTCGTAAATACGGCATTAATTAATATTAAAATGAACAGCAGACATTATTAGTCACGGTCTACACAAGAGACTTAAGTAAATTTTAAGGTTACAACAAGCTATGCGGTTAGCAACCCATCACTATCTTGATTCCCTTTTCCACCTACGCCTCCAATCACACTACACGTGTCCTTTAGGCTTTACCGGGCTGTCTACCCCGTAATTTATACGTTACCAAGACGTCAAAAATATCTATACACCTTTAAGCCACAATGCCACAAACAATAAGGCCGGTGACATACATCTGACATGATGTCTGTATCGGATTACTATTGTTTGGCAAAGAATCTTCCCCAAAGCATCACATCGCAAATTTTGTTTCCCAAATTTTTATTTGGCAAAAATTCAATTGTCAAAACTACTTATCGCAATATTACAGTTAGCAAACCTTTTTTTCGGCAAGTGATTATTTAGCAAATAATGAATTGGTCATGTTAACCCGTCGAGCGTCCCGGGTGCACAGAGTGCATAACGTTATGGACACACGTGTGGCCACAGGGCGCTCGACGGGTTAATTTTCCCAATTTTTTTTTGGCATAACCTAACCTAACCTAGTTACTGTTCTGGTAGTAGTTCTTTTCTGTGGGGTCGCAGTTCTAACCTAACCTAACCTACTTTTCTGGTAGCAGTTCTAGTCTGTGGGGATCGCAGTTCCGACCGAAATTCTGATTTAAAAAAACAGTACATACCTAAATCATTTTTGGTACTGAAATGTACATTTTTTTTGATTTATGCAAATAAATATGCTTTTGTTCTATTTGTTCATTTTATTCCTGGAATTCCTTTTTATTTTTGGAATATAACTTATGACAAAACAAAACATTTGCTTAATAAGCATTAAATTTGCTTAATAAAATCTTGACGAACTGATAATTTGCCAAATGATAGTTTGACCGAATGAACTAAATGCTTAATGTAACTTTCCTAAAGGTTCACTTGGAAAATGTAAGTTTTGCGATAAGTTGTTTGGGAAGTCATATTTGGAAAAATAATTTGCCAAACGGCAGTACACCGTCTGTATCGTTATTTTATGCCCTCAACTGGATGTAAAAACCGTCTTGAATGAGTCTCCATTACTTCTGAATCGCAAACGGCTAGTGGAGGTCGGATAAAACTTCTTATCACTCCATTATTATAAAACAATGACCTCCGCCATGTCTGTCTGTTCGCGATTAACTGATAAACTACAGAACGGATTCATGCGGTTGTCACCAATAGATAGAATGATTTACGAGGTTTAAGTATTTGTCATGGTTTTGTGTGAATTGGTTGAAATGTTGATAATTGTTGGACGTGAGAGTTATTGTATTGTATTGTATTATATTGACATGATAGCCGTATCGATATTTCATTATTTATGCCTTGTACTGTAAATTTCCTCATCCGATTTTCCGATGACCTCATTAAGATCGGAGGATCGCGCTGGATGCAAGCAGCTTCCAACCGGTCTTATTGGAGATCTAAAGGAGAGGCCTATGTCCAGCAGTGGACTTGTAATGGCTGAAATGATGATGATGATGACTGTAAATTTCAAGATTGAATGAAACTGAGCCTAAATAACTCTCCCAAAATACCCCAATTTATTTGTATGGGAACTTCCTTCCTTGTTACTACGATGCTTTTGGTAACAAAAAGGCAAGTTAAAAATAAATTGAGATATTTTGAGTTATTCCAGTCGCTGATAAAAACCAACTTTTTGAGAAACGCTCGTTTATAGAAACTGTAATGAATGTGACTGTATTCTATCCTGTTATATTTACCTGTTAAACTTGTTGTATTTCACGGCTCGAAATTGTATCTATTGACACCGGATTTACATTTAAACAATTAGATACACTTGGCAGCAAGCGACGACATTCGTTTGACACCACTGAAATTCCAATTTAAATTCAACCGCGCGGCTGTTTTTCTGAGGAAATGTCTGCACTATTTTGCGGTAAAAATCGTCAACAGAAATTGTTCTTTTCCACTGTATTTGTTACTCTTTTCACTTTCAAAAGACTGACTTAAAACTTAACTGTTCAAGCTTTTAGCGTTAAACAAGGCCACAGAAGGATACCCCAAGGCACACTTTTGGGCACGCTGTTATACAACGCTTTGCTGAGCGATCATGGGTCTGTTGCCTCAACTATCAACGAGGGCCCATACGAAACTTCACACGAAGCTGTGCGCGTGCTATGCCTGCATATGCCATGCGTTTTCTAGAGAACTGCTCTTCGTTCTAATCTCAAACGTCGAAAAGGCGCCACTGTCGAATGTTTGCACGAAAAACGATCTTAGATATCATTATCTGCAATCCATACTTGGTAGAGAAAGTTTGGCATTACTTGAAGGACGTGGAAAGGTTTCAAGCAAAGCAGGAACTGTCGTTCAACGCAGCAGTACTTGCGCTGTTATGTTCCGGCATGAAAGGTACGACAGTTATCATTATCACACGTCCATTCCTGACGCGGAAGCAAAGTGCCAAATTTGGCGAGTGATAGGAGCATTCACATGGCTGCCGTCTCGCTCCTGCCGCTTGAGAGTAACACGTGGAGAGTAACACACGGTCACATTACTAGCACACGAGATGTTCTTAACCCTCTAGACTGGGAACGCATTTGCAATCTTTTAGTTTTGCTCAGTGCTCACTTTTCAAGTGACCCATAATACCACCTTTGCCATCATTTAAAAAAAGCGTTTCTATTCCCGTGTACAGATTCGTCCAAACGTCAGATTTTTAAAACTGCACTTTCCGCGTGTTTCGAAGCTGAAGACACTTGATAATTATACAAATCAATAACATATCGTTAGTTTATGTACACGCTACACTATGTTGATCACAAATGGCGTCACCCTCATAAAATCATAGTTTATATGTTCGTAATTTGTCACGTACTGATGCAGTGGTGATATCACTCGGCGATATTGGTGCGTGGATAGTAAGTAGACTTTAAAATTCACGCTTCACCCTGCATTATGTGCAATTATGCGCATGATTGGCTTACATGCACCTTTGTAATACTACCGAGTGCGAACATATTCACTATCTCTTTCTATCCTCTTGTACTGTTTGATGGTAGAGGTTAGATTTTTTACAAGCTCCCGGTGCGGTGTTAAATCTGACCTTCTGTAATCAGATATTGCAAGTGACATTAAATCTACTACAGTCAGCAAAAAATCTTGTTTTTTTTTTTAACTTACCTATTATCGACGTTAACTTTTTAAGTAACGATTAACTATAACTTTTGGATTAACTGTGCTCTTATGCCTAGCTCTGTAAGTTCGACAACACCAGTTTTCCAGAAATATCTGGCAATATCAAAAAGAAAGCGTCGTATGATTCTCTTATCTATAAAAACATTACAACCTATATTTATACCTTATAGAGGTTATGTATGCTCTGATAATTCTTCATGTTAAATAAAATACCTACTTTAACAGCAACTGTTCACGGTTGAAAATTCTACGAAAGTCTGTTACGTATTTTGTTGAATAATTGATAATTAACGATACAATTGAGTTCATTAGTGCGCTTCATTTCTTTTGCTTTAAAAAACGGCCAAGTGCGAGTCGGAGTTAAAAGACTGAACGGTTTAAACCCTTGTGCGTTTGTATAACTCTTTATTATACACTAGCTTCTGCCCGCGACTTCGTCTGCGTAGAATTATACATAAAAATGAATCTTGAATCACTCTATCTATTAAAAAAAACCGCATCAAAATCCGTTGTGTAGTTTTGAAGATATAAGCATACATAGGGACATAGGGACATCGGGACATAGGGACAGAGAAAGCGACTTTATTTTATACTATGTAGTGATAGTGATGATAAAACACATGGAAACAGTGAATACAGGACAAAACAAAGCAAAGGCGAGGGAAAACAAATAAACAAAGGGATTCCAGTTAACCTTCAAACTTCAATCCTTATTGACAATCGGATCGATATCCGGTGGTTAGCAGTGGTTTTTTTTATACATATAAAAGAGGGGGAAAACGAGCAGACGGGTCACCTGATGGAAAGCAATCACCGTCACCCAGGGACACCTGCAAGACCCGGGGAATCACAAGTGCGTTGCCGGCCCTTTGAGGAACAGGAAGGCAGGAAGGTTGGTGTGGCGCCAGCTCGATTCCCACCGGCTCGCCTATTTTAAGGCAGTTGGGCACTTTATTGTGAAGAATTAGAGGAAAAAGCTAGTTAAATTCCCTTCGGCTTGCCTTCACCAGAAGGCACCAACCCATAGTACAAACAATGCTTTGTTTGTGACTGCATAGGTGGTGCATTCCTGTGTTCACCCTTATTCTGTACGGGCAACTATTCTAGTAGGTATACGAGACTGTACTGCTCCGCGCAAACGCGAACTACTTTCTCTATGGAACTGGTTTAGCCAATAGGAGTAAGTTCCGTACTTAAAAACTAGTATTCCTAAAATGATAAACCTCTATACGTAGACGATAGTGTGCTTACAATCCGAGGAAGCTATATACTCAGGATCACCTTGGTTGTTCTGTTTGTCTTTCATTTTCTGAAACAGGCGTTTGCGGAGGTCCATTTCAATGAACAAATAAATAACCTTGTGTAAATGTATATCATTTTCCAAAAAAAGTATTTTTCCAAAATTTAACTAATTTGGGGTTTTCTTACTCAGAATCGTTTACCCTATCGATTCTCATAGAAGAAAAAATGTGGCCCAGATTTGTATGGTTTTTTATCCTCTTCGTCACGTTCCATCCATAGCTGTATTCAAAAAAGTGACGGACTGGAATGGAAATTTTAGGACACAGGTTTTTATGAGGATGGATAGGGCAAACGATTCTGTGTAAGAAAAACCCAAAATAGTTAAATTCTGGAAAAATGTACACGCGGACTTTTTTTTGGAAAACGCTCGCGCATAAGTGGCAAAGGGAATCAAAGTGATGGGTTGCTACCATCGCCTATAAAATGACTTCTACGAATTACCCATTCCTCGATGGACTTTTGCACCTATTAAGTAGTTACGTATTAAATTTGAATGTTATTCCTTCTGTGGTCAACCTTGGAGCGTCTGAAACATTATATGGAGCCGGAACGCGTGATGCGGTCGGTCTGTGTATCACATAACATAACTACTGTTTGTATTTGTCTAATAATAAATAGCTTCCAAGGTCGTCTGACAAAGAAAAAACATATGTACCAGTTGCTTCTCTTCCCACGTAGATGGTAAAAGCCTAACGTAGCACTATTATGATTCCCGTTTCCACAAGCCCACAATCATATAGGTGGCAATACCTTCTCTAAGCCCAGCCAGTTCTGGTTGCCTTGTGCTCGCCCCTTGTATATAACTAGAACTACTAACCAAGGTTGTGCATCCACAACACAAGGTCAACAAACTTTTGATCACTTCAATCCTAAATAGATTCAAAACCGAGCCCCCTGGCATCATCCCATCTAGAAACGCTAAACCGCAAAGGACCAATCTCCATTCTTGCAAACATAAATCGGATTGTATTCCTATCAACCTAAGATCGAGATAACTTTGCTGAATGAGTGTTGGAGTGGAGGTGACACTGCCAAAAACCGGTCATGTTATGTCCCTCGAAATAGACCCTGAATTAATATCAAAGCCAAGGAATGTATCATTCGATTCTGACGCTGTAACATGTGGCTCTTGGGTTGAATCGGGATGATTGCCAAATGTATTAATGCAAGGCTAAGTCGTTTACAGAAAAAGGGTAAGATGATGTTTACTGTTTTTATGGATGAAGTGACGCTGAAGAAACGACATGATGTAAAAGCTCAAACACCTAATTCCTGAAGCTCCTAACTGTAGATCTTATCGATCGTAACTAAAAGACCACACTGGTCTGGGAGCAAAGAAATAACAAAATCAAAATCAAAATCAAAATTTTATTTTTGCAAATTGTCCGCCAAGGGCTCTTTTACGTGTCTTTTTTTAAACTACCAGCGCATTCGGAAAGACCATAATTGCTAAGTATGCGCCGCAAGAAACTTGGCAGAAAGTCATTTATTCAAAATAAAATACAGTAAGAATACTTAAATTCTACTTACACTTCTACAGGATTTTTTAATCATAGTATTCGACAAACGTTTCCATAGTTGCTGCCGAGTTTCTTCCGGCGCATTCTTCTTGGCAATGATGGTCTTTCCGAATGCGCTGGTTTCAAAAAAGACATGTTCAGAGCCCCTGGCGGCCTATTTGAGGAAAGTTAAATTTTGAATTTTTTGACCAGCGTCAAAGGCCGGCTAAATTTTAAACGAAAAATCTTTGGAGGGGTCATCATCGTTGGCGACTTGCTAGGTTGGAGCCTCCTTTTAGTTCATTCATTCATTCATAAGTCACGTCTTTATCCCTTACGGGGTAGACAGAGCCTAAGGTAACAAAACCTGAAGGCCACGTTTAGCGTGAATAGGGGCGTATAGCTGGAAACGGAAATCAAAATAGTGATGGTTTGCTAGCCGCATCGTTTATAACACGATTCCTGAGTATCCGCCCATTCCCTCGATGGGCTTTTACCGTCTGCGCAGCAACTGGTAAATTCTATGTTTTTTCTTTACTCCCAGACCAGCATGGAAGGAATGGAATTCATTAGTTTGTATATTACAATTTTAAAATACCTTTCTTTGTGTTGACATCAACTTCCAAGACAGTTGCTCTGTCAGATTCCTAGCATAAACAGCTGTTCCGTAGGCTCCTAGTTAATTTGTTTGTGTGTTAGTCTGTGTTATTAAACCATAGCTCAAACGTTATTAAATTCCGTCGTCAACAATCATCATCATCAGCCTGAAGACGCCCACTGTTGAACAAAAGCCTCCCCTTAGCACACCATAATGAGCGACAACTCGGCACCTCCACCGGTTTCCCACAACCCTCACGATGTCGGTCCGCCTAGTGGGCCAACACTGCGTCTTCCGGTTCGTGGTGCTTTGTAGGGGTGCACATGCACAAATCACGTCTTTATCCCTTACGGGGTAGACATAGCCTATGGTAACAGGTACCTACAGGCCACATTAAGCAAGATTGTGAACGTATAGGTGGAAAATGGAATCAAAATAGTGATGGGTTGCTAGCCTCATCGCCTGTAACATGATTCCTATTATTTTCGCCCATTCCCTCGATGGGCTTTTACCATCTGCGCTAGTAGAGAAGCAACTGGTACATTTTATGTTTTTTCTTTGCTCCCAGACCAGCATGGAAGATAAGATTTGTAGGGGTGTTTCAGTCAAAATAGCCTTCTTAAACCACCTCCGGAGTTATTTTATGATACTGGATAATTACTAGTAAGTTACAATAACATTAACTTGGCTAGATAACGGATGAAAAGCATTGTAAATATTATGTGAATGCAAGTTGTCGTATCAAATACAAACAATGATATTGGAAATTAAAACAAAGTTAAAACTTTAATTGAGGCAGTTTTGTTTAAATCCTACTTCATCACACTACATAGTATAAAACAAAGTCCCTTTCTCTGTCCCTATGTCCCTATGTATGCTTATATCTTCAAAACTACACAACGGACTTTGATGCGGTTTTTTTTTATAGATAGAGTGATTCAAGAAGGTTTTATGTATAATTCTACGCAGACGAAATCGCGGGCAGAAGCTAGTAATATTATAAACGCGAAAGTTTGTAAGTATGGATGGATGGATGAATGTTACTCTTTCACACCAGAACGGCTGGACAGATCTGGATGAAATTTGGAACATAGATTATAGTCTGGAATAACACATAGGCTACTTTTATCCCGGAAAATTGCGTAATTCCTGCGGGATAGCGATAAACGAATTCTATGCAGACGAAGTTACGGGCAACAGCTAGTACTTCGCGCGCTTCGCCCCCATGGCCCCAGAGTTTCGACTCAGTACCGTTATGTATTTTTTTTTTAAATATTAAAACCTTAGATTAACAATACAACTAGATTCACGGTCCCATACAAAATCAAAGCGAAAAAGTGGTCGTGTTGCGTATGCTTATAGCTATATCTTTTTTACCTTCTTTATTAACGTAAAATAAACCTTAAGTCTAAGCAACAAAGATCCAAATAATTATAATTGTATATAATACTTACGACGTTTCGTCACAAGACGTGCGAAAGCGTTCGATAAACAAAAGAACTACCTTCGTTTCAAAAAGATGTCATTCTATTTGAGGAACAGGGTAATAATGGAGTCGCAATCGCATTAAGTATATAACTCGATTTTTTTTTATTTGACAGATATTTACAAATACAAATAATAACATGAATTTTAATAATTAAGCCTATCTACGTTCCACTGCTGGACACAGGCTTCCTTTAACAACGAGAGGGATTGGGCCATAGTTCCCACGCAGGCCCAGCCAGGCAACAGCCGTAATAGCCTAGTTGTTCGACCTACCGCCTCTCAAGCAGAAAGTCGTGGTTTCAAACCAGGCCTCGCACCTCCTGAGTTTTTCGGAATTTATGTGCAAAATATAATTTTAAATTTACTATAAGCTAATGGTGAAGGAAAACATCGTGAGGAAACCTGCACAGATCGGCGAAGAACTTAAATGATACACACACACACACACAAATCACGTCTTTATCCCTTACGGGGTAGACAGAGCCTAAGGTAACAGGTACCTACAGGCCACATTTAGCAAGATTGTGGGCGTATAGGTGGAAAGTGGAATCAAAATAGTTACTTAATACTTAAATGATGGCTGTGAAATTATCCGTTTATTAATTACCCTTAAATAAATTTAGTTTGTTATATAGCTGTCTTTTAGAGCAGTTTTTTGCCTGAGAGGATTCTTTTTTACAATATATTTGGCTATTTCCAGTTATGTCGAATTTGGCAAAATGAATCGAACGTATAGCAGATTTTTGTAAGTTCTGTAAGTCCTGTAAAGTTCTTCTTCTCTTTCTCTCGCGACAATAGTTATCCATTCCGCACAGCAAAAAGGATCACTAGGAAATCAGAATCTACAAAAAGACACAATATATATTTTATTTTAAAACGAGAACTACTCCATGCATTTCTTGTTCTAAAACCACCGATTATTGTCAAGATGGTGGGCCAACATTGGCCAAACAATAAATTATTGATTTTAAAATGTAAGCTGCAAATTTTTACGTACTTTATGAAATACTGACTTGTACTTACTTAAAGAAAAATATTCCTTCCGAAACCTTAGTGTTTCGGTGGCTGTTTTTGCAATTTTTGAACGCACATTGTGGCATTTTGACACGTCCTCACATTGGCCGAGGTTGGCGCATACTGTCAGAAATAAGGCCACAAATTTATTTTGTGGTCTTATTTCTCGGAGCCGTTTTCAGAGCTATCACCGTGAATCTAGTTGTATTGTTGATCGAAGATTAAAACCGACAAACGGGCATGCGGTGCACCTGATGGTAAGTGATCACCGCCGCCCACGGACAACTACAGCACCAATGGGACTGCTAGCGCGTTGCCGGCCTTGCAAGAAATGGTACACTCGCCTCTTAAAGCTACCCATGTCATAGCCAGTTGGAAAAACCCCAGCCGCCAGCCCATTCCGAATTTTGCACGTACGGGGCAAGAAAGACCGCTTAAATCGCACGGTGTTGGAGCACCAACTATCGAGGTGATGTTGGTGGAAATGTTGTCTCTAGAATGTTCTTTACTCAAAATAGATTGATGCTTAGGTTGTAAAAATAAAAGACGTTAAAACACTTTTAAACTGAAATAGCTCAAGGCTACGTTGTGGCATTGGCCTACAAACAGACGGACGGATATGACATTAGTCTTATGTGATTAGGAGTATGGCCATCGCCCTTTGCCTTGGGGATTAGATCGAAATGTAATGAAATATCATCATTACACATAAACGGATAACTACGAGTGATGCTCGACTGTTTCGGACTATTTCGTAGTCCTACTTCCTGGAGCGCTCGCCCCGACGGCAGCGAAACGAACACTGCGCGCCAGCGCTCTGCTCGCGCGGCTGTTCGACGCAACTGACAGCGGCGCACAACTACCCTCGTTTTCATCGTCATTTTTATTATTGTCAAATGTCGGGCAGCACACAACACTGATCACGTCACTCCGTAAAGGTTCGCTCACACTCACCGTTTGGTCAATATTTAAAACAGTTTTCCAACTCGGGGGCACCGACCATCCACTATCCCGGTTTTATACGTGAATTATCCGTTTATGTGTAATGAAGATTAAGTCTCACGGTAGTTTCATGTTGAAAGTGTAGGTAGGTAATGAAATAATTTATTTTGCTATATTATGTTCCAAATTTCATCCAGATCTCAGCCGTTCGGCATGAAGGAGTAACAAACATCCATCCATCCATACTTACAAACTTTCGCGTTTATAATATTAGTAGGATGTACCTATAAAGATTATATCCCGGAAAATTAAAGAGTTCCCGGGGGATAGGTAGTTAAAAACTATAATAACTTATGCAGCTTCGACGACCGGATGGCCCAGTGGTTAGAGAACCTGACTATGAAACTTGAGGTCCCGGGTTCGATCCCCGGTCTGGGCAGATATTTGTATGAAAAATACGAATGTTTGTTCTCGAGTCTTGGATGTTTAATATGTATTTAAGTATGTGTTTATCTATACAAGTATGTTTATCCGTTGTCTAGTGCCCATATTACAAGCTTTGCTTAGTTTGGGGTTGGGTCAATTGGTGTCTATTGTCCCAAGATATTATTATTATTAGTACACAACAATTTAAGCATCTAATTAAGTAAGATGGGCGTGCTGACACCTTATGTGCCGCGGTTACATTAAACATACATACATACATAATTAGTTGAAATTTGATATACAGTTAGTTTCAGTCCCAGGGACGGACATAGGATAGTTTTTATCCCAGAACAGCATAGTTCCCGCGGGATAGCGATATACGAATTCTGCGCGGACGGAAACGCGGGCAACAGCTAGTTTTCAATAAAAACGGTACTTCATCCTAACGTTGAAAATGCCTTGGGGTAGACAGAGCCTATGGTAACAAGCCGTAAAAGCCGCGTTTAACGGCGAATCAAAATGGTGATGTGTTGCTAGCATCACCTATAACATGCCTAAGATTTTTGTCCATAAAAAACATCGTCGCTAAGACGTCGTATTTATCTGATAGGATTCGATGAAAAGTGATAAACTGATAGAATTCTTATTTGGACAACCGTACCCACTTAACCTTTTCGACGCCAACGACCTATATATTATACGTCCATTACTTCAATGCAAAAGCAACCTTAATTAATTGGGTTTACGTTCAACTTAAGGCATCGCAATAAAGATGTCTGGCGTACGGGTGACGTCTCTTGTATTTGACGTGGCGGCGAAAAGGTTAAATAAATAAATTTTATGGGACCAATTACACCAATTGACCCAGCCCCAAACTAAGCAAAGTACTATGGGTACCGGGCAACGGATAAACATACTTATATAATGTAGGTAAATACATACAACATCCATGACTCGGGTACAAACATTCGTATTCATCATACAAATATCTGCCCCCGGATTCGAACACGGTACTTCTAGCTTCATAGTCAGGGTCACTAACCACTATGCTACCCGGTCGTCAAAACTTAGGTACTATACGCACACTTCTTCTTTTCTAGAAAACATACAGTAAAAAAGGGGGGCTACTCCGATAATCGATTTCCGAAGTTCGTGTCTAACGTCCTTCTCGCACTTAAAGTAATTACTAATAGTACGAACGGAACGGCACCAATAGAACTTCTATTAAGCTCATTCATTATTCACCATTGGGTTTCCCCATTCATGAAATATCTGCGGTTAACCGCTAGCATTCATACTCAAACAATCCCATAAAAGTCGACGTTAAAACTCACTGCATTATTCTTGTATGTTGCTGTCATAAAATTATTAATAACCCTCCATACTTCCAAGGTCTGAAAGCAAAGAAAAAGCTAGAATGTACCAGTTGCTTGTGATACCTACCACTCGAAAGTGGTGAAAAATTGTGCTGAATTTGAAACACAAGTAACATAGAAGACGAACACGACTATACATTTCTTCTAATAGGTAACATTTATTATTATTCGCTCGCAGACGATACTGAAATAACAACACGATGATCTATCCAATTAAATTATTAGTTTTTTTTATACAAATTGCGTGTGATTTATTGAGGATAATAAAAACATCATTATAACAAACGGGGAATTTTCAGGCACGCTTAAGCTCACGCATTTTCCTTACATACACATTCATACAAAAATCACGTCTATATCCCTTACGGGGAAGACAGCAAGACCTAAAGGCCATGTTTAGCATGATAGGCGTGGGGAATCAAATAATGATGGGTTGCTAGCATCGCCTATAGCACGATTCCCAACATTCTCCGCCCATCTAAAAATAACAACAACTTCTTCACAGTAAATGGGGAATTTCCAGTCAATAAGATAGGGGGTTTATTGGAAAAGAAAAACAAATCATAATAAAACAGTCACAACTTAAAAATAACGCAGAGATACTAAAAAGAAAACTACTACTAATTATAAAACAAATTGTTATAAAGCTATAAATAAAAAAGTTGCCCCAAATCACTGCCCGGTGGCATGGTGCCCAGAAGGCTGGCAGCATTGCCGCGTTGGATGGCAATGCTTACCCTTTGTGCTAAGAAGAAACCAGCCCTCTGGTCACCCGATGCTTCATTTATTTTGGTCGACAGCGATCCATACAGCTCGTGCGCACTTGGCCCCCACGGACCCATGGTTTCTACCCCAAACGGCACAAACATGTAGGCACTGCTAATGCCCGCATATTTGCGCCGCTTGAGGGATTCCGCAGAGTCCGCTGCGACACCAGCCCTGTTCTCCGTAGATGGAAGATGGGACGGCGCGAGTGTGTCGACGCAAGTGGCGTCCCAAACCAAAGGCCGTCCCATCTTCCATGGCACGAGCGTCATACCGTCGGGCCTCTTGCCATCCTCGCGAACCAAGCCCGGAGGTTCGAGAACAGCTGGCACCCCGGCACTCACCAAGGCCCGGCGGATGACGTCGTTGAGGTCGGCATGTCGCGGGATCCGCCCCACACTATTGCGGCAGGAGAGTCCGTGGTGGCCGAGGCTGTCGACCTGTACACCACAGTGGCAGCGATGAGGGACTACACATGTCGCTCCCAAACGGAGACACACAGCAAGGCGGAAAGTATTATCCTCCAACAAAGTGCCCAAATTTGATGAAGGAATGGCGTGCAGCCAAACACCAGATTCCCATTTCACAACGGCAAGAAGACGGGCGCGCTCTGTAGGGCTAGTAGACGTGTGGTATAAATTATCCCGCACCAGCCTACAGAGCGGCTCATCCCATTGCCGCTGTGAACCGGGAGAGTTGGGCAGATCCGCCATCGGGCAAGCCCTACCCCATGCCATTTTAGCCTCCGTAAGGTGAGGCACCACCAGGTTTTCAAGAGGAAGCCCTAGTATTTTACCAACAAGTGCTCGAGTGGAGTGGACCGAGGATAAAAAGGCAGGAAGAGAAACATGAGAAATTTGACGGATACCCAAGCCACCGTGACGGATAGGTAAAGATGCCTGAGCCCATGAATGGACCGAAATGTTTATGTTGAAAACGGATATGAAAGTATTTTTAACTATAGAGTCCAAATTTTCTAAAAGATGAGGAAACTTCCATAGGTGGCTGCAGCGCAAGACGTAGGTGAATTTAGGCACAAAAAGGCAAAAGCGCATAATCGTGTAAGCCACATGGAGGTTGATTTTGGAAAGACGTTGGGACTGTAAATTGAATTCTTGAACTCTATCGTCAATAAATTCAGTAAAAGATTCCTCGAAAATTGGAGTGCCAAGGAGGCGAAGCGAACTTTTATCAATAATTTTAATACCCGGGGCAATAGACTGAAATTGGGTAACAATTGCGTTTTTCCTTTGACAGGAATCAAAAAAAAATAATTCACACTTTGAAAAATTCAGTTCTAGGCCAATGTCTTGAAATTTCTCACTTAACACGCGCAGGTCATCGAGGACTTCACTCACCCCACCACTCATGGTCCCATCGTCCAAATACCAAACATTAAACTTGGACCTAAGACTTTTAATGATAGGATGGATGGCAAGACCGAAGAGGGCCGGTCCAAGGGGATCACCCTGTTGGCAACCAACAGCCGAAGAAATTGGGTGGGTTCGGTACATTAATTGGGAGGGAGAGCTGTAGCATTGCCAAACGAAGTTGTAAATAAGCGGAGCGTGCTCTTTAACCTCCTTCAAAAGGACATCCCTGTTAACTGAGTTAAATGCATTCTTAACGTCAACTTTAAGGACAACTTCGCCCGGCTGTTGCTGTACAAAGGAACGGAAGGAATGTACTGCTGCTTCGCAACCACCTTTGGTCCCAAATCCTAACTGAATAGGTTGAAAACGGTCACTTAACAGATCGGAAGATGCGTTACAACAGGTTTTAGCGACAAGGCGGCGGTAAGTAGTACCAACCGCTATGGGTCTGATCCCGCCATCCCTCTTGACCAGGGCACATAGGTTAGCACCATACAGAACGCCAGTCATGTCTGCACAAATTTTCCCTGCCAACATAAAGTTACTCAGAGCCGTCAAACTTGCAAGCAGAGCCTCGCCTGAGTTTCCAGACGCCTGGCCCAGGAGATCTTTCAGATGTTGTGGGGTCATAATATTATTAACATCTATTTTTCCTTGACATGTTATGTCAAATAATTGTTATCCAATTAAGATTAGTTCAGGGGTCTCGTGGGTTACCTCCACGTGTAATCGATAGCTGCGTTACGTTTTCGGATCCGTCCGAGGGAAGAGCAGTGCTTGGTCCGGTGTACCCTGGGCATCGGCTAATGATTTCCTGGCAGTTACTGAGGACAGGACAGGATATCAGGACAGGGGGAGGGGGTCTTTTGATCGTATTACCGTACAGTTGCCGACATTTTGTCACAAAATTATGAATTATGTTTTTACTAGCGACCCGCCCCGGCTTCGCACGGTATATTATGCATGTATTATACATAAAAACCTTCCTCCTGAATCACTCTATCTATTAAAAAAACCGCATCAAAATCCGTTGTGTAGTTTTGAAGATATAAGCATACATACAGACATTGGGGAAGTTCATGAATACGCAACCTAGTCAGAAAATCAGTATAGTCCGTCAGTCTGTCTGTAGTCGGGTCGAAAAATTCGCCCGGGAGCTTAAGTACTTCTCCGTAAACAAGTTCGGTGGTTGATGCGGACCAGTCCTCCTTCCATGAACCACGTACACCTAGAAGAACTAATGGAAGGGTTTCCGTCCACTCGTCTGCGTGGCACATTATTGCTGCCTTTAACTGACGATGAAAGCGTTCAACAAGACCACTGGCAGCGGAATGATACGCAGTAGTTTTAAGATGCGAACCGATGATTGACGCAATCTTACTGAAAAGGTGAGATTCAAATAGCCTTTTATTTATTTTTTAACGGAGATGAAATCTTTATGGATGCCCTGGGCACGGGGATGCCTAGGGTTATGTGGGACTCCCCCTGGAGGAGTATACCCGAACTAAAAACTTTCCGGCGTTACCTCAATCCGGTGTGATGGGGACGCAGTGGGATGCCACAAACGCCCCCCCCCCCCCCCCCCCGTGGCCCCGGCTTTCGCCAGGACCGCGCCAAGGGGAGGGCCCGTACGCTGGGCCCGTCTTCGCGCAGACAATGAGACCGTGCAACGCAGGTAGGTAAGGCTGCGGCTCCACTGAGGCGGAGACGAGCGGAGCGGAGAGGAGACGTGTGGGGATCGACCAATCATATTACATGAAATCCACATCGCGTCTCCGCTCTGTAATATGATTGGTCGATCCCCACACGTCTCCTCACCGCTCCGCTCGTCTCCGCCTCAGTGGAGCCGCAGCCTACCCCGTTACCATTCCCGCTGGCCTCAAGGGATCGGGCGAGCGGTGCAAGCACCAAGTTCGCCTTTCCCCCCCTCGTCTGCGCAAGGAGCGCGGTTGCACGTTGAACCGAGGTCAACATGAGTCCGCCCGAGAAGGGGAAGGGGGTAAATTATTGTAAAAAATCTACTTACGTAATACTTGAATGGCCCATCATTACACATAAACGGATAACTCACGTATAAAAAGTCGAGTGATGCTCGACATGTTTCGGACTATTTCGTAGTCCTTTTTCCAAGAGCGCTCGCCCAGGCGGCAGCACGGTAGTTTTATGTTGAAACTTGAATGGCCCCTCCTTTAAGGACGAACAGATTTTGATCAAATTTCTCAGTTCTGTGTCCGTGGTATGAAAAACTGCTAAAGAGTCAGAGTCTATAGAGAATAGAATAACACAAAAACAATCAAAACACTTAATACCTACAATTGTTACGTAGTACAGTAGGTATCGGCTTACTAAGCCCGAGTAGTGGCGTGACTTCCAAGTTGTATTTTTATATTTGTCAGCTGAACAAATATGTTTCATTATATTTTATTATGTTTAGTGTCTATTTCTTACTGTTATTTAATGTAATCACCCTATGGTCCCAACGGAAGACCAGCGCTGGCTGTAGCAGCAAATGCTGAGTTGGGACCATTTTGCGACAATTTATCTGTATTGTTTTGTGATTGTCATAAATAAACTTTTCTCTTTCTTTTCTTTCTCTTTTTTTCTTTCAAAATATCGGCGCTGAACCACGCATTTCGAGCGGGAAAACATTTTAAGTTACCGTTTGCTAAGGACTAGGTCGGCCTCGCTGGGGACACCGGGACAGACTGCCTGAAAGCGGGACTGTCCCGCCCAACGCCCTGACGTATGGTCACCTTATACATAACCAGTGCCGGCGTTAGGGGGGGGGGGCGCGATGGGGTGACGGCCCGGGGCGCCAAATTTGGGGGGCGCTGAGGTCTGGGGCCTCGGCCTCCTGGCTCACCGGCTGTGTACCCTCAATACTGTCCTTAAGTGGGCGCCTAAATATTACTGCCCGGGGTGTCAGTGGCCCTAACGCCGCTGCTGTACATAACCCTAGTTACATAACATAACACTTTTACACAATAATATCTCGAGAATCGCCACACAAAATGTCAACTAGCTGTATTTGAACGGTACAGGTTTTTGTGTAAACAAGTCGCGGACCGGCTCGCACGGCTGCGATGCGTGCGCGCCGGTCGCTAGGCGAGTTTAGAGAGATTATTTACGTAAATCAAGTCTCTATCCCTTACGGGGTAGACAAAGCCTAAGGTAACGAGAGCTAAAGACCACGTTTAGCATTGTGGGCGTATCAAAATCAAATATTTTTTTTTTTTTTTGTAAATTGGCCGCCAAGTGCTCTTTTACGTCTTTTTTTAAACTATCAGCGCATTCGGAAAGACCATCATTGCAGAGATGAATGCGCCGCAAGACACTTGGCAGAAAGTCATTCTTTGGAAATAAAATACAGTAAGAAACTTACAGCTTGCCCACAAAGAGTAGAAATTAAATGAGGGCGCCACCATCGTTCATATGGTAACACAAATACTTGGACCCGAATGGTCTTGATAGTAGTAAGTTGTCATATAAATTTAAGTTATTTATGAGACCTATTTTGCTACAGTACATTGAAATAGGAATAGGAAAATTGGGAGTGGGAGAAACGTGATGTTTCATTCAAATAATTAAAAACAAATTTTGAAATTAAAGATTTATTAATCAGAATTTAATTCCTCTTGAAAATCAGAGCCACTGCTCTCACTACTTTCACTGCTATCATCAGCTAAATTTATTACAAGTTTATCTATTTCTTCATAGAGAATGCTTCCTCTTTCGTAATATTCTTTTTCAATTTTTTCCATATGCTTACAGCTGTTTTTCCACATATCAACAGTTATCTGGCTGAATGCTTCTTCAGTGTTTTTTTTTATGTCCGTTGACGCTACATTTTGTTTAGCTATACCCCAAATAAGCTCAATGGGGCTTAAATCACAAATGCCAAATTTGCCATGATTATTTTGACCTTCATCCACTATACGCCTAACGGTACTTACAGATTTTCCTGAAATAAATAAGTAAACAAAAAGTTATAGAAAAAGAAATGATTGAAACAGTTCAGACATTACTTTACGGAGGTCCATGAACTATAAATTACTTTGCTGTTCCGGGGCCTAATCGCGTTAAGTCGCGGAGAAGTAGGTAGTCATTATTGTTGTACATGAATAAATAATAAAACAAACAAAGTTTAACTGACATAACGCAAAAGCATCAAAACTTCGCGGTTGCTCTATATTTTCTTGTCAAAAGTGATGCAAGTGTTTCGAAATTCCTAACCTAAAATTATAACCTACAAATAAAAGATAAACATCAATTAAACAATTATTTCCGTCAGATTATGGTTACTGATAAACATGTATCTTTAGTTTCAAACACGTACTATAGATGTAATGTAAAAATAAATAAGAATACTTACCAGTCATTTCAGCAACTCGATTGTAAATATCATCTAGTTCTGTAAGAAGTTTGCCGGCATGATATTCGGCCAAACATCGTCGAAATACTTTGTACATGATTTCTCTGGCGCCACTTCTTATTGTCTTATTCATTTTAGATGGGAAATAGCGTTTTGATATAACAATAATAACAGAAAACAATAATTAAGTCACGACTCTATCTAATAACCAAAGGACTTCGCTCATACTACGTCAGTTTTGACAGTTGTCATAGGGTTACAAGTAAAAAGAGATTTTAGTTCATTTTTATTTAATATCTACTCTTTTTGGGCCACCTGTAAATTCTACTTAAGGCGGATGCTCGCGTTAGCTCATTGAAGAAGTCCCGTTAGATGGCGCTGTAATCAATTATGTGTGTTTTTTGTAGTTTTTAGAAGATTCTATTATAACACTTATAAATTATTAATTGATTTGCGCACACAGTTTAATACGGCCGATTTTTTGAGACTACACTCAGAGGGTAATAATGCACCAATTCGGAGAATAGCTGCACAAACGCTGGTGTCACTAACGGCCCTATACAGATACTAGGTCTTACACACACATGAAAATAGGAGGCGCCAACTAGTGGAAAAATATTGCAACACCTTGCTAAGCTGTAAGCGTAATTTTTCACGTTATATTTACGTTTTTATATCAACTTTACTTTTACCAGAAATTTTACAAATCTATACGTACAAAATTAAGTCGTGTTATTTAAACCATTTATAACTTTGGAATGGCTGCACGGATTTTTATGATTTTTGATTTGTTAGCTTTCTCTCTTCCTCGAATAGCCAAATATCTAATTATAAATATGAAAAATGCACAAAATAATCTTTAATTTTTCGTATGCAGCGCCATCTGTGACAAAAACTGACTTTAACGCGGAATATTTTTTTGCGAGCTCGGCTAGTTACAAACACATAATAATATTATATATGAGTCTAGCAGATGCAAATATGTGAATCAATGCCACCTTCAACCCTTTTTGAATATTAGGGAGTAATTTTAAGAGGGCTATCGTATTTGTACTCACTAGTTGGCGCCACTGTAGGATTTCTTTTAATTTATCATCATCATCATTTATTACCCACAGTGTTGCACAGTCCCGTTTATTCTCTAAATTAGCTGCCATTTTATTTGCCTTCTTAGTCTGGCTCCTACTTTTCATAGCTTTTCTTTTAACATTTTAATAAACCTGTCGTATGTCTGCGAAAATATTCGGAAACAATGTAATGTAAAGCCGGAATATGCAACTTGTAGGTAGTACTAATTTTACGTTGCTTTAGCGCCTCTAGCGGCGAATTCATATGCCGTCATTGCTAGTATCTTGAAATGTCTTTGAGTATTTTAGTATGTAGGAACCCGCGATTCATATCTGATATTCGCTCACACGTAGAGACATCATCATCACCGTCGTCTGACAGTTTATTAATACTCCTATGCATTGCATTACAAACGTTTCGTATGAGGCATCTAAACAACTAGCGCCGTACTATAGGTATTGTCGTTTCGCGTCATAGGCTTTCGTAAACAGGTAACTTGAGAATCAGCCTGCTTACAGCAATGAGACGAAGTCACTCGTGCTAGCCATTCGGATCCTTTCCTTTCACCAAAATGCATTGGAGTATAGGTATAGGATCACAAAGGAAATTAAATAATAACGCATAGCGCGTAGGGACTACGTCTGAATGCTTCTTGGCTAGGAATTTTGGTAGTCATCGGACGTGGGCCACTTGCCTAGTTCACCTGGTTGGACCACGAGCACATTTTCTTGCCGATGTTCCACCTCAGAACACCTAGGTGAACCACGGGCAAATGACTAGGTATGGGCCATGGTCCAAAAAGTGCCCATGGTTCACGTAGGTGTACGGAGGTGGACCACTGGCAAGAAAAATTGCCCATGGTCCACCCAGGTGAACTAGACAGGTGGTTTTCGGTTAGATTAGATATTTGTTCCAGAGTTGCGACCTGCCTTTTTATGTTATGTCATCATAATTCATATTACTAATTCATGGTATAGCGCATGAAAGGAAAAAGTAATATTAGATAAAATATTATGATGACTTTGCAATAGGTAGGTACGACAAATAAATAATGACAACTCCAAAACAAATCGAATCCATCTGAACTCACTTTTACTTACTGATACTTACTTCCGCAAAAGTCGAACTTCATCCATCGATGGTTTTGAGTAGCGTTACCAACAGTGGGATAAAGCAGATTCTCACGGTGTCTAGTCCACACGCGAGAAATCAAAACTACAGCTCGACGCGAATTATATCAGCTCATTCCTCATGGACCAACTATATGCATAACTGGTTGTGCCAATAGGAATTTCGGGCTTATAAAAATAAACATTCACATTAGAGATAGTAAAATTAGGTTAGGTTCATTCCTCGCGCCCCCGCTCCGGCGCAGACGAATGGGGAGGAGGCGGCGGCAGTTTGCCGCTGCCCTCCCCTAGTGGAGCCTGCTGGCGGGGGATGGGGATCCCCTGCTAGCGTGTAGAGGCCCACGAGTCTAGGGGGGGGGCAGGTATTCCCGGCCCCCCTCTCTTTGGCGCGGGAGCCCTGGCGTTTAGGCTGGGGCGGCCGGCGGGGCGTGCGTGGTGACACCATAGTTCTCCCACGGCGCCCCTCCAATGGCAAGAGAATACCGGCGGTTTTTTAGTGGGTAGGCCTCCTCCGCTTCCCCCCGCTCGGGGGGGGGCCGGGGAGGAGAGTCCCACATAACTTCCGCGCCGTCCCCACGGCGCGGTCGTATGCGTAACGCATTTTTCCGCCGCAAAAAAAAAAAAAAAAAAAAAAAAAGGTTAGGTTCATTAGGCATCTTCAAATGCCCGAAGGGCAAACTGAATAGAAATAGGAACCCCGCCGTCAACCTTACGGTGGAGTGAAATTCCTAATGGCACAACTGGTTGTCCATAATATAGAGTAGGCCCACAAGAAAAGCGTCATACATTTAGGCACAAATCGTGTGCATAAAAATGAGATAGAATTTAGCTAGCGTCGTGCAGCAATGACGCCTGTACTATACGCGTGTCGACCAGTGACACAGGGAACAGAGGCGTGCTAAACTACGAAACTCTCTAGATATTTTTTTCGGTCTGTAACCGTGATCCACCTGCAGTTTGTCCACCTGGTTTTTGACAGAGCTCCGCTCCTGGGCGGAGCTCCTTTTTCTGGGTATTGGAACCTCAGTGGTTTTCTGGGTGGAAAAATTAGGTGGGCTACGGGTAGACTGTGGTATTTTTATTTTTTTGTGAATTGCATCTGTTTCTTTATATTTGTACAATAAAGCACAACAGTCGACCGTCTAGTTTATTACAGGCGTTAGATAAGATCCCACAATAGCTAGGTCAATACGCCATGCTACTCGTGGTATGCGCACATAAGGCTTGATTTATCAAAGCGCTGGTAGTTTAAAAAAAGACCTCGATATTTTTAAATAAAACTTAATACTTTTTAAATGAAAACTCTTTTATGATTAGATACATCATATTTCCAAAATTCAGGCCATTATTATCAGGGTATTCAAAAGGAAACAAACATTGACGTAACTATACACTTCAAAGTCAAGAACATATATTATACCTAATGATTAGATGTTTTCTATACCAGGCGTCAGGCTCCAAATGAAAGAGATGAGACGATCACTGACAAGTTGGTACTCTTCTCGGTGATTGTCAACGTCAACAAGAGATGAGCTTAGCTAGAATCAAAAACACGTCAGGCGATATTGAATCTTATGACGTGTTTATTTATTTTTCACGAGATTAAATCTTATACATTTTAAAATAAAGCTCAGTTTTCTAGTGTGTTCCATACTTTTGGATACTTTGGCTGCTACGCAACCAGTGGCGGTTTGGAAGTTACGGTACAAATGTCGGCTTGAATGTTACTAAGTATTTGGCGATGTGCGTGCTCCGGTATATTTGTGCACGATGGATGTCCCGAACAATTTGACCGCTTTGGTTGAGTCACTGTTAATGACCATTTTGGGTGTTTCCAAGTAGCTAAATGATGGTCTTGACTGCTACTTACTATATAACGCTGACTGTACATACACACATAAAACACGTCTTTATTCCTTGTGTAGTATACCTACAGTGTAATTATCACCTAAGAAAATAAGACGAAAAATACAAGCCTTTCCAAAAACACGAGTATCTCGATACGAAACTCAAAATATTTATTAACTTATCAAAGGATGTCACGAAATTGTAGTTTGTAGATCACGCAACATATTCAATACATAAAATATTACATACCTAACTGAATTGCATGTAATGGAAATTCGCCACTTATTATTTATTGTTCACAAAAAATATTTTTTTACATGCATACAAGAACAATCATAACTTATTTTCCTGCTTAAAATTATATAGGCTGATTTTTTATCACCGTCGAAAGCACCAACACGACGAATACAAGCATTATTTTTAAGTTTGGTGTTAAAATATTGCAAATGGTATCATTGAATGATACCTGTCATCATTATCATCCTCGTCATATCAGGTGTAGGACGTCCACTGTTGGATATAGGCCTTCAGATACCGCCCATAGAACTCCAGTTGCCTCGGTGGGAAGTGGCTTGTATCCACCATGAACCCGCGACTTACGGTACCTATAGAGTCATTCGGGTCAAGAGCACGCACTTTTTTTTTGATGGCCTCCCAGACCTATAAAGAATTATATAATTGGCATGTTATGATATTAAATCTGTAGAATATTCAATAAATTTTCACTATTTAAGAAAATTTTCCATCAAGATTAATTAGTTTTAGCCCTACATAGGCTTAACTGGAAACTTTTCCAATGCGTACTCTTGACCCGATGAGTGGGTAAAATTACGCAAGTCTTAGGGTAAAGTTACGCACGCGGGGTAAACGTACGCAGTCATTCGGGTCAAGAGCACGCATTTTTTTTTTGATGGCCTCCCAGACCTATAAAGAATTATATAATTGGCATGTTATGATATTAAATCTGTAGAATATTCAATAAATTTTCACTATTTAAGAAAATTTTCCATCAAGATTAATTAGTTTTAGCCCTACATAGGCTTAACTGAAAACTTTTCCAATGCGTACTCTTGACCCGATGTGTTCGCCTTCATTATTTGGTCATCTGAGATGAGGGTCCGCTGAGGGGCCTTCCTTATGTAATTTCTCGGCATTTTGGTGTATTCTGTAAGATTGAACCATTTTTGATATTTTTATTTCATTTGGGGTATAAGTACGCAACGGGGGTAACGTACGCGTGCGTACTATTAATCTCGTACTCTTACCCCAATCGGCAAATATACCAAATAATCAGTCACAACACACACGTTAAATACTTTTTACGAATATGATAAACTTACATAAAAACTACATTAAATGAACAATAGAAATATAGTATACTTACTGGCACAGAGCTATCTATTTAACTACAGCACACTTTTCCGTGGCTCAAAAATTAAACGAAATAAGCGTGCTACAAGTATTCGGCGACGTGTCGCGACCAGTACTTAGATTGCGTCGGCGCGGCCCGTGGCTCCTAAACGGCGACAGTAGCGCCACTCTGTTTTATAAACACAGACCTCGGCCCCCCCACCCCTGTCGGAGATCAGACCACCGCGTACTTTTACCCACCGCGTGCTGTTACCCCGAATGACTCTACGGTTGCATAATTATGATACCTACCAAGGTCAACCAAAAACTTGGACGGTGTTATTAATATCACCCTGTATCATACATTTTCCTTTTCCTTCTTTCTACCGATCATAGGTAATGGGAACATGAAAGACGGACTGAAAGTCTGCAGGTCTTCAGAACAGGGTTGACAAATCTCCGCTGTTGGACATCTGGCAATTAACGGTCTTGATAATTTCCCTAGTAACATAGAGTAATTAACCAATTAGAGTGGTAATAGGGGTTACAAAATTTTGCAACGCCGCACTATTGATACATACATACATACAAACATAAATCACGTCTTTATCCTTTACGGGGTAGACAGAGCCTAAGGTAACAAGACCTGAAGGCCACATTTAGCGTGATTTTGGGCGTATAGAT
This sequence comes from Pandemis cinnamomeana, assembly GCA_932294345.1. Lineage (NCBI taxonomy): Eukaryota > Metazoa > Arthropoda > Insecta > Lepidoptera > Tortricidae > Pandemis > Pandemis cinnamomeana. Next base: position 1,104,089 of record OW028728.1, on the reverse strand, counting down.
GGAAGAGAGGAATCAAAATAGTGATGGATTGCTAGCCACATCGCCTCTAACATGATTCCTAAGATTTTCGCCCATTCCCTCGATGGGCTTTTACCATCTGTACGGGAAGAGATCAAACCGGTACATTCTAAACTTTCTTTACTCCCAGACCAGCATGTAAGAACATATATTGATAGTTTGGATGAAACAAAAACAGACCATATCGATTAAATCGAGAATTTTACTTCCCAATACTGTATTTTTTGGTTTTTCTATGACAGTTTTTGGGTCTCCTGTGACATATACATATGTATACATACATACTCAGTACCTAAAGCATAACGAGGGTTTTACCTCGTAACGTTATTAAAAATTACATCAATAAAAATCTGTGTTTTAGACCCAACCAATTTTTTTGTCATCACACCAGCAGTAAAGTTCTTGCTCTTCTTGCACAATAATACCAAGTAAAATCTCGCGTCCAGTGGATGTATGATTCACTTATTTCCTGTTAATGCACAAAAATTACCTGCCGAATCCAATGTGAATCTGAAAAATTAACGTACAGTCAGTACAACAAAAGAATAAATAGATATTACACACACAAACAGATGGACAAATGGATAGTAAGACGAGCGGACGGACGGATGGTCGGACGCACAGACAGACAGATGGACGGACGGACGGACGGATTATTGGACGCACAGATTAACAAGCAGACGGACGGACGGACGGACGAGTGGTCGGACGCACAGACAAACAGACAAATGGACAGACAGATGGTCAAATAGACCGCCGGATGGATGGTTGAACGAACAGACAAGCAGACAGACCGACGTAAATATAGACAGACAGACATACATACATACAGGCAGGTAGTCAGACTCGACGGACGGATGGACTGCCGAATGGATGGTCGGCCGCACAGACAAACAGACAGACAGACAGGCAGACAGAAAGAAATAAAGAAAAAGTTTATTTATAACAATCACAAAAGTAGTTAAAAAACAAAAGTATATAAACATGAAAAAGCTAAAAATATAAAAATTACAGATTAATAAATTGTCACAAAATGGTCCAGAAGAATGGATAGACGGAAAAAAAGACCGGCAAACGGGCGGACCGACAAAATATGTGCTTCTACAATGGTTCCTTTTTCTATTTGACGTAAGAAACCCTAAAAAAATCAGACAATACAGTCATGTGTGTTTATTTTACCTCTCTTATACTTTTCTATATACATACGCAGGTATAGTTTTTAATTATCATTATGACGGCAAATTCGGTATTCGGACACCGCTCGGATACTCTGTAAAATATACATACATATACACAAATCAGGTCTATATCCCTTACGGGGTAGACAGAGCCTAAGGTAACAAGACCTTGTGGCCACCAAGAACAAGCATGATCCTGGGCGTATAAGTGGAAAGCGGAATCAAAATAGTGATGGATTGCCGTATCACCTATAACACGATTCTCAAATTGTTTGCATTTACCATCAACGCCGGAAGAGAAGCAACTGGTAGATTCTATATTTTTTCTTTACTTCCAGACCAGCATGAAAGGGAGTAGAATATAGCTACCTAAATTGAGTAAAAAAAGCTATAGTTAGACAGATGGACAGATAGACAGACATAGACGGACGGATTTGAACAATGTGGCGATAAAATAAACCACGATACAGCATGAACTTGGTAATAGATAAGCTCCTTTGTGTTCCGAACACCAAAACCTGGCCAAGTGCGAGTCGGACTCTCGTACCGATGGTTTCGTCCAAATTCGGCAAGTAAATATAAAATCCAGTGTTAGCAGAGCCCTCCCAACTAAGCAAATTGTAGGCTGTGTGAGGTCATTTTATATCGGTTACTTACATACTTAGACAGACCAAAATATTCTGTTTTTAGTATTTGATGTTAGAACGGCAACAGAGAAACGTCATTTGTGAACTGTCGCCAGACAATCATGATAGCTGATAGCCATATCACGGTTCATAAGATACAGCTTAGTGACGGACAGACAGACGGACAGTGGCTCCTAAATGAAAAAATATAGCTACGTAATATGGGTAAAAAAGCTATAAAGTTAGGACAGACGGACAGATAGACAGACATAGACGGACAGATTTGAACAATGTGGCCATAAAATAAACCACGATACAGCGTGAACTTAGTAATACATAAGCTCCTCCATTGGTTACTTACATAGACAGATTGACAAAAATATTCTTTTTAGTAGGTATCTGTTGTTATGGCGGCCACAGAAATACATCATCTGTGAAAATTTCCTTTATCACGGTTCACGAGATACAGCTTGGTGACAGACAGACGGACAGACAAACATATACACATACAGACGGACAGTGGAATCTTAGTAATAGAGTCCCGTTTTCACCATTTGGGTACGGAACCCTAAAAAAGCTGGTCAATAGCAAGTTCGATTCGAGCACTAAAGATTCCTCTAAGTTCTAAGAGTTATAATTAGATGTAAGCGTAATGTATGGATAGTTGTTACTCTTTCTGTTGATGAGTGTCCAACATCGGATGCGACCCTGGCTGGGTCACCAGAATTTCACTTCAAGATTACTGTATTGTCATCAGACTTGTGCCAGATTTCACGTCAAACTGATCAATTAGAAATGGGTCAAAATTCACTTGCAAGATTTGATTACATGCAGACACCGGGAGCGGGACTAAGCACTTCAATTGCGTTTACAAAAATAATTGGTACCAATCACACAAACGTTGAAATACATCTTACAAAAATTTATTATGATAAATTGATAAGTACATACCTGTACGTGTATGTACAAATAAATGTCTACGCTGCGTCCAATATCGTAGCTTGTAACGTCTTTTACTTTCTTCCTTTGACTTCAATTAATTCCGAATAAAATGAATATATTATTTTTATTATAAGACACCACGTTCTGTCAACCATTAGTTTATGACAATTCATATCATTGTTTTTTTAATTACCTGTCTAGCCAGCCAGGTTTTTGACTCGCATGTTTTTTTTAATTGTTCTGCAATTGAGAAAACCTATTTACTCGGCCTATTTTGTATTTAGCGCTTGTCGGATTTCACGAATCATTGCCGTGGTATAATGTCCGTGATTTGATGTAGAGGGTTAGGGTTCGATTCTCGTGAGAAGCATTAGTGCAAAATTAACTGGAAGCATTTTTTATTTTTAACTTTCTGTGGTCGAGTACTTTTTTTTAATATATAAGGCAAAACGTGTTTTTAAGGTGGCAATATGACTGCGGGGCGCCACCATCTATGCCAAATTAATAAGCACGTGTGGTCCTAATACCTACTAGAGAACTTACTAGTCATGAAAGCTTTGCCAAGTTTCGGACTGGCAATGCCACCCGCTAAACCATTCAAATTGGCGATGCCTCACTGCTACAAGGCTATATAAAAAAAATATGAAGGACCTGACGATGGATTAAACGTAGGTATGGATGAAACTATGTGTTTGCTTTAAAAAGATCCTGGCTAGAATAAATTTACCACCACAAGTATATATTTTATTTTCAAGTAATTGATGGTATAGACCATTTATCGTAAACTGTAAAATCTAATTAGGGTAAGCTTGTGGTTGTTCAAAAACCACTTAGTACTTACTTTTTTTTGGTTTGATTTGACAAGAAAAATATTGAATTTAGCTTAAAGTTTTCTACATCTCATCGGGATAGTATTACTAAGTAAGTAAGTTATTAAAAACAATGTTTAGAAAATTAAAAAAAGAACCGTTCATACGTCGGGGTTTGAACTTGGTCACTCACTATTCAGTCCTTTAAGTCACGACCATTGAGCCAGATTGGAGGTCATGTGACAGCTCGAAATATACGATTGCTTTTTACAACATGTTTTATTTGACACTGGCTACTCACACTATTGTAAAATGCATCGAAATTTACTGCATCATACTGCAATTTAGGTATGATAAATGCACTCTGTTTTGTAATTTGCGCAGACAATATATCCATAGCTAACTATCCTCAAAAAACCGCATTGAAATTAAGCCTGTGGACGAAATGCAGCTGCACGGAAGGTTTGTATGGAAGAGCAACCGCCTTAAATTAAATACATTTGTAAAAGGGATTGCATAAGGTACCAGAACCTTAAATTATATTAGTCTATAGTAAAGATGTATAAAGTCTCTACTAGTCAAAGTAAAACAAAGTAGTTATGATAAAACCGTCAGAGGTGTAAAACGCGTGTTGCAAACGTGTGGCTGGAAAGGGGAATCAAAATAGTGATGGGTTGCTATAGAACTTAACGCCACAACATACGTCACGGCTGCTGCCCAGCACAAACCGTGGGGACGTCACGAGGACGCCACGATTCATCCCCCCTTATTCATAAACGCTCTATAGGCTTCTGCTAACTTAGCAATCGTTTGTTCTTATCTATCACTTTGACAATTACCTTTCACAGATAAGGATAAACGATTGCTAAATTAGCAGAAGCCTACGGAGCGTTTATAAATAAGGGGGTTAGACTGCATCATACAACTAGGGTTACCTCCCGTACGTTATAGAAAAATTACTTAGTACGAATAATTACTACATTTTCATCGATGTTTCAGTTTCGCGCTTTTTCAAAATTGATGCAACTGTAACACACCCTAGGCAACACGTAACATGCCTACATATCTGTCAAATCACTGTACATATGGGGCCATCCATAAAGTCACACAGTTAGGGGGGGGGGGGGGGCGGGGTCTGGAAATTTGTGACACTCGAACAAAATAATTGTAGTCTTCATAGTAAATCCTGTGACAGGGGGGGAGGCTCTAAAGATGACGAAATTGGTGTGACGTACTTTAAGGACGACCCCTATCTAGTATAACTAAGAATTCAATCCTAAGTCCTACGAACCTGACTCTTGGCCTGGAGAGAACTACACCAAAGAGTGCCCTGAAAGACTGACCACTTCGATGAGTCCTCGCCCGCGCGGGGTAGGCGACAAAGGGGACCGAGAGAGGTGCGAGCAGTGGCGTAGCTACCTAGGGACTAGGCGGGGCAGTGCCCCGGGGCCCTCAAGCTCAGAGAGCCCTCGAACCCTTACCAGAAAACCTCAATCGAACTATTATTATTAAAACGTAACCAGTTTAGATAGTAGTGGGGCCCCATTTTTTTATTTGCACCAGGGCCCTGGTTACCTAGCTACGCCACTGGGTGCGAGCGTAGGATCTATTATCATCTTACCCCTTAACTGCTGCCGGGCTACCGTCAATTTGGTCCCTAATCCTACTGTGGGGGGATACCGTCATCTCCCTAATTCTGCCTGTTAGTTTAATTAAATAAAGGCATTGCACTAACCCCAAAAGATAGTGTCTTCTTTAATATGGCCCCATCGATCAATGCGATGATTTCGCCAATGTTAAAGTAATAAATACAGTATTCAAAAATCTTGTGACAAAAAACGTCGACAACGTTGTACGGTAGAACACGGTCAAAAGACCCCCCTGTCGGGCTCTTAGCCAACGGTCAATGATATCCCTCGGAGACCGCCGGGAAATCATTAGCCGATGCCCAGGGCGCACCGGACCAGGCACTGCTCTTCCCCTCGGATCCAAAAACGAACCGCAGCTCTTGACCACACGCGGAGGTAACCCGACTCGCACCCCAAAAGATAGTGAAATTTTAACTCAGCGATAAGACTTGTCTACGTTTAATTAATTATGTATATGTATTTATACTTGAGCTATTAATTGAATAAGATTTAAAAAGCGGTAAACAAGAGTTCGTTGACTGATTAACTTGTTTTTATGGAGGTGTCAAATAATTAAATTTAATAGTGCATTAAACAGAGCCAAACCTAAAGGTTAACCGGGGATGTTTAGGTAGCAATCCTCCTCTTCTCGCGCAGATGGTACAAGCCCATTCTTCTTAGGAATCATGTTATAGGCGATTCTAGCAACCCACTGTTTTTGTATGTATGTATGTAAACTCTTTATTGTGCAAAATAAACACGACAAAATACAATTGACAAACACTGAGATACATGCACAAAGGCGGACTTATCCCTTTAAGGGATCTCTTCCAGTCAACCTTTGAGTGGATGAAAGGAATATTATATTAGGGATGGACGAGTGAGTTTAAAAATTGCAGACACTGAGAGCCACAATACATAACTTTACCGAATATAATACATAAACTCTGTTTTGATTCCCCTTTCCACCTATACGCCTATCATGCTAAACGTGTCCTAGGTCTTGTTACCTTAGGCTCTCACCCCGCCATTATCTACCTGCATTGCACGGTCTCATTGTCTAAGGGGCCATCCAATTAATCACGTGAGGCTCCGAAAGGGGGGAGGGGTTCGACAAAAATCACGAAATATCACAAGAGGGGCGGGGTGTAGTAAGATATCACGTGTATTTATTTATTCGTCAAACGCGCCATTTTTAAACCGAAAAGCGGCGTGTAGTCTGACCTTGACTCGTCGTTGCCTGGCAACGAACGAAGTCCCCGCGCCTTTTATACCTGTATTTAAAGGAAATCCTGTATCTAAAAACTCTTAAAATTCTTTGTAGGTACTAAAAATACACGTGATTTTGGACGGGGTAGGGGGGGGGGGCGGTTAAAAGTGCTAAAGAAACATCACAAGATTAATGGACGGCCCCTAAGGGAAGACGGGCCTAGCGTATGTGCCCTCCCCATCTTGGCGCGGTCCTGGCGGAAGCCGGGGCCACTGGGGGGGCGTTTGTGGCGAAACCCCAGTGGCATCTCACTGCGTCCCCATTACACCGGATTGAGGCAAAGCCGTCGAGTTTTTGGTTTGAGTATACCCCTCCGGGGAGTCCTACATACCTTTAGTGATTTATGTATGTATACATGTATTTATCAATGGGTGACATAGAGGAAACGAATTGACAACAGCGCCTAAATTAAATCCGTGTGACGTCACTGGAATAATGCCAAAACAACATACCTGATTGGCACGCAATAAAATAATTTTAACATGTATAAAACTATTAATAACTTGTTTTGATGTAAACATTACGTCTACACTCGCTTGTCTAATAAAGGAAAGATGGTCTCAGTTCCAGTTTCCTGCCTAGCAATGTACAAGTTGCAGATCGATCTCAAAAATGCAAGAATGTTCCCAGAAGTTTCCAGAAACTTTCACAAGAATTTATAGTAAGTTACCTTAACGAAAGTTTCCAACAGGAATTTTCCAAAAACTTCTTAAGTAAGTATTCGTGTTTTTATTGCGTTTTCATTAGAATATAACTTTGTCCCTTTCGGTGTTGAGACCCTTGGTCCGTGGGGTCCTAGCGCTATTAGCCTCTCCAAAGATATTTCGACGAGGCTAATAGACGCTACGGGTGACCGCAGAGCTGGCAGCTTCCTTGGACAGATAAAAAGAAAACACCATCTAAAAGGCCCTCCTGCGGCATAGACCGTAACACACTGGCGGCATTACCTCTCTGTACAGCCAGAGAAATTCGCTGGGAGAGGTAAGCGCCAGCTCTGGGGTCTCCTGAGGTCTCTATCAGCCGGGACGACAAGACTCTCATGAAGGCCCTCATGTCAGCCGACCAGGGACCAGTTTAATTTGTTTTAATTCCATTTTGTATTCTATTAAATAAACATTTTTTGTGACACTAACTACTCAAACAGAGTATCTTCTTTCACTAGATAATCAGTTGAACTACCTACCTATAGTTGTTATTGTACTACCTATTGTATTGCTATCCAGCGGGGTCTATGTGAAACTTCTTTAGTATTAGTTACCAACATTGTAATACCATAGTTGTGATAATAAAATAAACGAGTAAATGAGTAAACAAATATTAATATAATCTGTGGACTCTTAACGTGATCCCATTAATTATTAAATTTAAATTTCTGAGAAATGAGCGGTAAGAAGGTTGGCAGCGGTAACGTGATGGTTGGCACCGGTAAGATGACCGTAGGCAGGCGGATGGTGACGGTGGGAAGTGGGAAGGTGACTGTAGGCACCGGTAAGGTGACGGTGGGAAGTGGGAAGGTGACGGTAAGTATCGGGAAGGTGACGGTAGGCAGTGGGAAACTAGCAGTAATCAGCGGTAAGGTGACGATAAGCTGTGGGAAGGTGACCGTAGGCAGCGGAATTTCAATGTTTACAGTCTTGCAAACTAGTTTCCTTTTTTTATCTTATCTATTTAGTTGCGCAGCGAGTTGGAAGTCTAAAGAAGAAGCCTTTGTCCAGCATTGGGCCACTATTAAAGGCTATAAAAACTATTTGGATTTAACACAATAACCTCGTTGCAATGCGCCTACAGGAAGTGTATAGCAATTTATGTTTTAGAAGAATTAAATCCATATTTTTTTATAAAGTAATGCATTTAATTAACTTCCTACAGTCCCTGAGTTCTTAGAATCCCTATGCGGGTTTCTCACTGTCTTATGGGTTTGATACTTGGATCGGCCGAGTGAGAGAACTCGCGGACTGTACCTTTAGGTAACTACCTAATTCCAAAAATGTTTAGCAAGTACCTTAACAATAAAAAAACCATGGTAGCCTAGTGGTTTGACCTGTGGTCTCTCAAGTACCTGTGAATTGAACTCGAGTAGGTGTCCTAACCCTAAGTGGCGGTCGCACGACTCCAATGTTTGTAAATCTATTCGGGCGAACTTGGTTCGTACGAACGCGCGATCAAACATTGCACTACTATTTGTTTGTACATTAAAAATGTAATATTTGCAGTGCCCCTACAGGGTTTGATCTTGTATATTGTATCTTGTGTCAAAGCAAATAAAAGTTAAGTTTGAGTTAGTTTGAACTCGAATAGGGGTCCTAACTGCCAATCGCACGACGAACACGCGATGGTCGCATCGCTTAATCCGCGTTCTATTAGGACGATGCCTTAAGTAGGTAACTGCCCATATTTAAATCATGCTTTAATAGACCACAAGCGTTAATAAGATAAATGAATAAGTTCTATTATGGGCCATAAACTTTCGTACGAATTGGAAGCTGTCTCGGATTGTGACAAGCCCGGCTGAGCGCGCACCGGTATACGAATTTGAACAAATGAGCGATCCGAAGCTGCCTTTAATTCGTACGCAGCAGCTAGAAATATCATCATAAAAATTGTGTGTAACATACCTAATGCACTTAATGATGCCTACCCGTCCCTTGAATTAAATTTGTTCGTCGATCTTACGTTTAAGTATTACGTACAGTGAACGGATATAACTATGGAAGCATTTCTGACGCTCCAAAATGACCCAACGTAAACTAGTTCGCGGTGGGCGGGGCTTGAAAACTAGTGCGGCAACGCGATCAGTGCGCAGGGCGCGCGCCTGTCAGTCGTGTCACACGGGTTTTTTATTATATAAAATCAACTTATCCATTAAAAAATGCCTTCATGTGTGGTGAGGTGGTGCAGCAATCAACAGGAATATTGTCCCAAGAGTACTGGAATCACCTTTCACGTGTAAGTACACTGTTTACTCAAAAAATCCAAAATTGCCTTTTTACTAGAGGGATGTCATTATGCATAATGTAGTACCTAGTACATTTTAATATAGCTATTTTTAAAGGACATAATATTTATTATTAAGTTGCATACAGATTTGGGTTTTAATTTCGGTTTTTCATCGGATTAACAAGTCGAAGTCGTTTCTCATTTCGCTTAATTTTAATTTTAATTTAGATTCCCACAAGACCCGAGTCGTAGAAATCGATGGAAAAAATCTGTTCAATTGGAGAAACAGGAAAATGACTGGACACCGAGCAAGAATTCAAAAATATGTTCAATTTATTTTAAAGATGAAGATTTTTATGTAGCGAAGAAGGGACACATAATGCCTTCTAAAAGCGCAGTACCAATTTGTACTGTGCGTATTTATTTGGTTTGAATGATCACGTTTTAGTTAATGTAGTGCTACTTTGTATGATTGTTTAATAGACATGTATTTTTAGATGGTGTTTTCGAGTGAAAAACCAGTATTAATAAAAATTAAAAACAAAGAAACTATTCCGGAAACTTCACAGGAAAGTCCTCAAAAACGTCCAAATTGTCATTATAATAAATTATGTACTGATATTTCTTTTATTATTTTTATCTACACCCACCTATATAATGCGTTTAGAAACCGTATCTACGTAATATCATTCGTTGCGGGTGGTAGAACCACGAGCAGGGTCCGTCCGAATCGCTACCAACATTTTAGGCTACTGTGTTTCGAAGTGGAGAGTAAACCAGCCGGTGGAATTACCGGCACATAGGTATACTATCTTAGTACTCTAAGCCGGCAACGCATCTACAATACTTCTGTGTTGCGGATGTCCATGAGCGGCGGTGATTACTTACCATCAGGTAACCCACTTGCTCGCTTGCCTTCCTTGTAATACAAAAATAAATAAATATGTAAACTACCAATAATACACTTATCGAACTAGGAGTCAAGCGCGCTGACGAAGTAGGCGAAACCGAGTGAAAATTTGGCTTACTGATTTCATACCTTTGTGCATTGGGCTGCTTTGAATCTGACTGGTCCCCTTCTGCATAACATCGTCCGTGCTTCAAAGACACACTGACAATCTGCTGACATTGCATCGAAGCCGCGAACCAATTAGCGTAAATCTGTCACGCCGAGAACCAATCGCCGGACATGTGACCCGACGCTTCTCAAATCGTTGAGCTTTTACGTACTTATTTTCAAAAAGTCGCAACTAGCGAAGCACATTCTAATACCGACCTAAATTAATTAGCATTAACCTATTTTCTTAAATGCATTGATAATTTTTATTTACGTTGCTTGTGTGTGTGTACCTCAAACCTATCTGTGTGAGTTTTTGGGCTAATAATGAACGGTAGGTTGTATGAAGAGACTGCTTCCATAGTTATATTCGTTCACCGATTACGTACGAACACTGCAGTAATAACATTACAAATTCATTCTGTACGTGTGTGCGCGCACAATTTTTTTTTTTGGAAGGCCGCCAAGTTATACCAAGTCCTAGTAGCCACACCATAAACAAAATAACTACTATAGTACCAATTCAAAACGAATTTAGCATAAAGGTTATTTCTATCGTTGAAACGTTTAATAAATATTGTATATGTAACTATTTCAAATTGCTTAACATAACGTCAGTTTTGTAAATAAGAACATTGTACATTTTTAAAATTACGCGCTTTCTATTATTTCTACTAAATTTTTATTGTTGGTTTTTACTGGCAATACTTGTTTTACGCGTTTTGTTTCTGCTACATTATATTTGTGGTAAAAACTAGGTGTACTAATTTGTTCGCTTTATTGACTATATGTTAGGTAATGACAACAAGCATTTATTTAATTTTTTAAGTTGCCTTGTTTAAAATAAGTGTTTATTTTTTTAATAAAATCTTTGATCTGTTTTTTTTTTCATACTAATGGTAACCAAACGCTACAAGGGAAAGGTCAATGAAATCAGAATTTGCACGAATCAAAATGGCCGTCTGTCTCTAATGGAGAAAGGTGTGTCGCTGTCGCGTAATATTTAGCGACTTGCAACGCAGGATATCATTGAACTTCAGTGAAAAGTTTTGGTGTTATATTACTACTGGTTCGTAACTTTGTATTGTGATTAATTAAGGTGGATTTATTATGTTTGATGTCCAGCAGCTTGGTGAGAAGGAATGGAAGCTAACCGAGGAATATGGAGGTGATTCTGCATCGCGTACGGCCTGTATCGCGAGGCCTCGCCGCGGGCGCCCGGAGGCTGCATGTTCGCCTCGCGTGGGCTTTCTCGGGCCGCGTAATTGCCTTTTATCGCGGGGCATTCGCGTTCGTTACCACCGCGCGCCGCCTGATAAGTATGTCGGTTGTGTTGCAGCGCCGTCGGCTGCCGACCGAAGCGTGGCCGGGCTTCGCCCCTCGCGTCGCGCGCGTTCGGAGCCCTCGCTCCTCCCGGGTCGCGATCGGAGACGATCAGGTAAGCCTTCGATTCACCGGAGACGGATCAATACATTGGGCCGCCATCTTGTGAAAGTATATTTAGATTTGTCTCATAATTAGGGCGTAATAAGTATATGATGGTCATTTGTAAGTTACCGGTAAGTAGGCCAAGAGTCTCAGGTACACATTGCTTCGTTATACACTCGGGATTTGTGCTAATCTTTTGCTAAAATGTGGCTGTTTTCACGTCAGTTCATACTCATCAGAAAATTACCATAACAGTCAAGACTAAACTCGTCGCAAAATAAAAGGCCCGTTTTGACATTTGTCTTTGCGACGTAACTAGTGATGTAATCATACGACTCGGTACTCGATACTCACGATAAATCGATTCAAGTTTGCATGAGTACTTGATCGATTTGAATATATCCGTGCATGGCGGGAAGAACTTGATAACTCCAAAATGGCAATTTTACAGGGCAGCGATTTTAAAGTTTGTCATTTTCTCCAAAATCCGTTTTTATCTCGAACTCATCTCTAAAGCTTGATTTATGGATAATTTTATGTAATCTTTCAAATTATGTTACGTGTTCTCGTAAATTCTGCTTATTTTGTAAGATATTAGACTTATCAATATACTACCCAGAGACTTATCAACTTATTACCCATACATTAGTGCTCAAACCAGTGAAAACATTATTTAATTTAATTCCTAAAAATCAGTTTTTCAGTGTAATTGAAATGTCTAAATTGATTTAAGAGTAATTTTAGATGGTTTTTCAAATATGGTTATGTTTATCTTTCTTACTATCTTAATATTCATAATAATTGACTTATCAACATGTTCACCGATGACTTATCAACTTATTCACCATAGAATTGGGTATCAATAATACACATTAATCGTTTGTAATAAAAAAAAATTAATAAAAATGTTCGTAATATAATTTCAATAATTTGGGAATGCAAGCGCACTTTTTGCACTACCTAATTTGAAAAAAAAAGAAAAATTAGAACGACTTCTGGGCTACGTTCAGTAACTAAAGTCGGATGAAAATCGTCCGATCATGAACACACTTACCGAACGAGTTGGGACGTTCTTCTGTCAAAAGTGTCAATTCAAAATAAATATAAAATAAATATTTGCTCCGAGACCTGAATAGAAATTCATTTTATATTTATTTTGATATTATATTTCTGATATCTTTGATATTATATTATTATATTTCTGTCCCTTTTCATCTTGAATCATTAACGTCTTCATTGAATCTCCCATTTTAAATTAAATTCACATTAAATTTAAATGTCGATGGTATGCGATTTCGTATTCGTAATAATAAGTTTATATCCCCAGCGTTCGAATTATAAATTTTGCCGCTTTTCAACTGTCAAAGTGACGTCTGGGCTTTTTTTACCCATCTATTTTATGGGGTGACCGGTGTGATCGTCCGATGATCGCACTGACTTACTGAACGGGCCAGTGCGTAGTCGGGCGTCGTCGAGTGATCAAACTGAACGCACCCCTGTTCTCATATATCTCGGGAAAAGTAGTATGTGACATCAGTATGAGACATGACACAATGTGACAAGTTATTCAATAAAGAACATATTTTTGATTTGACCCGGTCTATAAATGAGAAACTACTAAGATAACACGAGATATCATATTCCGTGCATAGCGTGAGTAACTTGATAAGTCGAAATATAACGTCAATATATTAATTGTTAACTTTATAGTGTAAGTATAAATTGACGTATCAAGTTACCAGTAGTTGAATATAAGTAGATAAAACGATATATTTATTTGTTAACGTAATAGTGTGTTAGTCGTCGCTTTGATATCTTGTTTTGTCAATTTACGTACGCTAGATCGGTTTTTGAGCATAAGTTGATGTAAGGATATATTACGATATTATATATTTTTTTGTGACTCATCGCGTATATATCTCGTTTCGTTAAATAAAATACGCAGCGTATGGATATATTCAAATACTCACGAGGCAATATCTCTAAAAGTATCGTAGATATCGAGTTGTCAATTTTTTTCCTACAAAACCAATGCTGTAGGAAGCCATTGCGACGATAAAAAAAAAAACGTGTAAGTGGAGTTATCAAGTTCTTCCCGCCATGCACGGATATATTGTAAAGTGCATTGGATTAAAGTTCTGTTTAGAAAATTTAACTTACACTGATGTTGTAGATTTTGAAATGATACAATGTTACAAAAGGTCAATTTTCATTCATTTAATATTTTTGTTACAGTAATATTCACAAAAAAAATCGATTAATTGATGTTGAAATTCAGTGAAATTCAGTAATTAATTGATTGATGAACACTAGTATTTAAATAAATAAAACCGGCCAAGTGCGAGTCGGCCTCAAAAAAATATCTTGATCGATTTATTTTTTTCTTTAACCGATTATTATTAGTCTGTGGACAATATGAAAAAATCGTTATGCACAGCACTTAGCCGAGTGGGCGGTACCCATCAATGAAAAATGTTATTACCTTCAGAACATTCGCTCGGTAAAAAATAGAGAACTTCATAGGCGTGAACTGTCAAAACGGGCCTTTTATTTTGCGACGAGTTTACCAGCGCATTCGGAAAGACCATCATTGCCAAGAAGAATGCGCCGCTAGAAACTTGGCAGTCATTTTTTAAAATTAAAATACAGTAACAATACTTCTAATAGTAAGTATTGTAAGTATTCTAATTCTAAGGCCTTTTATTTTGCGACGACTTTAGCACTTCAGACTGCCAAGTTGGTATAGTGAGTCAAACTTGTGATATTAACTGTATGCATGCCATTACGGTAGTAACAAATATCATTATTTCAAAGCAGAGAATGTCAGTTGTCAGCCCCTAAAATAAACAATTTTTTTTATCAATGATCTAAGTACTAAAATAATTAGGATTTCAACTTGTTTCTTTGGACATTAGTTCGGTTTGGGTCTTATTTGGGTCTTGGGATTTCATCAGAGTATCATCAAATTAACGGATCTATTTGAAATCACATCACTCAAAACAACCATCCCAAAGCTGTGAAAATTACACTGAATTTATCAACTAGTCAAAAGTTACTTGGAGCTTGGTAGATTAGCAGATACACAGATTTTGTCTACTTTTGAGTGATGTGCTTTAAAAAATCTAGCGTCATTCCATAATTTTAATGTTGGCTGTCTGCTTGGTTGTTCTATGTTAGTAGTTAATAGTTGTAGTAATTTAGAGTAATTAGTCTTTACTAGGCATATTTTCTCGTAGCTATTTATTTTTCCTTTGCAAATAACTAGGCGGTAGTTTGTTTACTAACACATTCATGGAGTAGTACTTCAATATCACACACATACAGTAGCGTAACTATAGGGTGGCAGGGGTGGCAAAATGCCCAGGGCCCCTAGCTCCACAGGGCCCCGAACTGGCTTGGTTTAGAGCACAGAAGGGACGTTGATGCACTTCTTTATATTGAGGAAGGAGCCCCATCTGACGAATTAGCCGGGGGCCCCAGACGTTAT
The DNA here is from genome assembly GCA_932294345.1 of Pandemis cinnamomeana. Taxonomy (NCBI): domain Eukaryota; kingdom Metazoa; phylum Arthropoda; class Insecta; order Lepidoptera; family Tortricidae; genus Pandemis; species Pandemis cinnamomeana. The sequence continues at coordinate 1,088,709 of OW028728.1, read as the reverse complement.
AGTTACGCCACTGCACACATAGTTTTGTATTAAGAAAAACAAATCGTCAGCTTACTGCCAAGTTAAAAATCAAATTTGCAACACAAGCTGTTCATTCACATTGCTAAAACTGAATTGTACAAAAATTTGGGCGCTAATTAGAGCAGTTATTATTTAGCTGACTAAATGTATTGTACAGAAGAAACTGAATGGCGTACCACTGTAACCTTTTCACTATAACTGTCATAACGACTTACCATACACATGCCTAAGTTAGTGTGCAATATGTATGGGAAAAGGTTTCGCAGAAGTAAGTCATTCAGTTTCTTCAACCATACAGTTCCAGATATTCATTATTTAAAGACTGCCATACATACTGTGGTTCCCTAAAGATTTTATTTGGATGTCTTATTTAAACCGACGAAGCTTGAGGTCTTGGGATAGATTCCTTGTAGGAAATATGTATGTATGTGTGAACTAAGTATGTTTTTCGGTATGTCCGTTGCTTAGCAACCACAGTATAAGATTAGTTTAGTGTCCGAGTGTCAAGAATAAATATTCATGATTTTTCATGGCTTTCATAAAAATTTTAAAAGTCACTATTGTACATGCATAAAAATGACCGAGATATAGGTAAGCTACCAGAGAATTGTCTCTATCTCTTTCTAGAAAAACATAATTTTAATATAGAGTTTATATGGGCGCTGTGTCAAATGATGCCACATGTCATATTGGATCTATTTCTAATCACCGGCTAATTAGTTACTTGACTTTAACTAAGAAATCTAATATATAAATAAAATAAATACTGTAATGTAACAAACCATAGCAACGAGTGACAAGTAAAGTACTCCGACTATAAAATCATGAAACATACGTACAGGGAACGTTAGTCAGACTAACATATCCAGTTGAACTGCTCCGCACTTATTTCAATACACATTGTATGGTCCGTGTGTAACCGTGCTGGCTTCCGCAGGATGTCGGGCCGCCGCAACGGGTCGGTGTCCCGCGCGGCCGAGACCGCCTCCAAGAACCGGCTGCACATGGACAGGAACCCGCAGCACTCCAGGATAACGGGTGAGTTTATTTATATTTTTATGAAAATGAAGAAGTTATTTGGAAAACAGCGCCTTCTCTCGTCTCTGGTGAGCAGTAGACGTTCCACGGGAGTTTGTTGTGTCGTACAGACACAATTCAAACAGATGACGCTTGGCGACAAAAATTCGCATAGTAACAAGGTCAAGGTCACGTGACAGGTAGAAAAATTCGAAGGCTTCTAGGTATAGTATATAATATAGCACGCGTCACGGAATGACGTTGATCCGGGTTCGATTCCCGGCCATAGCTTTACTTTTCGGATTTTTCTGTTCTAATTTGACGACCGGATGGCCCAGTGGTTAGAGAACCTGACTATGAAGCTTGAGGTCCCAGGTTCGATCCCCGGTCGGGGCAGATATTTGTATGAGAAATACGAATGTTTGGTCTCAAGTCTTGGATGTTTAATATGTATTTATCTATATAAGTATGTTTATCCGTTGTCTAGTGCCCATATTACAAGCTTTGCTTAGTTTGGGGCTAGGTCAATTTGTGTCAATTATCCCAAGATATTATTATTATTAGTTTTCAGTGTTTTACGATCGACTTATTAATCTATGGTTTATTTTATTAGTTGCCACATTTACTAGTCGCATTTTTCCGCGATTTGTTGCTTGAGCGATGGGTGAAAAATGAGACGCGAAAAATTGCTACATATAAATTATGCGTTCGCGAAATCCATCTTAACAAACCCGTGTAATATGTGTAGGGTTGCCATCTCTAAAATTTGGAAAACAGGACCAAGACGCGTGAAAACCCCGGATTTTAGAGTCCGAAAGCCGGACATGTCAACAAGGTCGTGACGGGAGGGGTGGGGAACGGTGAATATACTTGGTTCGTCGGTTGATCGTGGTGTGCGAGCATAGTGCGTGTCTCGCGGGCGGCCCAAATTTTTTTTAATTTATTTATTTTTTAAAACCCGGTCTACAAATGAAACCTTCCCCGGACGCTCCCCGGATGCCCTCTAGGACAAATCCGGGGAGACCCGGACGGATGGCAACCCTAAATTAATAATAATAATAATAATAATAATAAAGTTTTATTGACAATACACTTACAAAAACAAATTGAAGTCCCTGACTTCCGAGCTAGGTTGACACCTGTGTTACGGAAGTCAGTATCCTCTCCCATACAATCAATACATATTGCCTTATATAACTAGGTGTGTGTGTGTGTGTGTGTGTGTGTGTGTGTGTGTGTGTGTGTGTGTGTGTGTGTGTGTGTGTGTGTGTGTGTGTGTGTGTATGTTACAACGTATCCTAAGGTAACAGTGCTTCAGATTCTTCATAATTCAGTGTCAGTAACCATGATTTTAGTTTATTTTTACATTCGTGGGCAGATAGAGAATACATATTTATCATTTTATTAATTTTATTATATAAATAGATGGCCATAAACCTTTGCTGTCTTTTTGTAGTTGACCGCCGGCACTTAAAAGATAAGCAAACGTTGGTCAGTACACGTTTAGAGGCACATTTTTCTTTATCATAGGGGGTAGTCCTGTGCTGCTTAGTTACAAGTAACAATACATACAGTTGCCTTACAGTTAAGACCTGACATCTCTCATACAACAATTTGGTCGGAAATCTATACGAACTAAATGTCATAACCTTCAGCAAAGATCTTTGCGCCCTCTCCAGGATTAACATGTGCGTTTTTGTGGCACCACCCCAAACAACACTACAGTACCCGAGGACCGACTGCGCCAGTGCATAGTAAACCGCGCGTAACAGATCAAAATCCGCTGCATCTCTTAATTTCTTAAAAACCCACACCAGTTTCCTAATCCTCGTAGTTGTTAGGTCTAAATGAGACTGCCAGTTCATTTTATCATCCAACATGACGCCTAGATACTTAATACAATTTGCTTTGGTGATTTTAGTGCAAGTGCAGGCGGTGTTTAACGGCAAATTACAAGAATGCATTTTGAGGTCAGGTGTGTGCTGAGTAATTTTAGATAAAGAGAATTGCAAATAAGTGGTCTTTGAAATATTCAGCGTGAGAAGGTTTCTGGTCAGCCAGGCACCAATCACTTGGAGTCCCAATTCTGCATTATTATAGACTTCGTCCCATGTATCTCCATGGAAGATTATGGCTGTGTCATCCGCGTAAGCAAAAATTTTTCCATTTGCTAGCGATAGTTGACACAAGTCATTTATGTAAATTAAAAAGAGACTCGGTCCAAGTATGCTTCCTTGGGGTACTCCATAGACAACTGGTTCATCTCTGCTATTGTACTTTGTGTATACTTTACATGTTTGTTGTGTTCCCTGATGCTGCAATGGCATAGTTTGGTTATCTTATAACCCAGCACGCTCAGCTCTGTCCGCAGACCCGTCCAACCCGGCCGGGAGGCGCAAGGAGCTCGACAATGTGATGAAGCGCGCGCGCCAAGCCTCGCCCGGCAGCTGGGACCGCAAGCTGCTGCAGGTTGAGGAGAAGGACCCCAACAGGTACTGACAAGTTTTGCCATCGTTTGCTAAACATTTGTCAAATGCATTTTTTTTTTTTATATGAATAGGAAGGCAAACGAGCAAGTGGGTCACCTGATGGTAAGTGATCACCACTGCCCATAGACACCCGCAACCCCGGAGGGATTGCAGATGCGTTGCCAACCTAGAGGCAATGCCTCTTGTGCCCGTAATTTCCCCGGCTGTCTTACTCTCCACACCGGAACACAGCAGTGCAAGCACTGCTACTTAGCGGCAGGATTAGCGAGTAAGATGGTGGTAGCGATCCGGACGGACCTTGCACAAGGCCCTACCACCCGCAAAATCATTTGGCAAACGCTTCATTTGACAACCTTTTATTTTCTACTAAAATATTGACTTTTTGGAAAACCTATAAAACAAAGCTAACCTAACAATGTGAGCCACGCCTAAAGGTTTTCGATTTTTAAAAAAGTTTTTTTTACAATTTTTTTGGCCAATTTTACCGCCCCCTTAATTTGGCCGCCCTAAGCTGGCTTTTTCAGCTTCTGTTGTAAATTCGGCCCTGCACATCAGCATCATACTGATATTATAAATGCGAAAGTTTGTCAGTGAGTGTGTGTGTGTGTGTATGTGTGTGTAAGACAGGGTTTCCCAAACCATGGGTCGCGAGGGAATATTAAGTGGGCCCTGCCTGTAGAACGACACACCAAAAAAAATTTACTCACACTTTGTTTGTTATTTGTAAAGTCCTTTCTTCATATTGGTAACGGTTGAATTTCTTAGAGGTGCGTCCCAAGTTTGTAAACTTGTATTAGATGGGTCGTAGGCCAGACATAGGAATCATGTTATAGGCGATGAGGCTAGCAACCCATCACTATTTTGATTCCTTTTTCCACCTATACGCCCACAATCTTGCTAAACGTGGCCAGTAGGTCTTGTTACCTTAGGCTCTGTCTACCCCGTAAGGCAGTGGTTCTTAACCGGTGGTCCGCGGACCACTGGTGGTCCCTGGAAGCATCCAAAGTGGTCCGCGGGGCCAATCTAATAAATAATTAGATAAGTGACAACCAGACACAACGCGTGAATGTGCAATTCCACCCATTGGGGCCGATCGAAGCCATACGTTAGATTTTTTGTAGTCACTTAGGTGGTCCATGGCAAGACAACATTTTTGTCAAATGGTCCCTCATGTCTAAAAGGTTAAGAACCACTGCCGTAAGGGATAAAGACGTGATTTGTGTGTGTGTGTGTGTGTGTGTGTGTGTGTGTGTGTGTGTGTGTGTGTGTGTGTGCGTGTGTGCGTGTGTGTGCGTGTGTGTGTGTGTGTGTGTGTGTGTAGGCCAGACGACTTTGGGAACGCCTGGTGTAAGGCATAAAATAATGTGATTTATGTCTATGGTGTTGTGGAATCACTTGATATTTGTTACAGATGGCGGCACACGGGCTACAAGCAGTTGTACTTGGACGGGTCGCGGTCGCCCTCCCCGCGCCGCTCGCGCTCCCCGCTGCCTAACTCGCGACGCTCCCGGTCAGTACAATACAATACAATACAAATACTCTTTATTGAACACCACAAATCAGTACAAAACAATACAGAAACAAAGAACAAAGTAGACAATAGGCGAGGTCAGTACTGATTATTCGTTTAGTTTAGTAACGAAAACTATAAAGACTTCGGCTATATTGTTTGACTGCTTAGGGGGCGTCCATTAATTACGTGAGGCATTTTTAAGGATTTTTTGACCCCCCGTCCCCCCTTGGTGAGATGTCGTAAGATTTTTCTCGACCCCCTCCCCCTACCCCGATGTCACGTGAGATGTTTCAAAACTTGTACTTTGGCTATATAAAAGTATTCGATTTATTAAAAAAAACAAGACAATTTGTTTAATTATGACAAACTAGCTGTTGCCCGCAACTTCGTCTGCATATAATTCGTTTATCGCTATCCCGCGGGAATTACGCAATTTTCCGGGATAAAAAGTAGCCTATGTGTTATTCCCGACTATAATCTATCTATGTTCCAAATTTCATCCAGATCTGTCCAACCATTCTCGCGTGAAAGAGTAACAAACATCCAAACTCACAAACTTTCACATTTATAATATTAGTAGGATTAGTAGGATATAATTGTGTTACATTTTGTCATATTTTATTCAAGATACGGTTTTTATTTTCATTCAACTTAAATTTAACCTAATTTTCAAGCAGTTTTACTCCATTTTCTGCTAAAAAAAATTACGTGATATTTGCCAAGACCCCCCTCTCCCCCAAGTCAGATTTAGTAAGATTCGGCTCGAGTACAGTCAAAAGAAGGTTGTATTAAAAAAACAATTTTTTGACAGAAACTTTGTCCTTCAGAGGTATTGGAACTGTAATGTTGAATATTCCGTGTTGTCGCAGATCGCCGCTGCCGCTCTCGCGGCGCTCGCGCTCCCCGGTGCGGCGCTCGCGCTCGCCGCTGCCGCGCCGCGACTCCCGCGCACGCTCGCCGCGCCGCAGCCCTAGGCGGTCACCCAGGTACCCACAATGTTGAGGTTGAGACGTTGCAAAGAGAAATTGTACAAACTTGTACCTATGAGGTCTCAATGAAAGTCGGTTTTAAATGTGAATTTACTATATTATTATCACTATCTCTTTCTTACAAGTGCAATAGAAGAGCTTAACCAACGCTTACAATTCTCATTCATACAAATTTCTGTGTTGATATTCACTTTACTAAAACGCCCTATCTATAGCATGTTGTATTCGGGGGCAGCGCCATCTCTCGGTGAGCGCGGAACTACATTTGAACAATCTATAGATTATGCAGAAATGTTTAAGGAAATTTCCACTTCCTGGCCAGGGGAAGACTTATTGTATTCAACTCAAAATTAAAAAACCATGTTGGTTTGTTATTCTCGTGGCCTCAACTTCGTTTATAATGTGGCAGACGGGAGTGATATTAAGGCCCCTTCCTCACTTGGCGGTGCGGTATCGGTATGCGGTATTTTATACGTTACCGCCAGCTTACTAATGTCGGCCAGAACTCCGCACTAGGCGGTATACTGTCGGTATGCTTTCGGTATAAAACAGTAGAATTTTGCAGAAACGTATGTGCTGTCGCGAGATAATGTCGTCGTCAGATGAAGATACTTTAGCGTGTTACATGTATATCCTTTCTAGAATATTCAGGAAGCTTATCCCTACTAATATTATAAATGTGAAAATAACTCTGTCTGTCTGTCTGTTACCTTTTCACGCTTAAACCGTTCGACCGATTTAGTTGAAATTTGGTATATAGATAGTTTGAGTCTCGAGGAAGGACATAGGATAGTTTCTGTCCCGGAAAATTGCATAGTTCCCGCGGGATAGCGATAAGCGAATTCTGGGCAGACGAAGTCACGGGCAACAGCTAGTAATTATATAAAAGTGGATATTTTTCCACTTCGGCGACTAAAATAATACAAGTGGTTCTTTCCGCCGCCATTTTGGTCGCTAAATCACACGCAGTAAGCGCTCGCCATACAGGCTTTTACTGGCTGTCCGCGCCGCGATGCGGTATACTGCACGCTTACCGCCCCGCTCCCGCGCAGCCCGCGCCAATCAGGAAGCATGCATTGAAATATAGGCACTCTGTAACGAATCGGTAAAAAAAATACCGAGCGTTCTTTACTGCACCGATACCGCACCGCCAAGTGAGGAAGGGGCCTAAGTGGTCTCGCTGGCGCTCTCTGTTGTAGCAGTACTCGGGCAGCAATAGAGTGTATTGTTGTGTGTGCAGACGCAGCCCGGCGGTGGCGCCCCCGCGGCGGCGCTCCCCGCGGCCGCGCTCGCCGCCGCCCCGCGCGCGCTCCCCCCCGCGCCGCGCCGCCCGCCCGCGCGCCGCGCCGCCGCGCCCGCCCTCGCCGCCCGAGCCCCGCAAGGTACGCCGCACTCACACGCACACACACACACACACACACACACACACGCACAGACACGTACGCACGCACGCACGTGCGCGCGCACACAGCGTCATATAGTCCCCAGCATCCAAATCTGCCAAATAGTCAGTACACAAGAGAAATAGTATGGTGTATGAAACTTTTTGGTCACCTTGGGATACTTCCAAACTATATGATGCTGTCTGTGTGTGTACTGTACACAATACATGTTTGAGAGAAAATGACTACTACTCAAAACCAGTACAATCAAATATTCCGGTCTTTACAGTAAATAAGTAAGTAAAATAATACAAAGCTCTATAACAAAAACGTAATAGAAACAAAGAGTAGATGTTCCACGGGAGCTTGTAATTAGTGTCCGACCGAAGTTTCGATTTCGGCCAAAAAAGTGATTTCGGCCGAAGTTTCGGTTTCGGCCAGAATCCGGCCGAAACCTTCGGCCGGGCCGAAATTACTTCGCGGCCTCTCGCGGCTCTCGCATCGGGAGCATTCGGCTTAATTCGGGCGCGTAAAGTAAAAGTACAAATTGAAATATGTACTCTAAGCTCCAGGAAGGACTACAAAATAGTCCGAAACATGTCGAGCATCACTCGACTTTTTATACGTGAGTTATCCGTTTGTGTAATTATGATTAGTCTCACGGTAGTTTCATGTACCTATATCTATTTTCATTAAAAATAATCGTTTTTTATTTTGTTTAACAAAAAAAGAAACGTTCTCAAATAAGAAATCCTTGCAATAACCTTTTCCTTACGATTTGTACAGTAATTTTGAATATTTTGATACGTCTTCAAAAATTTCGGTTTCGGTTTCGGTTTCGGCCGAAATCAGAAAAAAACCGAATATTCGGTTTCGGTTTCGGTTTCGGCTAAAAATCGTGTTTCGGTCGGACACTACTTGTAATTGTGTCGTACAGACGCATCATTCAAACAGATGACGCTTGGCGACGAAAATTCGCATAGTAACAAGGTCACGTGACAGCTAGTAACGTAGCTTACTCACCTGCTATGGGTGGTGTAGAGTAGCACGCGTCACAGAATGACGAGGATCCGGGCTCGATTCCCGGCCATAGCTTTACATTTGGGATTTTTCTGTGTTCAAATTTTCAGTGTTGTTCAGAATTGTTTTTTTTTCGTCTTCTCTACAGTCTTCCGGTTCGGGGTCATCAGTGAGCAGCTGCTCGGACGAGTCCTGTTCGGTGTGCTCCGCCAAGAACAAGAAGGGGCCTCCGCCGCCGGGACCGAAAGGGGCCAAGCCACCGTAAGTAACAGTCTGAAGTATCTTAAAATTAGAGGAAACAATCAATATCCGATTTATCTTGTCCGATCTCAAAAATACGATTGCAGATATTTTTGTAAAAATACTTTTAAACTTTGTTTGACCTAACAACCCGTTTTTTTGGCAGAATGAAGCATTAAATGTTTGCCACAAAAATGCATAAAATGTTAGCTGTCTTTGTCACAACTACCTTATAACTTTACATTCTTGCTTAATTTGTAATGGTAGAATAGTTATGGAAATAAATAAATCTACCAACTTTAGGAAACAAGAGCAAATTCAAAGTATAAAACTATGAAATATGCAAAGGATACTTATAAAAAAAAAATTGTGTCAGTATACAACAATGGCTCGAACAATAGCCCCAACAAAATCGTCGTGAAAATTAGCCCAGCATTGTCACCCATTTGAATGCTGATGTGATGTTTGTATTCCAGGCCGGGTCCTCGCGCCGTGTCCCCCAACCGGGCCAAGAGGCCGCCGCAGTCCTCGGCGCGCGCCGTGCAGCCCACCAGGGAGCTGCTGAAGGCGCGCGAGGCCAGCAAGCGGACCAGGGAGGAGAAGGTATGTGTACACATAGCAAAGCTATTCGGTAAGCAGGATAGATACGGCGCGAGCGTGCGTAGGTGCTTACCTGATTATATTGCCGTGTGTACCATGCCAGGGAAGAGTAATGGAAGTAGACTTGCAAGTACAGATGTGTAAAAATTGTTCCCATCGTGAAGATGTCCACTGTTGAACAGAGGCGTCCCCCTGCACACCGTTGAGCGTGGAATAAATAATGAATACAATCGGTACCAGTGGCGTAACTATAGCGTCTGAGGCCCGCGGCAAATTCGTCAGATGGGGCTCCTTCCTCAATATAAAGAAGTGCATCAGCGTCCCTTCTGTGCTCTAAACCGAGCCAGTTCGGGGCCCTCTAGAGCTAGGAGCCCAGCATTTTACCACCCCTGCCACCCTATAATTACGTCAGCCGATGCGAGCTATGGGCGCATCCATACTGGCCTCGGCCGCTCTGCCGAGCGCCTGCCACTTTATCCCCACTCCGCGGCCGGCTGCAGTGCGGCATGCGATAGTTTAACGAAGGTTTCACTTAAAAAAGTAAATGTTATTGTATCTCAGGTCCTGGAATGGCAGCGCACCCAGATGGCGGTGAACCGCCCCGCAGCAGCGGCGGCTCCCATCCCGCCGCAGCACATCAAGCGCGAGGGCGAGCGCCGCCGCCGCGGGGTGTCGCCCGCCGCCATCGCCGCCGCGCTCAACGACAGCGACAGCGACAGCGAGTCCGACGCCAGCAGCGAGCAGCCGCTCAGGTACGCCGGCACTACACGCGGCGTGTCGCCCGCCGCCATCGCCGCCGCGCTCAACGACAGCGACAGCGACAGCGAGTCCGACGCCAGCAGCGAGCAGCCGCTCAGGTACGCCGGCACTACACGCGGCGTGTCGCCCGCCGCCATCGCCGCCGCGCTCAACGACAGCGACAGCGACAGCGAGTCCGACGCCAGCAGCGAGCAGCCGCTCAGGTACGCCGGCACTACACGCGGCGTGTCGCCCGCCGCCATCGCCGCCGCGCTCAACGACAGCGACAGCGACAGCGAGTCCGACGCCAGCAGCGAGCAGCCGCTCAGGTACGCCGGCACTACACGCGGCGTGTCGCCCGCCGCCATCGCCGCCGCGCTCAACGACAGCGACAGCGACAGCGAGTCCGACGCCAGCAGCGAGCAGCCGCTCAGGTACGCCGGCACTACACGCGGCGTGTCGCCCGCCGCCATCGCCGCCGCGCTCAACGACAGCGACAGCGACAGCGAGTCCGACGCCAGCAGCGAGCAGCCGCTCAGGTACGCCGGCACTACACGCGGCGTGTCGCCCGCCGCCATCGCCGCCGCGCTCAACGACAGCGACAGCGACAGCGAGTCCGACGCCAGCAGCGAGCAGCCGCTCAGGTACGCCGGCACTACACGCGGCGTGTCGCCCGCCGCCATCGCCGCCGCGCTCAACGACAGCGACAGCGACAGCGAGTCCGACGCCAGCAGCGAGCAGCCGCTCAGGTACGCCGGCACTACACGCGGCGTGTCGCCCGCCGCCATCGCCGCCGCGCTCAACGACAGCGACAGCGACAGCGAGTCCGACGCCAGCAGCGAGCAGCCGCTCAGGTACGCCGGCACTACACGCGGCGTGTCGCCCGCCGCCATCGCCGCCGCGCTCAACGACAGCGACAGCGACAGCGAGTCCGACGCCAGCAGCGAGCAGCCGCTCAGGTACGCCGGCACTACACGCGGCGTGTCGCCCGCCGCCATCGCCGCCGCGCTCAACGACAGCGACAGCGACAGCGAGTCCGACGCCAGCAGCGAGCAGCCGCTCAGGTACGCCGGCACTACACGCGGCGTGTCGCCCGCCGCCATCGCCGCCGCGCTCAACGACAGCGACAGCGACAGCGAGTCCGACGCCAGCAGCGAGCAGCCGCTCAGGTACGCCGGCACTACACGCGGCGTGTCGCCCGCCGCCATCGCCGCCGCGCTCAACGACAGCGACAGCGACAGCGAGTCCGACGCCAGCAGCGAGCAGCCGCTCAGGTACGCCGGCACTACACGCGGCGTGTCGCCCGCCGCCATCGCCGCCGCGCTCAACGACAGCGACAGCGACAGCGAGTCCGACGCCAGCAGCGAGCAGCCGCTCAGGTACGCCGGCACTACACGCGGCGTGTCGCCCGCCGCCATCGCCGCCGCGCTCAACGACAGCGACAGCGACAGCGAGTCCGACGCCAGCAGCGAGCAGCCGCTCAGGTACGCCGGCACTACACGCGGCGTGTCGCCCGCCGCCATCGCCGCCGCGCTCAACGACAGCGACAGCGACAGCGAGTCCGACGCCAGCAGCGAGCAGCCGCTCAGGTACGCCGGCACTACACGCGGCGTGTCGCCCGCCGCCATCGCCGCCGCGCTCAACGACAGCGACAGCGACAGCGAGTCCGACGCCAGCAGCGAGCAGCCGCTCAGGTACGCCGGCACTACACGCGGCGTGTCGCCCGCCGCCATCGCCGCCGCGCTCAACGACAGCGACAGCGACAGCGAGTCCGACGCCAGCAGCGAGCAGCCGCTCAGGTACGCCGGCACTACACGCGGCGTGTCGCCCGCCGCCATCGCCGCCGCGCTCAACGACAGCGACAGCGACAGCGAGTCCGACGCCAGCAGCGAGCAGCCGCTCAGGTACGCCGGCACTACACGCGGCGTGTCGCCCGCCGCCATCGCCGCCGCGCTCAACGACAGCGACAGCGACAGCGAGTCCGACGCCAGCAGCGAGCAGCCGCTCAGGTACGCCGGCACTATACAAGTCCCCGTGGGAACTATTCCAGCCCAAACCCTCTCATTCGAAGAGGAGACCTGTCCCCAACGGTGACGGTGGTGCTGGCAGAAAATCAGTGCTGCATGTGTCGGCTACCGTTTCACTTTTGCGAAGACACTGTCCGTGTCTTTTGGTTTAGTGTGGTCTTTCAATAATGTAACATTATTTGTTGATGGTGCAGACTGACGCTGTCGGAGCGCTTCGGCAAGATGGCGCAGTGGTCGGCGGACAGGAGCGCGCGGCTGGAGAACATGCGCATCACGCGCCGCGACAGCGCGCTGCACGTGCGCATCGAGCCCGAGCCCGCGGCGCAGCCCTACCCGTGAGTACTGCGCTGCTTAGCGGCAGCGGGACACGCGCGTGGCAATCATTCCAAACGTGGCTTTCTAGGTCTTTCTGCCAAATTTGCGGCGCATTCTTCTTGGCAATGATGGTCTTTCCGAATGCGCTGGTAGTTTCAAAAAGACATGCAAAAGAGCCCTTGGCGGCCATTTTGCAAAAAAATGTTTTTGATTTTATTACCTTAGGCTCTTGTCTACCTCGTAAGGGATAAAGACGTGATTTTTGTACGTATGTAATTGATTTATTTTGCTGAGGTGTGTATGTTTAACGTGTGTTTGTGTGCCAGCGGGCTGGACCCGGCGCCGGTGGGCAGCTACCCGGAGGAGCTGCTGGCCGTGGCGCCCGGCGGCCTGCCCTCGTGGGACGACGTGCGCGTGCGCTACGACTACTACAAGAAGCGCGGCTACCTGCGCGGTGAGGGCACGGCATTGGCTCTTTACTATTTTGTACACATACGAACTACCCACATACCCACTCGCATCCTCCCCCCCCACTCGCACTCATTCTCCTTTCGAACTCCCCCACTGGCACCCATCCTCCATTTGAACTCTCCCCCACTGGCACCCATCCCCCCACTCGCACCCATCCTCCATTCGAACCCTCCCCCGCCACTGGCACCCATCCCCCCACTCGCACCCATCCTCCATTCGAACCCTCCCCCGCCACTGGCACCCATCCCCCCACTCGCACCCATCCTCTATTCGAACCCTCCCCCGCCACTGGCACCCATCCCCCCACTCGCACCCATCCTCCATTCGAACCCTCCCCCGCCACTGGCACCCATCCCCCTACTCGCACCCATCCTTCATTCGTAGCCTCCCCCCCACTCGCACCCAACCCCACTTGCATCCATCCCCTATTTGAACCCTCCCCCCACTGGCACCCATCCCCCACTCGCACCCATCCCCTATTCGAACCCTCCCACCACTGACACCCATCCCCCCTCTCGCACCCATCCTCCATTCGAAAACTCCCCCACTGGCACCCATCTTTCATTCGCACCCATCCCCCTACTCGCACCCATCCCCCCACTCGCACCCATCCTTGCTCACACACTCGCATTCAATCAAACGAATAAATAATGGCAAGTAATAACATTCATTGAGCGACTTGGTTGTTCCCCGGCAGGCCTGACGCTGGGCGACTACGTGAAGTGGGAGGAGTGGTGGTACAAGTACCAGGAGTGGCTGAAGAGGGAGCGCGCCTACGAGCGCTGGGCCGAGGGCGAGGCCGGCTCCAACAGCGGGAACGTATGTACTTCTTCTCTTTCTCTTCTTTACACCTAGTCCAAGTTCCACTCCTACTCCACGGAACGATGCCAAGTCAATTTTACGCGATCTTGTTCCCGCTTTCCCAGTAGCCTCCGGTTCGAGGCCGCTTTGGAGAATAAGGCGATAGGTTCTCTGCGAATTGGCATGGTTCAAATGGACTATTTCAAGCAACTAATTTGAATATTATGCTTTTACGTAGCTTTGTTAATTAATAATTTTTTTTTTCTCTGTTTGATAGTTCGTGAATTTAGACAGAATCCCAATCGCCTTCGTTCAGCCATTTAAAAAAAAACGGCTTTGTCTATGCTTTTGTCGTTGTTGGTTTTCCTCGAAATGGTTTTCGAATTGGAGCATACTAAAAAAAATGAACAATGCCAATTTTAAGCGATCTTGTTCCCGCTTTCCGAGTAGCCTCCGGTTCGAGGCCGCTTTGGAGAATAAGGCGACAGGTTCCCTGCGAATTATGGCTTCCACTTTGGTGATTGGATCTCTTTCTTGACTGTTACTCGCCTGGTGGTTCTCTATAAGTGGTCACTGAAGACGTATGTGGTTCTGTTGCAGGTCCGCCGCGAGAGGCGACGCCGGGGCGGCCGTCACCGGCGCAGCTGAGGGCGCGCCGCCCCCGCGGCCGTCCTCGCTGTGGACCTGGCCGCGGGGGCGGCGCCCGAGCGCGACTAGCTCGGCGCCCCCGCCACGCCCGCACGCTGTGAGTACAAAAATATTTTTAAAATTACTTTTTTTTTTATATATGAATAAGAAGGCAAACGAGCAAGTGGATCACCTGATGGTAAATGATCACCACTGCCCATAGACACCCGCAACCCCAGAGGGATTGCAGATGCGTTGCCAACCTAGCGGACTAAGATGAAATGCCTCTTGTGCCCGTAATTTCCCCGGCTGTCTTACTCTCCACACCGGAACACAGCAGTGCAAGCACTGCTACTTAGCGGCAGGATTAGCGAGTAAGATGGTGGTAGCTATCCGGATGGACCTTGCACAAGGCCCTGCCACCCGCAATTCCAATTGCAATTGATTTTTATTACTATAAAAATTACTGAGATATAAGCTATCAAAGAATTCGTCTCATTTCTTTCTAGAAAAAATGTTTTTTATCTACTTTTGTGAATGTCATTGATGAGGTTTTTTATTCTTTTTTTATATATATATATATTTTTTGTCACCAGGCAAGCTGCCAGTTGGTGGTTAATCAGAAATCCAGTTGTGCTACGGGTGTTTTAAAGTTTTATGGACAAATACATGTGCAGTGTTTACTAATATTAAATATTAAAGGGATTGGTCAGCTTTTTCTTGTCGCTCGTTGCTATGGTTACGTGATAGCGTCTTATAAATCGATGAACGCGGCTGCACTCACGAAAAAGCGAGACTGCGTTACGTTCCGCGTGACATCAGTGTGCAAGCGAGAGCGCGGAACAAGCGATAGAGAGGCACGATCGGCCCAAGCGTCGGCTTGTGATACATTTGTCTCTTTGACTTTAAACAATCCGATTTATGGTCAGAGAATCGCGCCTGCAATATAATTCGGCCGTCAAAAGGCCCTTCGTGTTCTGTTACTTAGAATACAATGACATTTACGACAATGTTTGAGGAAGAGTATTTGTATTGTATTGTAAAACGGCAAGAAATAGTCGATCCAACCAAATACTAACATGTTTTATTGTTAAGACATTTATATTTTTAATTATGAAACTTTAATTGCAATTTTAAAAGCGTTAAAGCTAGAATTCTGAGCAAAGCGGCTCTGGCTGCGGCAGTGACGCTCGGATGTTCATACATTTTCATACAGCATAAAGGAGCGAGCACACCGCTGCGTATACGCGGTGACGTGTCGCATGCGTCACGTTCTCACCGTTTCTTCATACATTTTGTTGCGCAAACGCACTGGTGTGGGCGGACCTTGCTATCGCACTGTCGCAGCTAAGGTAGACTGCTCAAAAGTCTAGCTTCTTTAAGCTTTCTTAGCGGTTTGATCCATAGATGTAGTTAGATTAGATCGGCGTTAAAATAATAGAGGCGAGACCGAAAAATATGACAGCTGACGACATAATCTAAATATATATGACTCAAAGGTGACTGACTGACATTGTGATCTATCCAGTGGCGGACTAACAGGGGGGCGGAAGGGGCGACCCGCCCCGGGCCCCCGGTCTTTGGGGGGCCCCAAATGCCTCCGCGTTCTCCTGATCAAATTCTAAACAAGACTTTAAAAATGTGCTTAGTAGTTAGTACCGACATAATGTCATCAAGATCAAAACACTACAGCCATCTAGAATTTTCACGCAGTACTAATGTTCTTTTAACTTTGCTGAACGCGTCCAATACGCTGAGGGAGGGGATTCCCATCTCTGTGTACGGACAAAACTACATATTTTTTCGGGGGCCTCTTTTAGTTTTGTCGCTCCGGGCCTCTGACGGGCTTAGTCCGCCACTGGATCTATCAACGCACAGCCCAAACCACTGGACGGATCGGGCTGAAATTTGGCATGCAGATAGATGTTATGACGTAGGCATCCTCTAAGAAAGGATTTTGATCAATTCTACCCCCAAGGGGATAAAATAGGGGATGAAAGTTTGTATGAAACTTTGTCAATTTTAAACCGATCGGGCTGAGACTGCATGCATACTATACTTCTTAACGCGAGCGAAGCCGCGGGCAAAAGCTAGTTACAGGGGCGCCGGCTCCGTGGGTGCTCGGGGGCTCGAGCACCCATGAGAAATAAACAGTGGGTGCCGAGCACCCCTGAGAATAGACATCACGAAACAGATCAGTAATCGCCTTTTAGGGATAGGTGTTTATTCATTAACTGACGACCCGTTTTCGAGTCATCAAATAAGCATGAGCACCCACGAGGTTTTCTAAAAGTCGGCGCCCCTGGCTAGTTACATATAAACGGCTCATACATACGCGACTTACACATATACGCGTGATATATTATTTTCGCATTGCCGATTTATTCTTTCTGTATATCTATGGATTAATGTTGCGTCGAGCAAAAAATTTATAGCAATTTTATTTTGAAATTTGCGCAAAATTTCATGTGAAATTTACCTTGAGCTTATCTACTTCAGTTAGACGGAGTCGGGAGTCCGTATATGTGTCACTAGTTAGTATACTAGGATATAATTGTTAACGAAGCAGCTGTAAGTAGCTTGCCCCTGTGCGCATTAACTGTACTCAGAGACGTCAATTAACATTTTTTTTAAGTCTTCTTTTTCTAATAAGGCCCCATCGATGCGATGATTTCGCCAATTTCAAAGTAATAAATACCGTCAATTATTTTGTGACAAAAATGTCGGCAACGTTGTACGCTAACACGGTCAAAAGACCCCCCTGTCGGGCTCTTAGCCAACGGATAATGATATCCTTCAGAATCTGCCAGGAAATCATTAACCTTTGCCCAGGGTGCACCGGACCAAGCACTGCTCTTCCCCTCGGACGGATCCAAAAACGAACCGCAGCTCTTGACCACACGCGGAGGTAACCCGGCTCGCACCCCATTTTTTAAGTCGGAGCATTGAGTCCCTGACAGTTTAGTAAATCATGAGCCTATAGCAGTTAGCGGATGATCCGTATGGATCGCCACCTCCATCTTACTCGCTCCTGCCTTGCGCTGTTCCGGCGAGGAGACAGACTGACATTAGTGGAACATGTATTGTTTCTTTGTCTTAGAGCTGGCAATATGTCTTCTGTCTATGCTCTGGTGTTGCCAACTTTTAATCTATCTAGCTAGTTTACCTTTCATTTGCCCGCTGTACTTAGTATGTTAATATATATTCTAAATTGCACCACCTGCTCAGATCTGTTCTCCAGTCCATTTTGGTTGCCTGGGCGATCGCTCTGTAGCGATAAGGCCGCCTATTGTTACCTTGTAATATTCTGTATACCTTTTTCTGTTTTGGTTATATGTGGTGTTCAATAAAGAGTTATTGTATTCTGGAATCTTTAGTCGCCACTGTCACAGTAAATAAATAGAGTATGGAAACTAGGCTTGTTTTTTGAAATAAATACCTACGCTCCAATAGAGCGTAAGGGTTGTCGATTTCAGCCATTACAAGTCCACTGCTGGACATAGGCCTCTCCTTTAGATCTCCAATAAGACCGGTTGGAAGCGGCTTGCATCCAGCGCGATCCTCCGATCTTAATGAGGTCAGCGGTCCACCTTGTGGGTGGACGCCCCACGCCACGCTGCGCTTGCCGGTGCGTGGTCTCCACTCGAGGACCTTTCGACCCCATCGGCCATCCGTCCTCCGTGCTATGTGCCCTGCCCACCGCCATTTCAACTTGCTAATCCGCTGGGCTGTCGGTAACCTTGGTTCTTCTACGGATCTCCTCATTTCTGATTCGATCTCGCGGAGAGACTCCCAGCATAGCCCTCTCCATAGCTCGTTGGGCTACTTTGAGCTTGTTCATTTTTAGTAAAATTGAAAAGCTTTTTGTTTAGTTAGCGCTATCTCAGCTAGTAAGGCTTGTGTCACTAGTTCACAAGATTAATGAGAGCTGTGATTGTCTTCTATGCTACTCGTATTTCAAATTCAGCACAATTCTTCACCACTTTCCGTGCTGTGTACGGTCAAGTGCAAAAATAAGTATCGATACGAACTTGTCAAAAATATGTTCCACGACCTTATTACGCCGATGTAAGAGCGTATGGTACTTATTTTTGAAACTTTGACTAGATACATATTATTACACTTGACTGTACAGTAATCTTAATTGGGTTATAATTGGCGTCTCTTGAGTGCAGTGGTTGAACTGTTTTGTATTAAAACGGTACAGGCTTTTAACATATGATTATATTTGTATTAAATTATTATAATAATAGATTTAGCGTAAGTTTATACATGTAGATATGGTTGTCTATGCGATTGTGTCAAGTTTTTTTTTTTGCATTTGCTTATTCCGAAACCTAAATGATTTACAGAAGCGTGCTTTGAATTAAATTGAAATGCTGTAAAATTAAAGCTATTTTTTTTGCGAAGCATAGACAACGATTTTACTTAATGATCAAAAAAAATATATAAGTACACTTGTACATATAGAAGTATGATAATCTCAAATATATGATAGATATATGTCTTATATATAAGGTTTTAAAGTATAGTTTATGTGATGTAGTATAGTCGGGGTACTCGAAGCAAATCTTGTTGCTATCGACTTTACAGTAATTAAGATTGTCAAATCAAGAAGTATACATTCGTGATACATTTGTAGATGTTCCACGGGAGTTTGTAATTGTGTCGTATAGACACATCATTCGAACACACGACGCTTAGCGATAAAAATTCGCATGGTAACAAGGTCACGTGACAGCTAGTAACAGAGAAAAATTCGAAGGCTTACCCACCTGCTATGGGTGGTGTAGGGTGCACGCGTCACGGAACGACGAGGATCCGGGTTCGAATCCCGGCCATAGCTTTGCTTTTCGGATTTTTCTATGTGTTCTTATTTGTCTTATTCGAATCTGATCTGTCAACTACAATAATCATAGTACTGGAGATCAAAATAAAGGGGCCACTTTCCGTAGAAAGTTGTATAAAGAGCAGTTTTTTTGGTCTCGAGTATATTTTATATGTAACAATTTTTAGATCAAAATCTTGTATTTATTCTGCAGTAAATCAGCTAGTTATTTTGATTGAAATCTCCTGTTAATATTCTTTATCGTAATTTTGAGTGTAAAATTAACCTTTTCAACGCCAACGACAAGACGTCTATTACTTCAATGCAAAAGCAACCTTCGTACAATTGGGTTTAGGTTCAACTTGGCATCGTATTTGACGTGGCGGGGAAAAAGTTACCAATACATATCAACATATTTGTCGAGCATCACTACATAGTATAAAAACAAAGTCGCTTTCAGCTGTCTGTCTGTCTCTATGCATGCTTAGATATTTAAATTACGCAACGGATTTTGATGCGGTTTTTTTTTTATAGATAGTGATTCAAGAGGAAGGTTTATATGTATAATTCTACGCGGAGGAAGTCGCGGGCAGAAGCTAGTTGTTATAATGAAAAACAATACAGAGGTTTTCAGTCTTAACTGCTGAAGTAACTTTCATGTTAGCGTTAATACTTTTGGGTGACGTTCAGATTTGAATAGGACTATGTTTGTCAAAATGTAAATAAAATGCTGTCCTTTTTAGAATATTGACAAAATTATGAATAAAAGTCGAGAGAAACTTGCTGTATTTCTTTGAATGGGTGCCTGTTAGGGATTGCAATCCAGCGGCGTTTTCAATCCAGCGGAATTTTTGCTGGATTGACCTGAATCCAGCTGGATCCAGCGCGGATCCAGCAAAACGTGGAACGAAAATAAAAAGACGACATTTTTAAGACTTTTTTTATTAATTTGTACTTCTTACGATAATCTTTGAAATCTTCCACTCATTTGGTGATATCTTATATTAATTTGCTTTTGTAGGTATTTCGGGTTTCAAATTGCGTTCAAACTTCCTTTTGTTTATTTCCGATATTTTGGCGCTATTGCAAGCACCGCACCGTGGTTACGGGAGGACTAATAGTTTGAACGCGTTTTTGAACTGGAAAAACCTATAAAAACCTATCTTTATACACATGGCACAGCTTTTTTCTAATCAAAATTGCGCATTTTATCAATCTTGTTTAATAGCAACAATACTCACACACATATACACACACACAAAGTTCTAAATAACTAAATAGTCCACTGTAGGATATGTACCTACTTCCTGCAATTAAAGGTAGGTAATAAAATAAGATCGGTTTAAATAAGAAAACAAAAACAAAAATATTTCGCGATGTGTTGACGAACCTCACCAAACGTGTCTTCCTTTTCCTTCTTCGAGAAAGTAAGAGACATGAATCAAATCAACATTAATATTAAAATTAAAAATAAACATTTTACTTTACTTACCAATTACCATTCAGTCTCTCAAACAACAACCAACACGCACTTCATATGCACTTTAGTGACACAAAGACACTTTCTATCGAGACGAGAGCAGTTATTCAACTCATCAACTGTCTTTGATTTATAAAATAAACAAACATAAGCGGTAGGTACAGTTGGTAAGGGGGAAAGGGGGCGGGCGGCGTTGCCTTTCATGCGGCACGCACGTGCTATGGTGACAGAACGGCAACGTTGCCGCGCCGATTCGAAAATGGCGGCAACTCAAAACTAAACAATAGAAATTGATACGTTTGCGGATCCGCATCGCTGGATCAAGATGTATGCTGGATCCAGCATGTTTAAAAAGGCGCTGGATCCAGCTGGATTGCTGTATGCTGGATCCAGCAATTGCAACCCCTAAGTGCCTGTGTCCCATGATTTACATTGGTTAGAAAATTTACTAGATATTCTTTTTGTTGGATTTGGAGATGAGTAGAATCAACGCTACTGATTCTTTTACGTGAAAACATGTGTCCTCGTGTCAGTTCAGTTAATAATATAGCCCCTTTTATCCCGTTTCGCTACAATTTCAGTTACTTAACATACATGTATGTATGGAGGTAACAAAACGAAAGCTACCTACTATTTAAATCGGGTATTTTTTCAAAAACGAGAAACGATAGGATAGTTAAACCTGTAGTTACCGGTAAACTGTAGTAAACCGGTAGTTAAAATACATAAAGTTTAAAATGTATAATGGGTTAAATTTTAACCCATTATACATTTTAAAATTTATGTATTCTGATCCGCTCCCGAAACAACGCACAATTTTCAAAATCTGATTAAAAAATCTAGTCGTTTTTTATTCCCATAGTGGCTATTGCTAACTGTCTTATGTTAAATAAGACTGATAAACTGGAAATAGGGATTTCACCAACTCGACAATTGTCAGCGACACCGACATGCGACAATTCGAAATGCCAACAAGCAAATATGAAGCGAACCGGCGTAAACTCGTAATGTGTATACAGTGCCGGCGTAAGGGGGGGGGGGCGCGATGGGGTGACGGCCCGGGGCGCCAAATTTGGGGGGCGCTGAGGTCTGGGGCCTCGGCCTCCTGCCTCACCGGCTGTGTACCCTCAATACTGTCCTTAAGTGGGCGCCTAAATATTACTGCCGGGGTGTCAGTGGCCCTAACGCCGCTGCTGTGTGTAAACTTGTAATGTGAACAGAATTGTGACATGTCGCTAACATTGTCGTGTTTGTGGAAATAGGGGCGTGGAATTCTGGATCGATCAATTTTTTCTTGTTCGTCGCTATGGTTACGATGTTCACACTTAAAAACGCGGGTTTATAACGTTAAAATTTGCCAAACATCATTTTTGTGGTATCTAAGCCCATTCCATCTACAAAGCATGTTAGTATAATGTGACATTTCTAAACAATTGTACTAAGGTGCATTGGGGGAAATTTCGAAAATCTTGGATGTCCACTAAACGGGGAGCCAAAGACATCGGAGCTTCTATGTAAGCGTTATTCTTCTTTTGATTGTGGCGTTACAAGTCGTTTTAGCGACGACAACTTCGCCAATGTCGGTAAAAAAAATTAATTATAAAATCTTGTGACAAAATGTCGGCAACGTTGTACGGTAACACGGTCAAAGACCCCCCTACCCCCCTGTCGGGCTCTTAGCCATCGGTCAATGATATCCCTCAGATACGGCCAGGAAATCATTAGCCGTTGCCTAGGGTGCACCGGAGTAATTGTTCCCCTTTTAGTAGATATCCAAGAGTTTCGAAATTCACCCAATTCCGAATTTACCCCAATGCACTATTCTGTTTTTTTCTCCTGACACAGAATAACAAGAAATAGTTGATCTAACATATACTTTTTAATTCAGTACATATGTTCCGTAAATGTTTGAGGGCATATTCATGCAATAGCACAAATTGTGTAATGTACCTATGGCTAATTTAGTTGATATCATGTCTATATGTTATTAAATAAAATTATTTAAAGACAGTTTTGGTAAATAATTTCTTCGCCCTGACAGCCTTAGCTATTTTAGACGTTACTAAATAAATATGGAAACATTGGATTGGATACTTCTGGACAAAAAGGAAGAAGCTGTGTGTTTATTACCTAACTCGCTCGCAATCGCCTTGATATAGCAGAGAAACACATTACACCCGTGCGAAGCCGGGGCGCATCGCTAGTCTATTAGACTACAGGCCCACATACAAAAAATGTGGGTCATATGAACCACCAGGTGACGTATATAGGACGATATAAGAGCATAAAATAATAAGATTCAGCACTATGCCGTCACTTGTAAGCTGTCCAACTGGGTGCTGGTGAGAATTCAAAAGTGCAACCCTCGATTTTTTCCCCTTGTCGCATGATTTTTGTACGGCGTTGCGGAATAATGAATTAGAAGCTGTATTGAAACAGTATGAAACTGATGCCGTACAAAATGGTGCGCCACAAAGTCGGTAATTTTTTTTGATTTTCTGACCATTTCCGGTGTAAATTTGGTCATTTGATTCTGTACGGCATCAGTTTCATATTGTTTCAATACGAGGTTGCCATTTGAATTCTGAGGTGACATCACGTGTTGTGTCAGACCTTCGAAATTTTGTGGCCTAGAGTGGTATACTTTGTGTTTTGTTGTGCTTCTCTGCTACGTCGGGTATCAGTAAGTGTTTTAACCAATTCTTGTAAGCTGCTAACCCCGCAATGTCGTACAACATCCCGCCAAAGCCTCCGGACATAACCTCCGACAGGGAGCCGACCTCCGTCGTCCCCCCGGTTGCCGTGTCGCAAGACATGGATTCTGAGGGGGCGACGGAACCCTCGGACGTCCCACGGAGGGCCGCCAAAAGGACTTTTGAGCCGGGGGACGCCCAGCCCCCCAATAAGTTGGGGAGCAGGTCGCCGTCCGACTCGATTGTCCACTTGTATGAACATCCTAACCTCAAAGAGGGAAGGAAATACACTGACAAAGACGTGGGTCCTTTTCTAGTACACGTTTCGAAGACTGAGTCCCAACCTTCCTCTGGTGCAACCCTGAACCCCATCAAGTTTGGTCAGGTAATGTTAAACGCTCGGGTACAGAATATTTCGCGTGAGGGAGTCAAGAAGATTGGTAGAAACAGAGTGAGCATCGAATTCCTCTCGGCCGAATCTGCAAATTCCTTTCTAACAAATCCCCTACTTTCTGCGAACAGATTTGAGGCATCCATACCCACCTACAACGTTACCCGCATGGGCATAGTTCGAGGTGTTCCTACAGATGACGCTCTTGACAAATTTGCAAGGACTGTGGAGCTGCCATCCGGACGTGGCGAGATCCTTAGAGCAAGAAGGCTTAACCGTAAAGTCCAAAAAGCCGATGGAGTCGAATGGGTTCCCACGGGGACAGTAGTCCTAACTTTCAGCGGCCAAATTCTCCCAAATAGAGTTTATTACTGCTACACTTCCTTATTGGTTGAGACATACCAGCTACTCACCATCCAGTGCCACAGCTGCTGCAAGTTTGGTCATGTCGCAGATCAGTGCAGATCGAAACCCAAATGTTTCAAATGTGCACAGGAGCACACAGGCAGAACGTGCAGTACGCCGGAGGACCTCGCTATGTGTTTATTCTGCTCTGGTAGGCACTTTGCCACTAGTAAGACTTGCCCCGAACATACGCGCCAAAAGGCAATTAAGGACACCATGTCACAGGAGAATGTCTCCTACTCTCAGGCGAGTGAAAGGTTTCCCCCCGTGAAAAGGACATACGCAGATGCTGCCCAGTCTCCTCCCCATTCCCAAGATGACCCCTTCCTCTCTCAAGCTCAATTTACCCCAGCCCCTCCCCAATCTGGAAGTACCTCATACAGAAAGACGGTGTATATTCAAAAATCCCCTCGTCGCCCTCTAAGCCAAGGCTATGACCAAGCTGCCCACAGGGCTATAATTGGAGAGTGGGACCCTCCTCAACCGAGGAATGGTGTGGCCCTCCAGTCCCCCAACCCTAACCGCTCTCCCTCCCAAAGAATCACAGCCAATGACAACTTGCTGGACGTTCTACTGGCCCTACTGATCAATATGTTCAGCAAAATGGATGATTCCCCTTTACCGCCCAACGTTGCCAATAAAGTATCCCAATTTCTTCAACTCATTAACATTCCATCTAATCCAGTGGAATAGCCACAGTCTCCGCCCTAAAAAAAATGAAATTCTTCAAATGGTTGCCTCGCATAGCCCTGTCGCCTTTGCTATTTCAGAGACCTGGTTAGTCCCAGGATCCCGGTTCCGGGTGCCTGGGTATAACTGTCTCCGTCAGGACAGAGATGACGGTTACGGAGGAGCCGCCCTTCTTATCAAATCTTCTGTTACATACTCTCGTATAACTCTTCCCCCCTTCCCCTCCGGCATCGACGCTGTAGCCGCTAAAATCATGGATTTTACCGTCCTTTCCATATACATTTCTGATCCCCAATCTATCCGTATCTCTGACCTGGATCTTCTGTTTTCTGTACTCTCGGGTCCCTTCCTTATCCTAGGTGATTTTAACTGTCACCACCTTATGTGGGGAAGCGCAGACTACGACTCGTTAGGCTGTGACCTTGTAGACCTCATGGAGGATAAAAACATATGTCTGCTTAACGACGGCTCACCGACTCGCAGAACAGCTCCCGGTCAAAATATTAGCGCGGTCGACCTTTCACTATGCTCCCCCAATTTTGGCACTCTTCTCTCCTGGGCGGTCCTTTCTGATTCTCACGGAAGCGATCACCTCCCAATTTTAATAACATTCCCTATATCCTTTTCTCAACCCAGTTCTCCTTTATACTCTAGTAGGTACCACTTAGCCAAGGCAGATTGGCATCAATTTGCCTTGGAGACAGACACGGCAGTCACCGCGATGCCCAGTGTGTCGCTAGAAAATGCTCTGAACTGTCACGATAAACTGGTGGAAGCTCTAAAGGGGTCTGCAGATAAGTCTATTCCCCTTAAAAAAGGGGGTAAAGCTGGTAGGTCCTCCCCACCATGGTGGGATTCCGAATGTTCCGACATGATCCGCCAAAGGAAGGAAGCTGAGAAAGAATATTGCAGAAACATGACTATGGATAATTTTCTCGTATTCAAAAGGAAGGCGGCTTTGGCGAAACGCTTGTTCAAAAAGAAAAAAAAGCTTGGATGGATAAATTTTTGCCAAAGCATCTCTCCTGGCACTCCGGCCTCGATACTATGGAAGGCTATAAAGCGTTATCGAGGATCTTACTTGGCACGGGAGCTCCCTAGTAATGACCCCACTGTTTGGCTTAAAACATTCATCGATGCATTGTCTCCCCCCTCTGCCCCACACATAAACTCACTTCCATCCCCTTACCCCTCTAATTGCTCCGTTGGTAATTTTGACCAACCATTTTCTTGGTTGGAACTTCTTGCCTCATTGGATCATCTTAAAAATTCAGCTCCTGGCCTTGACAATATCCCCTACTCCTTTATATCCAACTCTGGACAAGTAACAAAAAGATACTTTCTTGATCTCATCAATATGTTCTTTGACATAGGATTCGTTCCAGATGTTTGGAAAAAACAACTAATTATCCCCATCCCTAAGCCAGGAAAAGATCCCTTCCTACCAGGCTCCCACCGTCCCATAGCACTATCTTCGTGCCTACTTAAGATTACAGAGCACATGATTAAAAAACGTCTCGAGTGGTTCGTGGAATCCAAAAAGATCCTGGCCAAAAGCCAATTCGGTTTCCGTCGGGGAATGGGCACTATGGATAGTCTCTCCATTTTAACCACGGATATCAGGATCACCCTTTCAAGGAACGAGTTCCTTGTTGGAGTGTTCCTGGACATATCATCAGCCTATGACAATGTGATTCTCTCCTTACTCAGAGATAAGCTATCTAAGCTGAGTTTGCCGCAGAAGCTGATCCATTTTATATGCAATTTCCTTATGGATAGATCCATAGAAGTGAGGCACCGGGATGCCCTTTCCCCTCCGAGATTCATTTGGAGAGGCCTCCCACAAGGATCCGTGCTCAGTCCATTGCTTTACAGCCTGTACACACATGACCTAGAAGAAGCTGTGACTCCGTTCTGCAACATCCTGCAATATGCAGACGACATAGCGCTGTATTCCTCCTCCCACTCAATTGACGTAGCTACTTGTAACCTCAACCAAGCTTTGTTTTATTTAGGCGAATGGCTCTCCACTCATGGTCTTTCCCTTTCAGTGTCCAAATGTAGTGTAGTTCCGTTCACCAGGAAGAGATCCATACCTCCCATAGAAGTAGCTTTTAACAATCAACTGATCCCAGTCAGTAACAAAGTAAAATTTCTGGGTGTTATCCTGGACTCCCGTCTTTCCTGGTTACCCCATATCAACTACACAACGCAAAAATGTCAGTCAAACATAAACATGTTACGCTGCCTTTCGGGGGTTTGGTGGGGTGCTCACCCTTACTCCCAAAAACTACTCTATAATGCGGTAGTTCGCAGCGTCCTGGATTATGGTTCACTTGCCCTTGAACCTTGTAGTAAGATGGCCCTGGACAAGATAGACAAAATCCAATTCCAGGCCCTAAGGGTCATCCTTGGGGCGATGAAATCTTCTCCAACCAACGCCCTACAAGTGGAAGCGGTGGATGCCCCCCTTTCTCTTAGACGTCAATTTCTGGCTGACCGATTCTTCCTTAGACTTTCCCTTCTTGCTGACCACCCCCTAATCCCAAAACTTCGGGAACTCTCGGCATTAATTTCAGATAGCAGATTCTGGTTCAACAAAAATCCCCCTTGCCTAATAAATAGTTTTCGCAAATATACCAGCCTCCCAAACCCTTCTTTTTCTTGCGCCTTGTTCCCCCTCTTTTCTGCCTCTTACGAGGCTCTTATCTTTCAGCCTAACGTAATCCTTGACTTTGGCATATTAAAGAATGAACCTGGTGCCAACATATCTTTCCTTAATAAAATCAACTCACTTTACTGTGGTTGGACGACGCTATACACAGACGCTTCCCGACTTTCAACCTTCGGGGCGGTGGGTGCAGCGGTTTGGATTCCAAAAGATTCTAACATCCTAAGTTTCAAATGTCCCCCATTTACATCGGTTTTCACAGGTGAATTAGTGGCTATCTTGGAAGCCATAAAATATGTAAAAGCGTACGGAATCCAAAGGGCAGTAATTTTCTCAGACTCTCTTAGCGGTTTACAATCCCTAAAATCGAACCAGTTTTCATCCAGAGTCTGTTACCCCCTAGTCTCACTCATCAAGCAATCCCTATATGAGTGCCACATCTCCAATGTTAATGTCACTTTGGTCTGGATCCCCAGTCATTCTGGGATCCAGGGCAATGAGATTGCAGACTCTTGCGCTAAGGAGGCTATAGAGATCGGCAGTTCGGAGCACTCCCGATCTTACTTTTATGACCTTTTTTCCTCTGCCAAAGCAGACCTCGACTCCAACTGGCTCCGACAATACGAGCGCTCCGTGCTGGTCAAGGGTCGTCATTACGGTGTCATCCAACCTGCCCCCCCTCCTAAACCCTGGTTCTTCTGTTTCCGCCAAGCTTCTAAACAAACCACATCGGTTATCTGCAGATTGCGTATCGGCCACACTTGCACCCCCTCCCGCCTGTACAGATGGGGTATTAACCAATCCCCCCTCTGTTCATGTGGCCTGGAGGACGGCACCGCTGAGCACATTATTTTTAACTGCCCCAGTAGATCGGTTTCCCTATACAACATCCTACCCCCCTTTATCCCCAAGCCTACCGACCTCAATTCTCTCCTACTACTCACGTCTACTAACAAAAAAGTACTAAAGTTCTTGATCAATTACATCGAGAAAGAAAAAATTAAACTCTAGGCGCTTGTACCCGCTTCTGTCTCTCCCAGTAGTTGTTCATTCGTACTGTGATTGTTAAAATGTTTTGTGCTGTCTATATGTCTTGTTTCTGTCCATTGCAGGCGTAGGTACAACAAATACACACATCTACAAACCCCCATCTCGGAACAAATAAAAACCGGTCAAACACGTTATACTCTGTGCTGTTGTCAGGAGTCATTGGCAGTAAGGGTTGCTAACCTAAAAGTGACCGGTTGCCATAAATACAAAGAATGAATGAATTGTTTCAATACAGCTTCTAATCCATTATTCCGCAACGCCGTACAAAAATCATGCGACAAGGGGAAAAAATCGAGGGTTGCACTTTTGAATTCTCACCAGCACCCAGTTGGACAGCTTACAAGTGACGGCATAGTGCTGAATCTTATTATTTTATGCTCTTATATCGTCCTATATACGTCACCTGGTGGTTCATATGACCCACATTTTTTGTATGTGGGCCTGTAGTCTATATACTAATATTATGAAGAGGAAAAATTTGATTGTTTGTTTGTTCGAATTGAATAGGCTCCGAAACTACTGGACAGATTTCCAAAATTCTTTTGCCGTTAGTAAGCTATTATCACCGAGTGACATAGGCTACTTTTTACCGCGGGAAAATACCTTTTCCTATAGGAAAATTAATTTACCGCGGGCAAAGCTGCGGACGGAAGGCTAGTAGTGAATAAAACAGTAATATACATTAACGGAGTATTTATTTTCGATATCAATTAGCAATTTAAATTACATTGGAAATTCAAAATAAGAAAATATGTCCCACTTTATGTACCCTAGGGCATTTTATTACTTACCTAGTAGAGTAAGATCCCAGAGCGATCAGACATAACTTATTTTCTGACGAATGAAACCTTAAGTTTTCAGTAGCGTCTCGTGTGCCTTGAATACCTACGCGCTTGTGAAAACTTGCCGAGTGACACCTGGGCAGGTACACACAGCAAAGCTATTCGGTAAGCAGGATAGATACGGCGCGAGCGTGCGTAGGTGCTTACCTGATTATTTTGCCGTGTGTACATGTCTGATTTTTGAATATGTTATTGAAATATTTATTTAAAACTTATATTCAATCAGTCAGACAAATCAGAGTGACCAAACATCCCCTAAGACAAAAAATATTCAGTCAGAAGTATGAGGGCGAGAGCACTATGTATACTTCTGGCTGAATAATTTTTGTCTTAGGGGATGTTTGGTCACTCTGATTTGTCTGACTGATTGAATATAAGTTTTAAATAAATATTTCAATAACATATTCAAAAATCAGACATGTACACACGGCAAAATAATCAGGTAAGCACCTACGCACGCTCGCGCCGTATCTATCCTGCTTACCGAATAGCTTTGCTGTGTGTACCTGCCCAGGTGTCACTCGGCAAGTTTTCACAAGCGCGTAGGTATTCAAGGCACACGAGACGCTACTGAAAACTTAAGGTTTCATTCGTCAGAAAATAAGTTATGTCTGATCGCTCTGGGATCTTGGACTATAGTGATATACGTAGCTGTAGGCTTATTACCTAACTCGCTCGCCATCGCCATCGTGTTCATTTTGACAGTTGTATGATGTGACAGCTAGCTGATTCCGATGCCAATTGTCAGCCCATAAATCTGTCAAAATGAACACGATGGCGATTGCGAGCGAGCTAGGTAATAATGTTCGTAGTTTCCTTACTGCTTTAGCTTATATATACTGTGTCACTACTATGGTGGTATGATTCAGTCCTACCCCCAGGGGTACTGCCAGGGTGGGTCTGAAGGGGATCAATACTCGGAAGCAAAGAAACCGGTTCACTACCCAGTTTCTTTGCTCTCGAGTGTAGAACATTCACTCGACATTTTACATAAAAAAATTAAACCAGACCCTTAAAAACCCTTAAAAATGTCACATCACATTGCCACTTGTTTTTACAACTCCGTAGTTTCTGCAAGCACTCCGTCCTATTCCAAATTCTCAAATCCCAAATGCCATGTTTGACAGCTGTCATTTCCTGTCACTCTTGTCGACGTAGCTGGCCGGCCGCGGGAGCCTCCTCGGTCTACTAGTCTTCACCTCATTCCCCAACTTCCCAGGGCTAGTAGACCTCTTCAGTCTACTGTCCTTCAAACTTTTCAAAGACCCAGTCTCAACTTTAGTCTTTCTCACCGGCAATTCTGCCTTAACCTCTTTTCTTTTACTTTCCTTATTAATATTCTCATTTTCTTTCTTATCTAATTTACTCGCTTTCTCTTTAACAGTAAACTCTTCTTCTAGATTCTTAACAATATTCTGCCGCAACGATTTCTTCGCATATGTCTTTACAGACGTCAGAGGTGTGAAAAATTGGTCAGGTGTCAAGTCAGTGGGTGTAAAAAATTCAGCTTTAGACTTGTCAGTCTGCGGTGTAACATCAACATCAATATCCAACTTTTCTTCTGACGGTACAGTCACTAATATATTAACCCTAGATCTTGTAGGCCGAGGAGTCATAGCTTCTATAGTAGCTTTACTTGTAACAGGAACAGGTATTTTGAAACCAGCCTTCTTCTTAGGAACCACCTTCTCTTCAGGCTCGTCAAAGTTCAGAACAGGTATCTTACATTTCAATTCAGGCAACTCATCTCTATTAACAACCACTTTGGCAAACGTGGGCGGCTTTATGGGCTTAGTTTCCGGTGTTACCAAAACTTTATCGGGTGTTTTCACATCTTTAGTAGGTGTCAATTTCAAATTTTCAAGTTCATTCTCTATACCGACGACATCGTTTTTAATCACATTCCTGCGAAGAACGTCCGATGCTATCATCAAATTAGTGATATCATTTCTCATATAAGCGTCAACGTCAGCTATTTGGAGTATTTCATGTATCCTAACGTATATATAATCATCTGATTTACCATAATTGCGTTGAGACAACTCAAAAAACGCCGCTTCCACTAACGTATCCAATTCAACGTTCAACAATTCACTCTCATACATTTTCTCAACCAAATCAGTCACATACTTCTCATACTTCCTTTCCTTCAATTTCTTCACAGCAATCTTCATTTTATCTTCTACAGTACAATACGAATCCAGGACACCATCAAAGTAATTCTTAGCTATATCGTTTTCTTTCGCTCTGAAATAGACAGAGGCTTCTAACCCCATGATTTGGCAAGCTAGAATATAACTGCATGGCGTTTCACAAGCATAGCATGTACAAGTCTTGTCGTGATCGAAGAAATCTGGCAATTTAAAAGATGGTACGTACTCTATAGGTATGGAGGGACTAGTTTGGTTCTTTTTGAGTATTTGAGCGTCTCTCATGGTTTCTACATGTCTCGGTTCGGGGGTGAACAGGGTGTTGGGTTCTTTTTTGACGGGCATCTGGAGGGCTAGCTCGTTGGTCTGGAGCCCTATTATGTGCTTGAGACGCTGTTCGATGGTCGCCTGAAAAAAAAAAAAAATGTCACCGAAAGCATTGCTTTTTTTTCAATACATACTCGTACATTTATCAAATTTCTAAAATGTCTGAAAATTAGAACAGAAAAATCCGAAAAGTAAAGCTATGGCCGGGAATCGAACCCGGACCCTCGTCATTCCGTGACGCGTGCTATACCCCTACACCACCCATAGCAGGTGGGTAGTCTCCGAATTTTTCTAGCTGTTACTAACTGTCACGTGACTTTGTTACTATGCGAATTTTTTGTCGCTAAACGTCATCTGTTTGAATGAAATGTCTTTACGACACAATTACAAACTCCCGTGGAACATCTACTGCTCACCAGGGACGAGAGAAGGCGCTGTTTTACATATATCACGTCTTTATCCTTTACGGGGTAGACAGAGCCTAATAACAAAACCTAGAGGCCACGTTTAGCATGATTAAGGGCGTAGCTGGAAAGGGGAATCAAAATAGTGATGAGTTGCTAGCCGCATCGCCTATAACATGATTCCTAAGACTTTCGCCCATTCCCTCTATGGGCTTTTCCCATCTGCGCGGGAAGAGAAGCAACTGGTAAATTCTGTTTTTTCTTTACTCCCAAACCAGCATGGACCAAATTGGGGACGTTTTGGAAAAAGGTCATGTCAAGAGTACTCGAAACCGACGAGCATGTATGAAGAGATAAGATAAGAGAACACCTTGTGCAGTGGCGGACTAACGGGGGGGCGGAAGGGGCGGCCCGCCCCGGGCCCCCGGTATTTGGGGGGCCCCAAATGCCTCCGCGTTCTCCTGATCAAATCCTAAACAAGACTTTAAAAATGTGCTTAGTAGTTAGTACCTACATAATGTCATCAAGATCAAAACACTACAGCCGTCTAGAATTTTTACGCAGTAGGTACTAATGTTCTTTTAACTTTGCTGAACGCGTCCAATACGCTGAGGGAGGGGATTCCCATCTCTGTGTACGGACAAAACTACATATTTTTTTAAGTTCGGGGGCCTCATTTAGTTTTGTCGCCCCGGGTCTCTGACGGGCTTAGTCCGCCACTGACTTAGTGGAACAAAGTAGTATCCGCCTGTGGGAAAGAAGCGTGTGGGTATGTAGTATGTATGTTACCCTGGTGGCGTCGACCCTGCCGGCGTCCGCGGCGTGCGCGGTGAGCGAGGCGCGCGCCGCCGCGCCCGCAGCCCCCAGCGCGCTAGCCAGCGCCGCGCGGCTCCGTCTGCAAACAACACACAATAAACAACATATACTAGTGTACACACAGTGTCATAGTTGGGCAAAAATTATCTATTTACGAAAAACCGGGAAGAATAAATCATCTTTTATTTGAAGTTGTAGCGACCCTAGCGCCACCTAGTTGGCCTCTACATAACTACTACGACGCGCGAGTAGCTAGCGCCAGCTCTAATGACAGCTGTCACATCGTTCTACATCCCGCTAACGAAGTTTCTCAATGCGGCTGCATAAATACTTCAACTCTCTTCCTTCGGACTTCGGTCTCCAGGCATTACATCTGCCTGGAGAGAGATCTCTCTATTGTGGCACTCCCCACATTGGTGACCCTCGATATCTGGACAAACTAACTAAATAATACGTCATTTGTTATTTTGAATTTATCTAGATCAGTTTCATTTTTATATAGATAAATTAGTTGGGATTTTAAATGAAAGATGAATGCCAATGTGACGGTTTGACCCGACGTGACATTCTGTATACATTTATTATTATAAGCTTACTTCAATAACAAACGAGGTCGGTTATCTTCATCTAGATAATTTTCATCTAAATAAAAAAGTTGTCAACGCACTATTTGTGATTGAATTTATCTAAATAAATAAATAAAGAAATAAATAAATATCTTGGGACAAATTACACCAATTGACCCAGCCCCAAACTAAGCAAAGCTTGTACTATGGGTACCAGGCAACGGATAAACATAGGTACTTATATAATGTAGATAAATACATAATTAAATACATACAACATCCATGACTCGGGCACAAACATTCGTATTCATCATACAACTGTCTGCCCCTACCGGGATTCGAACCCGGGACCTCTAGCTTCATAGTCAGGGTCACTAACCACTAAATCTTCGAATAAATTTATTTGAAATAATTATCTAGATAACGCCCAACTCTGGTGTGTGTGTGTGCGTGCGTGTATGCGGGCTAGTGTATGTAGGTGTGTGTGTGTGTGTGTGTATGTGTGTGTGTGAGTGTGTCTGTGTGTGTGCGTGTGCTACCTGTGCAGCCCGAGCCGGCGCGTGAGTGCGATGACGTTGCCGGCGGCGGCGCTGAGCCGCGTCTTCAGCAGCAGCGAGCGCCGGTGCCGGCCGCACCACGAAGTCTCTGGAAACACGTACACACCAATGGTCAAGGCCAAATGGTCAAGGTTTTAGGAGTTATACATTTGGCTTGTTAGTCAGAGAGCTAGTTAGTTAGACAGTCAGTAATTTAGCCAGTCCGCTGGCTAGATAGTCAGTCACTTACTTAGTTAGCTAGTTAGTCACTTAGTCAGTCAGTTAGCTAATCAAGTCAAGTCGGCTAGTTAGCGAGTGAGCTAGCCGGTAAGTCAGTTAGCTAGCTAGACAAGTCTGTTAGCTAGTTAGTCAGTCCCTTAGCTAGTTAGTCTAAGCTAGCTATTTAGTCACTTAGTCAGTCAGTCGGCTAGTTAGCGAGTGAGCTAGCCAATAACTCAGTTAGCTAGCTAGTCAAGTCTGTTAGCTACAGTAAGTCAGTCAGCAAGCCCAACCATCGCTATGCCTTACCGCTATTAGCTACGGTGAGATAATGCCGCTGCGCGTTGACCTTGGCGCTCAGGCCGCCGGCGAGCGCCTGCGCGTCCAGCAGGCGGCCCAGCGCGAGCGAGCAGGACAGCTGTTCGTCCGTCTGCCTCAGCAAGTGCGCCTGCGCCAGCCGGACGAGGCGCGCCGAGGTGCCTGGCTGGCCGGTGTTGTGGTAGTATATCTAAAAAAAAAGTAAAAAAAAAAAGTTTTTTGGCTTTTTGTAAAATCTTGGAAGTAAAGGTATGTGTTGCGAACTCTGCTTTCTTATGACATTTATGTTTTTATAATTTGAATTTGATTTTGATATGACTTTTTATCAGTTGTTAGTATTTTGGTGTTTGGTAGTACAAGGCTTGAGCTGAGGAACTGCTTTTCATTCACATACATCCTTAACTATACAGTCCACTCACTTTTATCCGCTTCATTATGGCCGGGAATCGAACCTGGGCAAAACAATTGTAGAGCAGGCTTTTCAATGTTCTCTAGTTTCCAGTATCGTTTAAAATACTTATAAATAAAATACCTACCTACATAAATTAAGAAGTGTAATATTAATTTTCGATATTATTGTCACGTGACCTGGTCTGTAAGCAAAGAAAAATAATAGAATGTACCTTGCTAAGAAACAAAAGGCAGTGATATTATATGAAGGTATTCTTTGTTCCCCGCATAAACTAAAACTTCCCGTTCTTCAACTAAATAACACCTCTTCCCCGCAAAAATATTAACAAAACTGTTTGAAAACTAAGCTTGTGTATTATTGTGTGTATGTGTGTGTGTATGTGTGTGTGTCTGTGTGTGCGTATGTGTGCGTGTGTGTGTGTGTGTGTGTGTGTGTGTGCGTGTGTGTGTGTGTGCGTGTGTGTGTGTACTCACGGCGGCGTCACACATGAACGCGAGCGCGGGCTCGGGCTGCCCCCGGAGCGCCCGCGCGGCGCCCTCGGCCGCCAGCGTCAGCGCCTGCCGCAGCGCCTCGCTGGGGCGCCGCGCGTGGCTCAGGAGCACACCTGCTGCCTCCAGATACGCCTCCCTGGAAATCGTTGACGTAATACCATTGACTTACAATAAACAACTACTCTCAGTCGCTAACAAAGGTTCCTCAAGAAACGTCCGAGTTGCTTTGTCTATGTGTTGTGTGTGTCAACACATCGACTTAGACAGATAACATTAACATATTCGTTCAAATTGACACCTTATTTCGTGGCAGTAATGTTTAATATCAATGGCGTAGGATCGTGAGAAGTAATGACGCGACGCCACGCGCTGGAAACCTGCCTGTCTCTTTTGTTCTCAATAGTAAGATTACGGTGCGAAAGAGACATATACATTGTTATCAAAGCGCGGTCGAAACACAACTGAACAAAAACTCTGAACAATAGACGCGTGTTCAGACTTTTGCTTCGGACCGTTTTTGAGCGTGATTGGGAGTCTAGTTGTTTATTGTACGTCAATGCGTAATAGTTATTTATGTGGCTGATGCATAATGGGAGGCATTAACCCCCTTATTCATAAACGCTTTATAGGCTTCTGCTAACTTAGCAATCGTTTATCCTTATCTGTGAGAGGTAAATGTCAAAGTGACAGATAAGGACAAACGATTGCTAAGTTAGCAGAAGCCTATAAAGCGTTTATGAATAAGGGGGTAAAACACGAGCGAGGTTATGTGAAACGAAACGAAGCAGAGTTTCATAAAGGTTACATTGCAAGAGTGTTTTAATGCCTAATTATGTGCATACGTTTTCACGTCAAAATACGTGGGTAACATTATTTTCCGTTCTTCGATAGTTCGAAACAGATGAAACGACTGACATTTTTTTTTCTTAAATTTTAAGACAATAGACAGATTTTGTTTACGATAATAAAATACTGTATACTGTATGGCTTTTGATACCTTTGCCTTCGCGTGGAGGAGAAAAAAAAACTGTCATTAGTGTCAATCAATATTATGTCACAATACGCAACGCTCCTAGTTCCCGTCTCGATTTGTATTTATTTTCTCATATAAACTGCTTTTAAAGCACCTTACATCCTAGAAACTGAATAAACCTGTTTATTCATTTAAAACTTAACTTCAGTTCAGAAATGAAATCGTGTTTTGTGCCAAGTTGCGCCAACAACGATCGTAAAAATAAACAAAAAGTGTTTGTTCACGTAAACAACAGTTTAAAAAGGTCCTGGTGCCGCAAACTAAACGTCTGCTACGATCTCAAACGCCAGTATTATTGCTGCGAAGATCATCTCAATGTAAGTTTTATTATAACTAGCTTCTGCCCGCCACTTCGTCCGCATAGAATTAGCATTTCGTTTACAATTTTAAATAAATAAATAAATAAAAAAACAATTATTACCAAAACATAAGCAGATAGAAGTTAAGTTGACAACAGATTCAAGACTAAATTCCATTTTACTCTGTAGATGATTTTTTTTAATTTGACACTTACCTAATTTATCCATATTTATATAAATTCCATGACATTTCATTTTAAGTGATGTAATTTTATATTGAACTAGCGACCCGCCCCGGCTTCGCACGGTATATTATGCATGTATTATACATATAAACCTTCCTCTTGAATCACTCTATCTATAATAAAAACCCGCATCAAAATCCGTTGTGTAGTTTTGAAGATATAAGCACATATACGGACTTGGGGACAGAAAAAGCGACTTTGTTTTATACTATGTAGTGATGACTAAATAAACATAAACATAAACAAAGAAGAAAAAAAAAACAAGAGACACACTAGGCGGGCTATGTTCCGGCAACGGGTACCAGTCTCAGCATGTGCTGGGTTACATGAACCCAGCGCTGGTTTCCAGTCTGGTCCCTTTATCGGAGGCTAGTTGCAACAGATAGATGATTACTGAGCAGAGGTGTGGTATATGCAAGTATGTACTTGTGTGCGTGTGTATTTTATTTATCTTATTAATTTTATTTATCTTAGACAGAGCCTAAGGTAACAAGACCTAAAGAACACGTTTACCTTGAGCGTGGGCGTATACCTAGATGGAAAGGGGAATCAAAACAGTGATGGGTTGCTAGCCACATCGCCTATATAACATGATCCCTAAGATTTTCGCCCAATCCCTCGATGGGCTTTTACCTGCGCGGGAAGAGAAGCAACTGGAACATTCTATTTTTTTTTTGCTCCCCGACCAGCATGGAAGGAAGAAACCAGTGGTGTAACTATAGGGTGGCAGGAGTGGCAAAATGCCAGGGGCCCCTAGCTCTATAGGGCCTCGGACTGGCTTTATTTAGAGCACAGAAGGGGCGCTGATGCACTTCTTTATTTCGACGAATTTGCCAGCCCCAGACGTTATAGTTACGCCACTGGAAGAAACTTATATATAGAACTTTTCTATTGAGGTTATGGGCATAAATCATAAAGACGTATGTATGTCAAACTTTAAGCCTAATTGGGCTCTTACACTCTGAACCAAAATTTTTTTTTACAGCTGGAAGAAGATTTAGAGAACTATCTGTACTGGAGGCTGATGAAAGGGAGACCTGTGCTCAAGCCGACAGCCAAACTTCGGATACCATGTGGTTCAAGCACAAACAATATAACTACAACCGATGATGACAGTCCTGAATCGGAGGTAATTATAGCCTAGTGGTTAGTGACCCTGACAATGAAGCTAGAGGTCCTGGATTCGAATCCCGGCAGGGGCAGACAGTTGTATGATGAATACGAATGTTTGTGCCCGAGTCATGGATGTTGTATGTATTTATCTACATTATGTAAGTATGTTTATCCGTTGCCTGGTACCCATAGCACAAGCTTTGCTTAGTTTGGGGCTGGGGCAATTAGTGTAATTTGTCCCAAGATATTTTTTTTTTTTTTTTTTTTTATACGTACATACATATATCCAGTTTTTATCCCTTACGGGATAGACAGAGCCTAAGCTTAAGGCCACGTTTAGCATTAAGGGCGCATAGGTGGAAAGGGAAATCAAAATAATGATGGGTTACTAGCATCGCCTATAACATGATGCCTAAGACTTTCGCCCGTTCCCTCGATGGGCTTTTACCATCTGCGCGGGAAGAGAAGCTATGTAAATTCTATGTTTTTTCTATACTCCCAGACCAATATGGAAGAACATGCATGCACCGATGGAGGTTTTTTTATAAACTTAAGTTTTATCCCTTCCACGCAGGGGGGGGGGCAAAGAAAAAACAGAATGAAGCTGCTTCTCTTCCCGTGTAGATGGTAAAAGCCCGTCGAGTAAAGGGCGAGAATCTTAGAAATCATGTTATAGGCGATGCGGCTAACAACCCATCACTATTTTGATTCCCCTTTCCACCTATATGCCCTTAATCCCGCTAAACGTGGCCTTAAAGTCTGATAACCTTGGGCTCTGTCTACACCGGAAGGGATAAAGACGTGATTTATGTATGTATACAATATTCTTGAACGATTCAAGAAAGACCATGGGTAATACCATCAGTAGGCCCACGGGCATAAGGTTGTGGTGTGAAGCAGAGGTAGCTTACTCCCAAGATCTGGATTCCTGGTTTTGTATGGATCCTGGCCAATTCATTCAATTCATTCTATATCTTACAGCATCATACATCAGAGCTGCGAAAACTATTGCTACAAGACATACCCATGCCAGATAAAAAGTATCGCAAGAAGAGTCCCATTCGCACAAATATAGAAATTGAGAACAGTGATAATAACAAAAATATAGAGCCAGAAGAATCACCTATGCCAGTGATATTGTCAACTGGAAGTATCATTAGCTCCTCACTGTTAGATAACAATGATACAGACTCATACATCATAATAGTGGTGAAAGAAGAGAATGATAGTAACAATATAGCAGATGAATCACCTATGCCAGTGATATTGTCAACGGCAAGTATCGCTGATACAGAATGCATGACAACAATAGTGAAAAAAGAAAATATAAGTGAATGTAATAGTAACAATATAGAAGAATCACCTATGCCAGTGATATTGTCAACTGCAAGTATCGCTGATACAGAATGCATGACAACAATAGTGAAAAAAGAAAATATAAGTGAATGTAATAGTACAAATATAGAAGAATCACCTATGCCAGTGATATTGTCAACTGCAAGTATCACTGATACAGAATGCATGAAAACAGTGGTGAAAGAAGAAAATATAAGTGAATGCAATAGTAAAAATATAGAAGAATCGCCTATGCCAGTGATATTGTCAACTGCAAGTATAAGTGATACAGAATGCATGAAAACAGTGGTGAAAAAAGAAAATATAAATGAATGTAATAGTACAAATATAGAAGAATCACCTATGCCAATGATATTGTCAACTGCAAGTATCACTGATACAGAATGCATGAAAACAGTGGTGAAAGAAGAAAATATAAGTGAATGTAATAGTAAAAATATAGAAGAATCACCTATGCCAATGATATTGTCAACTGCAAGTATCACTGATAAAGAATGCATGACAACAGTGGTGAAAGAAGAAAATGTAAGTGAATGTAATAGTAAAAATATAGAAGAATCACCTATGCCAATGATATTGTCAACTGCAAGTATCACTGATAAAGAATGCATGACAACAGTGGTGAAAGAAGAAAATATAAGTGAATGTAATAGCAAAAATATAGCAGAATCACCTATGCCAGTGATATTGTCAACTGCCAGTATCACTGATACAGAACGCATGACAACAGTGATGAAGGAAGAAAATATAAGTGAATGTAATAGTACAAATATAGCAGAAGAATCACCTATGCCAGTGATACTGTCAACTGCAACGGTGGAAGAAAATCACAAAAGTTTTTTGAAATTAGTAAATATTAGCCGACTACTTGCAGACTAGTCGGGAACCCCGACTACTAAAAATGGCGACTAGGAACATAAAAAAGGTGACCTAAAACAACCGGTTCCTTTACCAATTTTAACCAAATTAAAACTATGTCACATCAAAGATAATGTGTTTTTTTAATATACCCACTCTGAGAATTATCTAGAAGTATTTCAGGGTCGGTCAGGTTGGATTAGTTGACAAATGCTTTACAGGAATTTAGAATCATAGTTGACAAATGTTTTCACACATTTGGTCAATGTTCAAACATTCTTCTTCTTCTTATTTGTGGCGTATCAAGTCGTTATATAGCGACGACCACTTCGCCAATGTCAATGTAAAAAAAAAATATAATTAAAAAATCTTGTGACAAAAATGTCGGCAACGTTGTACGGTAATGGTCAAACCCCCTGTCGGGCTCTTAGCCAACGGTCAATGATATCCCTCAGAAGCTGCCGGGAAATCATTAGCCGACGCCGAGTGCACCGGACCAAGCACTGCTCATCCCCCCGGACGGATCCAAAAACGAACCGCAGCCCTTGATCACAAGCGGAGGTAACCCGACTCGTACCCATGTACAAACATTATTCTCAAACATTGTCGTAAATGTCGTCATTGTATTCTAAGTAACAGAACACGAAGGGCCTTGTTGACGGCCGAAACATTGCAGGCGCGATTCTCTGACCATAAATCGGATTGCTGGACTGTTTTTCATTTGTTTTTAACTTTTTAAAGTCGATGAGACTATGGAATAATGAACAATGTCATACAGCCGAGTCGATGGCCGAGGAGTGCGCGTTTTGTTCGAGTCTAACGTTTTTATCGTCTCAAATAGCTTACGGTGACAGATGACAAAAAATACTTAAGAAAAAAGGCGGGGACGCGAAAACCACCTAAGTTGCGAGGAAGTTTAGTGCAAAATTTATTTTCATTTCCTCTCAATGTTTGAGAAAAACAAATCTGCCTCAGCTGGAAGAGCAATTGCTGGATTCGTAACTTTAAAAAACACTCGCCTGCAGTTCGTGTTTTTAAACAAGTTACTCATCCAGCAATTGGTCACTTCCCAGGCCTCTGCATTAATCTACTATTAATGAAAAATCTTTATTTATTTTTTTATATGAATATGAAGGCAAACGAGCAAGTGGGTCACTTGATGGTAAGTGATCACCACTGCCCATAGACACCCGCAACCCCGGAGGGATTACAGATGCGTTGCCAACCTAGAGGACTAAGATGAAATGCCTCTTGTGCCCGTAATTTCCCCGGCTGTCTTACTCTCCACACCGGAACACAGCAGTGCAAGCACTGCTACTTAGCGGCAGGATTAGCGAGTAAGCTGGTGGTAGCGATCCAGACGGACCTTGCACAAGGCCCTACCACCCGTAAAACCGCTTTTTAGGGAATGTAAAAATTAACGCCACATTGTGTTCTGAACTGACCTGTCCCCGACGTGCTTGGCGAGCCGCGCGGCGACGTGCGCGAGCTGCAACGCGTCCGCGCGCCGCGCGTGCAACAGTTGCTGCAACGAGACGCGCAACACCGCCAGCGGCGCCGCCAGCTGCTGAGGCGGCACTGAACGAAATTCAAATTAAATTTATTATTATTCGTAACAAGTTGAAAAAAAAACAAGTCATTATTAGGTACGAAATGTCACGAAATGGTCCCAACCTAGCATCATACAGTCAGCGCTGATCTTCCGTTGAGACCATCGGATGATAAAACATTACAAAATAAATAGTAAACAACAAATATAAGCGAACACACGATAATTATACGAAGTGAAATAAATATTTAGATAATAATATGATGGTTGTATGGCAACAAAAACCTTTGGCTTTGCCGGTGGAGAAAAAAAAAGAAAATAACATAATATTACAGTTTGCCCCCGCAAAATTAAAATTAGTAGCATAGCTCCTTAAATCACTTGAACACCCTACCGCCAAAACCTCATCCAAATCTGTCCATTCATTCGAGAGCTACTACGCTACAGACAAACATACACAGACATCAACGTCAAAACCACACGCCTCTTTTTGCTTAAGCGGTTAACCTTTTCCGCGCCACGTCTAATACAAGAGACGTCACCCATACGCCAGACGTCTTTATTGCGATGCTTTAAATTGAACCTAAACCCAATTGAGCGAAGGCTGCTTTTCGACGGTACTGTAACTCAACCTCGTTTATCAACTTTGACGACATTGAAATAACAACCTTAAGTGCACGGTTTAAAGTGATTTTTCCATTTTCATAAAATTTCATATGCGAGGTTGAGTCAGAGTACCGGCGTTTTGCATTGAAGTAATGGACGTATATATAGGTCGTTGGCGTTGAACGTGCGGTGCTGATGTGTCGTTGGCGTTGAAAAGGTTAAAAAAAGGTACCTTGGTCAACGTGGGGCAGTATCCGTGTCCACAGCTGCACGGCCCGCAGCGCCGGCCGCAGCGCCGCGTGCTCGCGCCGCAGCGTGCGCGGGCACGGCACCGTGTCCGGGTCCACGCTCTGACGGCAGACGGCGCAGTGTCAATAGTCGATGTGAACGACATAATTAGACGGCGAGGTAGTTAGTTAGACAGTTGGCTGGTGAGTAAGACAGT
This sequence comes from Pandemis cinnamomeana, assembly GCA_932294345.1. Taxonomy (NCBI): domain Eukaryota; kingdom Metazoa; phylum Arthropoda; class Insecta; order Lepidoptera; family Tortricidae; genus Pandemis; species Pandemis cinnamomeana. The sequence goes on along the minus strand of OW028728.1, from coordinate 1,045,666 downwards.
AGGCTAGTCAGTTAGTTGGCTGGACAGCTTAGTTCGCTAGTCAGTTAGACAGTTGGCTAGTCAGTTAGACAGTAGGTTAGTCAGTTCGTTGGCTAGACAGATTAGTTGGCTAGTCAGTTAGACAGTTGACTAGTCAGTTAGACAGTAGGCTAGTCAGTTAGACAGTAGGCTTGTCAGTTAGTTGGCTAGGCAGCTTAGTTGGCTAGTCAGTTAGACAGTTGGCTAGACAGCTTAGTTGGCTAGTCAGTTAGACAGTAGGCTAGTCAGTTAGACAGTTGGCTAGTGAGTTAGACAGTAGGCTAGGCAGTTCGTTGGCTAGACAGCTTAGTTCGCTAGACAGTTGGCTAGTCAGTTAGACAGTAGGTTAGTCAGTTCGTTGGCTAGACAGATTAGTTGGCTAGTCAGTTAGACAGTTGACTAGTCAGTTAGACAGTAGGGTACTCAGTTAGACAGTATATAGGCTAGTCAGTCAGTTGGCTGGTCAGTTGGACAGTTGGCTAGTCAGTTAGTTGGCTAGTCAGTTAGACAGTTGGCTAGTTAGTTAGACAGTTGGCTGGTCAGTTAGACAGCAGGCTAGTCAGTTAGTTGGCTAGTCAGTTAGTTGGCTAGACAGCTTAGTTGGCTAGTCAGTTAGTTGGCTAGACAGCTTAGTTGGCTAGTCAGTTAGACAGTTGGCTAATTAGTTAACTAGCAACTTTATTTTACTATGTAGTGATAATATAATATGTACATAGAACTCACCTGATCTTTTATCTTCCACTCGTATTTCAGCGCAGCTTCTGCCAGACAGTACTCCGACTTCAGAAACAGTAGCGTAGCTTCGTACACTCTCTGTTTCACGTCTGCACTGTTATCATGCATCGTTGCCAGTAGACCTGTGACGATATCGCTGTAGTGTGCGTTGTGTATCGTGCGTACATGTGTGGGTGTCTCCATGATTATCGCATATAGAGTGTCGATTGTGTCTGGTTGAGCTGAAAAAAACAATTGTAATATCTTAATAATATTCAAGTAACGCTTGTATTATGGGTATTAGACAACGATATACATACTTATATAAAGAAATACATACTTAAATAGATAGAAACATCCATGACTCAGGAACAAATATTCTTGCTCATCACACAAATGAACTTACCAGGATTCGAACCCGGGACGCTTGCTTCGCAGGCAGGGTCACTACCAAGTATATCAACCACGTCGTCAAAAGTCGTATTATGCATGGGTATAATCTTGCATGTAAAATTTGAGCAAATTCAATTGGTCAGATTGACTTCAATTTTGCTACATCTCGACGGGGAAGAACTAAGATTACATTGTAAGATAGGAGCTATTAGTTCTCTCAATATAATTCAAACTACAATAATTACAATTTGTAAGATAGGAGCTATTGGTTTTCTCAATAGAATTCAAACTACAATAATTACAATTTGTAAGATAGGAGCTATTGGTTCTCTCAATAGAATTCAAACTTTAATAATTACAATTTGTAAGATAGGAGCTATTGGTTCTCTCAATAGAATTCAAACTTTAATAATTACAATTTGTAAGATAGGAGCTATTGGATCTCTCAATAGAATTCAAACTATAATAATTACAATTTGTAAGATAGGAGCTATTGGTTCCCTCGATAGAATTCAAACTTTAATAACTAAAATTTGTAAGATAGGAAATATTGGTTCTCTCAATAGAATTCAAACTTTAATAATTACAATTTGTAAGATAGGAGCTATTGGTTCTCTCAATAGAATTCAAACTTTAATAACTACAATTTGTAAGATAGGAGCCATTGGTTCTCTCGATAGAATTCAAACTACAATAATTACAATTTGTAAGATAGGAGCAATTGGTTCTCTCAATAGAATTCAAACTACAATAATTACAATTTGTAAGATAGAAGCTATTGGTTCTCTCAATAGAATTCAAACTTTAATAATTACAATTTGTAAAATAGGAGCTATTGGTTCTCTCAATAGAATTCAAACTTTAATAACTACAATTTGTAAGATAGGAGCTATTGGATCTCTCTGTAGAATTCAAACTTTAATAATTACAATTTGTAAGATAGCTATTGGTTTTCTCATTAGAATTCAAACTACAATAATTAAAATTTGTAAGATTTGTGAGCTATTGGTTCCCTCAATAGAATTCAAACTACAATAATTAAAATTGGTAGCTAGGAGCTATTGGTTCTTCCCCGTCGATGTGTAGGATAGATGACAATCACAAAAACAGTAAATGACAGTCAAAAAAAGTATGCTAACATATCAAGTTAAATACATGCATGTTAAAATTAAGTGGAGGGTAGTTTTGGATGTGTTACCAGCTATCCACGGCTGCTGCTTCTCTGTGGACATGTTGTAGAGAGCCCTCCACACCCCGGCGATGGGCACGATGGAAGGCCACAACTTGGCGTACATGGTGAACTCGTGGTTTAAGAGGGTACTAAAAAAAAATTTTTTTTTACTAATAATTTCGAAAGTTCTCTGAACTAGAACTGGTTCTAAAAAAGCGGTTAATATAGTTTAGATAACCGGTATAATAACGTTCATTGGATTAACTGGTTAACGAAGGGAACTAAATTGAATGTATCAAAATAATGGAATGGGAATGGGCGAAAATAATAGGGATCATGTTATAGGCGATGAGGCTAGCAACCCATCACTATTTTGATACCATTTTCCATGTATACGCCCACAATCTTGCTAAACGTGGCTTGTAGGACTTGCCACTACAATAAACACGGCAATTGTTATTTCTACGCAGACAAAGTCGCAGGCAGAAGCTAGTAAAACAAATAAACACAGAACGTTCAACTCACCCAAATTTCAAAGTGCAGAAGAACGGCTTCAAGTTCCCATACAAACGTCTCTCAACGGAGACCACACAAGCATCCAGGACCGTCATCATTTGTAGCTCATCATCATCGCTAGCCTTCAACGACTTAGCTTTTATGTCCATCACTAAGCTCATATACTTCTCCGAGCTCAAGCCATCGGGCTGAGCAAATACTAAGCTCAAAAAAGCGTCAACCAAAGCTTTCTCATACAGCTTACAATCCAACTCGCATATACTTTTGTTGTACAAAGCTCTGCTTATGTTTTTCAAGTCCTGTTCACTTTTAAAGTGCACGAATTCCTGTCCCAAGTACAGTTCGAACAGCGCTATAGCAGAATCATAGCGATCAGCCTTGTTCAGCAAGATCGCTGTGTTATGTACATCCGTCTGCAGCTTCCTCAAACACTTCTCGTGGTTCGAGCATCCCAAGCGACACAGCTCAGTTAAAATATCGTGTTGCTTCTGTACAATCGTGTGATAGAGAGGCAATACCTTTGTGACCCTCACCTTAGCATTCAGAGACGCTGCCACGAAGTTCTTCGCCAAAAACGAAAGCCGCAAAGCGTCGTGTAAACCTGATTTAATCTTGCAATTATCGCATTTAAGTAACTGTGACGTATCCCGAAGTTTATCAAGCAGAAGTATTATTAATCGGAGACAGTTTTCTTGGCAATCTTCAGTGAATTCTTTTGTTTGTGACAGATTATATTCTATGTACAGTCTCAACATTTGATTGATGTAAGGGTAAGTCGCCTTCATAGCTTTAACATAGCCCAATTTTTCTGTAGAATCACATGATATTGTCAAACTGTTCAGTACTGTTTCGTTGAACGACGGATTGTTTTGTTCAGTCATTATGCAACAGAACGAATTGAGATAGAACGTTTGCAGACAGTGGAACATGTCAGGAGCATGCCCAAGGAACGAGATGCAAGTCCGCACCGCAGCACTCAAGCAGGATTCCCTGAACTGCAATTTCATAGCATTCTCCGTTATAACATAAAAACAATCGTTGAATTTCACGTACAATTCCAAAATCTCCTTCTCGCTGAGCTTTTTAAACGACTTCACATCTTTCTTGGACGAGAGACTCTCGAATATCTTCCCGAATACAACGTTCAAGTCTTTCGCGTATTCACTGTTGTATAAGTAGTGGAGTTTCTTTAATACAAAAACAAGTATTGTGCCACAGAATTGTACGCTATCATACATCTGTATAATTCTTTGGATGTCGTCAGTTAATTTAGGAAGAAGTTTGATGATAGCTCTCCTTCCGGACTTGAGTTTTTCTATGTATGTTAGTCTGTCTGCTAGCAGGTTCCAGTATGTCTTACAGTACTCCATGAGCGAGTTCTCGGAGTCACATTCAAAAGGCATGTACGATAACTTCAGCACCAGCTCAGGAGGAAGTTGGGATGGCTGCAAAAGTATTTAAAAAGTGAAAATATGAATTTCCAAACGACACTGAAAATTAGATCACAAAAAAATCCAAAAAGTAAAGCTATGGCCGGGAATCGAACCCAGATCCTCGTCATTACGTGACGCGTGCTCCCCTACACCACCCATAGCAGGTAGGCAAGGCTTCGAATTATTCTATCTATTACTAGCTGTCACGTGACCTTGTTACTATGCGAATTTTTGTCGCTAAACGTCATCTATTTACAAACTCCCGTGGAACATCTACTGCTCACCAGGGACGAGAGAAGGCGCTCTTTTTTTGTATGTACAGATTTTTCTTAGATTAACTTAAATTGCTTCTAGACAGCTGATTAAAATGAAGATTATGTTTATAGCATTCATATATTTACATTCCTACTAATATTACAAATTTGGTGTGAATTTGAAAAGCTGGTGTGAAAGAAGAAATAGTGACTAGGATAGAAAAAAGTATGTATAACTCTTTATTGTACATAAAACACAAGAAAAAGATGAATACAGGACAACACACATGCACAAAGGCGAAAAAGTATGCTTAGTTTGGTCACAGTAAATAAATACAGCAGTATGGAAACTAGGCTTATTTTTTGAAATAAATACCTACGCTCCAATAGTGTTAGGGTTGTCGATTTAATTTTTGTAAAATTTAAACGCTTTTTGTTTAGTTAGCGCTATCTCAGCTAGTAAGGCCTGTTTTAAAGTAACTAGCTACACTTAATTAAGAGTATTAAGGTTGGCACCCTTAATTTCCGTAAAAAATAAATTACATACATACAGACATACATACTTCAACAGTTTAAGATTTCTTTATTCCTTGGTAGATAAGTATTATATATTACTTACTAAAAAATACTTTCGCCTGCTACAACATGTTTGGAAAGTTGTATTATTAAATTTTATGCTATGAAAAATTCTCATCCGAATGAATAGCTTTCCTATATATACTAGCAACCCGCCCCGGCTTCGCACGGTGTATTATGCATGTATTATACACATAAACCTTCCTCTTGAATCACTCTATCTATTAAAAAAAACCGCATCAAAATCTGTTATGTGGTTTTGAAGATATTATAAGCATACATAGGGACACAGGGACAGAGAAAGCGACTTTATTTTATATTTTATATATTTGGATGATGTAGTGAGTAGTGATAGTGATAGTGATTGGGAATCATAGACACACTGCGCTATAGGAATTAACTTAGATTTTGATCATTTTGAAACACTCATTACACTCATTTCAAGTGGAAATTCAATCATGAATTTCAAAAAAATTACAGAGCTGCGAACATTGATATCTGCCTCTTCTTTCCCATCAAGATCATGTCCGAATCTTCGAGGTAATCAATTAAAATTATAGGTACCTTACCTGCCTTACAACATGTTTGTGAATGTGATAAACACATGCCAGGGTTTTAACTCGTTCTGGCCGCTCCAGGGCTCTCGTCTCCTTAACACAGTCAAGCGACAGTGTCAACAGCTCCTTGCAATCAATGTTGTCGCTCCACGACGGGACTTTGTCAATGTTTCTATCAAAATCACACCAAATTCAACTAAGCACTTTCAAGATGAAAAAAACTTAATTAAAAGCAGTTTGGGATTGGTTAAATACCTGCAGAGTATACAGAGGACGTTTAAAGAGAACGGTCCTCTATCTTTTGATGGTAATTTCGCAGTAATTGCTTTATAATCAGCAAAAACGGTCCCCAAATCATGGATGTCTTTTTCTGAACCACTGGCTTTCAGTTTCGTGATGAAATCGTTCGCTTCCATTGTAGAAGGCTTAGTCCATTACTCAACTTGCCGTTTAACACACAATAACACTATTTAATAATAAAATTATTCGTATTAATACAGCAAAGTTTGAAATCGACAAGCGACCGTTAAATCACATGTCAAAGTCAAATTCTAAGACTGTTTTCAATTACGAAAAGTCAACAAGTTTGTGTTGAATTTTAAAATCCACCAATCACAACGTTTCCCCCGTTTCGGTTCTGCGAAATGACTGCAAAAAACAAAATACTTAAAAGGTATAAAAAATGTGAAGCCAAAAGAGAACACATATAGATAATAATACTGAACATCAAAAATGATCCCAATATTATGAGAAACGTCAACAGATTACGTACACATAAAATTTTTATTAATTTGTTCACAGATAAAAGATTGTTGTGTTAAAATCAAATATTGTTATTGTGGTTTTAGGTATTCTTTCGAGTATTAGTTTTTTTTGTGAGTAACATATTAAAATTGTGTTGTTTATTTGTTAGCACAAGTGTCATGGGTGTTTTTATATGTGTTTTTAGATTAATGGAGCTCTTGTATGTGTTGTTTTAATAGAAACATGAAATGAAAAAAATGTAATAGAAAACAATCACTTGTACCTGTATGGACGTTTATCCTTTGGCTATCTCTGAACACCTTTCTTGTCATGTGTCAATGTGTCAATGTCAGTTAAGCCAAAGACACCGCCATTGTATGTAACGTAATGCCGGTGCGCTTCTCGGTTTGCTATTTCCTCCTATTTTCTCATAAGAAAAGTGTAATTTCATTGCAAAACAAGCATTTTCATTCAACTTGATTATTTTGCCACTTCCAGCCTCACCATACACTTTAAAACAGGTAAATATTTGGTGTCTAACCTAACTATTTCCTGTTGATATTTTTTCGTAGACTACAATATATGGACACGCCTTGGACGGAACTTGTTTAATTTGTAACAATCTTATCATAGTTAGTGTTTTTACTTCACTTCCCCTGTATGGAGACCAAAGTTCAGATTAAATGCTACATTTAGCTGTCTAATGCTTATTTTCACATTTTAGTTAATGTTAGTTAGTTGTAAATATAAATTTATTTTCCACCTGACTCAATTAAACTAATGAAAGAACTGTAACTGTAAGCGACGTACCAAAACTTGTCGTTTTTCATAAAACTGATCGGACTAGGATTTCTATTTTATCATTTTTTTTATTTTTAATTTAACAGATTGCGAGTTGATAGAATTAGGCAAATAAGTACAAGCTAAGACCGAAAAAGAGTTAAGACGAACTTACGAACGACAAAGTGAGGCTGGAATATGATTTAGCATGTGCATGCAGTTGCATGCACACTGGAATTTTGAATTGAAATAATTTATTTACCACAGTATTGGTGGTTTTTGCGGGTGGTAGGGCCTTGTGCAAGGTCCGTCCGGATCGCTACCACCATCTTACTCGCTAATCCTGCCGCTAAGTAGCAGTGCTTGCACTGCTGTGTTCCGGTGTGGAGAGTAAGACAGCCGGGGAAATTACGGGCCCAAGAGGCATTGCATCTTAGTCCTCTAGGTTGACAACGCATCTGCAATCCCTCCGGGGTTGCAGGTGTCTATGGGCAGTGGTGATCACTTGCCATCAGGTGACCCACTTGCTCGTTTGCCTTCCTATTCAAATAATTAAAAAAAAAAAAAAAAAAAAAAAAAAAAAAAAAACCTAGCAAAACAGCTTCATCAAAATTTAATAATGGCACAGAGCTGATGGCGACTAGAAATGAGGCTAGACATGATGATGCATTCGCAACGACAGGTATCTGGTATAGCACCATCCAGAACTACGTTTTTTTTAATCCCCTTGTTTCGACATGCCAGCCTCTCCAGGGACTCGTGGTGGGATTAAAAGTTAGATCTGGTCATATTCGATCAAATTTGTTGTGAATATGATGAGAGTTTCAATCTAAAATGTGAGGTTTGTAGTAAAACTGATGATTTATACCATACTAGCTGTTGCCCGCAACTTCGTCTGCATATAATTCGTTTATCGCTATCCTGCGGGAATTACGCAATTTTCCGGGATAAAAAGTAGCCTATGTGTTATTCCCGGCTATAATCTATCTATGTTCCAAATTTCATCCAGATCTGTCCAGCCGTTCTGGCGTGAAAGAGTAACAAACATCCAAACTCACAAACTTTCACATTTATAATATTAGTAGGATTCTGGTGGAATGCGACCGGTATAAGCAGGCTAGAGAGAAGTACCTGGAGAACCCAAACAGGCATAATGGTGAAGTAAACGTTTTGTTGGCTTGCCCTTCGGACAAAGCTCTTAGCATATCTAAATTTGTGCAGCATTCCTTCATAACCAGAGCATGTGGCTCTGTAAGAAGGGATCTTCTTGAGTCCTCACATGAGGCTGATATAGCCACCCCTGTGTACTAAAGCCTCTTTAAATTATGAGATTTAAAAAAATATATATTTCAATTTCAGATCTGAAACTGTCACCATGAAGCCTTCTCGTAAATACTACTTGTTCCTGCTACTAGCTCTGGCTGTATACTTCGTAGCATCGAAGCTGGTCTTCGATAAAGTCTATGACGCCACAAAGATAGTCATCGATGAGTTGTTCCACATCCCGCAAGGAATCTCTTACTGTAAGGGCAACTTTACGTATTGGGACCCAAAAATCACAACTCTACCGGGTCTATATTTAATATCCGCTGCTTCTGTTGGTACGTACTTCGAATGCAACACATACAGCTTACGTTTTGTGAATCTCGTTGCATCGTGTGTCAACCTCGTCCTGTTTTCATCAATATTGAAGTTTATCTACGGTAGCAACACCGAAAGCCAGTTCAAAATAGTGTTGCAAGCGTTTAATTTAGCTATACTACCGCCTTTGTATTTCTTTTCTCATGTTTATTACACCGATACGTTGTCTTTGACGTTTTTGCTGGCGTTTTCGAGGTTATGCTTCACGAGTAGACATAAGTTTTTTATTCTTGTCTTTGGCCTGTGTAGCGTCATGATGCGACAGACTAACATTGTGTATGTTGCTATGGTTTTAGGTCACAAAATGCTTGATATAATGATAAAGAGCTCCCGTGTTTTTGGTAATAAGTATTTAAGTAACACCAAATTGAGTACCAATTCGGTTATAGCCAAAGATATTGATGCTTCCAAGTTGAAACGTTATTATGGTGTGAACGATGTGTTCTTGGCTCTCGGCTACCATATTACAACGTGTTTTAGAACGTTTTTTAAGTTCCTAACGTCACAAGACTGGCTTATTATACTAACTCATGGTGTGACTTTGATATCTTTCCTAGTTTTCATATTTAAGAACGGCTCCATAGTTGTGGGTGATAAAACAGCACATGAGCCGTCTCTCCATTTGCCTCAGATGTTTTATTTTCTGATATTCTACGGTTTTTTCGGTTTGCCTTATGTGGTTGCCAAGTTACCGTCTACTTTGAAACTTATGATGCGAAATAAGACTAAGTTAGTGTTGTATTTAGTTTTGTTCACGTTTATAGTTCATTTTAATACGATAGCGCATCCTTATTTGTTGGCTGATAATCGTCATTACACGTTCTATGTATGGAACCGGTGGTTCGGCAAATATGACTTTGCTAAGTATGTGACTGTATTTCCTTATATTTTCCTTTTGTTCAGTTTGTATGACAATTTGAAAGATCAGAACTGTGTTGCGTTCTTATTTCCGTACACGATAAGTTTGTTCCTGGTGTTGTCATTGCAAAAAATGATTGAGATTAGGTATTTTTTGGTGCCGTACATAATTTTGAGATTGCGTTTCGTTCGTCCCTCGAATTGGATGGTTGCGTTTGAGTTTTTCTGGTATTTAATGATAAACTCTATTGCCTTTTATCTGTTTTTCAGTAAAGAGATTATGTGGAAAGACTTTGATTATGCTCAGAGACTTATTTGGTAGATTATAGTTCTGTGGTCGGAATGACCGTTTCAGTGCACAAAAGTTAGAGTGAGAAAGGAATATTTGCTGGTTGTAAAATGTGTAAAGTATGAATACGAGGACTATATGTGGACGGTGGTCGTATATACCCACTAGAACCATCTCGCCGTAAATGTCATAGTGACGCTACATTGAATTGACAAGGAAAATCATTTGAGGTTTACTGTGACAACGTTCTATGGTGGGTCAGGTACCAAATTGTATGATAGTACCAACAATGTAAATTTAAAAACAGAGTTAATTGTAAGATGTAATTTCAGCGTTATGTTATGTAATTTGGAGATTTATTTATTTTCAATGATGCCAAATATTTTTTATCTACATGCATATCATAAGTTCTTTATAATACGTTCAGAAACCGTGCGTAAGAACCAGCATTGCAGCAGCGTTTATTATAGTCGTATAATAATACCGAAATCGTAACCATTACATTGAATTGAAGTGATTTGAAGTTGTTCCGGGGCCCGATTTTTGAAAGCACATTTTTGTGAAAATACCACTTGAAAGTGGTGAAAAATTGTGCTAAATTTGAAATACGAGCTTAGAAGACGCTTACAGCTCTCATTATTCTTGTGAACTAGTCAAAACTTTTTTAACAAAGCTGATTTATACCTTTCGAGTGGTATTTTCACTCTTACTGGTGCTTTAAAAAATCGGGCCTTTGCTTCTGAACCCATTTTAGAGTACTTATAAGTATGTATGTGGATAAAATATTGTACGCAACTGTACATAATTAGGCGTTACACTCCTGGGATCTTATTATGATACTAGCTGAGGCTCGGTTCATAAAGCCGTCGTGTTTGTAAGGCACATTATGTACCAGTTGCATAAACTAATATTAAGTTTTATTGTGGCTTTGATAGAAAACATGTGAGAGCTCAACACAATTACTGCTGGCAATGCAATGCGTTTTTGTGATTCGTCGATTTGTTTTCTTTTCTCATATTCATATTTTATTTGAAGAAAATTTTCTTTTCGCTTTTTTTCTGTGTCGTATTTTTCCGCAGTCGCGTTTTTACTTGATCGCAATCGGCACAGAAACAGTGTCAGCGGGGCTCCTATTCCTACGTGGTTTTGGCCCTTCGGCCCCATGCATAACTAACATAAACCTGACTGTATGAGCCGTTAAGCCTAGGCGTGTGGATTCAGTGGCGTAACTATAACGTCTGGGGCCCGCGGCAAATTCGTCAGATGGGGCTCCTACCTCAATATAAAGAAGTGCATCAGCGTCCCATCTGTGCTCTAAACCAAGCCAGTTCGGGGCCCCTGGCATTTTGCCACCCCTGCCACCCTATAGTTGCGCCACTGTGTGGTTTAGTAGTTCGGTACATAAGACTCGATATACACGAGCTCTGTGATATCAGAATAACACCGACACTGTTTCTGTCGATTGGGTATGGGAAAAAACGCGACTGCGGAAAAATGCGACACGAAAAAACCGCGAAAGTGAAAATGTGCTACATTAAAAAAGGTTTGGAAATATTGCGTTCGTGAAACGCGAAAAGAAAATTTGCTGCAAAGAAAAAATGATTATGGGAAAATAATCTAACAAGCCCTTCGTTCGCCAATATGTTTATAGTCATTTGAACGGCCATGTGCGGTACTGACACTTGAGAAGTGCCATAAACCCGAGTAGGGGAGACTGAGAAGAGTTGAGACAGAGGTGAGTGATTTCTCTGAACTTTGACAATTTATCGGGCTGGTAACTTCGCTAATTCGTTGCTTTTTCTACACTCCACAGTTTGTGTGAAGTTGTGACCTCGCTAACTGTCATAGCTGCAGAGAAATCGGCTTTGTATCAACTCGCCTCTGTCACAACTCTCCTCGGTTTCCCCTAAATTGTAATTGGTGCTCGTTAGAGCAACCAAAAACTCTAGTGTGGTGCGGCTCGCGAGCCTGCTGCGAGCGGAACGCCTCGCCACACTATAGTCTTGCAGATAGATCACTAAAATGACACTTATAGTGCTGTCAGTTTTTGGCGAATATTAAATAGCGTTGTGAGGCAGTGTTGCCAACCAACTATTGCAAAAGTCGCTAGCATATTTAAAATAAGTTGCTAGATTGTAGAAAATATCTTCCAAAAGTCGTTAACATAGCCCCAAAAGTCACTAGATCTAGCGACAAAGTCGTCAAGTTGGCAACACTTGTGACGGCGACAAAGAGTGAATTAATTTTGCATCAAAAGTTAATGAAATACCGGAGAATCTAACTAACCTAACTTGGGGTCCATTTCTCGGAGATACGAGTTACAATTAAAAAAAAAACAATTTTACAAGTCAAAACTAGTAGCATTGGTCAACTCTCACTGATTGGTTGTTTGAGCCAATGTTGCCAACTTACACTAAAATTAGACTGATGTGTTGCCACAATTGAATAGCCCTTGTTACCACTCTAATTGGTTATTTCCTCTATGTACGGGCCACAGGTGGTGTGGTCCATAATGATAAATAGAGAAGAAGATAAGTTTAGCAATGGCCAAGTTGAACTGAAAGTAGATATATAAGTTTAGTTTATGAAGTTTTCAAGTGTTTTCACATGACGGATGGTGTTATGATGATGATGATTTTGCTTGTAGCTTAAAACAAAAAGTATTTCTTGTATAATGTATAAAATATAACAATTTGAAACTTTGTAAGAAAATAGATGGAATAAGTCCTTTGGTCCTGTAGAAACATGTCTTTTGGTTTATAAGAAAAAAAAATAAGCCCTTTGGTCATGGAGAAACATGTCATTTTGCTTTGTAAGAAAAGAGATGGAATAAGCCCTTTGGTCCTGAAGAAACATGTCATTTTGCTTTGTAAGAAAATAGACGGAATAAGCCCTTTGCTCCTGTAGAAACATGTCATTTTGCTTTGTAAGAAAAAAAAATAGAATAAGCCCTTTGGTCATGAAGAAACATGTTATTGTGCTTTGTAAAAATATTGATGTTAAATGATTAATTAAAAGATTATTATCGTGTTGTGGACATGATTTATAAAAATGTGATATTTCGTATAATTTGTTTAAAATTAATTTTGTATGGAATGTGTGTAAGAGAACTAATAGAATAAAGAATGGTTGAATTTGTGCTTGTTTTTTTACTGGTTCTATGGAGCTATTCACGCGCTCGTTCCTTTGTGTAACGCTGAGGACGCCTCTTAAATAGGCGAAACGTGCCGACTCGAACCAAATAAAAATGTCAAGAAGGAATGTACAATATCTGACATGCTTACATACTGTCACGCCACGCCTCTTTCCCACAGGGGTAGGCAGACTACTTTGTTCCACTTGCTACGATCCTGACGTACCTCTTTCGCTTCATCCACATTCATCAATCTTCATACATGCTTGTCGGTTTAGGGTACTCTCGACCTAAACTTTTTACAATACGTCCCCAATAAGGTCACGGAATATCTGACATGAAACTTGATTTACTAAATTAGGTAGATTTTAAAAGAAAAATTATCTGAGCTAATTATACTTATTGTAGTACCTAATTACAATAGGCATGGTTAAGGGTTGCTATGTAGGAATTAAATTAAAATAAGTTATCAACGTTGCATTTTTTATTTTAAAATACATACATTTAGTTGATATTAATCTTATTATACACAATTATCACAAACAACACAACAACGTAAATCACAATTATATCACATTCAAAAATATATTAATTACTTGAAATAACAAAAAATAACACTGATTTCCTTCGATTATTACGAACGCGAGTTATCTACGCTTAAATATAAATTTAATATTCATTTTATAAATATAATTTGTAATAATGACTTGATATTATTTTGTTCATTAAATCTAAGGTATAATAAAAAACACTAGTAAGTATTATAATTGGTAACAAAACTAGGTAACAACAAATTAGGAATCATTAAATCATTAAATTCTGGGGCAAAGCCGTCTACTGGGGTAAATGCGTCTAAATGGTAAGTGTGTATTTCTAAACGATAGTGAAAAATATAACACGTGGAAAAATCAAAAAAGTTAAACTAGGGTCGGGAATCGAACCCGGGTCCTCATCAATCTGTCATGTTACCACACCCATAGCAAGTAGGGCAGCTGTTTAAATATTTTTACATGTTCCAATGTAACAGTAATGTCATTACTACGCTAATTTTGTTGTCAAGCGCCATCTAGTTAAATGATAATGAAAATGTTTAATATAATTACAAGCTTTTCTAGAGCACAACTGTTTATCCAGGACGATAGATGGCGTTGTAACCAATGATAGATTAACATAATTTTAGTAAATAATCTTAAGAGATCCGCATTTATTTAGCGGGTAGCGAGTTTTTGTACGTCATAAAATTATATTTAACCACAGACCATATAAGACAGGACTGTCAATTGCCACACAAAAGCGAAACCACATAAAATCACAATTACACGACGGACAACTCACGTATAAAAGTCAAGTGATGCTCGACATGTTTCGGTCTAGTTCGTAGTCCTTCCTCTCGGAGTCCGAAACATGTCCAGCATCACTCGACTTTTATACGCGAGTTAACCGTTTGTGTAATTATGATTGAGTCTCATGATAGTCCCATGGTCAAACGACATAAAATGGTCAAAATAGATGTTGCTTGCTTGCACGAGGCGTTAAAATCGAAGCGATAATTCTAAAAAAATCTACGTTTTTGATAGGACGTAACATTTTGACAGCGAAGCGAAAAGTCGAATAAAAACTTGAGTTACGTAAACCCCTCATAAGTTGTTGATTGTAGCGACATCTATCGGAAACTTTTGTACTAAGTTCGCGTGGAAACGCTTTTGTTTGGCAATTCAGTCCTTTTCGTCGATTATCTTCTTATTTGTGGCGTATCAAGTCATAGCGACGACAACTTCGCTAATGTGTAAACAAAATGTAATATCAAAACCTTGTTATTGGACTTAATTTCTTTTGTTTATACAGACTACGTCAAAGTTCGCGGCACATCAAAAATGATTACATCACTATTGGAATTCCTTGAGATCGCAATTATGTAACAAACAATAATTAATACACGTGTTAATCACTATAAAGCAGGAACTGGTATTAGGTACCCTCGACCATTTATACTCCAGACTAGTCATTGCCGTATTGTTTTGCAAGCTTTCATTTACTTTCACCGGAGTGTCTGTCAGATCTTGCAAGTGAATTTCGACCCACTTTCAGTCAGTGGCGTAGCTAAGTAACAAGGGCCCTGGTACAAATAAAAAAATGGGGCCCCACTACTATCTAAACTGGTTACGTTTAAATAATAATAGTTCGATCGAGATTTTCTGGTAAGGATTCGAGGGCCCTCTGAGCTTGAGGGCCCCGGGGCACTGGCCCGCCTAGTCCCTTGGTAGCTACGCCACTGCTTTCAGTTGTCTAATTGACGTGAAATCAATGACAAGATCATTATTTTGAAGTGAAATTCTGCTGACCGGTTTGTCCGAGCAACTTGAACTTAGGTGTACATATGGAGGACTATGTAAATACTCAGCAAAAACAGCTTGTATTAGAAATTAATTATTTAGGTTAGTTTATTTACGTTTCTAGAGACAGAGCTGTTTTGCCAGCACACTTTCGAGCGATTGAAGTCTTGAGTACAAGTGATCTAAGGTTAGCATCAATAATACACGCTAAAATGTTTATTACGCGTTAAACTACTAACTACTTAAAAATAATATCAAAATATATGTCTTACTAAGGGCAACAGTTATAACAAATTATTTTATATATTATCAATATATAATAGCCGCAAAAGCATTAATAGTTACTCTGAACACGTTGTACTTTTACAATCAGACCAAACAAAAAATAAAGACAGAATTTTGCCGACAAGGGCCGGTAAAACTACGCCTTACACAAATACCAAGCGTAGTAAGCCACCAAGCTTGAGTAGGCGAGGCGCAATTTCAAAGCAGCCTCATTTATTTAGGGTCTGAGTAGCATGTAGGTACATTTTCAAAGTGATAACCTCTCGAGATAAAAACACAAACGTAATACTGCAAAGCTTTGGGTTGTTAGAACTTAATAATATCTAAAAGCCTCTTCAATAGTTCGAATGGTCCCAGCAATGGGTAATACTTCCATTTCTGCAAGGTGATTCATCTAAACAACGAATAACTTACACTTAAGTCTTAAATAAAACAATATTTAAGTCTATGATCATGTATGGTGAAACTGAATCTTATACTCATTATTTATTTAATAAAATAGTCTTTTACCGCGTTATTCAACAAGATAAATTATTTTAAATTAGAGAAAACGTTTTAAAAAGCACATTTATCCATGCTTTCTCGTCCTCTTCAGTTCTTGCGTTACATAAGCAATTATTTAAAAATGCGTCCTGTCTAAATAGTTTGGCAGAGATTGCTTTTAAGCGATAAAACCACCTGTCTATCTTGTTTTTTATTTTTGTAATTTTATTGCACAGATTTGTGGTGCTCAAGAAAGAATATTTGTACCTATTGTATTTAGCAGCTATTTAAACCCCAGGGGCAAACGGATACACTGGGCTGGGGCAAATATACCTACAGGGGTAAGTTAGTGTATCTCCCGGTAGGTAGTACCTTAAGCTACTAATTTCCCCACATTACCCATGCCCCTAACATTAACGAGTTTAAAAATTAATTGAATAAGCATAAAAAAATAGGATAATAATTTAAAATTATTTTTTCTTCTCGAAATTGAATAAAAATCTTCGTCAAAAATTAGTAAAAATAATAATTAAAAATGAAGACGAATGCAATTACGAACTTTTTTGACTCGCACACAAAAGAGTAGAATTTAAATGGGGGCGCCACTCACTACGTAATTTGCACATTGACAGAAAACATGGCAACAATTTCGTATTTCCTACTCTTTCATGCTGGTGTGACGACCGGATAGCCTAGTGGTTAGTGACCCTGACTATGAAGCTAGAGGTCCTGGGTTCGAATCCCGGTAGGGGCAGACAGTTGTATGATGAATACGAATGTTTGTGCCCGAGTCACGGATGTTGTATGTATTTAAGTATGTATTTATCTACATTATATAAGTATGTTTATCCGTTGCCTGGTACCCATAGCACAAGCTTTGCTTAGTTTGGGGCTGGGTCAATTGGTGTAATTTGTCCCAAGATATTTATTTATTTATTTATTTATGTCACGAAGTGTATTTTTTTTTAATATTCCGTTTTTATAATACGACTAAATCCACTTATCTTCCTTTTTGAGTAGCGGCGTGCTTTCAACCTCTTTCTCTTTCGTCGGACTTATGTCCGTTTTGCCGTTGACATACTGCGCCATCTCCACATTGGACACTATGTACGGGACACCAGCTAGTTCAGACGACAGCGGGTTGTAATACTGTCTGTAGCAGAACACTGCTGTTGTGAATCCAAGGATCGAGCCAAATAGGATATCTGTAAAAATACAAGTCTGATTTCATCGCATGTAAATAAAGTTTCAACATACATACGCGCCTCTCTCCCGCAGGGACCTTTGTTCCACTTGCTAAGATCCTGACATCTTTTTCGCTTCATCCACATTCATCAATCACTTCATACATGCTCGTCGGTAAAGTTTCAATGGGTAGATATACTTGGCGACACAATATTTGGCCCAGTCCCCATACAAAATTACCTAAATTTCAAACATATGAGGGCCACTTTTTGCTGCTGAGTATACCATTCTATTCTATTAAGTTCTTCCATGCTGGTCTGGGAGCAAATAAAAAACAGATTGTACCAGCTTCTCTTGGGCGAAAATCTTAGGAATTCGGCCAGCAACTCATCACCATTTTGATTCTCCTCTTCACGCACAATCACGCTAAACGTGGCCTTTAGATCTTGTTATACTGGACTTTTTCTATCCCATAAGGGATAAAGACTTGATTAAAATGTATGAGGGTGGAGTAACTTTTTCTTGCCACTCATTGCTCCTCGGTCACTCTTTAAACTATAAGTTTATAGGTTCCAAGGTATAGGCCGCTTCTATGTTAGCAACTAAATGATCATCTACTAAGCATGTTAGTATAATGTGACACAACATTGCCGTAACAAACTGTACTACTTTCGTGTCCTCTGATGGGACAGAAAAACAACAAGAAATAGTTGACCCAACCATGTATGAAGGTGGACCGACCTTCCCAGTGGTGGTGGTAGTCGCAGCTCCGGCTGAGCGCGACGCAGCCGGCCAGCAGCAGCGGCGCCCCGCACGCCAGCAGCCGCAAGCCGGCGCCGCGCCGCCGCGACAGCACGCGCAGCCGCCCGCTCAGCCACAGCGAGCCCGCGCCCAGCGAACACCACGATACTGCACACGACATTACTTTTACCCCCGGTGTTTCTTAACCTGTGCCCTAGGGACTAGGGATCCGTGAGCAGTGGCGTAACTGTAGGGTGGCAGGACTGGCAAAATGACAGGTCCCCTAACCTAACTCTACTGGGCCCCGAACTGAAAGGACCCATCTGATGAATTTGCCACGGACTCAGGGTCATTCTATGGAACTTGCTAACTATTTAACAAACCGCCATATTGAAATTGTCTCTGAATGATGAATTTACTAGTGATGTTTGTTTACATAACAAGCTCCATAGAGACACTTTAAGCGTTATATTTACGCAGCTAATCACAAAGACCAGTCTTGCGCGACCCTTATCCAGACTCCCACGACCTTCCCCAAGTCATCAGTCCATCTTGTGCTGGACTTTTCTACGCTACGTCTTCCGATACGTGATCGCTAATTGAGAACCCTCCGTATCCATCGGCCATCTCTCACTTTAAGCTTATGTGTATTTTTGGTATTTATTATTTAAAAGTCTAGTTAAATAGATTATTTAGGGCGGGTGACATGAGTTTCCTTATTTTCAAGACCAAAAATCTCACAGAGCTTTGACGGCAGGTATCAACGAAAAACTTCAAAAAAACATGTAATTGTTTTCCCTTTTAGAGACAAACTAGCATTTCTCTATCTACTCTTAAAGAGAGATAGCAATACTTACAGCTGCTATGGCCGCTGGGGAAGGACTTCCGGCCATCCATGATCTCGCCGGGGTCGCCCGTGCACTGCAGGTCCATGGTTTCAATCCCATCCGGGAAGCAGCGGTAGAAAAAGTCAGGCCGCGGCCTACCTGAAATTAATACGCCTTTCTGAGAAAAAAAAACAGCCAATTGCGAGTCGGACTCGCCCACCGACGTTTCCGTTCCGTACAAAATCAACAAGTTATAATAAAATCCTGTGTTAGCAGGGCCCTTTTATGTTGGTTACCGACAAAAATATTCTGTTTTTAGTATCTGTTGTCATAGCGGTAACAGAAATATATCATCTGTGAATATTTCAACTGTCTAGCTATTCATGAGATACAGCCTGGTGACAGACGGACGGACAGCGATGTCTTAGTAATAGGGTTCCGATTTTACCCTTTGGGTACGGAACCCTAAAAAACGACGTGCGTCTAAAAAGTATTGTTACCTATTTATAAAATAACTTCACCGCTTTCGTATAAAATGAGCGATAGATAGAATAGAGCACAGTGATCAGATTGATCAATCAACGCCGCAATTCCGGTCCTAACATGCGGTATCCAGTAGGCTTATTACCTGACTCGCTCGCAATCGCCATCGTGTTCATTTTGACAGTTCTTGTATGAATGTGACAGCTAGCTGATTCCGATGCCTATTGTCAGCCCATACATGAACTGTCAAAATGAACACGATGGCGATTGCAAGCGAGTTAGATAATAAGCCTACTGAAGACATCATAGAGCTTATAATGTGTGTATATAATAAAGCAATGCATTATGCCCTCCCTTCATTATGATACAGTTACATAAATTACTATTATTTACACATTACATTACATAAATCACGTCTTTATCCCTTACGGGGTAGTCAGAGGCTAAGTTTACAAGACCTGGCCACATTTAGCATGATTATTATTTATGTATTTTACTTAACACGTCTTTACCCCAGTTGATTTAGCCGCATAGACATGTTTGCCCCAATACGAGTTTGTTTATAGATGAGCGTGCCCCATAGATGATTTTGCCCCAAGATATTTGTTACATATGTCTTTACCTGCTATTAATTTTATCGTGTTGGTTGTGATCCCATTAATTCCTAACGCCAGAGACCACGCCAGCAGGAACTGCAAAAAAAGTATTAATATATATTAAGATATATATAGATATAAAAAAAAAAAACGATTTGTTTGTGTTGAGAAAGTTGTGTCTGTGAAAATAAAATAAGTTACTTTATATATAATAAGATAATAAGACATAAATAAGGGATAAGTCCGCCTTTGTGCATGTATCTCAGTGTTTGTCAATTGTATTTTGTCGTGTTTATTTTGCACAATAAAGAGTTTACATACATACATACATATATATTATGTAGTTTTGATATAAAGCTTCTTTTATTTCGTTTCGCTACAATTTCAGTACATTGAGTTTTTTTTTTTTTAATTATCGCGTAATTCGGCGTGCCTCATGGCATAGGCCTCCTCCATTTACTGAAGGGTTTGGGGTATAGCTCCCACGCGGGCCCAGTGCGGATTGGAAGCTTCACACACACCATTGAATTGCTTCGTAGATGTATGTAGGTTTCCTCACGATGTTTTTTTCACCGAAAAGCTCCTGGCAAATTTCAAATGTAAAATTCGCACATAAATTCCGATAAACTCAGAGGTGCGAACCCAGGATTCGAACCCACGACCCTCTGCTTGAGAGGCCACAGGTCAAACCACTAGGCTACCACGTCTTAAGTTACTTTACTTATAACTTAATTAAGGATTATTCTTTTTCTATCTAAAATGTTTCCTTAATGTCTAGATCTAGATAAATTGCTTGTAACAACCACTTTGATCCTACAGTATTGAAAACAAAAAAAAAAAAATTATCAGTGACTTATTTTTAATTTGGATATTAAAAAATTAATTAACAGAGTAGACAACTCGCACAGCCATGCAAGTAATTTGTTCTTAAATATATCTGATCATTTTTTAAAACAAGAAATAAAAAAAAAACTCAAAATATTTGATGAGCGTACACCCCTTTACCTCCAAGGCATCATTGCAGTCGTTGCATACAGCCCAAGCGATGAGAGACAGGATGCAAGGCACGGCCAGCACGATTGACCACAGCATGTGCCCCGGCACGTAGGACTCGTGTCTTGGGTACTTCAACGAAGTCTCCAGATCCGAAGGCTGAATCACCCGGATAAATGGAGCCTTGGTCTCCATGTAACTAAGGAGGTTAAAATGGTTACAGCAGCTTCTTTTTTTATACATATCATCACGTCTTTATCCTTTACGAGGTTGACCGAGCCTAAAGTAACAAAACCTTAAGGCCACGTTTTGTATGATTAAGAGTGTATAGGTGGAAAGGGAAATCAAAATGATGGTGGGTTGCTAGCCGCATTGCCAATACCGTCTTCACTGTAAGGGCACACGGGGCCCGAGCCCAGGGCCCCCATTCTCAGGGGGCCCCGAAGGACCGATAATTCCTCTCAAACTTTAATTTTTAAAACCATTTTTGTCGGGCATTTTGTCAGACATGTTATTTATAATTCGCTTTTTTTATTTTCCAAAAGGGCCCCAAATTAATGTGTGCCCAAGGGCCCCAGCCTAGTTTAAGACGACCCTGCGTATCGCCTATAACGTGATTCCTAAGACTTTCGCCCCAGTGGCGTAACTATAGGGTGGCAGGGGTGGCAAAATGCCAGGGGCCCCTAGCTCTACGAGGCCCCGAACTGGCTTGGTTGAGAGCACAGAAGGGACGCTGATGCTCTTCTTTATATTGAGGAAGGAGCCCCATCTGACGAATTTGCCGCGGGCCCAGACGTTATAGTTACGCCACTGAAAGCCTGAGAGCTAATTTCCCAGAAAATTGCATAGTTCCCGTGGGTTAGTGTTAAATAGTGCATTAGTGATGTGCCGGATCATTAAAAATGTATATCCGCGGATACGGAGCTGATTACGGATATTTAGTGTCAAGATCCGCGGATACGGATACGGATCTTTATTTTGTTATTCGATAGTTGACGTCACGCTCGCCGCAACGTCAGGCAGGACATGTTTCGACTTACATTGTGCGGGTAGTTAGTACTTTTGTTTGGTTATGGTTTAGTCACTAAACTTTAGTGTGACACTGGGCCGCATACATAACGTTTGTGTATTATTATTATTATTATAAATTATACACTAGCAGCTCTTTGAGCTGATGCGTGTATATCACTGCACTTGTGTTCTTTGGTCCTTTAAATGAAGGTCTAATCTGTTTTTGAAACTATTCACCGAATACGGTTTTGAGTATGGTTTTGATACAAACTTAAAATAATGTCTACTAAGAAGTTTTCTGGTGTAATTTGTTGTAAATATTTAATTTTAAGGAATAAAAATACTCTGAATGGAATTTTATAGTTATTTTAATTCTACCTAATCACCTGTAAAAGATTCGCGTGAAAAGTAACGGACGCGGATACGGATTTTTCTTTTCCCTTGTTTTTTTTTACTTCTTTTTTATATAATTTTTTTACGAGGCTTAATGCACCTGTGTGACTATGCCAGCCTCATTGGATGTCTTTAGACATTTGGCTTCATGTAAGTTAGAGTGAGACAACGCTCCACAATGCCTAAATTTGCCGGGAAGTCTGATGAGCTATCTTTATGGTCAGGTAATATAAATGTATCTTTTATCAGTAGGTATATAAATTAAATACTGATAAGAGGTGTTAAATAAACATAAGTATTGTATGTCTTTCAGAAACAACCAAAAACATTGAAACAGGCGCATGTGCTCCCTGGGCAATGGTCCAGCCCCCTTCAATGATATAGGCCTCCAAAATATCTAATTAAAGTCTGGTGACTGATTGTAGATAAGTCTAATTTAAAAAAAAACCTAATCTTTAGTGTTAACCTTCAAATGATTACGACTGAGAATTAATTACCTACAGCTCAAATAATAATTAGGTACCACGCAATTTTCAAGTATCAAAAAATCGATTTTACTACCAATTTTATTAAAAAATTCAACATAAATTTGTGGTTGGAGAAATGTTCTGGCAGCTTAAGCGTTTCAAATGTGCATTGATAAGCAATTTAATTAATAAAATAATGTTTTAGCATGATATTAACTGTATACCAACATATGGCTGCTACTTACCAAAAAGCTGAGAGTAATGCTATACGAACACTGATTTCTACGAACAAATTGAAGCTTGCGGATCGTATTAACGGCATTGTTTTGTTGTTTTATTAAGTAATTAGCTAAAAATTTGTTTTCTCACAATATTTAGCAAAGTATTTTGACCGATTAATGACGTTTATGATTCGTTCATAAACTGGCTTTGTGTAAAATGTCAACGTGTCGTGACAGTGAATTAAAAAAATATATTTTTCTGAACGAATTGCGTTTAGTTTTTGCAAGTTTACAGAGAAATCAAGTATTTTCAAAGATTTACTTATTAAAAATAAGAAAATTGCAAAACCGGAAAACCGTCAAAATACAAACAATTAAAAAAAAACTACTGTCAATTATGTTTTACGGAAAATGTTGGGGAATCAAACGAAATATGTAATTAAATAGATATTTTATTTGCCTTACAACTACTAATTACAGATAGCAGAATTGAACTACGAACAGTTATTACACATAATACTAACTTTACTAAACCATAATAGGCACTTTTTTATTTTCGGAACGTGCACTAATCTCACAGATTAGATTACACAGTGTAAAAAAGCGAGAAAAATAAAAAGGAATGATTATATTCATAAATTTTACCAAAAACATACAAAACTTTCGTTAACCTAAATTTCCAAAGAATTCCTTCAAGCCAATACAACAAATAAATTAAAATTTTGTGATCAAAAGAGTATTAATTGTTTTCAACAGATCCATAACTTAATTCCCTTATGCTTACAACCTTAATGTTAAATTTTGATAAAGTAGACAATAAGTACAACACCATATAAAAACAAATAGATACATTTTTGTAAATGCTAAAAATGCTGATTTTATAGTTTATTATATTAAGCTTGTGCGGATGCGGGTAGATTTTCAATAAAAAAGTGACATTGTCATTGAGGTAGTATTTCTCATAGCTAGCTTATTTATAATAATAGGTACCATAATTTGATATTAATTACATAGTTTCATGTAACGTTTTTTAATACCTGGTGTTGAAAAAGGACGGATAAAAAACTGAAAGCTGCGTATTTCCATAATACGTACAAAACAATAGATTAAAAAAAATCAGCGACAAAACTAACTAAAAAAAACAACAGTAAAAATAAATACTCTTCTCAATAAATGACTATGTTTGACAACTTTGACTAAAGTGTTCCAATTTTGAAACATAAAGACACTTGTGTGTAAAAACGTGTAAGTCAAAAATAAACTAATTTAAGGCAGTGTCACTCTGCAAAATATAGCAGTACTTGTGTTTTAATGTTGGTAATATCTGAATACCTATTCAAATATACACAAAAGGTAAGATATCATACTATCTCTCTCACTCTCATTAACGACTACAAGTGTGAGCGTATCGGTATACAAAAACTGCAGATTTTAAAATCCAACAGGATGCTCCCAACTCCAAAACTTAAAATTTGTATCATACCTACTCATACCGTCCCCCTCCAATTTAAATTGAAACACTGTTAGTGCGAGCGGGACGACATGATTCAAACTTCAATATAGGAGTATAAGAGACACGTCTTAAAGATAGAAGCCCATCGAATGGGTCCTAGCGTTCTTGTAGTAGTCAAAGCATTGAGCCGGCGAATTAGCGTGTTTCTTAACAACCTCGTCCAACTGCATCTGGTCACCCCAGTCCGCCTGTAAAAAACCACTGACATGACAAACTGTATCAAATTTCTAAACTAGAATTGAAAAATAGAAAAATCCGAAATCATTGCGTGACGCGTGCTAGACCCCTACACCACCCATAGCAGGTGGATAAGTCTTCGATTTTTTATATCTGTTACTAACTGTCACGTGACCTTATTACTATGCGAATTTTTGTCGCCAAGCGTCATCTGTTTGAATGATGTGTCTGTACGACACAATTAACTCCCGTGGAACATCTATTAGATCAGTGGCGTAACTATAACGTCTGGGGCCCGCGGCAAATTCGTCAGATGAGGCTCCTTCCTCAATATAAAGAAGTGCATCAGCGTCCCTTCTGTGCTTTAAACCAAGGCAGCTCGGGGCCCCGTGGAGCTAGGGGGCCCTGGCATTTTGCCACCCGTGCCACCCTATAGTTACGCCACTGGATTAGATACAAATGTACTCACAAAGTTGGGGAAGAGCGATCGTTTCTCGTCAAATTTCCTTTCGTTGATGCACCGCAGCAAGTACAGACGCTCGACCCACGGCCAGATCATGTAGTCCAGCATGCCAGGTTTGTCGCCTCCGAAGTAGTTCGTCCCTGGAAAGTTTCCATACAAAGTTCATACACATAAACGAACAAAAAATTTTACCTTGCTATTCCGCTACTCAATGAATGAGTAGCGGAGTAGCAACGTAAAATGTTTTGTTCGTTGAAATGGACCTCCGCAAGGTAACGCCTGATTCAATAAAATATTCATACACATACACAAATCACGTCTTTATCCCTTACGGGGTAGACAGAGCCCAAGTTGACAAGACCTACAGTCCACGTTAAGCAAGACTATGGGCGTATAGGCAAATGGAATCAAAATAGTGATGGGTTGCTAGCCGCATCGCCTATAACATGATTCCTATGATGTTCGCCCATTCCCTAGATGGGTTTTTAACATTTGCGCGGGAAGAGAAGCAACTGGTACAGTCTATGTTTTTTCTTTGCTCCCAGACCAGCATGGAAGAATCAACAAAGTTCATAAATATGTACAAAACACACAATAAATATTAACCTTTTCGCTCAAAGTCGGTTTTTCCCACGCTGGTCAGGGAGCAAAGAAAAAATATAGAATATACAAGTTGCATCTCTACCCGCGGAAATGGTAAAAGCCAATCGAGAGAATCATGTTATAGGCGATGAGACTAGCAACCCATCACTAATTGGATTCCATTTTCCACCTATACGCCCACAATCTTGCTAAATGTGGCCTGTAGGTACCTGTTACCATAGGCTATGTCTGCCTCGTAAGGGATAAAGACGTGATTTGTTGTTTTCTAAGCCAACGCTAGTAGCTAGTATCTATGGTACTATTAACTGTCATAGCTCATGCCTACACTGAGGCAATAAAATTAAAATAATGATTTAATGACGAATTTATTACGTTAAATGATCATTTCAACGTGAAACTTCATAAGTATTTGATCATGCGATTAATAATATCGACGATGATGATGCTCAAAATTGTATTAATGAAAAAAAATACAAAATCGGAATTAAAAACAAATTAAAATAAAATAATTAAAAAAGGAGGGGCCCCCGTGGCATAGTACCACAGACGCTGGCAGCATTCCCCCTTTGGACAGCGATACCAATACGCTGTCCAGAGAAACCAGCTCTGCGGTCACACGTAGCGTCTATTAGCCTCTTCCAAATATCTTTGAAGCGGGATTAAATTAAAACAATAATTACCTCTTGACGTCAGCTCCTTTTCGAATATGTCCAGCGTTTGCATGATTTGCTCGCTACCATAAGCAAAGTTTGTGTCGAAGCATTCCAAGCTGCCTTTTATTAGCTGGAACAAATAATTCAATTTCATTACTACTCCACACATACATACATATATCACGTCTTTATCCCTTACGTGTACAAAACTTTAGGGCCACGTTTAGTATGATTAAGGGAAGCTGGAAAGGGAAATCAAAATAGTGATGGGTTGGCAGACGCGTCTGCCGCCGTAGTCTGATTCCTAAGACTTTCGCCCATTCCCTCGATGAGCTTATACCATATGCGCGGGACGAGAAGAAACTGGTAAATTCTATGTTTTTTTCCTTTACTCCCACCAGCATGGAAGAACGATTAATAACCGAAGGTATTCAAAAATTAAAATGTTTGTTGCTCCGTAGTATTTAGATAGAAAAAGCCGTGGTAGCCTAGTGGTTTGACCTGTGGCCTCTCAAGCAGAGCGTCGTGGGTTCAAATCCCGGGCGCGCACCTCTGAGTTTTTCGGAATTTATGTGCGAAAATTACATTTGAAATTTGCCATGAGCTTTTCGGTGAAGGAAAACATCGTGAGGAAACCTTGCACACATTGGCGAAGAAATTCAATGGTGTGTGTTAAGTTCCCAATCCGCACTGGGCGCGCGTGGGAACTATAGCCCAAGCCCTCCAATACACGGAGGAGGCCTATGCCATGAGGCACGCCGAATTACGCGACAATTTAATAATAAAAAAAAAAAACAACAACAGGAAAAAAAAAAAAAAAAAATTGTAGCGAATTCGGAATAAAAAGGCTATATTATATTATTATAGTATTTAGATATTATCAGAGGACTCATTGGGGGTCAAACTCCCCCCGAAATCTTCATTATATTGCATTAACTAATTTTATTTTCTTGAACCCTGCCCTTCCACCTCGATATGAAATCTTGGCCCGTGACAGGACCAACCTAACTATACCTACCTCGTTAAACCTTTCAATAAGAAGTCTGTCCTGTGCTTTAACGAACGGATCTCTAGAATGTAGTTGACCGCGTCCATATTTCTCGTCCAAATAGTCACAGATGACCACGCTTTCGAACAAAAACTTGTCGCCTTGATCTGTTGATATCTCGAGCACTGGTATTTTTACTGAAAAAAAAAGAAAAAACATGACAGTTGAAGCAACTCTAGCGCACCCTAGACGTCGACTACTTGAACTGCTACAATGCACGAGTAGCTAGCGCCAGTGACGTCATGAGAAGTTACTTAACGCGGATGGATAAATACAACTTCCAACTCTTTCTCGGACTTCGGTCGCCAGGCGTAACATCTGTGTGGAGAATTATTTCTCTATTGTAACCTCTTGCCCCCACGGTAGCCACAGTACAGAGATCTTTCCAGATGTTATGCCTGGGAACCGAAGTTCGGAGGAAGGGAGTTGGAAGTTGTATTTGTTCATCCGCGAAACTGCTCAACAAAGTCATCGATGTAATAGGTGGCGCTAGTCACTATACTCATAGATCCGAAGGCCATCTCGTTCTCTCTGATAGCGTCTTGCATAAGATTGAGAGGGACGAAAAACAGCTGAAAACAGCTTCGAATTTGGAATTTGGAAACACCAACCGGTTTATGAAGGAAGCCAAAGTAATGCTTGATTTTGACCATGCTTACGGGCTCTTGGTCCCATCTGTAATGTCCCACTGTTATAAGAATGACGAATAACATTCCATAAGGTTGAAGAAATGCTGGGCTCCTATTTCTATGCAGTTTTCCCTTCAGGGATTTGAAGATACCTAACGAACCTAGTCTAATTTTATTACATTTAGTGAGGATTTTTATAACAGTGAGACAACGGTGGGACCACATATAATCCTGTGGTCCTGATGAAAAGGGAGTTAAGTCTAAAACCAATAAAAAAACATTTTCTATTTTAGTGCAAAATTTTGTCTAAACTAGCTATGTAGAAAATTCAGAATTATACACCCTTTCCACTAGGACCCTTTAAGTTCTTACATCTTGGGTTCGCAGCTCTGAACCACTCGGGCAGCCTCAGCGGATCCAGTTTGACCACTTCGTACTTGGTCCTCTTGGCTTCGAGGATCAGGAGCACCCTGTGGCCGTAAGGGTTCATGTCAACATGGTACAGCCGCAGCTGGTCCCGTAACGGCGGGGGTGGCGTTGGCCCTGTAATTTGAATAAGATATTATTAGTTGACGTTGACTTTAACCGATACGCTGCCAGCTGCCAAAGCCGAGACTTTTTCAGGTGCCACAGCGCACATGTGCGTTTGAATGCTTTTAAAATTATGACAGCCGCTCTGGGCGGAAGCCTTTATTTCCCGTGGCACTACTGTGTGGCACTACTGTCCAAAGATTTCTATTTCATAATCAAGTTTAACATAGTCGACGGAACTCCGCTAGCGGAGCTCCTGTTTTTGGGTATTTTTGGCCCTTCGGGCCTGCTGAAGATCTAACATAACCTAAACCTACCCCCCATTTATGTTATGAGATTTATTTTGGTCAGTAGTGCCAAATAGTAGTGCCATGGGCGGAAGTTGCAAAAACGTGTTAATGCTGTACATTCCAGGGCATAAATATCGATCATGTCAGATATATGTGTTACCGGCCTTATTGTCCGTGGCATTAAGGTGTACAGATATTTTTGACGTCTTGGTAAAGTACACATATTTACGCCCTAACTGTACATGATTTTTTAGCTGCGATCCCTGGAATCCGATCAGCAGAAAATAAAGTTGTCAAATGAAGAGTTCGTCAAACGATGAATTCTATCAAACGTTTGTCGATGAAAGAACAGTTAAACCATTTATCTTTGATAAGTAAGAGATTTTTAATTAGTAAACATAAATGCCTACTTTACTATCCTGTACCTATTTATTCTTGTAAATCGAAATAGCATCACTAAACAGCGAAACATCTGTGTCGAAATGAACCAACTAACCAAACTGAAATAGGTCAGGCGAATCGTACGCAAAACAGAAATAAATTTCACTGAATAATTTCGTAAGCCGACCCAAGCGCATTCAACTTTGCTATTGCGGGCAGATAAACAAACAAATCGCGCCCTTGTGACATTTAGTAGTCATGTTATGGAGTTACAAGTGCCATACTACCAGTGGCGTAACTATAACGTCTGAGGCCCGCGGCAAATTCGTCAGATGGGGCTCCTTTCCTCAATATAAAGAAGTGCATCAGCGTCCCTTCTGTGCTCTAAACCAAGCCAGTTCGGGACCCCGTAGAGCTAGGGGCCCGCGGCATTTTGCCACTCCTGCAACCCTATAGTTACTACTTGCATTAAGTATTGCACATTACTAAAAATTATGGGCCACATAAAAATCAAATCGCAAATCGCCTGTCTGTATATTTTTTGACAGACTATATTTATTAATTAAAACAAAAGTTACAAGTGAATAATATAAAAATACATGCAAGAATAGGAACAAGAATAATGACAACCAAAGAGTCATGTGAAAAGAAAGATCCCGTAGGAGATGCGCGCCAGGAACTTCCACAGCCAGAGATAACGGAACCAGTTGAGCGGACCACTGTGACAACTTAATCTTCTTTTAACTTAACTGTCTGTACTCTGTATATACTTCCATTTGATGCAATACGACCTTTCGCCATAAAACAACATGAGTGTCAACTATCAAGAACTATTTCAAATTGACGCGTGAGAGGTCACTTGCTGTGACGACTCTTAAACACCGGCCCAACCGTTTAATAATATTTAATCCACGTCATACTCTAAGTTAAATGATATGGCTTAAACATTCATAACAGCAAAACATTAAGTTAAGTCGTCACTTATATGTGTCATAATTTATTTAAAACTTATGAGAACGTTAGTGTTTACGGATAACAGAATCAATAGGCAAGACGGAGTTTTATAAATGGCAATATGAATCCCGTTTAACGGTGTCGCTGGGTGCATACAGTGGCAGTTCGGCGATCTGAGAATTCCATCTTAACTTTTACTTGGGTTGGAGGTATACGGGGTTTGGTTTTGTCATTTTTTCGATTTTGATATTGCCAATTCATTCCTGTGCTAAGAATGACGCCGACCGGGGTCAGCGGAAATAAATGGGTTAATCAGATCTATGTTGTTTATTAGTACGTAATTTAACTAACGATATGAATTTGTAAATTAATGATATTCAATTTAAATTGTATAGACTAACACCAGGAAATTTTTACATCTAATTAGTTTCATGTGCTGATGTGTTAAATATCTTACAATGTTTTGTATTTTTGTGTGTGAATCTTCGATCAACAATACAATTTATTGTTGTATATTGTATTTATATATTGTATTGTTGATCGAAGGTGTGAATAAAAGATTTGGCAACTTATGTTCATACCTTCTGTTTATTTTGTGTTATGGAAGAAATAAAGTTTTAATCAATCAATGAATCACAGTAAACTTGATGAATTAAATGACTCATACATCGTGACAGACCCAGTGGCAAAATAGTACGACGTAATCAATGAAACAAGGGCGTTGCTAGCCGATGATAAAGAGAGTCAAGGCATGGCTTTGAAGATGTGTACGATTTTCATATGTCATTCAAGCTTATCCAAGGTTCCGTTAGCTGTAGCTAACTATTTTGTATTCAAGAATCAACTGTGAGACTGTGACCTGTGGCTTTATTACCTAACTCGCTCGCAATCGCCATCGTGTTCACTTTGACAGTTCCTGTATGGGCTGACAATTAGCATCGGAATCAGCTAGCTGTCACATTCATATAAGAACTGTCAAAATGAACGCGATGGCGATTGCGAGCGAGTTAGGTAATAAGCCTACTGATCTCCTCAGGGAATACTATTTCCGCAAGGCTATGTTATAATGAACCCGTACGCTTTCGCATTTAATTAGTAAGTACAGACAAAGGCATAAATATATGTACGTTCCCAAGACGTCAAAAACATCTATACACCTTTATGCCACAAACAATGTCGGTGTCACATATATTTGACATGACTGTATCGATATTTATGCCCTCAACTGCACGTAAGTGTTTTATGTAAAACTTGTGTCTATTCCAGAGATATCCAGCTATCATATCAAATATATACGTCAAGCCGTTTAAGCCCTTAGTTTGGTCGAATAATTGGTTGGCCTAGCATAATGTTTGGTCGAATGATCATTTGGTCTAAAATTTCTCCAGCGGAAACTAAACATATTTCAGAAAATACTTTACACAGGCTTTGTAAAATAGGTAAAGTAAAGTTGATGGCCTTGTTTTATAATTTTACTGAAAAGTCGATGGTTTCAGTATAAATTCATACATACATACATATATTACGTCTTTATCCCTTACGGGGTAGACAGAGCCTAAGGTAACAAGACCTAAAGGCCACGTTTAGCATGATTGTGGGCGTATAGGTGGAAAGGGAAATCAAAATAGTGATGGGTTACTAGCCGCATCGCTTATAACATGATTCCTATGCCCTTAAATTCAGTTTAGCACAAACGATCATTCGATCAAATTCGATATAGACCCCGTTTAGGCTTGAAAGAGTTATACATAAATATACAGTAAGATCATTGAACTTCTATTGCTACGTAGTACCCAATAGTACTTAGTTCAATAAGTAAGGTACAATATGGATATAAGATACACAAAAATAAGACCTTCCACTAAAACATAGCGCCTGCGGCGATATTCATAGTTTTCATTTTAATATTTATTTCATTTAACTGAACTTAAATATTAGTACTTTCTATTTAAAAATACGTTTTTTTTGGAATTTTGTGGCCTGGTTTCTGGATTAAAAGAGATATACAGTTTACGGGGTTGCCCACTATTATTAATCACCTTAAAAGTGAATTAAAAAAGTTGATGATTTTAGATAGTTCCACTTTTTAATCAGTCAAGAAGATGGGCACCATGGTCTGAGCTGCCAAAGGTGTGCGGGGCGTTTTCCAAGACACCACGCCATTAACGACATTGTGCGGCGAGCAATGGTGTCGGTCAATGTGCCTTGCGTGCTCGAACCTCCGGGCCTCAGCAGAATCGACGGTAAGCGACCGGATGGCCTTACACTGGTTCCTTGGCGGAAGGGTCGTTGTCTTCTGTGGGACGCGACGTGTGTAAGCACTTTCGCTATGTCCCACTTGAGACAGACCTCGCGGTTAGCTGGCTCCGCAGCTGAAGCTGCCGCGAGGCTAAAGCACTCTAAATATTCCGCCTTAGAGTCAGTGTACGAGTTTGTACCGGTCGCCGTCGAGACAGCGGGTCCCTGGGGCTCGGAGGCTAAGGAGCTTTTCAGGGAGCTGGGCCGCAGACTAAAAGACAGGGGCTGCGATCCCCGCTCCGGTTCGTGGCTGGTTCAAAGGGTTGCCATTGCAGTGCAAAGAGGCAACGCGGCCAGCATTATGGGAACCTTTGAACCAGGCACGAAACAGGGGGACATTTTTTAGGCTAATTTTTAATAATTTTTAACATAATTTACTTTTAATCAACTTCCGTAGTTTTAGATATCCTTATTATTGTTTAGTTTTTAGTGGTTTGTATATTAATAAATAAATTTCTTTCATCATCAGTTTTAAAACAAGAGAGCTACTTTTAAAAACTAGTTTAACGATGCGTTCGAGCGTGCAGCGTTACTAACGTAAACAAACGGTAAAGGATCGTACCAAATACGTTTTGGGTCAAGGCGCGTTTTTAACATTTACTAGGTTACGTCACTCTTGCATTGTGCCGTTTATCTATGTGAATTATTACTGGCTTAAGACCTTCTAAAATGCTAATTAATTACTTGTACCTCGTTTAAACCACACTTATTTTTTATTATAATTATAACTACAAACACTGGCTGACTAATGTAGAATTCAACTAAAAACTAAAAAAAGTATGTTAACTTTAATGTCACATGCAAAATCAAAACGTCAAAGGGCTGTGGCTACAGCTGTTTTATTGTTATTGTAATTTTTGAATGCATTTTAGGTGCATTCGTAGCGGTAAAATTAAAGTATTTAAATTTTTACACAAAATGATTCAAGAAAGTTTTTTTATACGACCAAGGTCGCTTTTATTTTAATTTGGAATAATTGAATTTAAAGACGGGTAGATATGATTTATTGTCGTATTTACGATTGGATTACAGTATGAAACATGTGAAAAGAAAGTTTTTTTTGTGAATTTATTGATCTTGTTAATGACAAAAAGTATGAGGTTTTATCTTGTGTCACATTTCCTGCTTACTTTATTTAAATCGATTAAACATGTGCAAAAACCATGACAACCGCTAATCAAACTTAAACAAATAAGATAACGAATGTTATTACCAAGACACTCGTTCAATTAAATTATCAAATCAAAATAACACTTACCGGCTATCCTGTGAGGAATGTACGACATTTTTGACACTAGTAGTGTAAAAATAACTATTTACAGAACTCCGGTGCACAGTCTTCCAAATTTCGCAAAGAAATGATACCGAATGGTACGTCACTTTTAAAATTAAGCTAATGATATGACATCATGCCTGTGGTTGACCCGATTGTAATATACGCTGCTAAATATAAAATGTCAAAACATGTACCTGAATTCTATATGCAAGGGGCTCATCTTAATTCGGTCGGTTCTATTTAAGAAGGCCGCCGGTCGATGTCACGTTGATTAAGTGACATTTTATTATTTTGTGTATTTTCTGTATTCATTAATTATTCTCCTACAGGTTTTAAATTTTCTCGTACCTGTAGCTAATGGAAATTCATGTATTTTTTGTATTGTGTTGAAAAACTCTTGTAAATTTAACTTTTTTAACGATATTCGATTGAAACCCTTCCTTTAAAACATAGTTAAGAATTAGCAGATGAATGATATTGTGATTAATACGATTGTGAAAAAGACTAACGCGCAAAATACAACAGTTTTGCAACGTTTGCAATATCGAAACGCAAAAGCAATGTTGCCAAATTATTAGCTTATGAGTCGTTGCAGTAGAAAATTGACATGTACTTATTTAACATGACAAAACGCTATAAATCTCTTATAAAAAACATTGCATACATTGTATCATTATTTGATAAATCGAATTAATTATTTAAAGTTTTATGCTGGGTTTATTTCTTCGTCCCAGCTGTTGCTCTAAAATTTGGTAGATTAAGATGCATCTACATGACAACCCGAAACTGTCTACTTGACAGTAAATTATTGAATTTTTCTTTTGAAGAAATCAAAATAAACTTGGAAACAATCGCTGTTAGTTAAATACAGTGTTTTAAACCGATTTAGCAGTTTATTTACGCAATTAATTTTAAAGAGCAGCCATTGCGGTGTTTCTAAATAAGTTACTGACCTTGTAAGTGTGTAATTAATTGCAAAAAGTATGGAAGTTTTTTCATAAGCAAGTGTTGAACGTGGTTGTTTTTTTGGTGACAGGAGATATTGCCGATTTTGGTAACTTGTTTTTGATTCGTTAATTCATTTTAACTTTAATTGGTATTTGACGCTTATTAAATGTTGATCGTTTAAATGATAATATTTGTGAATTTGTGTCTTACAAAATTAATGTTGTGGAAATAACATCGTTTTTGTTGGATTTCTTTGTCAACAATGAATAATTTTATTATCTAAATTCTAAATGTTCTGGATTAAAAGGTCGTGTATTTATTTTATGTCAATATTAAGTAATTCATTAAAAAAAACCATTAACACTTAATAACCTACACCTAAACTCTTTAAAATAATTCTTAAAGCAAAAACATAGAATGTACCAGTTCCTTCTCTACCCGCGCAGATGGTAAAAGCCCATCAAGGGCATGCGCGAAAATCTTAGGAATCATGTTATCACTATTTTGATCCCCCTTTCGACCTATACATCAACAATCATGCTAAGGCCTTGTTACCTTAGGTTCTGTCTACCCCGTAAGGGATAGATGTTAATTATGTTTGTATGTATGTACATAATACATAAGATACCTATTTTTTTTTAAGCAACTGCTTAATCAAATTGATAAAGCTGATTACAGCCAATATTGAGCACTGAATATTAAAACATTGGTTTATTAAGTATTTAATTATATTATAAAGATTCATTTTTCTCAGCAACAATGGAAGTCAGCTGCAACGTCGAGGAGATAGTCGTCAAACCCGAAGTCATACTCATCTCCGATGAAGAGACAGACCCCAACGGAGAGCCCAAAAAGTATGAACAAAAACCATAAATAAACATAACACATACAGTCCCGAGAACTTCCTAGTTCTCTGTTCGTAGGCAGTTTTCGCTACAAAGTGGAAAAACGCTGCTACCGGCTACAAGAGTAGTGCCACAGTATATATATATAAGCTAAAGCAGTAAGGAAACTACGAACAAAATGGTTGAAACAAACGCACACATAGACGCGCGCTTCTACGCGCCCCCTAAGCGGATCTCGCCGTGCCGGCAGTCGCGAGCGCCGCGTTGAGACGAGCCGTCTGCTGCGTGCGCCCAGACAGTCCGCGACCTTTTCGTTTTCGATGGTGCAGTGTGTCCATGTTTCCCAACAGTTTATTTAAGAAAGGAAAGGTATTCTTTCGAATGAGAATTCTTTATGCCATAAAATTTTATAATAAAGTTTTCCGAACGTGTCGTAGCAGGCGAAAGTATTTTTCAGTAAGTAATATTGTATAATACTTACCTACCGACGAATAAAGAAATCTTAAACTGTTAACTTAAATGGTCCCAGTTATCCAGAGACTTTTCACTTCCATCAGCTGTTATATATTTTTGTTTTTTATACTCCACAGGAAGAGACGCAGGCGCGTAGTGAAAAAATCGCCGCACCCCTGCGAGGACTGCGACAAGATCTTCCAAACCGGCTACGAGCTGAAGAAACACAAGCGCACACACACAGGCGAACGGCCGTATATGTGCACGACGTGCGGGAAGACATACACACAGCTCGGGCACCTGAGCATACACGCACTGATACATCAAGGTGAGTGATTAGTTGTGAGCCTGAGTGAGATTTTAATAGTCCGTATGAGTGTGTCTGAGTGTGATGTTTTAGTCAGTGTGAGTGAGTCTGAGGGTGATTGTGATAGAATGAGTGAGTTTTAGTGCAATTATGGTAGCCAAAATGAGCTAGTCTGAGTGTGATTGTGATTCTGATGACTAGAATTAATGAGTCTGAGTGTAATAACACAAACCGATAGCTCACGTATAAAAGTCGAGTGAAACGTGAAGAGCATCACTAAACTTTTTGTGAGTTATCCGTTTGAGTAATTGGGATTGTCTATTTTTTTACAATGTATAGTAAATCGAAAACCATTTCGAGATAAATGCTTTTTAAATCGTTTTCTGTATTTACTTTATTTTATTTTGCTATAATGAATTTATTACATGAAAAATAAGCAATGACCTTCATTTGACATTCCCAGACATGGCGTAGACGGTCCAAAATGTACTTTATTTGCAAAGGTTACGAATTCTATGCTATTTACGCGTGTATTATGCTACGGAGTTCAATTTGGACCCGCAATCTGACATTTCATTCATCTTATGACAGATGACAAGCAAATGGGCAATCTTGTTACTGTCATTCTTGTTTTTTCCACCGTTTACTTTCATATTGTTGTATTATAGTTTAGATTTAGAAGCACTTTCGGTAGATAATTAGGCAAGAGTGTAACCACACAGCGATGTGCTTTGCTCACATGAAAGATTTTACGCTAAATATTTTAATGGAGAGCGAAAATATTACGTTTTTCGGTTTACTTTCGCCTACTGAGTTTACTGTCTTATTTCCGGGTCCTGTTTTGTCTCGATCATACCTGGTATGTGTTTATGGACCTTACTGCTTCGCGCAGAATGTTATGGTATGTATAACGATTGTGAAAATATAAAATTCATAGGAGAAGATCGCGTAAATCTTCCTGTGTTATTGTTGAATCATGTTGACATTGATACTAATGACAGTTTGCCAACTTCACCACAGATAGAAAAGACGTTGATGGCGGAGGTTCACATACGTTTTATGATCAATTTATCCAATAAGCAGATGTGTGACACCGGCAATGGAAACTCTGACGTCATCAACTAAAATACTTTCAATAATTAATAGTGAAAAAAATACCGAGTTATATGAGAAAATATTGAAATTGGTTTCTTATAATTGACTATTCTGCACAAAAAAAATATAAAAAGGATAGGTATTTTTTTTTAGACAATCCCAATTATGATTGAGGCTCACGGTAGTTTCATGTTGAAAGAGTCTGAGTGTCATTATGATCATCTGGATTAGTGAGTCTGAGTGCGCGTATGATCATCAGGATTAGTGAGTCTGAGTGCGCGTATGATCATCAGGATTAGTGAGTCTGAGTGCGCGTATGATCATCAGGATTAGTGAGTCTGAGTGCGCGTATGATCATCTGGATTAGTGAGTCTGAGTGCGCTTATGATCATCAGGATTAGTGAGTCTGAGTGCGCTTATGATCATCTGGATTAGTGAGTCTGAGTGCGCTTATGATCATCAGGATTAGTGAGTCTAAGTGCGCTTATGAGAGCAAAGTACATCAAGGCCCTCCGGGGAAATGATTTTAAAAATAAGTTGACGTGTTGCCTTCTAGACAAATGCTTTATAGTGTTAAGAGTTATTTGGAGTGTATTAGGTGACATTGATTTGGTGTTATTGTGTTGGTATGTTTATTTTATTTGGAACGTATGACTATTGAACTCGTGAATTTATTTATTACTACTGATTTATGATGTTGTGATATTAATGTATCTTAACTTTGTAATAGACATGGATAATTTGTATTTTTATATAATTAATCGCCTTTCAATATAATATTTGCATGCCTGCATGCAGGCTGAATACACTTGTCAAAAAAACCACTTTGTAAGACCTTCCTGTACTGTATTCTGGCAAATAAATACTTTTGACTTTGACTTTGACTATGGTTGTCATAATGAGTTAGTCTGAGTGCAATTATGATAGTAATAATGAGTGAGTCTGAGTGTGATTATTACATTCATAACGAGTCAGTCTGTGTGCGATTATGATGGTCAGAATGAGAGAGTGAGTGCAATAATGACCCATAATCGTGGCAGTTCATAAAATAAACTTCTCACTGTATCCTTTATCTGAAACCAAGCCTTGCTTCAGGCATAAAGAACTTCAACTGCACGGAGTGTGGGGCCTCGTTCTACAGGAAGGCGGACTTAGACAGGCATGAGAAGATACACACAGGCGACAAGCCACACGAGTGTGAGATATGCTCCAAGAGTTTTGTGCAGAAAAACAATCTGGTGATGCACCTGAAGATGCATTCCGGTGACAAGCCTCACGAGTGCCAGGTATGTGGCCAGGTATAGGTATAGACGACTGGATAGCCTAGTACAGTGGTCAGGGGCGTGCAGTGGGTTCTGACAGAGGGTAGGCATATTGACAACAAAACCCGTATTGGTACGAAGCGTGTCGGGCACATTTACGTATGCTTACAAGCACTGCTTATATTCCTGTAACGGATGAACGCGTCTGACAGTGGTTCCTCACCTTTTCAATGTCACTACCCCTGTGAACAAGTATGGGAATTGAGTTTACCCCTAGCTAATTTAAAATAATTAAAACCGCACAAATTCGTACGAAAATATGTTTATTATGAAAGAAATTGCACGTTTAGGTAACTAGTAAGTAAAGTAAGAAAAGTCGCGCGCATGAGAGCGCCGTGCTGCCGTTTACCGTACTATTATTTTGTTTATTGCTATTTTCATACTATTTCGTGCCATCCCGTGTTACCCCCCTAGAATCTCCGTTTTACCCCTGCGGGGGTAATTACCCCCAGGTTAGGAACCACTGGCCTAGTGGTTAGTGACCCTGACTATGAAGCTAGAGGTCCCGGGTTCGATCCCCGGTCGGGGCAGATATTTGTATGAAAATAGGGATGTTTGGTCTCGAGTCTTGGATGTTTAATATGTATTTAAGTACTAGCCTGACCCGGCGAACTTTGTTCCGCCTTAAATTTGAAAAATTCCAATGAACTATGCAATTTTCCGGGATAAAAACTATCCTATGTCCTTTCCCGGGACTCAAACTATCTGTATACCAAATTTCAACTAAATCGGCCCAGCGGTTTAAGCGTGAAAAGGTAACAGACAGACAGACAGACAGAGTTACTTTCGCATTTATAATATTAGTAAGGATGTATGTGTATTCTTTTCTTTTTCAGGTCTGTAAAAAGCGTTTCCTTACTCGAAGCAAGTTGGTTCTACATTCAAAAAGGCATGAGAAGGACAAGAAGATAAAAAAAGAATTTTTAGAACAGATGATAATATAATTAATTAATACTTAAGTATTACGTTACTTAAATTAGGATTTAGAATAAAAATTTGGGAATTTTTAAGTGTGTTTGGGGCATAAATATATGTATGGCACCGAGACGTCAAAAATATCTATTTTGTACATATTTATGCCTCAAACAATAAGGTATTTATGCCCTCGTCTGTATATTTGAATAAGTAGATGTCAATTTTTTGAAATCAATCAGATAAAAATTCTTGATTCATTTGATAGCACCTATCATTTGAAATACAGCGCCTTTTCTCGTCCCTGGTGAGCAGTAGATGTTCCACGGGAGTTTGTAATTGTGTCGTACAGACACATCATTCAAACAGATGACGCTTGGCGACCAAAATTCGCATAGTAACAAGGTCACGTGACAGCTAGTGGCAGGTAGAAAAATTCGAAGACTACCCCCCTGCTATGGGTGGTATAGGGGTATAGCACGCGTCACGGAATGACGAGGATCCGGGTTCGATTCCCGGCCATAGACTTTCGGATTTTTCTGTGTTCTAATTTTCAGTGACATTTAGATTTATGTCGGTGACAAAATATAGGGCCTGATAAGCGACATAGCTGGCCCTTTCGTCCTTCAACAGAACTATACAAAGTATGTATGTATTTTTATGGTCACATTTAACTGTTATAATGTGCGGCCGAGGGCATAAATATCTATACAGGCGATCATGTCAAATATATGTGTCGCCGACCTTATTGTTTTTGGCATAAAGATATAGCATAGGTTCGAGGGAATGGGCGACAATCTTAGAAATCATGTTATAGGCGATGCTAGCAACCCATCACTATTTTGATTCACCTTTCCACCTCGCCCACAATCATGCGACGCGGCCTTAAGGTTTTGTTGCCTTAGGCTATGTCTACCCCGTAAGGGATAAAGACGTGATATATGTATGTATAAACACACACACACAAACAGAAATCACGTCTATATCCCATACGGGGTAGACAGAGCTTGAGGTATCAAGACCTAAGGGCCACATTGAGCATGATTGTAGGCGTATTACTGGAGGTCCTTAGAGGTTTGACCTTGCACTTTTTCAACCAAGGAAGCCACTTCGCCCAGGGGTACCTATAGGTAAACTGAGTCGATTCTGACCTGGAGCCACGAGGAGCCATCGTGCAGGGGGGCGCGGGAGGGGGGGGAAGTGTGGCTCCGCCGCGCTCCACTCTAAGCTCAA
This sequence comes from Pandemis cinnamomeana, assembly GCA_932294345.1. Lineage (NCBI taxonomy): Eukaryota > Metazoa > Arthropoda > Insecta > Lepidoptera > Tortricidae > Pandemis > Pandemis cinnamomeana. The sequence continues at coordinate 1,004,640 of OW028728.1, read as the reverse complement.
TATCTTCGTTAATAAAGTAACTGCATCGTGTTTGGTATCATTTTCGGATAATTTAAGGATGCTGAATTCATTTTTGATATGATAATTATACCTTCTCATATAAAAAAAACGAGATTTTTGAAAAAATATGAAAATATGGATTGTCATTTTTTTCAAAGACCTTGTATAATACAAAAACTGCTAGTTAAAACTCTATGAAAAAAATAAGTATGGATAGCCTGTTTATTCAGGATTATAAAAATATATACTTTATTGGTATTATGGTATACAAAATACATTTAAAAAAATATTTATCGCCGCGCGGCAGACAGATTTGCTAGAGGCACTTTTCGTTCTGAGCTTGTTATTTGCAAAAGTTAGGCAAATACATCAACTTATATCTAATTATTAGAAAATTTTAAGACGCTGGCTTTATTTCTAGTAAATAAATAGTAATTTTTCATACAAAAAATTTTTTTTTTGCAAAAAATTAATTAAACTCGTCTATATTTTTTGACTAAATCCTTATGAAATACAAAACGTGACGGTGTATACACTTAAAAAAATACTATAAAATAGCCTACTCATTCACAAGTTCAAAAATATATACTTTAATGTTATTATTATCTACCAAAACCTTGTAAGAAAATATTTATTGCCGCGCGACAAACATGTGCAGGAGTACTTTGCGCTCTGAACTTGATAATTGCTTACATTGAAAATGAAATTAATACTTTAGAAAGGGTAAAAAGGATTTCTTTGAATAAATACGTCAATGTGGCCAAAAAATATCGGTAAATAAATAAACATTCAGTTCAGTAATGTACTTCATACCTTATAAAAAAATGGAATTTGTTTACTAAAGAAATGATAATAAGCAAATAGTAGGTAGTAACAAATGCTAAATTAATAAGAACATAGTTATTTTATTGCATTTAAAACCTCAGCAATTTCCTCCGCAGCCACAGAGTTCCGTGCATTTTAATTTGTGTTATAAGCAGATGCACCTTCCTGCACACCTCTGCTTGCATCTGCATTTAATTCATTCTAAACAAGCCGTTGCTGCAGCCAGCAAAGTTGTCCAAATAGGCTGCTCTAGTCCAACCCAAGTCAGCAGGACTTGGTAGTTCTGGCATGGGTGTTGAAATTTAGCTCCATACATGACCACCCTGATACACTGCCCGTTTAAAGTGTTGAAGTAATGCGTCTTTAGTTCGGGGCATGTTCTCCAACTGCCTATCTTTTTTTGTAAAGAGAAACTTTCTACACTAATTTACGGATTCATACGTCCCAGACCTAAAATTGTGAAGTGAAAATTAAATTAATTATCAATACAAATACAAATGGAACTTGCAACTTTCCACTCCATCCCTAATATAATACTCCTTTCATCCACTCAAAGGTTGACTGGAAGAGATCCCTTAAAGGGATAAGTCCGCCTTTGTGCATGTATCTCAGTGTTTGTCAATTGTATTTTGTCTTGTTTATTTTGCACAATAAAGAGTTTACATACATACATACATACTTTAAAGCCAGAAAATATTCTTCATAATTTAGACTTACTTGTTGTCGTATATAAAGACTAAAAAGGTATCTAAAACGGACTGTGCTCTCTCTAGATCGCCTTGTATACCTTGTATCGTAGTCCTGCTGTCGCATCTGGATATACACCAGTGTCACCACATGCTACGGCAAGCACAACAACATCGGTATCAACCGTACGTATAATATTTAAGTATATCTCTGAGCTACAGTATCAGCAACATGAACCATCATGCGAGTGTCAGCTTCTTCGTGGTTACATGGCGACAAATCGTGGTCGTATTTGCTGTTGGTGAGGACTGTCATATCCATCTGACACAAAGAAGTGTTTGCCGTCGGTAAATTCGGCCTGGTGACTAGCATGTGTGTCACAATTGCCACAATTAGCCGAATTATGGGTGCATATTGGAACTGGAAAAAATCACCAGTTCCTTTCATGTCATGCTATTGCAAATTCATTGGGTAAGCGCATAAAAGTTCTATCGTATATGAACTATAGGATATCGTCTTGATTACAGTAGGTATTATACGTAAATGCTTTTCTAGTTTGTTTTCAGGGGCACAAAGGGCGCAAGTAATGTCTCTGTTTCATGCATTTACTGGGTGTGACACTGTTTTGTTTTTCGGAGGAAAAGGAAAAAAAAAGAGTGCCTTCGATGCTTGGAGTGTATATCCAGATGCGACAGCAGGACTACGATACAAGGTATACAAGGCGATCTAGAGAGAGCACAGTCCGTTTTAGATACCTTATTAGTCTTTATGTACGACAAGTAAGTGTAAATTATGAAGAATAGTTTCTGACTTTAAAGTTGCAAGTTCCATTTGTATTTATATATACTTAATTTATATATAGATACTTAATTTAATTTTCGCTTTACGATTTTAGGCCTGGGACGTGTGAATCCGTAAATGAGTGTAGAAGTTTCTCTTTACAAAAAAAACTAGGCAGCTGGAGAACATGACCCCAACTAAAGACGCATTACTTCAACATCTAAAACAGGCAGTGTATAAGGGTGGTCGTGTATGGACAAAAATTTAACACCCACGCAAGAACTACCTAATGCACGGAACTCTGTGGCTGCGGAGGAAATTTCTGAGATTTCAAATGCAATAAAATAAATATGTTCTTTTTAATTTGGCATTTGTTACTACCTACTATTTGCTTATTCTCATTTCTTTAGTAAACAAATTCCATTTTTTTATAAGGTATGAAGTACATTACTGAACTGAATGTTTATTTATTTACCGATATTTTTTGGCCACATTGACGTATTTATTCAAAGAAATCCTTTTTACCCTTTCTAAAGTATTAATTTCATTTTCAATGTAAGCAATTATCAAGTTCAGAGCGCAAAGTACTCCTGCACATGCTTGTCGCGCGGCAATAAATATTTTCTTATAAGTTTTTGGTAGATAATAATAACATTAAAGTATATATTTTTGAACTTGTGAATGAGTAGGCTATTTTATAGTATTTTTTTAAAGTGTATACACCGTTACGTTTTGTATTTCTTAGGATTTAGTCAAAAAATATAGACGAGTTTAATTTATTTTTTCCAAAAAAAAAATTTTTTTTGTATGAAAAATTACTATTTATTTACTAGAAATAAAGCCAGCGTCTTAAAATTTTCTAATAATTAGATATAAGTTGATGTATTTGCCTAACTTTTGCAAATAACAAGCTCAGAACAAAAAGTGCCTCTAGCAAATCTGTCTGCCGCGCGGCGATAAATATTTTTTTAAAAGTATTTTGTATACCATAATACCAATAAAGTATATATTTTTATAATCCTGAATAAACAGGCTATCCATACTTATTTTTTTCATAGAGTTTTAACTAGCAGTTTTTGTATTATACAAGGTTTTTGAAAAAAATGAGAATCCATATTTTCATATTTTTTCAAAAATCTCGTTTTTTTATATGAGAAGGTATAATTATCATATCAAAAATGAATTCAGCATCCTTAAATTATCCGAAAATGATACCAAACACGATGCAGTTACTTTATTAACGAAGATATTGAGCTTAGAGTGGAGCGCGGCGGAGGCACACTTCCCCCCCCTCCCGCGCCCCCCTGCACGATGGCTCCTCGTGGCTCCAGGTCAGAATCGACTCAGTTTACCTATAGGTACCCCTGGGCGAAGTGGCTTCCTTGGTTGAAAAAGTGCAAGGTTTGGCCCAAAATCGGCTCTAAGAACCTCCAGTATATAGGTGGAAAGAGGAATCAAAATAGTGATGGGTTGCTAGCCTCATCGCCTATAACATGATTCCTATGATTTTTGCCCATTCCCTCGGTGGGCTTTTACCATCTGCGCGGGTAGAGAAGCATTTGGTACATTCTATGTTTTTTCTTTGCTCCCAGACCAGCATGGAGGAACAAGACATGTTAATAGTGGGTCGTTAAATAAATGTCATATCAAATTCTGTTGTATTTTAGGTATTTTTAAAAAGTGTGGTAGGTAGGTACTATCAAATTAATCAAGATTTTTTTACCTTCTAATTTTCAGTGTTGTTTAGAAATTTAATTTCTAACGTTACCGTAAAAGTAAACAATAATCAAGAAGTAAAAATTCTTGATTCATTTGATAGTACCTATCATTTGAAAAACAGCGCCTTCTCTCGTCCCTGGTGAGCAGTAGATGTGCCACGGGAGTTTGTAATTGTGTCGTACAGACACATCATTCAAACAGATGACGCTTGGTGACGAAAATTCGCATAGTAACAAGGTCACGTGACAGCTAGTAACAGGTAGAAAAATTCGAAGACTACCCACCTGATATGGGTGGTGTAGGGGTCTAGCACGCGTCACGGAATGACGAGGATCCGGGTTCGATTCCCGGCCATATCTTTACTTTACGGATTTTTTACATTTATGTGTTCTAATTTTCAGGGAAATGAAATGAAATAAATGAAATAATTTATTTTTTTAGACATGGTTAAAAAGTGATCTAGTATTTGTGGTTTAGAATTATTTTTTTCGTGATTTTATTATATTTATTTGTTCTAGCAGGATCCATTTTAACGACTTTGCAAAGAAGCGTCATCTGTTATGAATGATGTGTCTACGAAAATTACAAACTAAAAAAACAAAACAATCGTATAGTAACAATTTTCGTTTTTGCGGTGCGCACGCGACTGAAAACAGCTCTCAGAGCGACACTGAGAACTGTTTTGCTGTCACAGTTAGCGGCTGTGGGTCTTGGAACATGTCTAATGTAATTTTTTGATGTATTTTTTTTAAGTTTTTGCTTTGGCTAAAATACCAGTAAATTAAGCGAACGGGTACTTAAGTCAACTTAATGAATGGGGGCCTTGGGCGCGGGCCCCTTGTGCAATTATGGTGAAGACGGTATTGTAAGGTTTTTGGTTATTGTAAAGAGTAATAGTTACGGTGACAGCTCGCAGACGCAGTAGCGTAGGTAACCAGGGGCCCTGGTGCAATAAAAAAATGGGGCCCCATTACTACCTAAACTGGTTAGGGTTTATTAAATAAAATTATTAAAAAATACTTCTGGTAAGGATTCGGGGGGCCCTGGGCTTGGGGGCCCCGGGACACTGCATCGCCTAGCCCCTTGGTAGCTACTCCACTGCGCAGACGAATACCTGGCTTTATGAAACAAAGTCCTCTGTCGTCTGTCTGTCTGTTTGCGATAGACTGTGAAACTACTCGACGGATTTTGATGCGGCTTTCAGCAATAAATAGTGATAAAATTGGGAGAAGACTTGGGAGTGGGGGCTCTGGCATTTTTTTTACCATTATTTTATTTGAATGTACTTAAATTGGTTATTTTATTGGTGTGTATTAATTACGTAATCAATTTTATTGTTATGTGAAGAAGGCATTAGTTGACTTAAAATTTATTAGCTTTTTTTTTTATTTTACATTTGTGAGCAGAGGTAAAGGACTGTATACAAATTTTCCAGTAAAATACTTTTTGTATATTTATAAAATAAGTTTTGTGTTGTGATACGATTTAAATTTGATTTTCGAAGCATGGTCATATTGTCCCTTTTACTCTCAAATTATTGAATTTTAGTGCGAGAATTTTAGTTATGGTACAAAACGAAATAAATCCAGCTTTTATAGCTCGCCGGGGCACTGAGTTACCACTAAATATTGCCCGATATTTTTAATGTTGCATGGGAGTGTTCCCTTTGCCTTTTATTTTTTAATGTGTAAATATGTTTTTTGGTGTCGATTTTACAATCGATTTATGGAATGTTTGATTAATTCGGTTTAATTAAATAGTTTTAATTGTACTTGTGGTTTTATTATAGTTCTACTCTGGTTTTACTCTTGACAAAGTGGTCGTGTCTCTTAGTCGTTAAGAATCTGAACCTTTGCCGATTTTCTTGACAAAGTAGTGCGGTGGTATCCTCTTGCCTTTTGTATCGCAGGGCTGGGGTCGTAGAAAGAGAAAGCTATCAGGGGCGCCCACTTTTAGAGAACCTCGTGGGTGCTCATGCTTATTTGATGACTCAAAAAATAGCGAAGTGTGAGAAGAGAAATGCGCCCTGATCGACCGACAAATAACTAAATGTCTTACTTACATACTGCGTTGTTTCGTGATGTCTATTCTCAGGGGTGCTCGGCACCCACTGTTTATTTCTCATGGGTGCTCGAGCCCCCGAGCACCCACGGAGTCGGCGCCCCTGAAAGCTATACAGTGTTTCTCAAACTCTGCGGTCACAGGCTAATTTCAGAGTTTCAAGATGTCCATGGACTTGTCTAAGTTGATTATAGGAAAAGAAAATAGAGGTTATAGGCGTTGGTGGAGCGTCCGCACAGTTCGGTATCGCAAGCTCGACTAACTAATGTAGACCCACGGCTCAGTCCGTTTCGAAGCGAGCCGGGGTCTACCTTGATTGGACCTTGGGGGGAGCTTCCTCGAACTATCACACGCTATTAGGCTATTAGAAATCACTTTAAGTAAATATGTGAAGTGTTAGCTGAGTTGCTACGGTTCCCCAAGGGGTCCTTGGACCCCAGTCCCCAGTTCCAGAAGCCTTGCTATACTTGGTTTAAGGCTGGTATCCAGAGTTCGCAGTTATCAGTAGAAAGCGTCGAGAAAGACCTCAGTCGGTTGACGGAAAGACCTTGAAACCAGAGCAAAGGAAGCCTGTCCCTACTTTTAGGGATAACCTTTTTTTTTGGAGTGCAAATAGTAAATTGAACAAATCTCAAAGAGTGCAGATTTTCAGTCCGTATCTAGATACGGGTTGCATGGGTACCGTTCCTTTGCCTGCATGCAAAGTTAGAAAAAAGGTTTGACAGTGACAGCCGGGGTTGCCAACTGTATAAGATTTCCCGTATAATCTCGCGGTTTGTGGTCTACTGTACGAGATACGAAGACTCGTGCAGTAATGTAAAAGATTTAAAAGAAACGGAAATTTTCCAACATTGTTTTTATTGCGTACATAATTTGTTGCATAAATGAATTTTTGCCTCTTCTCATTTACTTCACTCCCATGAATACCTTTGACTGACTGATGGCCAAGCAACGCGCTCAATATGAAAATCATCTATTCCTTTCTAACTAATTTTTGTCTCGTTGCCGTTTTAATTAATAAATTTTAAATACAACATTTAATTTCTTTGGCTTATATACAATATCTTTTAAAAGGTAATTCATTTAATAAAAGGGCGTGGCGAGACGTAACTTTGATACATAATAATGGTGCCAATAAATAGGTAATAATTTTTTATTGAAAAAGAAAAAGAAAACAATAAAAAACAGTCAAAACAGTCAAAACTTAAAAATAACTTATCTTGTGGGTTTGTCGCATTTCAAATACTTATTAAATGATCGAGTTTAATGATGATTAATGAAAGCCTGAAATACAGGATTGTTTGTTGTTTACGAACGAGAAAATAAGTTCTTAGGTTGGCAACTCAGTTGGCAAAAACGAAGCGGAAGTACCTAGTCGCACAAATTATCAATGTTTATAATTTAAGTTATTATCCAAAGAGTTTGGATTTGTTATTGTGTTGAATTACGAAAAAGAAATCTTTATTATTTATTTAACAAGCCGCTTCTGGCCCTGTTGATAGGTAAGTCTAAGGTTCTAATTTTATGCATCTATCCTATCTTGAATACTTTGTTGACATTAAGGTTTACTTTTAATTTCAAACCTTTGCCTAAACCTGGAAGGCAGAAATAAAAAAAAAACCACTACAATATAACTTTAGGAAATTAAGTATTTGAATTTCATTAATTACTTATTGATATAATAGTAACAGCTGCAATATTTTTCTGTTCAATTTAAGCGTTAAGAAGCAATGTAAATTATTATGATATTAATCACCAACGTTTAATTTATTTGGTTGCTTTTTGACTAAAATATCGAAGCATTCAATTAGTTTTTGCAAAATTAAGCAAAAGCACAATTATATTGAATTTTACTAAATTACCATTTACTTTTTTCAGTAATCATGGAAGGTGTTATTAAAGTGGAAGAAATAATGATAAAACCTGAAGTAATAGCTTTCTCAGATGAAGAGGAAAAGCCAGATGAAAAGCCATTGAGGTGATTTGTGTGTGTAATCATAATCATCTGTTAGCTATTACAGTTTCAGTTAGAGAAAAATTGCACCAAACATTAATTATACCAAAAACCATTAGACCAAATAATCATTAGACCAAATGATCATTATACCAATTTTTTTTATTAGACATAAATGTAAGCGGGTACAGGGGCGCAGGGTAGGGCGACAAAGGGGACCAAGAGCTCTCTCTCGGCCTCCTTTGTAGCCTACCCCGCACCCCTGTGCCGCCCGGGCGAGGCCTCATTTAAGCGGTCGGTCTATACATCCTATCCTATCTACTAATATTATAAATGCGTAAGTTTGTTCCTTCTTCGCGGATCTTCCTTCCTTTGGATCAAATTTGGAACGGATATAGCTGGTATCCTAGATTACAACATAGACTACTTTTATCCCGGGAAAATTGCAAAGTTCCCGCGATAAACATGTCAATTTCTAATTATACGCTGATGTAGTCGCGGGCAGAAGCTAGTGACTAATAAAAAGATCAATTCTACTTGCAGCACGTCTAGAACTACAGCGCCGTCAGCGGTACAAATACAGAAGCTGATCGACTTTCTCTGTGAGCACCGTTACCTAGCAACGGGGTACGCGAGAACCACGAACGCTCGAATACGCAACCGCTCAGCGTGGCAGGAGATCGGTACAAACCTGAACAGGGAAGGCATGGGGTGCCGCAAGAATTGGCAGCAATGGGCCAAGGTCAGTCTGCAGGCTTATTACGTAACTCGCTCGCAATCACCATCTTCATTCTTGACAGTTGATGGCGAGATTGGTTTCAGAATGAAAACAATCGTTCCACGTAACTCGTTCGGCTTGGCATAGCATTCGAAAGCGATTGCGAGCCATTTTTGAAACCGAACTAATGATTTGCCAAAAAGTATTCTTTTCTTTTTAATATGGCCCTATCGATCGATGCGATGATTTCGCCAATGTCAAAGTAATAAATACAGTATTCAAAAATCTTGTGACAAAAATGTCGGCGACGTTGTACGGTAGAACACGGTCAAAAGACCCCTCCTGTCGGGCTCTTAGCCAACGGATAATGATATCCCTCAGAATCTGCCAGGAAATCATTAACCCAGTGATTTTCAAAGTGGGGGGCGCGCCACCTTAGGGGGGCGCAGTGACCTGCAAAGGGGGGCATGGGCTACGATACAGGACCTTATAGAACCTTATTAACAAATTCCTTGTGTTTATGCCTAACAGCCTACGGCTGAGCTATAGGGGGCACAGAGTTTTATCTTTTTAGAGAGGGGGCGCGTAATGAATAAGTTTGGGAACCCCTGCATTAACCGATGCTCAGAATCCACCGGACCACGCACTGCTCTTCTCCTCGGACGAATCCAAAAACGAACCGCAGCTCTTGAGCACACGCAGAGGTAACCCGACTCGCACCCCTGCCAAAAAGTCGTTCCACGTAACAAAATGACTGAATTTTGTACACATATGTAGGACGGATGACAGTGCAAGTACAGCAATTTTTTTTTTTTTTTTATATATATGAATAGGAAGGCAAACGAGCAAGTGGGTCACCTGATGGCAAGTGATCACCACTGCCCATAGACACCCGCAACCCCGGAGGGATTGCAGATGCGTTGCCAACCTAGAGGACTAAGATGAAATGCCTCTTGTGCCCGTAATTTCCCCGGCTGTCTTACTCTCCACACCGGAACACAGCAGTGCAAGCACTGCTACTTAGCGGCAGGATTAGCGAGTAAGATGGTGGTAGCGATCCGGACGGACCTTGCACAAGGCCCTACCACCCGCTAGCAAAGAAAGTAAAGAGACTTATTAATTTTAGTATTGGAAAGACAAGAAGGCTGCTGTGAAAAAGAAATACAGTCAAGTGCGTCTCGCGATACGGACCAACGGCGGGGTGGGGGATGAAGAGTTCTTCCTGTCGCCCATCGAGGAGAGGATTGTGGGGCTGATGGGTGGTGAGAAGTTCGCGGCCGGCGACGCACACTCTGAGACAAATTCGATTAATGTATGTACTTTGTTATTTTATTAATAACTAGCTGACCCGGCGAACTTTGTTCCGCCTTAAATTTGAAAAATTCCAGTGCCTTGGGCTGTGCTATCCCGCGGGAACTATGCAATTTTCCGGGATAAAAACTATGCTATGTCCTTTCCCGGGACTCAAATTATCTGTATACCAAATTTCAACTAAATCGGCCCAACGGTTTAAGCGTGAAAAGGTAACAGACAGACAGACAGAGTTACTTTCGCATTATTAGTAAGGAATAGTAAGGATAAGGATTAAGCAAATAGAAAACTCGCTCAACCCGTAGCTTTGCTTTCGCAAATTAATAAAACATACATACATACAATATATCATGTCTTTATCCCTTACGGGGTAGACAGAGCTTAATTAACAAGACCTAGGTCACGTTTAGCATGATTATGGGCCAGGTGGAAAGGGGAATAAAAAAGAGTGATGGGTTGCTAGTCACATCGAAATTAATAAAATATAGGTATAAAATATCCTTCCAGGCTCCCAAGCAAAGGAAAATCTAAATATGTACCAGTTGCTGCCCACAATCATGTTAAACGTGGACTTTGCTCTCTCTTGCGTGGCTCTACCCAGTAAGGGATAAAGACGTATGAAATAAGAGGATACTAATTTGGTATAAAATGATTTCGCATAAAATCATTTTGTCTAAATTCATTTTCTATGATTGTTGTTTTATAATTTCACTAACTCAACAGTCAAATAGTTAAAACTTTTTTTCCATAATAGAATTGCCTGTAACATTTGTTTGTCATAAAATCGACGTTGATAAAATTTACTTATAAAATTTATTCTATTCGCATAATGTCTATGAGACACAAATGCAAACTCCCATCTTATGTTACTAATATTATAAAAGCGAAAGTTTGTAAGTTTGGATGTTTGTTACTCTTTCATGGCAAAACGGCTAAACCGATTTTATTGAAATTTGGTAATGATGGTCGCAGTCCCGGGAAAGGACGTAGGATAGTTTTTATCCTGGAATAACGCATAGTTCCGCGGGATAGCGATAAGCGAATTTATCGCAGACGGAAGCGTGTGCAACAGCTAATAGAGCATAATACTGCCCACCCAGGACGAGAGATGGCGCTGTTTTCAATTTTTAATGAACGTTTTTAATTTTATTATTTATTACTTGCAGCATGACACACCATCCGAAATGCCGAGTCCAGTTGTAATGGTGTGTATTTTTTATAATCATACTTTTTTAACTTCCATATTGGTCTGGGAGAAAAAGAAAAACATAGAATGTACCAGTTGCTTCTCTACCCGCGCAGATGGTAAAAGTCCATCGAGGGAATGGGCGAAAATCATGGGAATCATGTTATAGGCGATGAGGCTAGCAACCCGTCACTATTTTGATTCCATTTATCTTATCTATGACCAATAATAATGTCAGCCACAACGCTCCACTACAACGAATGTGTCGCTTATTTGATAATCTGGACCATGACGTTGATATTTTCTTTGATTCGTTAGCCACCTTTAAAAGTAAAATATCCAAGAAGGCTTAAATATACCTAAGCATTTTATATATATATATATTTTTTTTTTGTTGTTTTTCTCTTTTTCTTTTTCCGTAGAAAAGTAATCTGTGTGCTGAATGTTGTGTACAATTGTAATTGTGTTGTAAACACAATACTTTTTTCCCTGTATGTTCTGTTTTACTATGTTGCTGTTTACAATATGTAATTGTACCGAATAAATAAATAAATAAATAAATAAATTTCCCATCTATACGCCCACAATCTTGCTAAACGTGGCCTGTAGGTACCTCTGTTACCTTAGGCTCTGTCTAACCCCGTAAGGGATAAAGACGTGATTTGTGTGTCTGTGTGTTGTTGTTTTTTTTAGCTGAAATTTGACTTGCAAGATATGCACTTCTAGTTGTGGGATTGGTACAGTCAACAAAAAGTACAGTTAGCCAAAATGGCTTGCATTAAAAATGAATTAAAAAAAAACTTATTCCATAACTACTTGTGTTTATGTTTCTAGATGTCCCAGGAACCTAATTCCACGTATGCTATATCACCGGCGCTGTCAGAACGTATATTACAGGTAATTATTATTTACTAGCTTCTGCCCGCGACTTCGTCTGCATAGCATTATACATATAAACCTTCCTCTTGAATCACTCCATCTATTAAAAAAACCTCATCGAAATCCGTTGCGTAGTTTTAAAGATCTAAGCATACATAGGGAATTAGGGACAGACAGACAGCGGAAAGCGACTTTGTTTTATACTATGCAGAGATGATATCCTCAACAAAGTGTTGGAAACGATGTCTAAAAATATTTAAAAAACCCGAACCCTTCTTAAAGTACAACTGTCCCTTACAACATTCGTCTGATCTTATTATGGTACTCGCCACGGCTCGTTCCATAAAGCCACACGTATTTTAGGGCTCTCATTATGGATTCTTCCATGCTGGTCTAGGAGTAAAGAAAAGTCATAGAATGTACCAGTTGCTTCTCTACGCGCTGATGGTAAAAGCCCATCGAGCGATGCTAGCGGGTTACTAATTTGATTCCCCTTTCCACCTATTCGCCTACATGCATGCTAAACGTTTTTTTTTAATAGGAAGGCAAATGAGCAAGTGGGTCACCTGATGGTAAGTGATCACCACTGCCCATAGACACCCGCAACCCCGAAGGGATTGCAGATTCGTTGCCAACCTAGAGGACTAAGATGAAATGCCTCTTGTGCCCGTAATTTCCCCGGCTGTCTTACTCTCCACACCGGAACACAGCAGTGCAAGCACTGCTACTTAGCGGCAGGATTAGCGAGTAAGACGGTGGTAGCGATCCGGACGGACCTAGCACAAGGCCCTACCACCCGCAAAAACGTGGCCTTTAGGTCTTGTTACCTTAGGCTCTGTCTACCCAGTAAGGGATAAAGACGTGATTTATGTATGTATTATGTGTCAGTTGAATAAACTACTATTTTTATACAGGGATTCGTCTATTCATTAGCAGTGGAGCCCACAAAAGGAGAAAACACCAATTTATTAGTGAGTTTCTAGAAGCTTTTTCTTAACTAGTATTATGTCATTTAAAATTAAAATTCCGAATGTACGGTCGAAGAAATTTAATTACGAATCTGTGGAACCTTTCTCTTACAATTTTGCAATAATCATGATAATTATTGTGAATATAATCATGATAATTATTGTGAATAATCATGATAATTATTGTGAATAGTATCATGATAATTATTGTGAATATTATCATAATTATTGTGAATATTATCATGATAATTATTGTGAATATTATCGTAATTATTGTGAATATTATCATGATAATTATTGTGAATATTATCATAATTATTGTGAATATTATCATGATAATTATCGTGATAATTATTATAATTATCGATGGATAATAACAAAAGATTGCGCTCGTGAGAGTGAACTGTACATTTGGGCTAGTGCAGTCAAAGCTAAGAAACAGATTGGGCAATGAAAATGCTGTAAAGCTGGTATTCTTGTTTAAATATTATAACTAAGAAAACAAAACCAAGAAGCAAGATCTTAGTTGGCTTTTAGGAGAACAAGTAAGGTCTACTGCAGCTACAGCAGCAACAGCGCTAATGGAAATAGTATTATCATCGGATGATGATATTCCTTTGGCTTCTTTGGTCAATCTAATTGAATTCAATTTAATTTATTTTTTATCTGACGGACACTAATTTTTTACTCAAAATGTTGATTTGTGTTGGATATTTTTTTTTGTTAGAATTTGTTATGAGACAATATAACGTCGAAATTTTTTAGGAAACAATATAACAAATGAATTTCTTATACTGGTGATAATTATCTTATAATTATCCGATAATTGATAAGATCTGATGATGATGATGATGATGATAAAAATTAAATATTCGTTTTTTTTCTAGGAAGCACCACAACAGCGTACGGCACAGACCACTCTCCAACCAGCCACCGTTCGTGTCCCGACGATGGCGACGATAGAAGATGCGCCACACTGTAAGTTTTTATGTTATACTAGATGTTCCCCTGGCTTCGCCCGAGTTCAAGTTTGTAATTACAAAACCTACTAATATTATAAACGCTAAAGTTTGTAAGCATGGATGGATGTTTGTTACTCTTTCACGCTAGAACGGCTGGACAGATCTGGGTGAAATTTGGAGCATAGATAGATTATAGTCGGGAATTATATATAGGCTACTTTTTATCCCGGAAAAGTGCGTAATTTCTGCGGGATAGCGATAAACGAATTCTATGCAGATGAAGTGGGATCTGGGATAAGACTATCTTATAAAACTATCCTATGTCCGTCCCTGGGACTGAAACTAATTGTATACCAAATTTCAACTAATTATGTATGTTTAATGCAACCGCGGCATATAAGGTGCCAGCACGCCAATTTTACTTAATTAGATGCTTAAGTTGTTGTGTACTAAGCTGCACAAGTTATAGTTTTTTAACTATCCCACGGAAACTCTTTAATTTTCCGGGATTAAAAGTATCTAAAATATTGATCAGGGATATAAGGTACGACCACGCAAATTTATATTTAAATCGGTCCAACAGTGTTGGAGATTAGCGAACACAGACATAGGTAAATGGACACATCCATACATACTTGTGTTTTATTGCTCTTCCCAAATCGTTAGCACTCTTATTTTTGATTAATTTATTTAATGTACAGACACGAACTTTGGGGTGCGAGTCGGGTTACCTCCACGTGTGGTCAAGAGCTGCGGTTCCTTTTAGGACCCGTCCGGGGGGAAGAGCAATGCTTGATCCGGTGCACCCTGGGCTTCGGCTAATGATTTCCTGGCAGTTTCTGAGGGATATCATTGACCGTTGGCTAAGAGCCCGACAGGGGGGGAGGGGGGTCTTTGACCATTACCGTACAACGTTGCCGACATTTGGTCACAAGATTTTTTAATTATATTTTTATAACTTTGACATTGGCGAAGTTGTCGCTATAACGACTTGAAACGCCACAACTAAGAAGAAGAAGACACGAACTTTCTGCTGATTTACATACATGTATAGATTATCGGTCTGTTTATAAGTTAATAATGTTTACTTACAGACTGAACCCCCACCAGGTGGTATAAGGCCAAGAACACCTCGGCCTACAAGCCGTGGATCATGTAAGTACTTCTATTATTGTGGAATGGAATGTAAGAGGGTGTAAAGGTGACGGACGATGCTATGAGTGAGACGACGAATATTCGATTTGACGAATGAGCGGACGTATGTAAGATCTTTAGGGATTTAGATTGAGTTAGATGCATTTTATTGAATCAGGCGTTACTTTGCGGAGGTCCATTTCAATGAACAAAAAAATATTTACTTTGTAAACCCATGTGTGACAGTTGTGCTCATTATACTTTGTTAATGATCCCGTAGAGGGATCGAAACGCGTCAGTGTTTGTGTGGTGTAAGGGATAATTAAGTTTGTGGGATTTATATGTGTTTTATTGGCAGTAGTGGAGGGAGTTGCATGAAAAACATATATTTCACACAGGCTTGGTTATCTTGCACGTGAGTAGCTAATAGGTAACATACTAGTCTGGGAGAGAAAGAAAAACATAGAATGTACCTGTGTCTCTCGTCCCGCGCAGATGGTAAAAGCCCATCGAGGGAATGGGCGAGTCTTGGGAGTCATGTTATAGGCGATGCGGCTAGCAACCCATCACTATTTTGATTCCTCTTTCCACCTATACGCCTACAATCAAGCTAAATGTAGCCCTTAGGTCTTGTTACCTCAGGCTCTGTCTACCCCGTATGGGATATAGACGTGATTTGTGTGTGTGTGTGTGTGTGTGTGTGTGTGAGTAGCTGAGTAGCAAGGTAAATATTTTTTGTTCATTGAGTTAGATGCAGTCTACGGTACGATTTCGATGTGTAAATATGAAAAGAACATTAAATAAATATATTTTCGGAGGGTAAATTAGCTTTTGTTAGTAATTTAGTCTCACATTGCATTTACAGGGTAATTTGTTAGTTTGACATTCGACCAGGTTCCGTAATTTTTTTGGCATTTAATTAGACGCAGAATATAATGTACGAGTAGCATAATGTTTTGTCCTATTCTTAGCGCCTCGCCGTCGTCGCCTGTTGGAAGCGAGACGGATGAGCGTTCGCCAGCGGCCCCAGATGTCCAGCCTCACGGAGCGGTTCCTCATGATCGAGGAGCGGCGCGCGGAGACGGAACAGCTCCTGGCTGAGAACCAGCGGGAGCTGGTGAAAGCTCTGCAGACGATGAGCGAGGCGTGGCTCAAACAGAGCCAGGCGTTGCAGGACTTTGTTAGGAAGAAAGATACATAGCTGTCAGGGAATACGCGGATATTGACTCTGGAGGTTCTGAGTGAATAACAACGGGTGCCCCACGTATAAAAGTCTCGACTCTCTAGTGCTCGACATGTTTCGGCCTAGTTCGTAGTCCTTACTCCTGGAGCGCGCCGGTGGCAGCAAAACGCCCGCGAAGCGACAGCGATCTTGATGATTGGCAGTCAAGTACCGTGCGTTTTAAACGCAATTTCTTTCCTCGTACGACAAAGATCTGGAACCAACTTCCAGCTGTAGCATTCCCTGAGCGGTACAATTTAGGGATCTTTCAAAAGCGAGCCTTCCTGTTTCTGAAAGGGCCGGCAACGCACCTGTGATTCCCCAAGTCTTGCAGGTGTCCCTGGGCGATGGTGAATACTTTCCATCAGGTGACCCGTCTGCGCGTTTGCCCCCTCTTATATAAAAAAAAAATCGTGAGTTATCAGTTTGTGTACTTATGATTGAGGCTGACGGTAGTTTCATGTTGAAGGGATGCCTTCAGAGTTAGGCAATTAAGAAATCACTCAGTGTGCACGTCTGGCACGGGTTGCCGATCTGGATAATTTGGTATAAAATCACTTTGTCTAAAAATTATAAAAAATGTTTTTGCAATGTCATAGATCTTTATTATTGTGAAACGGAGCGGCCTTGGAGGACTTGATTTAAAGATGCATAGCTGTGGGGAAAGAGTTAGTTCGCGCATATTGACCCCGGAGGTATTTGTTTGAATTGTTTGATGAAATGAAATATTAGGTGTAGAAAAATAAAATTATGTATTACAATTTTATACATTTTAAAATCTTGTACATCCTGATTTTAGAGTTTCTTTATGTTATGTAAAATGAACTTTGAAGTACATATGATTATAACAATTTAATTTAAGTTATTTAAATTTATACCTTTACTTATTCGTTTTTTCTCGAATATTCCAACTGTATAATTTGACGTTAATAATCGAAGCATAAAAGAGTGTGTTTTGTTTTATTTACATTGTTTGTATTATAGATACCCCTTATAACAAAGCTTTTTTAATCCCACATCGGATGTAGCGAGTGATGACCACAACAAAATAAAATTACCTACCTACGTGTTACATATTTTATTTGAAAAGTTGTTGGCCTAAAAAAGAAGCAACGAAAGTATTTTTTTTTAAATAGGTGGCTAACCTGATGGTAAGTAAACAGCGCCATCTATGGACACCCTAATCGTCAAAACGCAGATCTGCTGCCAGCTTAGAGGGCTAAGGTAGAGTCATTCATCGTGAGCCAGTAGTTTGTCTATGTACTACGCCGGAACACAGCAGTAGAAGCGCTGAACACGACAAAAGTTCTATTGCGTACTATATGGTATATATGCGTATAATGGTTACAGACAGCGTTGTTTATTTTCTGCATCGAAAGCCGAAGCATAGAATATAATGTATTTTATGTATTTGTGGCAGGTGCTAATTTTAACAATGAAATTTAATATTATACTAGTAAGCGATTTACTCAGGTTTGGTCCAGTGTTGACGTGGCTGAATGGTATAGTTCCATTACCTACATGGCATTAAAAAGGGACCAGACACTGTCAAAAAAATGTTCTGATCTGACATTGACACTAATGACAGTAAAAGCAAAATTAGAGAAATCAACAAAATGTTATGGATTGTTAGTTAATTAATTTGCGCTTTTATCTTTTTACCGAATTATACACAGAATTCCGGTTTATTATTTACACATTGCCTTTTCTCTTTTACTGTTTTAGGTAAGTCGAAGGTTCGGAATATAATTTTTAATAGTTACGCTTTGGGGTGACTTGTAACCTATAATAATATTCTTAATTTAAAGGTATATTTTGGTTTTCGATCAGTTTGTTATATATATTTGTTACCTCAGGCTCTGTCTACCTCGTAAGGGATAAAAGACGTGATATATGTATGTATGTCTTTCCCCAGGATCTAAGCCAACGGTCGGAAACAGGGAGACCGCTGTCTGTTTGCAGACCACTTCAGGTTGAACTTCAGACCGTTAAAATATTGTAATGTATTGTACACAAAGTATCAATTAATATGTAGATTAGGATACTTGTTTTTTTCTGGATCTCATTAAAGTTTTCTCTCAGTAAAACAATTTGCTGACCCCTGATTTAAGCAAAATTGTCCGTAGCTAACCATGGAAGGGGGTTGTGCTGTGGAAGAAATTGTGATAAAACCGGAAGTCATCATCTTCTCAGATGAAGAAGCGGAGCCGGAAGCAAAGCCGGTGAAGTAAGTATTGACATCATTGTCAGTGTGTGTTACTTGAAATTTTTGTGTGTATGGTTGAACCTACACCTCTAATGAACAAAAAATATTTACCTTGCTCCTCTACTCACATGCAAGATAACCAAGCCTGTGTGAAATATTATATATGTTTTTCATGCAACTCCCTCCACTACTGCCAATAAAACACATATAAATCCAGTGACTTAACTATAACCGGGGCCCGCGGCAAATTCGTCAGACGCGGCTCCTTCCTCAATATAAAGAAGTGCATCAGCGCCCCTTCTGTGCTCTAAACCAAGCCAGTTCGGGGCCCTGTAGAGCTAGGGGCCCCTGGCATTTTGCCACCCCTGCCACCCTATAGTTACGCCACTGTATAAATCCCACAAACTTATTTATCCCTTACACCACACAAACACTGATGCGTTTAGATTCTTCTACGGGATCGTTATCAAAGTTTAATGAGCACAACTGTTACACATGCAAACCAACGGCGTACTGATTCGAAAACGTATATTTTCCCAAACTACCATTTTATTTATGATTTTTATTTTATTGTACACAAACAACTACCTTAAAAAAATTCTAACTACAGCAAAACACCTCTGTAGAACCTTTTCTTATTGAATTATGCAATAATTTCTTTGGCAGGCGCTCAGAAATGACGGCATAGCGCTCAGAGTTCTTTTATGATATAGTAACAGCTTTCTAAGCTTCATTCACGCTGGTTCATTTCACATGTTTTTTTCCTTGGGCTTGTAGTCTAGAGGAGCAGTGGAACCATTGGAGGCCTTTGCCCAGCAGTGGGACACAATAGGCTTATAATAATTATAATACATACATATCGTCACGCCTCTTTCCCACAGGGGTAGGCAGACTACTTTGTTCCACTTGCTACGATCCTGACGTACCTCTTTCGCTTCATCCACCCTCATCAATCTCTGCATACATGCTCGTCGGTGTCGGGTACTCCTGACCTGACCTTTCAAAACGTCTCCTATTTGGTCTCGGTACGTCCGTCTAGATCTAGACTCTAGGTCTTTCCACTCCCAACGACGAATAATAATGAATTCCCTATTTATCCAGGAAACGTCGGCAGCGGGTGTACAAGACGACGCCGAGACCCTGCGGCGACTGCGGCAAGGTGTTCGCGACGGGCTACCAGCTGAACAAGCATGCGCGCACGCACTCGGGCTCCAGGCCTTACATGTGCGCGGCGTGCGGCAAGGCCTACACGCAGCCCGGCCATCTGGCCATACACGCGCTGTCGCACCAAGGTGGGTGAGGATGAGAATGAATATGGGTATGAGTGTCGGATTCAGCATGAGTATGAATATCAGTATGAGTATCAGCATGAGTATCTAATAGTATAAGTATCAGTATGAGTATCAAATAGTATGAGTATCAGCATGAGTATCTAATAGTATAAGTATCAGTATGAGTATCAAATGGTATTAGTATCAGTATGATTATATAATTGTATGAGTATCTAATAGTATAAGTATCAGTATGAATAGCTGTATGAGTATCAGTATGAGCATCAGTATGAGCATCAGTTTGAGTATCAAACAGTATGAAAATGAGTATCAGTATGAGTATCAAATAGTATGAGTATCAGTATGAGTATCAAATAGTATGAGTAACAGTATGAGTATCGGTTTGAGTGTCAAATAGTAAGAATGTCAGTATAAGTATCAGTTTGAGTGTCAAATAGTAAGTGTATCAGTATAAGTATCAGTTTGAGTGTCAAATATTAAGTGTATCAGGCAACGTGTTCGCGACGGGCTACCAGCTGAACAAGCATGCGCGCACGCACTCGGGCTCCAGGCCTTACATGTGCGCGGCGTGCGGCAAGGCCTACACGCAGCCCGGCCATCTGGCCATACACGCGCTGTCGCACCAAGGTCGGTGACGGTGGGGATGAGAATGAATATGAGTATGAGTGTCGGATTCAGCATGAGTATGAATATCAGTATGAGTATCAGCATGAGTATCTAATAGTATAATTATCAGTATGAGTATCAAATAGTATGAGTATCAGCATGAGTATCTAATAGTATAAGTATCAGTATGAGTATCAAATGGTATTAGTATCAGTATGATTATATAATTGTATGAGTATCTAATAGTATAAGTATCAGTATGAATATCTGTATGAGTATCAGTATGAGCATCAGTATGAGCATCAGTTTGAGTATCAAACAGTATGAAAATGAGTATCAGTATGAGTATCAAATAGTATGAGTATCAGTATGAGTATCAAATAGTATGAGTAACAGTATGAGTATCGGTTTGAGTGTCAAATAGTAAGAATGTCAGTATAAGTATCAGTTTGAGTGTCAAATAGTAAGTGTATCAGTATAAGTATCAGTTTGAGTGTCAAATATTAAGTGTATCAGGCAACGTGTTCGCGACGGGCTACCAGCTGAACAAGCATGCGCGCACGCACTCGGGCTCCAGGCCTTACATGTGCGCGGCGTGCGGCAAGGCCTACACGCAGCCCGGCCATCTGGCCATACACGCGCTGTCGCACCAAGGTGGGTGAGGATGAGAATGAGAATGAATATGGGTATGAGTGTCGGATTCAGCATGCGTATGAATATCAGTATGAGTATTAGTATGAGTATCTAATAGTATAAGTATCAGTATGAGTATCTAATAGTATAAGTATCAGTATGAGTATCAAATAGTATGAGTATCAGCAAGAGTATCTAATAGTATAAGTATCAGTATGAGTATCAGCATGAGTATCTAATAGTATAAGTATCAGTATGAGTATCAAATGGTATTAGTATCAGTATGATTATATAATTGTATGAGTATCTAATAGTATAAGTATCAGTATGAATATCTGTATGAGTATCAGTATGAGCATCAGTATGAGCATCAGTTTGAGTATCAAACAGTATGAAAATGAGTATCAGTATGAGTATCAAATAGTATGAGTATCAGTATGAGTATCAAATAGTATGAGTAACAGTATGAGTATCGGTTTGAGTGTCAAATAGTAAGAATGTCAGTATAAGTATCAGTTTGAGTGTCAAATAGTAAGTGTATCAGTATAAGTATCAGTTTGAGTGTCAAATAGTAAGTGTATCAGGCAAGGTGTTCGCGACGGGCTACCAGCTGAACAAGCATGCGCGCACGCACTCGGGCTCCAGGCCTTACATGTGCGCGGCGTGCGGCAAGGCCTACACGCAGCCCGGCCATCTGGCCATACACGCACTGTCGCACCAGGGTGGGTGACAATGGGGATGAGGATGAGAATGAGAATGAATATGAGTATGAGTGCCGGATTCAGCATGAGTATGAATATCAGTATGAGTATCAGTATGAGTATCTAATAGTATAAGTATCAGTATGAGTATCAAATGGTATTAGTATCAGTATGATTATCTAATAGTATGAGTATCTAATAGTATAAGTATCAGTATGAATATCTGTATGAGTATCAGTATGAGCATCAGTATGAGCATCAGTTTGAGTATCAAACAGTATGAAAATGAGTATCAGTAGGAGTAGCAAATAGTATGAGTAACAGTAACAGTATGAGTATCAGTATGAGTATGAGTATCGGTTTGAGTGTCAAATAGTAAGTGTATCAGTATAATTATCAGTTTGAGTATCAAACAGTATGAGTATCAGTTTGAGTATCAAACAGTATGAGTATCACTATGAGTATCAGTATGAGTATCAAATAGTACGAGTATAAGTATGAGTATCAAATACATAGTATGAATATCAGTGAGTATCAGTATGAGCATCAAATAGTATGAGTATCGGTATGAGTATCAAATAGTATGAGTAACAGTATGAGTATCAGATAGTACGAGTATAAGTATGAGTATCAGTATGAGTATCAGTTTGGGTATCAAATAGTATGAGTACCTGCGGGAGTATCTTCATGAGTATCAGTATGAATATGAATGTCAGTATGAGTATGGGCATCAGTATCATTATCAGTAAGAAGTACCTACGTGTTTCAGTGTCAGTATGAGTATGAAATTAAAAATTATCCATTTCCAGGCATCAAAAATTTCCACTGCACAGAACTAGAGTGCAGCGCGGCGTTCTACAGGAAGACCGACCTGGACCGGCACGCCAAGATACACACGGGGGACCGGCCGCACGAGTGCGGGATATGTTCCAAGACGTTCGTACAGAAGATCAACTACGTTATGCATCTGAAGACGCATTCCGGCGAGAAACCGCACGAATGCCAGGTGAGACTTAGGCGTGATGCCGTCGTCTGTTACTTAGTGATAAATACGAGACGGCGAATGTTTGACACTTAGTGCCTGTTTTACCACTGTTAAGTTCCAGTTACCTGAAGTGTCAGTTACTTTGGCTGGAACCGGAAAAATTATATAAAAGAATAGCCTTCCGTCCGCAGCTTTGCCAGCGATAAATTAATTTTCCCGTAGGAAAAGGTATCTTCAAACCAATACTCAGCCAGCAATTGCCTACTTCCTGGCCTAGACAGTAATGTACTATTTCACGCCACTGCTCGGAAATGTGGCAAAAGATGGTCAGTAATGCGGCCCCAAAACAAAGTATAGTTGTAGGTTGAATGAACAGGCAAACTATGAATTCAAACAGGCCAACAATAACTAATTGTTGGACAGTTGCAAAAACCAAGTCGTCCAATCACATCGGCATGCTGATCCCTGATTCCACCAATCAGAACACAATTTGTGATGCTATTACACGGAATCGACCAATCAGAACACGTCGTGTGCTTCATATTTTTTTTTTTAAGGTTTATCCCGTCAGGGAGAGGCAAAGGAAACTAGGTCCATACAGCCACGTCTAACGTAAATTGTTTTGTCTTTAATGTTTAAGTCCTGTCTTAAAGTCAGAGTCGTCAGTCCGGCCTTGTCACGTCATATTAAAACTATAAGCGATTATGGGTGTGTTTAATAAGCATTTCGAAGCGCTTTGCTTAATAAAATAACATTACAAAAAAAGCCTTTGCGTGACTAGCCACTAGAGCGCTCTCGTTTTTTTTTTAAAAAACAAAATTTGGCGGGAGAGTGAAACTTTACTGTTGTATCGCTCAGGTTTTTTATTTCCTCGCAGTAGTCGTGAAAAGCACTATGTAATGTCTCGGCCATAAGTGCAATAGATGGACTCGTCTCTCTTCGAGGGCCTCACCTGCGGCTCGGCCCTCGAACTCCCTCGTCCATCTATTGCTCACTTTCCAGCCTCTACAACAATGTACTATTGTTCATAGTGTCAATATTACTTTCAGGTTTGCCTCAAAAGGTTCCTCACAAGAAGCAAGTTAACGTTACACTCGAAAAGGCACGAAAAAGACAAGAAAATCAAAAAAGGTTGCTGAGAATTAGACTTAAGTTAATTTTAAAAATAAGTGGTAAGTTTATGCAATATACATACTTAATAATCACGTCTTTACCCGCTATGGGGTAGACAGCCTTTTTGTGACGGAAGAGTAAATCTTTATGGATGCCTTAGCATGTGGGCGTATAGGAAGGGGGGAATCGAAATAGTGATGGGTTGCTGGCCTGTAATATTTTGACCGGTTCCATCGATGGGCTTTTACCATCGGAAGAGAAGTAGCTGCTTTAGTTTGGCTCCCAAACCAGCATAGAAGACTACTATGAAAATTTGCGATAGTGTTATGTTTCAAGACAACTTAGATGATTCTAACAAAAATATAATTTTGTTGTAAAAATGCATTAATTTCATAAATTAAGTAATTTTAAAGATAAATGAATCGTTTATGCATTAAATTTTATTTTAATTGTTTTGCATCCGATTTTTTTCAGTTTCAGTGAAAAAATTCGGACAAACGTTAATTCTGGCAAGTGATAGTTCTGCTTTTTAGTATAAATTAAATCTTCATTAAGGCTAGTTCTATGTTAATCACACAATAATGTATTAAATTCTATTCTTTTATATCGGATACTGAATTGACAATTAAAAATGTCAAGTTGTGGAATAATGATACCAGCTTTTACAGTTTCGAAACTATCGACAATGTTTGTGGCTTGGATACAAGTGTTTTGGCCTTGTAAATCATAGTTCATAGTTATTTATTCAAAAAACAATATACATTGCATTTGAAAATACATACCTACATTTAAAGTCAATTTAATTTGAAAACAAGATTCACAATAGCAAATTTACAAATTTATATAATAATTAATGGCATAAACAATAGATAAGCTTGTCCAAATTAAAAACAAAATAAATTAAAATTAAAATTCTACACCATGTCAATATCCCTTATCACGTCTTTATCCCTTATGGGGAATACAGAGCCTAAGGTAACAAGACCTAAAAGCCACGTTGAGCGTGACTGTGGGGTTAGGTATAGATGGAAAATGGAATCAAAATATTTAAAAAAATGTAAATGGAAAATGGAATATATATCAAATTTTAGTATCCGATGTAAAAGAATAGACTTTAGTTTAGCTAATTTATTTATTCATTATGAAAATACAACATAACTGTATAACTATCTACAAGTGTAATATTTATTAGAATCGGTTCAGCAGTTCCAGAGATGCCTATTGGCAGAGTTGGGCGCGATCAATTACTTTTGGAATTAATTACACGACTACATTACAGTAATCGTGATTCTTCAGTTATCGATTACTTGGATAATAAAAATTACTGTAATACTGCACTATTGTTACACTTTGTAATCCGTTCCTTTGGAATCAGTATTGTAAACCACTACTGTAATTTTCATTCCTCGGTAGTCAAGTACTTAATTAATGTGTATTACTTAACTCCAGTTCCACGCTAAATTACTGCATTGCCAAACCTTATTTTATAAAATGATAAGTACTATCAAATGAATCAAGAATTTTATTTCTTATTTTTTTATTTATTACTTTTTCGGGTTTACCGTTAGAAATTAAATTTCTAAATGTCGGTGAAAATTAGAACACAGAAAAATCCGGAAAGTAAAGCTATGGCCGGGAATCGAACCCGGATCCTCGTCATTCCGTGACGCGTGCTATACCCCTACACCACCCACAGCAGGTGGGTAGTCTCCGAATTTAAGTTAATTAAGTTAAAAGCACGCGTCACGGAATGACGAGGATCCGGCTTCGATTCCCGGCCATAGCTTTAATTGTCGGATTTTTCTATGTGTTCTAATTTTCACCGACATTTAGAAATCTTATTTTATAATTTTGTTAATGCCACTGAAATAAAATTGTTTTTGGTTTAATTTACATCATTACATGTCATTCTAGCATTTCACTATCATATTATATTTTGGCGTTGAATCCGTTGATAAGTAATCAAGTCAACAGTTCCAGTAATTTGGAATCGACATTGATGGCAACGATGGCGATTGCGAGCGAGTTAGGTAATAAGCCGACAGTTCTACATTCTTTACATGTTCTGCTAAAACCAATTTATATCGTTTCATCATAGTTTGGGGCTGGAAACTTATTTTGTGTATTACACTCTAAATCAGTAGGTTTATTGTCTAACTCGCTCGCAATCGCCATCGTGTTAATTTTGACAGTTCACGTATGTGCTGACAATTGGCATCGGAATCAGCTAGCTGTCACATTCATACAAGAACTGTCGATATGAACGCGATGGCGATTGCGAGCGAGTTGACAATAAGCCTACAGTTTTTATAATAGTTTTCCTATTTGTAACAAATGCCTCTAGAAATACTAATTTATTGTCTTTCTATTTAAAAAAAAAACAAATTTCGGCTGAGACATATATGGCTAAAAATGTTCAAAAATACCTCGGCGGTCATCCCCTTAAAGCTTTGTATCTAGCTACCAAACACCCTGTATATGTTTTTATTTACTTTATTTTATACTAGCGACCCGCCCCGGCTTCGCACGGTATATCATGCATGTATTATACATTATAAACCTTCCTCTTGAATCACTCTATCTATTAAAAAAAACCGCATCAAAATCCGTTGTGTAGTTTTGAAGATATAAGCATACATCGGGACATGGGGACAGAAAAAGTGACTTTGTTTTATAATATGTAGTGAGTAGTGATAATTCACTATTTGACAAACGCCCCCTAAAGGTGAGTTTGCGAAATAGCGCTACCGTCGTGCACGGTGCCAATACACACAAACATACAAACAAAAGTTTACCTCTGTATTATACTAGTGTTAAATTAAACAAAATAGTTTTATTAAAAAGATGGTTTTATTTTGTAAGTTTCAGTACAGTTAAAGACAAAATTAAAAAAAATACGTCGCACCTTCGCCAAAACATTGTGCTGACTAATGGCTACTAATATTATAAATGCGAAAGTAAATCTGTCTGTTAGTCTGTCTGTTACATTTTCATTCTTAAACCGCTGGACCGATTTAGTTGAAATATATGGTTTTATCCCGGAAAATTGCATCCCGCGGGATAGTGAAGCGAATTCTGGGCAGACGGAGTCGAGGGCAATTAGTATGTTTTTATTCTAGTTTTTATTTCCTATCCCGTGGGAAATTCGGAAAATCCCTTCTTGGAGCACCTACGTGATCCTCTGAATATTATCTACTTAATTATTTACCTCGTGTTTTTATCCCATGGGAAATTCGAAAAATTCCTTTGTAGCGCCACCTTTATACTAATCAAGGAATAATATGTAGGTATGCCAAATGTAATTTAAAACAAAGCCGCGGGAAAATTGGAATAAAAAGTATCATGTCTGACTTCTGGTTCTAAGCTCCCTAGCAATTTTCAGCCAAATCGGTTCAGCCGTTCTTGAGTTATACATAGTGTAACTAACACGACTTTCTTTTATAAATATAGGATAAATACAACACTATGGACTTCGGATATCTGTAGAGAGCTGTTGAGACCAGTGGCGGACTAAGCCCGTCAGAGGCCCGGGGCGACAAAACTGAAATGAGGCCCCCCAACTTAAAAAAATATGTAGTTTTGTCCGTACACAGAGATGGGAATCTTAAATCTTGTTTAAGATTTGATCAGGAGAACGCGGAGGCATTTGGGGCCCCCCAAAGACCGGGGGCCCGGGGCGGGCCGCCCCTTCCGCCCCCCTGTTAGTCCGCCACTGGTTGAGACTACTAGAAAGAGACAGTCAAAAAGAGAAGAGTAGAGGTTACGTTTGAACGCTCCCATAGAAACGACGCTTGAGTTTATTTAGTGCGCCACACGTTCTCGATTATCCAGGGCAAGTACGCCCTGACGTCCGTGTAGATCCCGGGGGGGCCGGCGCCGCAGTCGGGGCCGAAGGAAACTACGCCTCGCACGATGTAGGTGCAGTGTAGGTCGCGGGCCAAAGCCATTAGTGGGCCGCCGCTGTCGCCCTGAGAATGGCAGAAATACCAATAAATTCAAAATTCAAAAAATTCAACATTCAATAAATTCAACATTCAAAAAATTCAAAATTCAATAAATTCAAAGCTCAATAAATTCAAAATTTATTTTTTATAATTGGACGCCAAGGGCTCTTCTACATGTCTTTTTTTGAACTACCAGCACATTCGGAAAGATCGTCTTATCTTAATCTAGGGGTCCCTACGGATACAGTTCGACCGATTCGTGGATATTTTGTGTCAAGTTCCTGATTCGCAAAGGGCCCGTAGGAACTATAGCCCAAGCTCTCTCATTACTAGAGGAGGCCTGTGCCCAGCAATAGGCTGGAGATGATAAACCAGACCTTTACGTAACCGTACCTATAAGGCTAAGCAGATTGTGTTTAATAAGAAGTGAACCCACTGAGACAAACCTCACACAGCGTAAACACTGCTTAGCGGCAGGATTACCGAGTAAGACGGTGATAGAATGCCTGCAAACACTTATGGAATTTCAACTAACTCAATTAATCGATTCTTTCTACTTCGCTTGTATGGATACATTCCCTTTACCAATTTGGCTATAGGCGTATAAAAAAGTACTCACAGGGCAAGAGTCCACGTTTTCATTGTTTAGAGAGCCGGCGCACAGCATGGAGTCTTTTCTAAAAACTCCGTTGACACTATCGGGCCAGCGAGATTTACACTCTGTTTCGTAATCTAACTCTGCTATGTTCACCTGTAAACATTATAATACATACATAAATCACGTCTTTATCCCTAATGGGGTAGACAGAGCAGTGGCGGACTAAGCCCGTCAGAGGCCCGGGGCGACAAAACTAAATGAGGCCTCCCAACTTAAAAAAAATATGTAGTTTTGTCCGTACACAGAGATGGGAATCCCCTCCCTCAGCGTATTGGACGCGTTCAGCAAAGTTAAAAGAACATTAGTACTGCGTAAAAATTCTAGATGGCTGTAGTGTTTTGATCTTGATGACATTAGGTACTACCTACAAGCACATTTTTAAAGTCTTGTTTAGGATTTGATCAGGAGAACGCGGAGGCATTTGGGGCCCCCCAAAGACCGGGGGCCCGGGGCGGGCCGCCCCTTCCGCCCCCCTGTTAGTCCGCCACTGAGACAGAGCCTAAGGTAACAAGACCTAAAGGCCACGTTTAGCATGACTGGCCATTCAGATGGAAAGGGGGAATCAAAATAGTGATGGGTTGCAAGCCGCATCGCCTATAGCATGATCTAAGATTGTCGCCTATTCCCTCGATGGGCTTTTACCCGCGCGGCAAGAGAAGCAACTGGTACATTCTATGTTTTTTCCTTGCTCCCAGACTAGCGTGGAAGAATAATTGAAAAGCTTTTTAAACATCATTAGGTAACGAGACTTTCGAGACTGCTTTAGAAACTTAAAATATAGAAATTACTTTAGCTATTGTTGTAAATACGTTTTAAGGTCTTCGCACATTAAAACAACTCCACGCCAATCCGACACCAACTCAACTCACACTCTCGATGAGTAGTCAACTAGTTGATCCACCCAATGGTCACTAGTGGGCAATGCGTTGTCAACGAGTGGACAACGCGGTGTCAACGAGTGGACAACGCGGTGTGCTGGCAAATGGTTGCCCGTCGCGCGTCAGTCGCAAACGCAACGGCGTGGACAACGTGTGGTCGATGCGTGGACGACGTGTGGTCGTTGCGTGGACGACGTGTGGTCATTGCGTGACAAACGTGTCGGGGTTGACCTTTAGTGTACGATGCGTAGGCCACTCGTTGTACACTACTTTATAATCATTTTTTGAGATGAAACCTAGAACATATCGCTACCTCGGGGCTCAATTGTCGTAAAAGCCAAAAGTCGATTTTTCAGGAGAGCCAAAAAACTAAAAAGAAAAACAAAAAAAAATTGTAACTCTTTTGTTTTAACTGTTATAAAAGAAGCTTCGTAGGATGAAAGTTCTTAAAATTATGAGTAGAATAATATGAATTTATAATATTTAAGATAGAACCCATAACAAAGAAAATAGATGGCTTATACGCTTCTTAAAAGCAAACAGAATGACGTTTATGACCCAAAATAATAGTTGCTGTACATGCTACTTAGGACAAATAAGTCAGCTATTACGATTTTTGAAAAAATCAAAGGTATTAGTCACCGGTTTTATTTTTTCGGTCAGGTACTTTACTGTAAAAAAATAAATCATGTATATACACCCCAAACTACTTTACTGCGATAATGATGATAAGGTAGGTATAAACCAAATCAATTTGAGAATCGTATTTAACTTTCAAAGTCCATTCATATTAAAAAGGTTTGAGGGTTTGGTAAGTAACAAAAAATTCGTATAGAAAAAATATATATTGCTGAAGGTAAAACATCAATGCCAACGAAAAAAAAACACAAATTACGTTGTTATTATTAAAAAGATGGTTCAAGTACCACATAAAACGATATAAATGAAAAGTAGCAACAAGAATATAGCATTTAATACTTCTAATCTCTTTCAATTAAAAACAATCTTTTTTATAAAAGTTATGTGTTTAACGCCGTTTTTACTCCAAATTTATTTTTTGTTGGCGTTTATTGCCATGAAATGAAACGCTACTGCAGGCCGTACACCAAACTTTATTCTGTTATTGGAAATAATTCAGGTCGTATTCACCAAATTGGTTTAGTGGTGGCTTATACATCTTAAAAATGAAACGTAATGGCAGGTTGTATAATAAACTTTGTTCAATTTTCGGAAATCGTTAAGGTCGTATACGCCAAGTTTGATAAGCAATGTCCTTTATGCCAATTATAAATCTTGATTTAGGGTCAATAATACCTTTGCCTTTTTCACACTCTGAGTAGCTGGCTTTTATAGCTCGTTTTTTTTAAATTTCCTGTTTAGAGTTACAGAAAATGGAGGTTTTGGAGAATTTTAAATACACAGATCGATAGAGAAAAAAAAACTGAGCAAGACTGCATTCAAATTTCATTTTCGTCAAAATGGCTTATACGACAATTGAACCCCGAGGTAGCGAATTATGACACAGGGCTTAAATTTCAATGTCTAGCATAGAGTCGAGTCGCCGTTGAGTTGTTTTAATGTGCGAAGACCTTTAACTGGTAGGAGAGAAGCAACTGGTACATTATGTTTTTTCTTTACTACCAGACCAGCATGAAAGCATTATAAAGTTATAATTAAATTCATTTTTGATGCAAGCTTTTTTTGTTGACCGCACTTGCATTGTCATCCGTGCTACATATGTGAACCAAACTTCAAGTCAATCGGACCAACCGTTGAAGAGTTCCCTCCTGCGGAGACGGTCCTGGCTGGACCACCAGAAATTTACCACCAGATTATTGTATTGTCATCCGACTTACTCAAGTACGGACAAATGCAAAAATAAGTATCGATATGAACTTCTTAAAAATATGTCCCACGACCTTATTACGCCGGTGTAAGAGCGTATGATACTTATTTTTGAAACTTTGACTAGATACATAATATTACAATTGACTGTACCTATGCAAAATTTCAGCTTAGTCGGTTAAACATATCTGCTTCAAAATAGTCGCAAGATTCCACCCGGACACACATACATACATACATGTTCATACATACTGTGCAAGTTAACATCGTCAGATTATTAGTTACTAGCTGTTGCCCGCAACTTTGTCTGCATAGAATTCGTTTATTGCTATCCCGCAGGAATTACGCAATTTTCCGGGATAACTAGCCTATGTGTTATTCCAGACTATAATCTATCTATGTTCCTAATTTCATCCAGATTCCAGATCCAGAAGATGTATTCATCTTTTTCTTGTGTTTTATGTACAACTAGCTTCTGCCCGCGACTTCGTCTGCGTAGAATCCTTACTAATATTATAAATGCGAAAGTAATTCTGTCTGTCTGTCTGTCTGTTACCTTTTCACGCTTAAACCGCTGGGCCGATTTAGTTGAAATTTGGTATACAGATAGTTTGAGTCCCGGGAAAGGACATAGGATAGTTTTTATCCCGGAAAATTGCATAGTTCTCGCGGGATAGCACAGCCCAAACCACTGGAATTTTTCAAATTTAAGGCGGAACAAAGTTCGCCGGGTCAGCTAGTTATACATAAAAACCTTCCTTTTGAATCACTCTATCTATTAAAAAAAACCGCATCAAAATCCGTTGTGTAGTTTTGAAGATATAAACATACATAGGGACATAGGGACATGGGGACAGAGAAAGCGACTTTGTTTTATACCATGTAGTGATAAAGAGTTATACATACATACATACAGATTTGTCCAGCTGTTCTGGCGTGAGAGTAACAAACATCCATCCATACTTACAAAATTTCGCTTTTATAATATTAGTAGGATTTGTGTATGTAGCGAAATGGAGGGTCTACCTTCATCAGAACTTCGGAAGACTTGCTGGTCTGGGTCTGCCCCCAGCCCGCCAGCAGCCTGGTGGAGTCCTTCACCTCCAACCCTGGTGAAGGCAGGCACGCTGGTCGGATGAACTCACTAAACTGTACTCTGAAATCATGACAGGCTGGTTACAAATTGAACTAGGCTAATCGTTATAAATCAGATTTAAAAACTACCAGTGTTGCTTATTTTATGGATACGTTATTAAAAGTATGCTTAGTTGCTTTGGTCACGTAGAGCGGATGGATGAAAGTAGACTAACTAAACAGATCTATATGGGGAGTGTGAATGGTGAAGTTGGGAGGGGAAGGCCTAGACGGACGTTTCGAGACCAAATATTCTGCTTCTTGCACATTGCTGAGATCTACAGGTAGCAGGGCCTGGACGCCCCTAAGGCAGGGGTCGGCAACCTTTTGAGTCGGAAGAGTCACAAATTTTTTTCTCGCCAACAATAAATAGCCTCAATACTTTCATAAAGTTTGTTGATAAAAAAAGTAATCTATTTATTCATAAGAAAAATATCTATTTATTCATAAATAATATTTGCGAATGGAACTAAAGAGCCGCAGCCTCACATCCAAAGAGCCGCATGTGGCTCGCGAGCCGCAGGTTGCCGACCCCTGCCCTAAGGTCATCGTTATGATCTGAAAAGAGGAACCAGGATCTTTATCGTGATGACTAACCTCCGGTCCAGCTCTAGCAGCGCAATGTCATGCGGCTTCTGATTCTTGTCGTACAGCTTGTGGGCGATGGTGTTTACTATGCTGTACAAGACGCCGTCCCGCGCCTGCGTCTTGTTCGTTACCCCGAGCAAGACGTAACGGATTGGACCGCTGGAAACACGTATACAGATTCATAGACATAGACATAGCTTTATTCGACATAATTTTCGTGTGGGCTCAGCTGTATTGGCTTTTTTTCTGACGCAAGATTAATCAAAATGTAAGCCCCAAAAATATAGCCATGCAAAAATATTTTTATACTACTTTATTATTATTATTTAGGTACTTTTAACTAACGCTGGCAACCCCTTCTTACCACCCGATCGATTTTTTTTTGAGTGCACAGGGTACTCCCTGCACCCTGCTCCCTGCTCCCTGCTCTGTACTCAGAGCAACTGTTTGAAAAAAAAAATCTGCTTCCGCCCGTGACCTACTGCAGTGGCTTATGTATGTATGTATGTCTTACTAGTCAGTATGGGACAGCACGTGCCCCGCGGTCAGTATGAACTTGTCGCTGATGAGGGTACCGCCGGCGACCCACTGGAGGGGCGCTAAGTTGGTGTCCACCTCGTTCCTGCAGCCCAGCAGCGCCTGCAACGAACGTACTCTACAGATACAGCAGTGGTGCTCAACATGGACATCCTGGTATACCACGAGGGCACCGCCGAGTTTGTAAAGTCCGACCAAACGTTATTCCTAATGCGAACTGCTAGGGAATGGAATTCGCTCCCATCGTCTGTGTTTCCGGACAGATACAACCTAGGGCTCTTCAAGGCTAGAGTGAATAGGCTATTACTGAACCAGTGAGTTACACGTTCGGCCTCATCTGCACCTTCCACCAAGTGAGATAGAGGTCAATCACTGGTCAGTAGTAAAAAAAAAAAAAAACGTTTTCTCGGCGAGAGCAGTATGCTTAATTAGTGATGTGCCAACTCGGAAAAAACACAACTCGATCGAACCCGAGTGAATCCACATAACTCGGGTTGAACTCGAGTTAACTGGATGGACAAGTGAATGCTTTTTTTGAATTATCACCAGTTTATTCCCTCAGTTTTGCATTAATCTATATATACAGTGACATCTAACACGTAATACAAAATTAACGTTTCGGGCTCGACATACATACATAAATCACGTCTTTCTCCCTTACGGGGTGGACAGAGCCTAAGGTGACAAGACCCAAAGGCCATGCTTAGCATGTGGGCGTATAGGTGGAAAGGGGAATCAAAATAGTGATGGGTAGCTAGACGCATCGCCTATATGATTCCTATGCCCATTCCCTCGATGGACTTTTTTTTTTTTTTTTTTTTTTTTTTTTTTTTTTGTAATTCAGTGTTACCATGTGCGGGAATTCTTTGTCTTCTGCCGGCGTGCCGCCATAGATCCGGTCAGCCAGCTGGCACGCGTCTTGTCGGACCAGCTTGTCGTCCTGCTCGTCGTCCGCCACACACGGCTCCACGTAACGACGGAATTCTAGACATTCTGTCGAAACGAAGACGATGTTAACAACATTTTAATTGGCATTGTTCATTTTTTTTAGTATGCTCCAATTCGAAAACTATTTCGAGGAAAACCATCATTTATCCGATTTATCTTGTCCGATTTCAAAAATACTTTATGATTGCAGATATTATTGTACAAGTACTTTGAACCTTTGTTTGACCGGTTTTTAGACAGAATCCAGCATCGAATGTTTGCCACAAAAATGAAAAAAAAAGTTTAGCTATGGCAACTGTCACGTGTCACTGTCAAATCGACAAAACCATAGACAAAGCCGTTTTTTTTATAGCCAGCCGAACGAAGGCGATTGGGATTCTGTCTAAATTCACGAATTATCAAACAGCGAAAAAATATTTATTATTAATTAACAAAGCTACGTAAAAGCATAATATTCAAATTAGTTGCTTGAAATAGTCCATTTTATCAAAGAAAGGTGTTAAAAAAACAGCTTAAAAAAATGAACAATGCCAATTAATACACACAATACACAAATCACGTCTTTATCCCTTGCGGGGTACAGAGCCTAAGGGGACAAGACCTACTGGCCACGTTTAGCAAGATTGTGGGGCTAGGTATAGATGGGAAATGGAATCAAAATAGTAATGGGTTGCTAGCTGTATCGCCTTTTACATGACTCCTATGATTTTCGCCCATTCCCTTGATGGGCGTTTACCATCTGCCCGGGAAGAGAAGCAACTGGTACATTCTATGGTTTTTCTTTGCTCCCAGACCAGCAATGGAAGTTAAATTATTAAATTAATGATTTAAAAATCCCCTCAAGCATTAACATAAATTATGCGCGATTCACATAAATTATGGTTGTTACACGGATCCCCAAGTTTCGGTTCTCTATATGAGGAAATGACTAACAAAAGAAAACTCTTTAAAAATAAGTTAAGGTGGTGCCAGCGTAACCAAGAGATGATAAAAATGGATATAATAGCTTCTCACAGATCAGCGGGTAATTTTAGTCAATTTTGGCGGGAAACGAATAAATTAAGCTATAAACAAAGCAGACCAATTGCAGTAAATGGCTTACATAATGAAAAAGACATCGCAAATATGTTTGTTAAGCATTTTAGTGTTAAGAACCCTCATGACGTAGCGGCGGAGCATCCTACGGTTAGCAAGAGGGTCCGTGGTGACCCTGAGACTGGCCAGGGACTGTTTATCACCTCCGACATGGTTTGGGATTGTGTTAAACGAATGAAGCGCGGAAAGTCGCCGGGTCATGACGGATTAAGTATTGAGCACATTTTGTATGGTGGTCCAATGCTACATCAAAAGATGTCATTATTTTTTAATCTTTGCCTGTCACATGGGTTTCTGCCAGCTGAGTTAATGAAAACGTGCGTGGTGCCTATTGTCAAGAATAAAACCGGTGATTTCAGTGATCCGGCTAACTACCGACCTATCTCACTTGCCACGATCTTTTCAAAGATTCTAGAAAGACTAATTAACCCTGCCCTAACTAAGCAAATACGACTAAACGATGCTCAATTTGGATTTCGCCCTGGTCTCTCGACAGACATGGCTATATTCTGTCTCAAAAACACAGTAAGAAAATATCTCAAAAGAAATAAATCAGTGTATGCATGTTTTCTAGACCTCAGTAAAGCTTTTGATACCATTAATTACGAATTGCTATGGAAAAAAATATCAGAACAGGGAGTACCAAAACAAATAGCCTGTTTGTTGGGATATTGGTACGGAAACCAAATAAATCAAGTCAAATGGGGAGAATCCCACTCCGACCCCTATAGGTTGAGTTGCGGGGTGAGGCAGGGCGGCCTGACCTCGCCGGTGCTGTTCAACCTGTATATCAACGAGCTGTTGGAGGAGCTCAGCAGGTCCGCTGTCGGGTGTCACTGTTAGTGCATGAGAAGCCTTAAGCTTAAGTCGTATAGTGAATAGTGAATGTACACCCTTCATTTACTCTACATTTTTAACTATGGTTATTGTCTTTGCCTTGCTAGATATAATGTCTGTCTGTTCGCCTGCTCTTTCTCTTTTCCTGTGTGCTTGCTCCGGTGCCGGACAATAAACGAAACGTTGTAAGTCTCTAAAGTTGTTTCTTTCACCAAGTCACCAACCACTCCGTTCTAACTTCAAACCCCAATAGGTTATCGGTCCAGTTCACGCCTTGCTATTTTTAAAATAGAACGGTCAAGAAAGTGGTTTGGTTTGAATCGCCGTACGTTGCATCAATTGCAAGTGCATTGTCTCACGAGCGCGCTGGCACGCGTTGCATTCGTGGTGCACCCTCTTTTTTTTTGCATCGTGGCATTCCGAAAGAATAACCTCCAAGTTTTATTATGGATGAAGGTACGCATAACAAATTATATTGCTTTGAAAAGCTGGATGGCGTTGCAAATTTCTCTAACTGGAAATTTTATATGGAAATGGCTTTGAAATTAGAAGATTTATGGAACTGCGTGTTGGGCACAGACCTTGATGCCAATAAGAAGACGAAGGCGTTTGCACGTGTTTGCCTTTCAGTTAAACCTCACTGCCTGCAATACATAAGGGCCGCTACAACACCTAAGGAAGCGTGGGATAACCTTAAAAAGGCATTCGAGAACAAAGGGCTTTATCGACGTGTCACCCTTTTAAGACAGCTGCATCAGGTCAATTACAACAAGTGTAACAGTATGATGGAATACATCGATTCTATAATGACCATCGTACAGCAGTTAGCTGATATTGATAAAATCATAGAAGATTCCGAAGTGGCAGAAGTTCTACTCTTCGGGCTTCCGCAGTCATATGACGCTTTAGTATCCAGTCTTGAGTCGAGCGTAATCACCACTGAACTTGTGAGGACAAGACTTCTGCAAGAAGAGCATCGCCGGCTTTCTTCGAATGAAACTTCTTCGTCTGATGCGGCATTGGCAATTAAGAAGTTTGTCAAGTGCCATTATTGTAACAAAGTTGGTCATATCAAGACAAAATGTTACAGGTTTAAAAGAGACAAAAAGAAGGCTGCGTTTAGTACGCATGAAGAAACATCACTTATGGTTGTGTCAAGCGATAGGAAGGAAAGAGACTTTATTATTGACTCAGGCGCTACGTCACACATGATAAATGATGTGAGTTATTTTTGTAAATATACTGCCCATAGTTCTGTTGAAACTGTTGCTGTTGCTAATGGGGAAACCCTAGATTGTCTCGGTAGGGGCTGTGTGCGCATTAATACTAAGAATGGCATTGTAACACTTAATGACGTTATGTATGTACCTGGTCTCTCAACCAATTTAATAAGTGTTAGTAAATTATGTGAGAAGGCCTTGTCATTAAAATTTCATAATAATAAATGCCTTATTCTGAAAAATAATGTTGTCATACTTAGCGCTACGAGAGTCCATGGGGTTTACCGTTTAGACATAGGGATAGGTGTAGGTACTAATTGTGTCCAACAGGAGGTACATTCATCAGCTGAAGTTTTGTCACTGGATATGTGGCACAGACGGCTTGGTCACCTTGGTTATAGAGGTATGTGTACTCTTCAAAATTATGTGTCTGGTTTTGTTTTGCAGCCTCATCATGATGCAACTCATAATAGTTGTGAGTCATGTGTTGAGGGGAAGCAACATGTTGTGCCGTTCCCTAGGGGGGAAGCGACGCGAGCCACGCAGTTGTTGGAACTCGTCCATTCCGATGTGTGCGGACCGCTGCCTGTTTGCAGCTGGGGCGGAGCCAAGTACCTACTCACCATGACGGATGACTTTTCAAGGAAAAGTTTTGGATTCTTCTTGAAGACTAAATCAGAGGTAATGTCCAACTTTTTAACTTTTAAAGCTTCTGTAGAAAAGCAAACGGGTCATGTTATTAAAAAAACTCCGAAGTGACAATGGAGGAGAATATTGTGGTCATGAATTTAGAGATTTTTTAATGAAAGAAGGGATTGTTCATGAGAGGACTGTTCCTTTCTGTCCTCAACAAAATGGAGTCAGCGAGAGGCTGAATAGAACTGTTTTTGAAAAAGCTAGGTGCATGCTTCAGGAGGCTGGATTGGGCAAGGAGTATTGGGCTGAGGCTGTCTCCACAGCCATTTACTTGAAAAACAGGTCTCCCACAGCTGCTGTGCCTGGAAAGACTCCTGAAGAAGCATGGTCGGGAAAACCGGTTGACCTGACCCACCTTCGTGTCTTTGGATGTAAAGCTCTGTCACTTATAGACTCGAGTAAGCGTGACAAGCTAGATTCCAAATCGAAGGAATGTATATTTGTTGGCTATTCAGAGACTTCTAAAGGTTTTAGATTAATTGACCCTAAAAACCCAAAAACTGTGATTATTTCAAGAAATGTTGTTTTCTTTGAAAACCAGTTTTATGGCAAAGATAAATTAAATCCTATTAAAAGTTCTGACATTCTCTCTTATAATTTTGTGAATCCTAATTTGTGTAGACTGCCTGGAAATAATGAAAGTAATGTTTTATCAAACAATGACTTATCTAATAATATTATTTTAAATAATGATAATGTTTTAAATAATGATAATGTCAATAATGATAACTTTGTAAATAATGATAATTTCGTAAATAATGATAATGTCTCAAATAATAATGATATTTCAAATAATGATTCGAATGAGACTGACATATCCAATGCGAATTTAAATTTTTTATCTGACACTAATCGAAACAATACTGTGTTTTCAGATGATACTACGTGGGACAGCGCTGCTGATACGAGTGCTGACAGCAGTCATAGCGAGCGCTGCGGCGCCCAGTCGCCCGCATCGCCTGACGGTCGGCACGTTCGAGGGGAAGAGGTCGTTCCAGAACCTGTCTCTGTCTGCGAACGTCCCGTGCGTAGTACACGGCTGATAAAGCCGAGGAGGTATGACGATTATGATCTCTCAGACTCTTCAATGTATGTATCCTCTCATAGTCTTACTGAGCCAGACTCTTACGAAGGGGCTGTGTCTAGTCCATGCAGGGACGAATGGCTGGCTGCCATGCAATCTGAATATAATTCCCTTTTATGTAATAATGTCTGGACTCTCGTAGATCGCCCTTTTAACGTAAATGTAATTAAAAGTAAATGGGTTTTTAAAATTAAAAATGACCTAGAGGGCAACTCTACTAAGTATAAGGCACGATTAGTCGCTCGTGGCTTTTCTCAGAAGCACGGCATAGATTATAGTGAAACTTTTTCGCCTGTTGTACGCCACTCAACTATGCGTTTGCTATTTTGTATTGCAAATGAATTAGATTTAAAAATCGAGCATGTTGATGTGACTACTGCGTTTTTGCATGGGGATCTTGCTGAAAAGATTTACATGGAACAACCATTGGGATTTTCCACAGGTGATAATAAAGTATGCTTATTGAACAAAAGTATTTATGGCTTAAAACAAGCCAGTAGAGTTTGGAATTGTAAAGTACATACTGTGTTAATTGGAGATGGTTACAGACAGAGCAAATGTGAACCTTGTATTTATACAAAAAGGTCAGGTAATAAATTAACTATTATTGCTCTGTATGTTGACGATTTCTACATATTTTGGAATAATAATAATGAAAAAGAG
Organism: Pandemis cinnamomeana; assembly: GCA_932294345.1. Lineage (NCBI taxonomy): Eukaryota > Metazoa > Arthropoda > Insecta > Lepidoptera > Tortricidae > Pandemis > Pandemis cinnamomeana. The sequence goes on along the minus strand of OW028728.1, from coordinate 964,571 downwards.
AGCTTGTGTGAATTACTAAATTCAAACTTTAACTCTAAGCAGTTGGGTACATTGAGAGATTGTTTAGGTATTCAAATAAACAGAGACCATTCTGCTGGAACATTAACTATATCTCAATCTAATTATATTAGAAAGTTGTTACAAAAATTCAATATGACCAATTGTAAGAGTGTTTCTAGCCCTATGGAAGTTAATTGTAGACTTGAGAAATCCAATAATAATAGTGAATGTTTATCAGAGAATATTTTTCCTTATAGAGAACTTATTGGATGTCTCATGTATCTTTCAGTTTGCACCAGACCTGACATATCTTATGCATTGTCAAAATTAAGCCAATTTTGTACATGTTTTACTAAGAATCATTGGGTAGCAGCTAAACGAGTTCTGCGTTACTTGTCTGGGACAATCGAATATTGTCTTGTTTTTGTTAAAAGTGGTAATTTTAACTTAAATGTGTTCGCGGACGCCGACTGGGCCAATGATTCTGATAGGAAATCATACAGTGGCTTTGTTATTAAAGTAGGTGACTCTATTGTTAATTGGGAGTCTCGTAAACAAAGGTGCATTGCGCTCTCTAGCACAGAGGCTGAATATCTTGCTCTAGGTGACGCTTGTAGAGAACTCTGTTTTATTAGAAATTTCGTGAATGAGATTTTTGATAAACAATTAAATTGTAATCTATTTAGTGATAACCAAAGTGCTTTAAGACTTCTTGAAATACGTGAATACTGTCACAAGAAAACGAAGCATATTGATTTGAAATACCACTTTATTAAAGATACTATTAAGAAGTTTAACATTGTAACTAAATATGTACCTACTGAAAATATGTTAGCAGATGTTTTAACAAAACCTCTTTCAGGTCCTAAACATAATAGTTTTTTGCACGGTTTATGTTTGAGGAATGTAAATTGCACTTAGCATGTATAATGTTAATGTTAGTTGTTAATTTAAGATACATGTAAGTTGCACTTAGCATGTAAATGTTACATGAGTAAGTGAAGTGTGAGGGGAAGTGTTAGTGCATGAGAAGCCTTAAGCTTAAGTCGTATAGTGAATAGTGAATGTACACCCTTCATTTACTCTACATTTTTAACTATGGTTATTGTCTTTGCCTTGCTAGATATAATGTCTGTCTGTTCGCCTGCTCTTTCTCTTTTCCTGTGTGCTTGCTCCGGTGCCGGACAATAAACGAAACGTTGTAAGTCTCTAAAGTTGTTTCTTTCACCAAGTCACCAACCACTCCGTTCTAACTTCAAACCCCAATAGTCACGTGGCCGGCGTGTGCGCTAACAATCTAAGCTACGCTGATGACATGGTGCTGCTGAGCCCCTCGATCACTGGTCTGCGAACACTTCTGTCGATTTGTGAACGGTACGCTGCGTCACATGGCCTTAACTATAATGTAAAAAAGACTGAGCTAATGGTGTTTAGGTATGGTAAAGGACCGGATGCTATCCCGACTGTAAAGTTAAATGGAACAGTGTTAAAGATTGTATCGAGTTTTAAGTACCTAGGACATATACTTACCGACAGACTTAAAGACGATGAGGATCTTGAGAGACAAAGACGAGCCATCGCCATGAGAAGTAACATGTTGGCGCGCCGATTTGCTCACTGCTCGGACCAAGTCAAAATAACTCTGTTCGGGGCTTATTGTCAGGCGTTCTACACGAGTCATCTGTGGTATCAGTACACTAAAAAATCCTTCAGTCGACTCAGAGTACAGTACAATAACGCGTTCCGTACGATACTACGCTTGCCGTGGCGGTGTGGTGCGTCTGGCATGTTCGCCGACAATAGAGTAGACAGCTTCTTCGCGGTCATAAGAAAGAGGCACTGGTCTTTTGTTGCGAGGGTGAGCGAATCGGTAAATAGTATAGTGAAGGTGGTAAGCGCGACATGTTACTTTAACAGCGAAATCTCGATCCTGCGCGTATAGGCTCGATTGTTTTAGGTTAAGTGATAGGTTAAGATTTAATTTAATTTAATTTAATTTAATTTGTAATGAAATGGGTTCAATTAATGCCTAAATAAATAAATACATTATTATTATTATTATTAATCAAGTAATCATACCAGTGGCGTAACTATAGGGTGGCAGGAGTGGCAAAATGCCACGGGCCCCTAGCTCTACGGGGCCCCGAACTGGCTTGGTTTAGAGCACAGAAGGGACGCTGATGCACTTCTTTATATTGAGGAAGGAGCCCCATCTGACGGATTTGCCGCGGTCCCCATGTAATAGTTACGCCACTGGATCATCATCACTACATAGTATAAAATAAAGTCGCTTTCTCTGTCCCTATGTCCCTATGTATGCTTATATCTTCAAAACTACACAACGGATTTTGATGCGGTTTTTTTAATAGATAGAGTGATTCAAGAGGAAAGTTTATATGTATAATACATGCATAATATACCGTGCGAAGCCGGGGCGGGTCGCTAGTACGTAATAAAAAAAACAATCTATGCCAGTGTATGCTTCTCCCGCGCAGATGGTAAAAGCCCATCGAGGGAATGGGTATAGGAATCATGTTATAGGCGATGCTAGCAACCCATCACTATTTTGATTCCCCTTTCCACCTATACGCCCACAATCATGCTAAACGCGGTCTTTAGGTCTTGTGACCTTAGGCTCTGTCTACCCCGTAAGGGATAAAGACGTGATTTATGTATGTATGTTGAATCGGGCGAGTGAGGGGGACAGCTAGACAAACGCGAATGGCTAGAGCTGACGGACTGTAACGTGGCTTACTTTGAAAGGCTATGTCAGTGGGTCCGACTGGCGGGGGATCCAAGGGGGGGCAAGACGGGGGCTCGGGGGGAGGGGGTACCTCCTTCGTGTTCTGGCAACACAGAGCTGGCATTTCTCCGTTGTACCGGCAAGTCTGTAAAATATAAGCATCTTTACTGATAGTATTTTGTGAGTTTCGTTTTCTGTGGTTCTCGATAGGTGTCGCTAGTAGTTTTCTGCGAGTCTCGATAGATGTCGCCAGAGATGTATAAGATACCCTAAATAAAGTATCTGAAATACAAAATGCAAGATACTTTACAAAAAAGTATTTCAGATACAGATATAAATAATTTTCTAAAAGGTATCTGAAATACTAGATACAAAATGCCTATCTTTCAAATACTTTTTAAAGATAAAAATACTTTTATGTCACACCGGGCCAAAAAGTGGCTTTTTCGCCTTTTTTTACAGCCTTGCATTCTTGGCGCATTGAGCCAAAACGTTTACTAATTTGCCAGTGACGTTATTGAAAAATCTTGTATGTTATGTTGGCAACTATGCATTTAGTTCAGAAAGCTTTAGTTGTATAAAATGAAATAATTTGTTAAGTTGGTAGTCATACATTTTCATCGTAAATTTAATGTTGATCGTGTAAAAGTTTTACCTAGGTCTGGCAGAGTAACGATGGAGCACTTTTAGTGCGACATAAGCCAACAAGAGCTTTTAGAGGGAATAGACAATATAGACTTATCCAAAGTCTTATTATGAGTGTTCTTATAGTGGTGCTCGTGATTACATAAATCCTTACTAATATTATAAATGCGAAAGTAACTGTTTGTCTGTCTGTCTGTCTGTCTGTCTGTTACCTTTTCACGCTTAAACCGCTGGGCCGATTTAGTTGAAATTTGGTATACAGATAGTTTGAGTCCCGGGAAAGGACATAGGATAGTTTTTACCCTGGAAAATTGCATAGTTCCCGCGGGATAGCACAGCCCAAACCACTGGAATTTTGCAAATTTAAGGCGGAACAAAGTTCGACGGGTCAGCTAGTCACAGAAAAGGACAGGAGTAGATCTTAAATAGAACGAGCGCCATCTACTGCGAGTTTTGACCAAGTTCTGTGGAGGCGACAGTCAGTCCTGTGTTATGGCGTCCATACATACATACATACATACCGTCACGCCTCTTTCCCACAGGGGTAGGCAGAGACTACTTTATTCCACTTGCTACGATCCTGACATATTTCTTTCGCTTCATCCACAGTCATCAGTCTCTTCATACATGCTCGTCGGTTTCGGGTACTCCTGACCTGACCTTTTTCCAAAATGTCTCCTATTTGGTCTCGAAACGTCCGTCTAGGCCTTCCCCTCCCAACGTTACCATTCACACTCCCCATATAGATCTGTTTAGTTAATCTACTTTCATCCATCCGCTCTACATGCCCAAACCAACTAAGCATACTTTTGTCTATCCTAGTCACTATATCCTCTTTCACACCAGCACGTTCCCTTATCACACTGTTCCTTATTCTATCTTTCAGTGATACACCTTCCATACTCCTTAACGCTCTCATTTCTACTGCATTTATTCTACTTTGATGCTTCTTTTGCCATACCCAAGTTTCGCTACCGTACATTAATGTTGGAACGAGCACCCCTATAATATAAACTTATCCAAAGTCTTATTATGAGTGTTCTTATAGTGGTGCTCGTGATAACATAAATCACAGATAAAAGTACAGGAGTAAAGTAAAGTAAAGTAAAGTAAAGAGTAAGTAAAGAGTAGATCTTAAATAGAACGACCGCCATCTACTGCGAGTTTTGACCAAGTTCTGTGTGTTCGCGGGTGGTAGGGCCTTGTGCAAGGTCCGTCCGGATCGCTACCACCATCTTACTCGCTAATCCTGCCGCTAAGTAGCAGTGCTTGCACTAGTGTTCCGGTGTGGAGAGTAAGACAGCCGGGGAAATTACGGGCACAAGAGGCATTGCATCTTAGTCCTCTAGGTTGGCAACGCATCTGCAATCCCTCCGGGGTTGCGGGTGTCTATGGGCAGTGGTGATCACTTACCATCAGGTGACCCACTTGCTCGTTTGCCTTCCTATTCATATAAAAAAAAAAAATGGCGACAGTCAGTCCTGTGTTATGGCGTCCATGGTACTTGCCAAATCGGGCCCCTCCAGGATCCCCTTCTTGGTAGCTCCGAAGTAGGTCCTCAGCTCCCCAATGGTCCACTCCATGCTTTCTTTGGGGCAGCAGACGATCCTGGTATTGCCCATCCATTTGCACATCTAAAATAACAAAAAACTGGTAGTTATCCTGGTTTATTGTATACTAGCTGTTGCCTGCGGGAACTATGCTGTTTTCTGGGATAAAAAGTTTCCTATGTCCGTCCCTGGGACTGAAACTAACTGTATACTAAATTTCAACTAATTATGTTATTTCTTCCATGCTGGTCTGGGAGCAAAGAAAAAACATAGAAGGTACCAGTTGCTTTTCTTTATTAAGAGGTTTAGATGGAAAATGGAATCAAAATAATAATGGGTTATTAGCCGCATCGCCTGTAACATGATTCCTGAAATTTTCGCTCATTCCCTTGATGGGATTTTACCTGCGCGGGAAGAGAAGCAACTGGTACATTCCTTGTTTTTTATTTCCTCCCAGACCAGCATGGCAGTGAATTTAAATTCTTATAAGAAATTAAGAAATTTTATTTCTTATTAGAAATAAAATTTCTTGATTCATCTGATAGTAGGTACCTATCATTTGAAAAACAGCGCCTTCTCTCGTCCCTGGTGAGCAGTAGATGTTCCATGGGAGTTTGTAATTGTGTCGTACAGACACATCATTCAAACAGATGACGCTTAGCGACAAAAATTCGCATAGTAACAAAAAGGTCACGTGACTGTTAGTAACGGGTAGAAAAACTCGGAGACTACCCATCTGCTATGGGTGGTGTAGGGGTATAGCACGCGTCACGGAATGACGAGGATCCGGGTTCGATTCCCGGCCATAGCTTTACTTTTCTGCTATGGGTGGTGTAGGGGTATAGCACGCGTCACGGAATGACGAGGATCCGGGTTCGATTCCCGGCCATAGCTTTACTTTTCGGATTTTTATATGTGTTCTAATTTTCACTGACATTTAGAAATTTACTTACTTTAGGTTTTTTAAAATTATGCAGTTGCTTGTAGGCAAAGAGACACTTGTCCAACGGCTTGCACGTGCCCACTGTCTTGCCCTCAGCCTCGCACGTATCTCCTGCAAGACACAATAGTTCGAGTCATCACTTTCGAAGAGGCTAATAGACGCTACGGGTTACAGAGCTGGCTTCCTTGGACAGCGTATTAGTATCGCTGTCAGGGGGAATGCTGCCAGCGTCTGCGGAACTATGCCACTGGGGCATCCTTTTTTAATTACTTTATTTAAAGATTAGTTTTTAATTCGTTCTTAATTTCATAGTTTAATTTGTTTTAATTCCATTTTGTATCCTATTAGGTACTAATGAAAATGAAAAATGAAAATGAAAATGTATTTATTTGACACTAGCTGACCCGGCGAACTTTGTTCCGCCTTAGGCCGTGGTCGCTTTCACCCGCCGCACGCGGCCGACAGCGGCCCGCCGCCCGCGGCGTCTGAATGGTGTGTTCGGGAATGCTCGGGAGTGGTCGTTTTCGCCCAAAACGACCACTCCCGAGCATTCCCGAACACACCATTCAGACGCCGCGGGCGGCGGGCCGCTGTCGGCCGCGTGCGGCGGGTGAAAGCGACCACGGCCTTAAATTTGAAAAATTCCAGTGGTTTGGGCTGTGCTATCCCGCGGGAACTATGCAATTTTCCGGGATAAAAACTATCCTATGTCCTTTCCCGGGACTCAAACTGTCTGTATACCAAATTTCAACTAAATCGGCCCAGCGGTTTAAGCGTGAAAAGGTAACAGACAGACAGACAGACAGAGTTACTTTCGCATTTATAATATTAGTAAGGATAAGGATTCAGGAGTACATAATGAGAAGGTTAGGGACCTCCTAGTAGGTGTGCAAGATACCTGTAGCAGAACCCCACTTCTCCAATAAAATGCAGCGACGTAATCAGACAGTATTTTCTAAGATATATGCAATTTCTAATTTCTAATTTCAATTTACTCTACTTTTATAAAGCATGTTAAGATAAATGAGTAATAAAGTAAGTAAGTAAATGACTTAAATGAGTCCTTGCCCGCGCGACAGGGGCGTGGGTAGGCGGCAAAGGGGGCCGAGAGGTGCGGGGGGCAGGCTCACCCGCCCGCACCTCTCCCGGTCCCCTTTGTCATCCTACCCTGCGCCCCCGCGGGCGAGGACCCAGCTAAGCGGTCAGTCTATAATTTGAAAACACTGCTGGATAAAGTCGGTTACAAAGGTAGCTATAACAGAGGGGGGGGGGGGGGTAGGTACCTCTTCTTTGCAGCCGACTGTAAGGCCAGCATTATGCTGAGATGGGACCATTTCGTGATGTATGTCCTTATGTTTTTTATTTACTTCTTTTTTTGTTTTATATGTCACGAATAAATGTTTTCTTTCTTTCTTTCTTTTCTTTCAGTCTGTGTGCTCTTAAAATGCGCTTCGGGGTTGTCTTGCTGTCTCTTGGTTTGATACTTCAATCAGCTGAGGGAGGGAGACAGCAAGACAAATCAGTTCCGCATTCTAAGTGCTCACGACTATATAATGTAGGTAGGTGGTTGGGTTCAACGAATCACATTTTAATTTGTTTTCTGTAGAGTGTAGACAAATAAATGATTTTCCTTGTGCGTAAAGACTACGTCTAGCGTGATTGTGGGCGTATAGGTGGCAAGGGGAATTAAAATAGTGACGGGTTGCTAGCAGCCTATAACATGATACCTAAGGTTTTTGCCTATTGTGTTTTCTTTGCTCCCAACCCAGCATTGAAGGAAAAACTAACTTTAAATATGCTACAATTAAATCCATAATCACAAAACTGGAACTCAGTGCCTCGGTCTTGGGCAATACATACATGAAAAAAAGACTTGCGAGGTCAAACCAGATTTAGCCGGCTTAAATCTGTATTTAAGTTTGCAGCAAGCCGCCAACAGCCACCATTTTGTTGATGTACCGCAGTTAATTACAATAACAACAAATTAACGGGAAATCTTACGAATCATTGTTAATAAGACGCGGGTAGCAACCCTGTTTTATTCCTTTCCACATGCTAATTAAATGAAATGTTTATTTATTCACATTGAACATATCCAAATAGGTATATATAACTCAAAGGTGACTGACATAGTGATCTATCAACGCACAGCCCAAACCACTGGACGGGTCGGGCTGAAATTTGGCAAGCAGGTAGATGTTATGACGTAGGCATCCGCTAAGAAAAGATTTTGATCAATTCTACCCCCAAGGGGATAAAATAGGGGATGAAAGTTTGTATGAAACTTTGTCAATTTTAAACCGATCGGGCTGAGACTTTGCATGCATACTATACTTCCTAACGCGAGCGAAGCCGCGGGCAAAAGCTAGTTGCTACATAAGATCTTATAGTTGTATTGCTGCCCATATCATGTTCAACCAGGTTAGGCATGTGAAAACCTGAGGTCAATGATTTAGCCGCTCGGTCGATAATAGTTACATTATCCTTGTTAGACATAACATTTAGATAATATAATTGTGAATTTATTACGATAAAATTACGAATGTCATTGAATATGTCAAATAAATTTCTTCTTCTTCTTCTTCTTATTTGTGGTGTATCAAGTCGTTATAGCGACGACAACTTCGCCAATGTCAATGTAAAATATATTTAAAAAATCTTGTGACAAAATGTCGGCAACGTTGTACGGTAATGGTCAAAGACCCCCCTCCCCCCCTGTCGGGCTCTTAGCCAACGGTCAATGATATCCCTCAGAAACTGCCAGGAAATCATTAGCCGATGCCCAGGGCGCATCGGACCAAGCACTGCTCTTCCCCCCGTAGTATAGTCGAATTACGGAAAAGTATGGAAGTAATTCGTGTAGTCGTGTTTTTTTGTGGAACTGTTAGAGGGCACGACTAGATGCTTTTCCTCGGTTTGCACCTTTCTATCATGTACGGAACACTTTAAAATATTAGGTATAAACTTCAAATGCCGTTATTTTGGAGTATGATAAAAGGTATTAAGCGCAAGTTTAGCCACGTGAAGGGTCCCCTTTGGTACATAATGTATGTTAATTAAAAAGGTGTACGATGTATAGAATCTTGGTAAAATATTTTTTTCTGATTGCGGCTCGAGGATAATTCAGACGGTTGGTGCAAACTTAGATTAAGCTTTTCAAAGTATTATAAACACCCAGGTAACTTTGCACCCCCGTGCAAAGTATGGAACATGTTTTTTTTCACTCTTTTGTAGATTGTACTTCGGGGGAAATTAAGATAGTCGTGAAAATTTATAAATAACACATATTTAAAAGATACTACATTCGCACTCAATAAAAAAAAGAAAATTTTAACTGGAAGTTTGGTAAACATAGTTCTATCTAAACGCAAGGAATAGCAGCGAACGCTAGGTAGCGGGTAGTATTACAGAACCGCATGTTCCGTGTAGAAATGTCAATTTTTTATGGGGTGCGAATGTAAATCAAACCAAGTTAAGACGATTGTGACGATTTTTATTAATTTCAAAATTTCCCCCGAAGTACAAAGACAGTAAAACATAGAAAACTACTTTCCGGGTGTCGCACCCTGGTGCAAATTTGGTATTGTGTTTTGATATATTTTCTCATCATTTCCTCAATTTGCACCGCGTTCTGTATTTTTCCCGGGGCCGCAATGCCAAAAAGTATATTTTTAGGTATATGATTTTTTTTTTGTATGTTCCGTAGCTTGAATTGAGCTAAATAATGGGTGCAAATATAGATTAAGATGTAATAAAACGTATGGCAAATTGCACAGACTACACCTATTTTTTCTTCTTAGTTATTACTATTACACCATTTTCAACCAATTCCACCCCTTTCCGGGGGGGTGAATATATCAAGTGATGTATTAAGTTCCATTTCTAACCCATACAAATCAAAAACAATTGTTTTTATCAGTTCTTAGAATTATTTCCTGACTTAAGGGAAATTTCACGTATTTTGCCTCCACTACCGGACGGATCCAAAAACGAACCGCAGCTCTTGATCACACGCGGAGGTAACCCGACTCGCACCCCCAAATAAATTTTCTTAAGTTAAACTAAAATAAACTATAACAATATTATCGACTGATTATACGTTTTACGTGGCGTATAGGCCTTACCCTGGACCTTTCTACCCCATGAGGGATACACATCACTATCACTATCACTATCACACATAGTATAAAATAAAGTCGCTTTCTCTGTCCCTATGTCCCTATGTATGCTTATATCTTCAAAGCTACACAACGAATTTTGATGCGGTTTTTTTAATAGATAGAGTGATTCAAGAGGAAGGTTTTTATGTATAATTCTACGCAGACGAAGTCGCGGGTAGAAGCTAGTTAAAATATATACGTATGCATGTGTAAAATAAATCAAAATTATTTACCTATTTCTAACCCTCTTACATACGCCAAACACAAAAACATCACGGCACATTTTATTAACATTTGTAAGTTGTTTATTTCAAGTCGAAGCGTCTGTTCTTCAAACAGGTTTAATAACCACTGGCAAGGTAGCTTGGTCATCTTATCTGCACATAAGTATGTATATATAGACGTATCGGGCGGGTATTTACGTTGTTTTTTCCTCGTTTTAGCAACTTTTAAAACTTAAACATTTGCATGTTTTGCTGCATTATAAAATCGACAGTGTAACTTTTGCCTAAAAGTACAGTTATCATGTTATAGGCGATGCGAGCAACCCAAGCATGTTTGTTCTCGAGTTTTGGATGTTTAATATGTATTTATCTATATAAGTATGTTTATCCGTTGTCTAGTGCCCATATTACAAGCTTTGCTTAGTTTGGGGCTAGGTCAATTAGTGTCAATTGTCCCAAGATATTGTTATTATTATTATCATCACTATTTTGATTTCCCTTTTCACCTATACGCCCTGAAGTGATTTGTTTGTGTGTATGTATCACGTTTTTATCCCTTACGGGATAGACAGAGCATAAGGTAACAAGACTTAAAGGCCACAGTTACCATTATTGTGGGCGTATAGGTGGAAAGGGGAATCATAATAGTGATGGGTTGCTAGCCGCATCGCCTATAACATGATGCCTTCGATTTTCGCCCATTCCTCGATGGCCTTTACTATCTGCGCGGGAAGAAAAGCAACTGGTACATTCTATGTTTTTTCTTTACTCCCAGACCAGCATGGAAGATATATGTATGTATGTATACAGTTATACTTACGAATATGTTATATCTGTATTAATGACTAGCTTATGCCCGCGGTTCCGTCCGCACAAAATTAAGAAATTAGCCTATTCCCTTTAGGGATAATGTAGGATTCTAATGGTGAAAGAATTTTTCAAATCCGTCAAGTTCCAGAGCCTATTTAACGCAAACAAACAAACAAATCTTTCCTCTTTATAATATAAAAGTAATCAGTCATTCATGCAACACATTATAGATAAGAGAATTATTTTATTACAATCATGCTATAAAAAAATAAAAAAAAATATTCTGCAAATTGGCCGCCAAGGGCTCTTTTACATGACTTTTTTGAAACTACCAGCGCATTCGGAAATACCATCATTGCCAAGAATACGCCGCAAGAAACCTGGCAGAAAGTCATTTACAAAATAAAATACAGTAAGAATATTTAAATTCTACTTAAATTATATCATCACTACATAGTATAAAATAAAGTCGCTTTCTCTGTCCCTATGTCCCTATTATCCCTATGTATGCTTATATCTCCAAAACTACACAAGGGATTTTGATGCGGTTTTTTTTAATAGATAGAGTGTAGAAAGTACAAAGTTCCCGCGGGATGGCGGAAAGTTCTCTCGTGAAATGTGAGTGGTTTTGTACCTATTTAGAAACTTGTAAGTATTTTAGACATAAAATACCAGTAACAAACACACTTGATTATGAAGATAGAAGTAAAAGTAAGTAAGTAAAGTAAAATTTTAAGTACCTATATTTAGTTGATTTGGTTAAGCTTCCATGCTGGTCTGGGAGCAAAGAAAAAACATAGAATGTACCAGTTACTTTGACAGTTGATTTGACAAAGATCCGTCTCCCGAATAGTCTGTATTACCATTCTAGTATTACATCTTCTATGGCTAAAGTCAACTCCTGTACAAGTGCTTCGTGCTTAGAACCCACTCATAGCTACATGATTTCCATCTCACTATCGAAGTATCATATTTCTGTACCGACGCGTATGAAAGTGCTTTCCTTAGCGAAGTACCGTCGAGTAGAAAAGTGGTCTCAATGGAATCACTATAAAATTGTTTGTTTTAGAATACGTTTGCTGTTTAAATTTGTTTTAAATCGAACTGAGGATTCAGAAAGTGAATAAACGTTGTCACTTTGGAACCATTTCACAGTATACACATTAATCCAAATGGGTCAGAAGGGAGAAGTCAAAAACTATAAAGGTGCCTATCCACTATGGCGTGACGTGGAATGACGAGGATCCGGGTTCGATTCCCGGCCATAGCTTTACTTTTCAGGTTTTTCTGTGTTCAAATTTTCAGTGTTGTTTAGAAATTTAATTTCTAACGATAAAACCGTAAAAGTAAACAAAATTTGATAGTACCTATCATTTAAAAAACAGCCTTCTCTCGTCCCTGGTGAGCAGTAGATGTTCCACGGGAGTTTGTAATCGTGTCGTACAGACACATCATTCAAACCGATGACGTTTAGCGATAAAATTCGCATAGTAACAAGGTCACGTGACAGCTAGTAACAGATAGAAAAGGCTTACCCACCTGCTATGGGTGGTGTAGGAGTATAGCACGCGTCACGGAATGACGAGGATCCGAGTTCGATTCCCGGCCATTTACTTTTCGGATTTCCCTCACAGACGAGCTTATTGAGTTAAGGCAAGGAAATCCTCCAGCCAAGCTCATGACCCCCGCGAAAAACCGATTTTACCCCCGAGGGGGTAATTACCCCCCAGGTTAGGAACCTAGGCACGAGAGGCCTCCAGTGGATAAGTACTTTAAGAAATAGGGGAATCTGTTCTTAGGAACCATGGCATCAGTTTTAGAATTCATAAAAATGGCATATTTTATATTTAGATTTTTTTTAGTACGAGTATGACCATGGATAACTTTTTACAGAGTAATCCGATTTTGATAATTCTTTTTTTTTTTAGAAAGGGTATATCCTAAGGCTGGTTCCATAAGAAGTTTGAGAAACAAATCCAGCCCTAAGGGTAAAAAAACAGGGGATGATTGATTGATGTCCCAGATTTTAATGCCGTTCTGTTTTACAATCAAATCCATTCACTAAATAGCGTGCAAAAATTATTTTAATAAAAATTAAAACCGCTCTCAAAAAATAACCGTTAAAAAGTGAAAAATAACCATAGACATTTTGTTTGTAGTTAGTGCCTCAGATTTAATAGTGTCAAACACAATAGGCACCGCATATGCCACATAATATGCTATGTTATTTTTATTTTTTTGTGAATTGTATCTGTTTCTTTATATTTGTACATTAAAGCATTTACTTACTTACTTACTTACTTGCCGACTACAAACAAATCAACAGCACACACGAATGTTAATGGTCTTATAGGGCCTTAAGGGCGTATAGGTGGAAAGGAAAATCAAAATAACGATGGGTTGCCAGCCGCATCGCCTATAACATGATTCCTAAGACTTTCACCCATTACCTCGATGGGATTTTACCATCTGTGCGGGGAGAGTAGCAACTGGTATATTCTATGTTTTTTCTTTACACCCAGCCCAGCGTGGAAGAATAGACCAGTAGGCTTATTACCTAACTCGGTCGCAATCGCCATCGTGTTCATTTTGACAGTACATGTATGAATGTGACAGCTAGCTGATTCCGATGCCAATTGTCAGCCCACACATGAACTGTCAAAATGAAAACGATGGCGATTGCGAGCGAGTTACGTAATAAACCTACAGAATGGATTTTATTTGTTATTGGTCAACACAGTATTCACTTGAAAGTTCACTCACGCACTTGGCCGCAAATTGAATTAAAATTTATATAGGGAAAGTTTTAAGTCATTTTAATTTATTTATAAAACTCCAAGGCATCATGTTGGAGCCCGTCTTTGGCTGTGTTTTGACGTTAAAAGGCAGCAAATAGGAGAACGTAGTTTTGGTTAGTAGACGCGGAACATTTATACTCCAATCTAATTCAGTTTAAAGATTTTGTAAGGACCCATCATTCAAACAGATGATGCTTAGCGACAAAAATTCGCATAGTAACAAGGTCAAGTGACAGCTAGTAACAGGAAGAATTCAAAGACTACCCAGTACCCACCTGCGATGGGTGTTGTAGGGGTATAACACGCGTCACGGAATAACGAGGATTCGGGTTCGATTCCCGGCCATACCTTTACTTTTCGGATTTTTCTTTGTGTTCTAATTTTCAGTGTCATTTAGAAATTTAAAGCAGTTTATGTAAAATTTAAATATGATCACACTAATATGCGAAAGTTTGTGAGTGCGTTTAGGCTATTTTACTTCGAAAAATTGCATAGTTTCCGCGGCATAGTGATAAACATGTCAAAGGTCGTAGCTGACTAGAGTCGCAATGTAAATAAATATTGCAGAATATAACTATCAACATAAAAACTTTTTTGTTCTTCACTACATAGTATAAAATAAAGTCGCTTTCTCTGTCCCTATGTCCCTATATCCCTAAGTCCCTATGTATGCTTATATCTTCAAAACTACACAACGGATTTTAATGCGGTTTTTTTAATAGATAGAGTGATTCAAGATAGAGTCATTCACTAAATTCCTATAGCCATAATTGTTTTTATAAATAAAAATCCTGCTTCTGCTGTTATAAGTCAAAGCATGTGTGTCATTTTATAAAAGTAATAATATTATTAATGTTGTTATAAACATCTCGAATAAATGTATTATTATATTGTTTGGATCATTTCGTGACAATTTGTTCCTTCCCTTTTTATAATTTACTAGCTCCTGCCTGCGAATTCGTCCGCGTAAATGAACTAGATCATACGACACACAAATAACGTGTGGCTTTCTATTGCTAAAAAACTTCTCAAAATCAGTTCAGTAGATCCACGGATCCCTTTAACGTCACAAACATTACCTCTTTATAATAGTCCACATATTTGTTCTACTTGTTACACATAAACTTTTTCTTTATTTTCTTTTAGTAATTTTGGATCAACATTATGCCGCCCCTTTGACCTACATTTAAAACATCGAACTAATAAAAAAAAAACAATTGACAGTTGCTATTAAAAAAATCCCGAAAACGGGGTGATCAGGCAAACTGACCGAACCCAGAATTACAGAATTATTTAAAGACAGTATTTATTTTTAGGTTATTTATTCAAATACGAACACACCGACACGATATTCTATTTCATAGCTGCCCACGCATAGCAAAGAAGGCAAACTTTATCCATATAAAAGGGGTTGTTTTGATGCCACCATCATTCCACAGCGAACTTTCAGTCGGCCATCTTGTCATCCACAGACTAGAAAAATGTTCAAAATTACGGCTATAGTATCTCTGATGCTGATTGGTAAGTTTTTTTTAGTGGCTTAGGCGCTTAGCGCTTTCAGCCAGTGATTTATTTATATTTATCTCGCCCGCGTCTTGGTTGAGTTGTAGGTTGCAGAGCTAATAAATTGTGTAGCTACAAAACAGTAGATAAATTAATTACTATCAAATGAATCAAGTTTACTTCTTGATTTTTAATATTTATTTTTACGGTTTTACTAGTACTAAATTAAAATTTCTAAACGAATTGAAAACTAACATAGAAAAACTATGTTCTAGTTTTTAGTATCGTTTAGAAATTTGATTATTTATTGACAAAAGCAATTAGTAGCTCTGTTATCTCTTCTACACTATACTACGTTCGTTCGAATGGAGTGAGTGAAAATTACACCAGAGGAAACGTCACTCTAAAGTAATTCACTTCATTTATTGTTATAATTATGGCCCCATCGATCAATGCAATGATTTCGCCAATGTCAAAAAATCTTGTGACAAAATTTCGGCATCGTTGTACGGTAGAACACGGTTAAAATACCCCTTCCCCCCTGTCGGGCCTTAGCCAACGGATAATGATATCACTAACCGACGCCCAGGGTGCACCGGACCAAGAACCTCTTCCTGGGGCCCGATTTTTGAGAGCACCTCACTCGAAAGTGGTATTAATCTATTTATATCTTCAAAACAGCTCTAATCAAATTTTTGACTAGGTCTCAAGATTAAAGAGCCGTAAGTATCTTCAAAGCTACTCGTTTTTATAATTCAGCACAATTTTTCACCACTCTCGAGTGGTATTTTCACACATGTCATGTGCTTTCAAAAATCGGGCCCCTGCTTTTCAATCGATTTTTGAAAGCACACCACTCGAAAGTGCTATAAATCAGCTTATATCTCCAAAACTACAGCTCTAATCAAAGTTTTGACTGGTTCACAAGATTAATGAGAGCTGTGCTTGTCTATGCTACTCGTATTTCAAATTCAGCACAATTTTTCACCAATCCGAGTGGTATTTTCACACATCTGCTTCAAAAATCGAGCTCAGGGTCGGATCCAAAAACGAACCGCAGTTCTTGACCACACGCGGAGGTAACCCGACTCGCCCCCACTCAAAAGCATCTTTTTAAAATAGAGTTGGAAGTTTTTAAGTGATTGATTTATGAAAGTAACTAGCTGTTGCCCGCGACTTTGACTGCGAGGAGTTAAAATTTGTATGCGCAGCTTGACTTCTCCCGAGACTTCCGACAAGTATCGATATGACACAGCAAAGCTATTCGGTAAGCAGGATAGATACGGCGCGAGCGTGCGTAGGTGCTTACCTGATTATATTGCCGTGTACTATCAAATGAATCCAGAATTTTTATTTCTTGATTTTTATGTTTGTTTTTTCGGTTTTACCGTTAGAAATTAAATTTCTAAATGTCAGTGAAAATTAGAGCACATAGAAAAATCCGAAACCAGCAGGTTATCTGCTATGGGTGGTGTAGGGGTATAGCACGCGTCACGGAATGACGAGGATCCGGGTTCGATTCCCGGCCATAGCTTTACTTTTCGGATTTTTCTATGTGCTCTAATTTTCACTGACATTTAGAAATTTAAGTATCGATATATTTCATCCGATTTCCTCAAATGTTTGACAAATTATGTCCCAAAATTTTCTTCATGAATCATTTTATCTATTAGTGAAACCCGCATGGAAATCCAAACAGTAGTTTTTGAGTTTATCCTGAACAGACAAACAGCGGGTGGTAGGGCCTTGTGCAAGGTCCGTCCGGATCGCTACCACCATCTTACTCGCTAATCCTGCCGCTAAGTAGCAATGCACTGCTGTGTTCCGGTGTGGAGAGTAAGACAGCCGGGGAAATTACGGGCAGGCATTTCATCTTAGTCCTCTAGGTTGGCAACGCATCTGCAAGCCCTCCGGGGTTGCGGGTGTCTATGGGCAGTGGTGATCACTTATCAGGTGACTCACTTGCTCGTTTGCCTTCCTATTCATATAAAAAAAAAACAGACGCGTCGAGTACTTTGTTTTATAATTATGTATTGATGATTTGGAAGTATTTATTTATAAGTACTTGTTTTGGAGGCATTTATTTTTAAGATTTTTACTAGCTTTATGACTTGAAATGTATTTTATGTATGTATGTTTGTATTTACGAGTAAGTATGTTTGTCCGGAAGGAATCTTGCGACTCAATTTTGAAGCAGATATCTTCGCACGATTGAGCTGAAATTTTGTATACTTGTGTAAGTCAGATGACAATACAATAATCTGGTAGTAGAATTCTGGTGGTCCAGCCAGGACCGTCTCCGCAGGAGGGAACTCTTCAACGGTTGGTCCGATTGATTTGAAATTTGGTACACATATGTAGCACGGATAACAATGGAGGTACAGTCAACAAAAAGTACAGTTAGCAAAAAGCTTGTATCTAATACGACATTTTTAGGTTAGGTTATTATTTAGGGTTCCATTTTAGTTTTTTTTAGTAAAATCTATTAATAAATTAACTTTTTACTAGCGACTTGGTCACATGCGGACTCTAGAAGGTACAAAAAGGAGGCCACGTCCTTCGGATCAGGTCAGATCAGCATGGAAAACCTGTAACATGGCTCTAAGTAACTGGACATTCGCAACTAAGTTCTACACGTGACCATTTTACCGTGACCCTTGGGGAAAGGGTCATGTTAAAATGGTTTTATGAACTTCGATGTGATGTTCAGATTACTTAGACCTCTCTTTAGATTTTCTTATTGTTTTTGTAGTTTTAGTGGTCTTAGATTATTGTTAGCATGATGTATAAAATTACTATATATATAGATTTATTTATTTAACTAGCTTCTGTTCGCGACTTCGTCTGCGTATTATACATATAAACCTTCCTCTTGATTCACTCTATCTATTAAAAAAACCGTTGCGTAGTTTTAAAGATCTAAGCATATTTAGGGACAGACAGACAGTCGATAGCGTCTTTGTTTTATGTAGTGTATGTTTTTAATTTTCAGTCTACTATGATGTTTCATGTATATTTAATTACGTATTTGTCTATACAAATGTTTTAAGTCTTTTTATTTTAAAAGGAATTTAAAACTACCTAATAACTAATAAATAAAATACTTCAGAGGCGTGAAATTTTTATCGAATTTCAATTACACCTAGAAATAAAGAATGTCTCATGTAGCAGGAACTTGCCGCACGAGCAAAGGCGAGGGCAATAAAAATGCAACTTGAGGCTTTCTTTACCGCCCGAGGTGTACAACTTCGCCTTCCCCAGACCTAGGCTTATTGTCTAACTCGATCGCAATCGCCATCGTGTTCATTTTGACAGTTCAATGGGCTGACAATTGGCATCGGATCAGCTAGCTGTCACATTCATACAAGAACTGTCAAAATGAACACGATGGCGACTGCGAGCGAGTTATAGACTACAAGCCCATAGAAAAAAAACCTGTGCAATGAACCAGCGTGAATGAAGCTTAGAAGGCTGTTACTATATTATAATAAAATAACTCTGAGCGCTATGCCGTCATTTCTGAGCGGTACATTTATGGAATTTCTCAGGTACAAGTGAGGAATTACGACTAATTATTAATTTACGGCGTTTTATAGCTAATAGATGATTAAAAATAAATGTCGAAATACCTAGTGCCGCTTAGTGGTGGTGCCGGAAGTTAGTGCATTTTTTTTTCGATGCATGAGAAAAAATCTGTACCTACCGCTCAGAAATGACGGCATAGCGCTCAGAGTTATTTTATGATATAGTAACAGCCTTCTAAGCTTCATTCACGCTGGTTCATTTCACATTTTTTTTCCATGGGCTTGTAGTCTATGTAATAAGCCTACAGGAAGCGGAAATTGCCGCCCACGTGACTGTTAAATTACTTACTTTACTTGAAACAAAGAGTTGTCCATTACTGCCGTTTACCCTATGTATGTCTGTCTATCACAGGCAGCACGGTATGGGGAACGTTCTCTTGCGACTCCTGCGGCAGCGAGTGCGTGAAGGCTTGCGGGACGAAACACTTCCGGGCCTGCTGCTTCAACTACCTGCGGAAAAAGAGGGGGTCCGAGCGAGTGAAGGTAATGGTACCTTGTCTGACTCGCTACCGTCAATTTGCTGTTTCAGTTTTAAGGGTTCCGTACCCAAAGGGTAAAAACGGGACCCTATTACTTAATTATGTATGTATGTATGTATGTATGTATGTATGGTTGGTTACCACCGATTGGAGGTTAGGAGGGACTTTGCACTGGCTAAAGTTATGCTTGATTTGATTAGAGGAAAGGCTCATAATCCAGGTATTCTCGAAATGATGAGATTAGCTGTACCTAATAACTATATAATGCGGCGACGGCGGCCTAAGTTGTTCAGAGTGCCCCGTGGCCGGACCAATCTCCTAAATAAGGCTCCTCTCACGCGAGTCTTACATATCTTGAATGAGGTGGCTGAAAAGACTGACTTGTTCTCATGTCCGCTGTGTGAATTCACTAAAGTGACTTTTTATGTTTTATGTTATAGTAATTTATAAATTCTTTTTGGTTCTTTTTTAAGTAAATTAAGTAGATATAATTTAATTAAGTTGGCACACTATTGTATTGGGTTTCCTGTAATGATAGTGTTATGTTCTTTTATAAATAAATAAATAAATAAAAATAAATAAATGTAAACTCTTTATTGCACATAAAAAAATTTAAAAATACAGAAATACAGAGAAAATAGTACAAAGGCGAATTACTCGTATTATTCTGTTTCGGACTGTAAGTACTACCTTCGTACCAAATTTCAATAAAGTTTTTTTTTCTTTTTTTTTTTCAGTGTATGAGAAAAAATGTTAAGGTGTAGCCGTTCATCTAAACTTACAAACTTACCTATTTTTTGTGGTTCAATGTGGCCCCAAAGTCTTATTTTTTTGTATGTACCTATGTAATTTAACTTTTTGACAGTTCTGGACCCCGAACGCGTTGGAAGTCAAAATGGAGTCTCCGTACAAGACCAAACTGCCAGTTATAACTTTCGAGTCCGTGCCCGACTTCTTGGCTGAGCTGTCGAAGGATTTCGAGACCAACCCCTACGAAGACACGGTCGAGAATAGATTGAATGTGTACGACGCTTAAGCCGTTTCAGTTGTAGGCTGCAATACTGGTCCCTGTCAATTGGATCGAAGCCTTTTCTGTCAAAATGACGTCGCTGTTTTAGAAGGGCGTATCTTAAAATCGATGGTTTGCTAAGTGAACTTTGTTTCGTATGCTTTAAGGTTCAATTTAGCTGACATATTTCGAGATACGTGTTTTTTTAAGTAGTGACGATATGTGAGAAGTTTTATTTTATACAAACTTTTATATTATACATTATTTGTGATCAGGCATAACTTGTATCAGAGTAGTTCGATTTTGATACTTTCTTATTGGTTTGGGTATAATTCCAAATTGATCCTATTTAAATTTGAAATAATAACTATTAAAGGCACAAAATAAGCCATGATTCTATATACCCACCGAAAAGTCCTTTCCATAAATTCTACTAATTCTACTAATTTTACGAATTTCTACTAAATTCTACTGAATTCTACCAATTCTACTAAATTCTACGCGTAGGTCCTATTATTTAGTATCAAAAATTTGACAGGAATTGTTCTCGACATTAAAATAAATGTAAAATTTTGTATGTAACTGTAGCATAAATACAACTAAAATATGTGTATAGCTTTTAACTAGTAATTAAAAAACAGCAACATATGGAAATTATGACCCATTTAGGGCTGGATGAATGGTCATAATTTGATATTCGAATAAAAAAATATCCTAAACGAATTGAGTTTGTTTCTTTATTATTCCTTTTAAACTTAAAACAATTACCTTGCTGTACTATTGTGAAATGAACCAGCGTGAATGAAGCTTAGAAGTCTGTTACTATATCATAAAATAACTCTGAGCGCTATGCCGTCATTTCTGAGCGTCTACGTCGATCGATAGTTTCTATTAGACCACACCAATCGATCGATGTTGATCGATGGTATGACGGAATTTTTAAATTTTTGAAACTACATTAGACGAAACGATTGTTCGACCAAATGAAGGGCTCCCATCAAAGATTATTCTCAGTTCGTTTGTTCACCTTATTTGGGTTATTTTACTGTGAACTCCTGATGTGATCCAATTAATTATTAAATACAATTTCTGCGAACTTTACCATCTGCATGGGTAGAGAAGCAACCATGTACGGATCTAACACTGTTGCTTTGCCACATCTCCGAAACTCATTAACAGTTCAAATAAACTAACAAACGTTAGCTAGTTTGTAGCACGATACAGCGCCCTCTAGTGAGGAACAAAGTGACCTTTAATTTCATTCGTTACCTTAGAAGTTACTACGGGAAACAAACGGTACTAAGTTTGAATGCGCTAAAGCGACATCTAGCTGGAATTTATATAAACAACTGCTTCAACAAACCGCTACATGTTTTTTCTTTACTCCTTGACTAGCGTGGAAAGCTGTCGCCTTGTTGTGGATTTTAGTTGGTACCAATTTCATATAATTGGTTAAGAGTATTCTTCGATAACAGACGTCAAAAGTCAACAAAAGTCATCAATGTAAACGAAAAAAGAAGTGGGTAGATATTTTATTGAATCAGGCGGACTTTGCGGAAATTGCGGAGGTCCATTTCAATGAACAAAAAATTTTACCTTGCTACTCCGCTACTCACGTGCAATATAACCAAGCCTGTGTGAAATATACGATTCGCACGAGGTTGGTCTGCACGTGTAAGTTGTGCTCATTAAACTTTGATAATGATCCCGTAGAGGGATGGAAACGCGTCAGTGTTTGTGTGGTGTTAGGGATAATTAAGTTTGTGGGATTTATGTGTTTTATTGGCAGTAGTGAAGGGAGGGTATGAAAAACATATATATTTCACACAGGCTTGGTTATCTTGCACGTGAGTAGCGGAGTAGAAAGGTAACATTTTTTGTTAATTGAAGTGGTTAGGCTTTAGTAAATGAGAAGACTCACGTAGAGAAGAATTCTTTTATTTCTTCATAGTAAATTCGAACATTATATATTCCTTAACTTACGACTAGTTCTTTGGACAAATATAGCTCTCGTTTAAAATACATGTTCTTAAATAAATCTACATTCGTTTACAAATAGAATGAAGACCCAGCATTAAAAAAAATCGAACCACTATTTAGAAGGAACGTGTGAATTTTGAATCACTTTTTCCGTTTTCAATTTAGACTTATTTCTATTTACCTAAACAATATGGCTATTAAAATATTTGATGTCACCTCCTAGGCCTTAAAAAAGTACATTACATTATTCCTAAACAGTAACAAGAAAAACAAACTAGAACTAATGTAACATAAACAACTTAATCGATTTAATAAGGAACTATTAAAATATCACTGATACTTACAAAAGATAACTATAATGATTAGACAGAAAAACTCGCATTTTTGTAAGAGTACTGTAACTTACGAACGCTCACAACAGTGTAAATGTGACTTGCGCATTACCTGTATAGGTACTTATCCACTAGAAGCAGCCTCGGGTCGAGCGGCTGCCTCGCTCCGAGGCCGCGCAAGCGCAGACGCTGCTGCAACGCTGCCTCAACGTCTTATAGTTCATCCAATCATTTATTTTCTCGATGACAGCTCCCGTAGAATGTAACTGCGCTTTTTACGCAAAAATTAACTTTTAAATGCGAGGTATAAAAAATATGACAACTGCCTAATTTTGTTCCTTGATCTCATATAATATTCATCTAAGACAAATTGAGTCCATTATGCAGTGATATTTTTTTTAAGTGCGATAAACAATAAACGTTTTCATAAAGGTACATTCTATGGGATTACAATTACAATGATTAATCCCATAGAATGTAACTTTATGAAAATGTTTATTGTTTATCGCACTTTAAAAAAATATCACTGCATATATATGGACTCAATTTGTCTTAGATGAATATTATATGAGATCAAGGAACAAAATTAGGCAGTTGTCATATTTTTTATACCTCGCATTTAAAAGTTAATTTTTGCGTAAAAAGCGCAGTTACATTCTACGGGAGCTGTCATCGAGAAAGTAAATAATTGGATGAACTATAAGCAGTGTCTCCACTTGCGAGGCCTCGGAGCGAGGCAGCCACTCGACCCGAGGCTGCTTCTAGTGGATAACCTTATAACGAGCTGCCTTTACAATTAGAGGGATAGAGACAGAACTAATTTTACTGTTCACACACTTGGAACTTTCACTACAAGAATAAAAAGTTTGTAAAGGACAAAATAATTTTGAGTTGTGCTGATCATTCTCGATGCTACTAACGAAACAAAGGGAATGTCCAGAGGATATATAAATGGTTTTTTTTATTGGATTAGATGGTCCATTTTATTAAAAGTACATTCAACTTTTTGCTGGCATTTTATTTTATTTTCAGTTTTCTGCTCTGAATCAAGAGCGCCATCGATCCAGAAGGGAAAATGTACCAAATCCTACTAATATTATAAATGTGAAAGTTTGTGAGAATGTTTGGATGTTTGTTACTCTTTCACGCCAGAACGGGTGGACAGATCTGGATAAAATTTGGAACATAGATAGATTATAGTCTGGAATAACACAGGCTACCTTTTATCCCGGAAAATTGCGTAATTCCTGCGGGATAGCGATTAACGAATACTATGCAGACGAAGTTGCGGGCAACAGCTAGTATCCCATACATTTTCTGGACTAAAATTTCGTTCCATTCCGTTACCGCCATACAAATTTGTTTGAATGAAGTAACGGCACGGAAAAGGCAATTTTGAGACGCTTTTTTCCTATCAGCTTCGATAGATCTTGATTCTGAGCAAACCGAAAATAAAACCAAAATCCCAGAAAAAAGTTGAACGCACTTTTAATGAAACAGTCCGGATATTACTTCGCGAAAACAATAATGTGGGTAGTTGAATATTGAGTTCACAACGCCTTATTTTTTTTGTAGTGTCGATAATACACTGCGTCCTGTAAAAGGTTTTTTTTAAAGGTTGGTGAGTTTTTTTGTCTAATCACCTTTTCAAAAACAGCGGCATCTAGTGAGCCAAAACGAATGTTCAATCTTAAATTAGCCAAGACGCTACGGCAAGGGTCGATGCCAAACAGCCAAGTCGTATTTTTATCTTTTCACGGGGACAGTTGCTGGGAAACGGATTTTTATTTTCATTAAACAATAAGGTAATTTAAGTAATAATCTTCTCTTCTCGCTCTTCCTGGTCTGGGAGCAAAGAAAAATAGAATATACCAGTTGCTTCTTGCCATCGAATGGGCGAAAATCATAGGAATCATGTTATAGGCAATGAGGCAACCACTACTTTCATCCCATTTTCCACCTACGCCCACAATCTTGGCAAATATGGCTTGTTACCTGTTACCTTGGGCTCTGTCTACCCCGTAAGGGATAGAGACGTGATTTGTGTATGTATGTTGAAAAGGATATTTAAAGTGCTTTTAAAAGTAAGTTCCGGCAACCATCCCCGATGCTTCAGGGTTTAATTGAAGACTTCCTTCTGCTTCCGCCTTGCTATCTCGGCGCTGGCTTCCTGTATGGCCTCCCAGAGCTTGGCTTCTGAGAGGATCTGGCGGGACAACTCCTCGACTCCGTTCTCAGGCTCCAGCATCGGCAGGGAGTCGTCATCAACGTACTGGAACAGATAAAGTTGCAATTATTACCGGAATTTATCTACAGGGTGAAACATAGGTCGTAAACAGAAATTTCTGTTTCTATTGCAGTATTTTAAGGCGAATTCTTTGCAATAACACTTAAACGAAACAATTAAACTTATTTTATACTAATTTAAAATAGCAAAAACACCAACCTTATGGTTACCCTATCCGACAAGACTTGGACTGTAGCGTAGCTATGACAGTTTAACGTAGCAACTAGGGTGACCATAAGACTCATTAAATTTAAAACATTTTTTTTAGTTACTAATTAAAAAACAACGTTTACATATTCCTGCCCCTTATCACGTCCACATGTTTAAGCTAAAGTTAAGCAGTAAGAAAACCATATATACATCATCATCATCACTACATCATCACTACATAGTATAAAACAAAGTCGCTTTCTCTGTCCTTGTGTCTCTATGTCCCTATGTATGCGTAGATCTTCAAAACTACACAACGGATTTTGATGCGGTTTTTTTAATAGATAGAGAGATTCAGGAGGAAGGTTTTCATGTATAATTTTACGCAGACGAAGTCGCGGGCAGAAGCTAGTATTATAATAAATCAGTAGAAAGTTTGTGTATCAAAAATAGAGTGCTAACGATTAGGGAAGAGTAATAAAACACCAAAAAGTAGATTTTATAATTTTTGTCTGTCTGTATGTATGGATGTGTTCATTTACCTATGTCTGTGTTCGCTAATCTCCAAAACTGTTGAACCGATTTAAATGAAATTTTGCGCGGTGGTACCTTATATCTTCTGTGTTCTAGTTTTCAGTATATCTATTTTTCATGTCTATGTTTTTTTTTGTTTTACCTTGTTTATTTTCTATAAAATTGTGTATATTATCTTATATTTGTATGTCTTGCAAAAAGGAATAAATGTCTTCTTTCTTTCTTATATCGTTTACAAATGTTTATAGAATGTAAGTACCGTTGCTTCTCGTCCCGCGTAGATGCGGCTAGCAATCCATCACTATTTTGATTCCTCTTTCCCTATTCGCCCACAATCATGCTAAGCGTGGCCTTTGGGTATTGTTACCCTGGGCTCTATCTACCCCGTAAGGGATAAAGACGTGATTTATGTATGTATGTATAGATATCCCTTACGGGGATACACCCTAAGGTAACAAGGCCTAAAGACCACGTTTAGCATGATTGTGGGCGTATAAGGAAAGGGGAATCAAATAGTGATGGATTAGCATCGGGTATAACAATTCCTAAGATGTTTGCCCTCTTCCTCTTTCTTTCTTTCTCTTTCTTTCTTTCCTCGTTATGATTTAGTGTACCCACCTGTCGTTGCCTCATCAGGTCCTGTACTGGCATTCCTGGAGAACCCTGGGATCTCTTGCGACCGCATCCTGAAAAGTACGTACCATATTTTCAAATGATTTTCCAGCTTAAGTTTGGGTGCGTGTTTGGTGGGGGTGTAGACACGATCACAGCGCCACGCCGTGGCAGAAATGTACATGTGGGGTGCCACAATAGAGAGATCTCTCTCCAGGCAGATGCTATGCCTGGACCGAAGTCCGACGGAAGAGAGTTGAAAGTCGTATTTATGCAGCCGTGTTGAGAAACTTCGTTCTTCTTGTTCTTCTTTGTGGCGTATCAAGTCGTTATAGCGACGACAACTTCGCCAATGTCAAAGTAACAAAAATATAATTAAAAATCTTGTGACAAAATGTCGGCAGCGTTGTACGGTAATGGTCAAATACCCCCTCCCCCCTGTTGGGCTCTTAGCCAGCGGTCAATGATATCCCTCAGAAACTGCCATGAAATCATTAGCCGATGCCCACGGTGCACCGGACCAAGCACTGCTCGTCCCCCCGGACGAATCCATAAACGAACTGCAGCTCTTGATCACACGCGGAGGTAAACCGACTCGCACCCCGAGAAACTTCGTTAGCGGGATGTAGAATTATGTGACAGAGCTGTCATTAGAGCTGGCGCTAGCTACTCGCGCGTCGTAGTAGTTATGTAGAGGCCAACTAGGTGGCGCTAGGGTCGCTACAACAGTGAAACTTGTGTTGCTTTGTCATGACTTGTTTTATAGAGTGTTAAGGTCACCGATGTTTGGCGAATTATGTTGGCTCGTATTAAATAACTATTGCCATTATCGTTTTTGCTAGCTGTACTTTTTGTTGACTGTACTAGCATTGTCATCCGTCCTACATATTATGTGAACCAAATTTCAAGTCTATCGGACCAACCGTTGAAGAGTTCCGTCCTGCGGAGACGGTCCTGGGTCCACCAGAATTCTACTACCTATTGTATTGTCATCTGACTTACTCAAGAATGCAAAATTTCAGCTCAATTGGATGAAGATATGCGTCATAGCTTGTGATAATAAATCGAGTTCGTGTCGTTTCGCTTACGCTAATAGACATTACTAGGAGTGCAAGAGGGACAGTATGTCGAACATGGAATTGAGTAGCCCCTGTTTCCAACTTACCGGTGAAGGCGTTGCAGAAGGGTCTCTTCTTCGGGGTCATCACCACTTCTTCCGAAAGTCGAGGGTCAAAATTGCGTGGAATCTGGAAATAATTTTACAAATATTGCTGTAGAATCAAAATGTCTGTTCAAAAAAACATGTCATCATCATCATCATCATCATCTCAGCCATTACAAGTCCACTGCTGGACATAGGCCTCTCCTTTAGATCTCCAATAAGACCGGTTGGAAGCGGCTTGCATCCAGCGCGATCCTCCGATCTTAATGAGGTCATCGGTCCACCTTGTGGGTGGATGTTCCACGCTGCGCTTGCCGGTGCGTGATCTCCACTCGAGGACCTTTCAACCCCATCGGTCATCCGTCCTCCGTGCTATGTGCCCTACCCACTGCCATTTCAACTTGCTAATCCGCTGGGCTATGTCGGTAACCTTGGTTCTTCTACGGATCTCCTCATTTCTGATTCGATCTCGCAGAGAGATTCCCAGCATAGCCCTCTCCATAGCTCGTTGGGCTACTTTGAGCTTGTTCATAAGGCCCATAGTGAGGGACCTCGTTTCAGTGCCGTAAGTCATCACTGGTAACACACACTGCTCGAAAACTTCCGACTTGAGGCACTGAGGTATGTCGGACGAGAAGACATCACGCAATTTTCCGAACGCTGCCCAATCGAGTTGGATTCGGCGACTGACCTCTTTCTTGAAGTCGGACCTACCTAACTGGACTACTTGTCCTAGGTAGACGTACGAGTCAACAACTTCAAGAACTGAGCTCTCAACAGATATTGGAGTGGGTACAACATGGGCATTACACATTACCTTCGTCTTAAATACAATAAAACATGTAAAACATTTAAAATGTCCATTATTTAACCAAAAACTTCAAACTTCAGAACGCGCCGCAACAAACTTGGCAGGAAGTCATTTTGTTGTGGTAACTTGCTGTGGACTTACACTGGCTGAATAGCAGTTATCAACGATCAGCCACGCGACGAAGACCAGAAGAAGAACGCGGCGGGCCATGGCGGGAATGACAGTTGACAGTTGACACGTGACAGGCAAGATGGCGTCTGAAAAATAAAGTTGTTTTTTGTTTACTGGAGTTAAATTTTATTGAATCAGGCGGTACTTTGCGGAGGTCCATTTCAATGAAAATTTTTACCTCGCTACTCCGCTACTCACGTGCAAGATAACCAAGCACAAACTTAATTATCCCTTACACCACACAAACACGCGTTTCGATCCCTCTACGGGATCATTATCAAAGTTTAGTGAGCATAACTGTTACACATGCAAACGGTTTGCATGAAAAACATATATATTTCGCACAGGCTTGGTTATCTTGCACGCGAGTAGCGGAGTAGCAAGGTTAATATTTTTGTTCATTGTACAGTCGAGGTTAAGAAGCCGAAGAAGAAGTGGCGTAACTATAGGGTGGCAGGGGTGGTATAATGCCAGGGGCCCCTAGCTCTACGGGGCCCCGAACTGAGTTGGTTGAGCACAGAAGGGACGCTGATGCACTTCTTTATATTGAGGAAGGAGCCCCATCTGACGAATTTGCCGCGGGCCCCAAACGTTATAGTTAGGTACACCACTGTCTAGTGTTTTGACCTGATAAAATTTACCAGTTGCTTCTCTTCCCGCGCAGATGGTAAAAGCCCATCGAAGGAATGGGCGAAAGTCATAGGAATCATGTCATAGGCGATGCGGCTAGCAACCCATCACTATTTTGATTCCCCTTTCCACCTATACGCCCAGTCATGCTAAACGTGGCCTGTAGGTCTTGTTACATTAGGCTCTGTTTACCCCGTAAGAGATAAAGACGTGATGTATGTATGTAAGAAGCCGTGTATGAATGTAATGTTTAGTCATTGTGTGGTCTAGAAACGAATAGGCTGAATATTACGAGGCTATTCGTTCAAATTCGAATTAAAAGTTGACTGTCTTCACTTAACTTGTCCCAAACGGATCCTTCACAAATTAAGTGGGCCAACTCGCTAACAGTTTAACAAACTTGGCTTGTACAAATAAAAAGGAAGGTTAATTATTTAACTAACTTGATGACGGTCTAATTGGCCCCCGGGGAAGTTAGTTAAAACGTATTTACAACAATAGCTAGCTAAAGTCATTTCTATATTTTAAGTTTCTAAGGCAGTCTTACTCGCTAATCCTGCTGCTAAGTAGCAGTGCTTGCACTGCTGTGTTCCGGTGTGGAGAGTAAGACAGCCGGGGAAATTACGGGCACAAGAGGCATTGCATCTTAGTCCTCTAGGTTGGCAACGCATCTGCAATCCCTCCGGGGTTGCGGGTGTCTATGGGCAGTGGTGATCACTTACCATCAGGTGACCCACTTGCTCGTTTGCCTTCCTATTCATATATAAAAAAAAAAAAAAAGTCTCGGAAGTCTCGTTACCTTAGGATTTTTAAAAAGCTTTTCAATTATTCTTCCATGCTGGTCTGGGAGCAAAGAAAAAACATAGAATGTACCAGTTGCTTCTCTACCCGCGCTGATGGTAAAAACCCATCGAGGGAATGGGCGAAAATCATAGGAATTATAGGCGATGAGGCTAGCAACCCAGCACTATTTTGATTCCATTTTTCACCTATACGCCCACAATCTTGCTAAATGTGGCCTGTAGTTACCTGTTACCTTAGGCTCTGTCAACCCCGTAAGGGATAAAGACGTGATTTGTGTATGTATGTCTTTTCAATTATACTCGAAAGTTGTATAAATCTGTTTCTATCTTAAAAATTACAGCTCTAATAACATTTTTGACTGGGTCATAAGATTAACGAGAGCCGTAAGTATCTTCTAAGCTTTCATCTTCTAATTTTTCACCACTTTCGAGTGGTATTTTCACCTATGTGCTTTCAAAAATCGGGCCCCTGGTCTGGGAGCAAAGAAAAAACATTATAATGTGTGGCGAAAATCGTAGTATGCTCTTACATTTCGCACCCTTCGTGGAAGAAAGACGTAAGTCCTATTGACTTACCATGGGACTTACGTCTTTCTTCCACGAAGGGTGCGATTTGTGTTTTGCAAAAATGAATAAATGTCTTCTTTCTTTAAAAAATACACTCTTCTAAAAAGAAGTGTTTAAAATGATATTTTATCTCCAAACATTTCCCCTAATGTCTGGTGTTTCGTGATTTCATTACGACTTATTGACAACATGATAAGGGGCGAGAAACGCTGAAAAAAGATAGCTTATTGTTATTTACGATTGTACAAATAATGAAAAGGAAACATTTGTTATAAATAATACTGTAGGCGTCACCTATTTAGGCAGCTACGTATTACAATCTTTTTGTCAAACTGTCTTATTTTGGCCCTGGCCGCAAATAAACGTAATAAAAACTGTTACATTAGATCAGCCATACTCTATGTGTTCCGCGGAACCCTAGGGTTCCACGATACCCCTGTAGGGGTTCCGCAAGAATTCAAAATACCGAAAACAAAATACCGCAATAGACTGGACGCCGAATCTGATATGAGACTTCAACTGTCCTCTATCAAACCTGATATCAACCTAAAAAACAGTTTCATACCTCTCATTAGTTAGTTTTTTTTCTTTTTCAATATCTTCTATCTATTTTTACACTTGTTATGTAAGTAAGTAATAAGTAACTGTTACTTGGTACTCTTATTAATAAAAAATACACTTTTAAAAACTATTGTTTTATTATAGGGTTCCATCAAGTATTTCGCTTTCCAAAAGGGTTCCGTCACCAAAAAATATTGAGAACCGCTGCATTAGATTAAGTACAAAATGTAGGGGTGCGAGACGGGTTACCTCCGCGTGTGGTCAAGAGCTGCAGTTCGTTTTCGGATCCGTCCGGGGAAGAGCAGTGCTTGGTCCGGTGCATCCTGGACATCGGTTAATGATTTCCCGGCAGATTCTGAGGTATATCTTATCCGTTGGCTAAGAGCCCGACAGGGGGGGGGGGGGGGCTTTGACCATTACCGTATAAAGTTGCCGACATTTTTGTCACAAGATTTTTAATTATATTTTTGTAACTTTGACATTGACAAAGTTGTCGTTGCTATAACGACTTGATATGCCACAAATAAGAAGAAGAAGAAATGTAAATAAGCCAAATGGTAAAAGCCCATCGAGGGAATGGGCGAAAGTCTTAGGAATTTTGTAAGCGATGCGGCTGGCAACCCATCACTATTTTGATTTTCCTTTCCAGCTATACGCTCTTAATCATGCTAAACGTGGCCTTAAGGTTTTACCTTAGGCTCTGTCTAAGGGATAAAGACGTGATTATGTATAATAATAATATAATAATAATATCTTGGGACAATTGACACCAATTGACCTAGCCCCAAACTAAGCGAAGCTTGTAATATGGGCACTAGACAACGGATAAACATACTTGTATAGATAAATACATACTTAAAAACATATTAAACATCCAAGACTCGAGAACAAACATTCGTAATGCTGTAATTTTTTATTGACTAAATAAATAAATAAAATAAATAAATAATTCGTATTTTTCATACAAATATCTGCCCCGACCGGGGATCGAACCCGGGACCTCAAGCTTCATAGTCAGGTTCTCTAACCACTGGGGCATCCGGTCGTCAAAATGTATGTATGGTATGTAAGATTACGCGAAACAATAGCATTTTCGGGTGTGTCAAGTCATACAACATTATTGGGTCGTATAACATAGTATTACTATGTCATTGCCGAGTAGTAAAACATATGAGCATCATAAACTAATTTCGTTAGGAGTGTTTATGGTTGCCACATGATTAGAATGATGCACAGATAATAAATAATTTGGCGACTACTAGAATGCCGGGAGCTACAGCATTTATGTTAGACGAAAAAAAAAACACGCGACAACTTACCGTGCAGTCGGGGGCATAAATATCTAATCTACATACATGTATATACATACATACATACACAAATCACGTCTTTATCCTTTACGGGGTAGACAGAGCCTAAGGTAACAGGTACCTACAGGCCACATTTAGCAAGAATGTGGACGTATAGGTAGAAAATGGAATCAATATAGTGATTGATGGGTTGCTAACCTCATCGCCTATAACATGATTCCTATTATAATCGCCCATTCCCTTGATGGGCTTTTACCATTTGCGTGGGTAGAGAAGCAACTGGTACATTCTATGTTTTTTCTTTGCCCCCAGACCAGCATGGAAGTACAGTAAAGTGTAATAATATGTATCTAGACAAAGTTTCAAAAACAAGTACCATACGCTCTTACACCGGCGTAATAAGGTCGTGGGACATATTTTTGAGAAGTTCCTATCGATACTTATTTTTGCACTTGACCGTACGTAACTTTATGCCACAAACAATAGTCAGTGACATATATTTGACATGATGCCTGTATCGATATTTATGCTCTCGATAGTACAAGCTCTTTCCACATGGTCCTACGGAAAAGTACAGATTAAAGTACAGGTAGAAAAAGATTGTAGCATTGCCGGTCTGAAAACATTTGTACAGTGTTATACGTCGTCTCATTCCGGAGAATGTTTCTCTTTCATTTACCTCTATATTTAATGTATGTTTGAAATTAAGAGACAGACGTAAGGGCGTTTAAGTTCCATGTTTTTTAAAGGTAGGAAGGGATTCGTAGATTGTGCGTTTTAGCGAATATGGACAAAGCTTTATGAAATAAATTAGATAAAAATAGAATTAGACTTAAGAGATACATACATACGTTTTTATCCCGGACGGGGTAGACAGAGCCTAAGATAACAAGACCTAAAGGCCACGTTTAGCATGATTGCGTATAGGTGGAAAGGGGAATCAAAATAGTGATGGGTTGCTAGCCGCATCGCTTATAACACGATTCCTATGCTCATTCCCTCGATGGGTTTTTACCATCTACTCGGGAGAAGCAACTGGTACATTCTATGTTTTTTCTTTGCTCCCAGACCAGCATGAGCATGTTGATAGTGTATTCTGCAATAATTATTTACGTTGCGATTCTGAGCAATGACCTTGGAGATGTTTGTCGCTATCCCGCGGGAACTATGTAATTTTCCGGGATAAAAAGTAGCTTATGTTTTAATCTAGGGTACCAGCTGCCTTCGTTTCTAATTTTATCCAAATCTGACCAGTCGTTACAGCGTGAAGGGTCAAACATACACACATTAGATGGCATTGCAAATATATAGTCAAGAAAAAGTATACAATGAACAAAAAATATTTACCTTGCTACTCCGCTACTCACGTGCAAGATAATGCCTGTGAGAAATATAATATGTTCGCGCGCTAAAAACCTTTTTGGTTGTATGCAGTGCAGGGGTGCTCTATGGCACATAAAGAAGAAAAATATATACGTCAGTGTCTTTAACATTGTGTTGTGCTACGTATTTTTCCACCGCTGTTTCTTCATCCGCTCTTCTAAGTACAATTTCCTGACCCGCATCGCCTTCCTCGCTTCAACCACGCCGCCAGGAGAACGCCCCAAGGTGAGTGCCTCTGCACTGTTTTAAATTTTACTTTTTGGGCATCAGCGCACTCCTGGCCTTCCGCAAGAACGAAAATTGGCTATTTACACGCCATAACCTAACATTTCTTTTTGGTCCATTCGAACACCGGATTAATTGGTGCTAAATTATTCATCCGCATTTTTACTTCGCCTGTGACATAACGTAATTTTGGTTCTCACAATAGGCATAATTTTCAACCGCCATATCTGTCATAACTTTCAAACGCCATATCTGTCATCATTTTCATTTGACAACATCATATAATTTTCGGAATTAAATTAATTTTTTCGCAAGCTTTTCGCGTTAAATAATGGCGAAATCAACTTTAGAAGCAAAATTATCCATATTAAAAAGTAAAGAGGAACGTATTTTACGACGTTTTGCTTATTTATACGATTTGTCGAAAAAAATATCTACGCTCGATTCTCGCAGTAACGAGAATTTCATGGCAGAGTCAGAGACGATTGACGATTTTCGTGTCAATTTCGAGAGTATTTTGGATCAGATAAATGAAATTTCAATCTCTCTGAATCCTAAACATGAGCCTGATTATGAGGCCCTGGATACCTTTGAAAATTTGTTTGCCAGAATAAAGCGCTCTCGTGCTAATATTTTGAAAATAACCGCTCCGCAAACGAGTTCGTCTTGTTCACCCGCGCCACAGGTTAAAGGTCCAACCATTAAGCTTCCGCCTATCGACCTTCCCTCCTTTGATGGTAGGACTGAAAACTGGCCCATATTCTACGAGTCCTTTAAGGTTAATATTCATAACAATGATCAGCTCTCTGACTCGCAACGCGTGCAATACCTCATGGGCAAACTGACTCATAGCGCCCTTAATATAACCGCGGGTTTAGTACCCACAGGCGAGACCTACGCTATTATTTGGGACAGTCTTATCAAAAAGTACCAAGACAAGCGCGCCTTAGGTACTTACTATCTAAATAACATTCTCGATATGAAGCCTTCTTCTAATTCGTCCAGCAGTCTCAACAGTTTCATCGAGAAATATTCCGCAACTGTAGCCGCTTTAAAACAACTAGATATTCCTGATCTGACAGATTTCTTCTTTTTGCAATGCGCTTTAAGAAAAACTGACCAACAGACGTTACAAACTTTCGAAATGTCTGTGCGAGACGAAACGTTTCCCTCGTATGAAAAATTTGTTTCATTTATGCAAAGCCAAGTTAAAATTTTGGAACGGTCAGGCAATACTTCTGTCATAAATACTCCGCGAACCGCTTTCAAACCCGCTGCCAATGCACCGGCTCAACCCGCGCGTACTACTTACAAAGCGTTTGTAGCTAGTAACGATATTCCTTCTTCTAGCCCCGCAAATAATAAACCCTGTGTATTGTACAATAGCAATGATCATGTTCAACTGTATGGTTGTTCCAAATTCAAAAATATGACTTCTCCGCAAGCAAGATTTGAATTTATCAAAAATAATCGTGGCTGCGTGAACTGTTTAAGCTTGTCACACACTTTGATCAATTGCAGCTCAAGTCACACGTGTAAATTATGTCAAAAACGTCATCATACGTTGCTGCACTTTGAAAACAATGTTAATTCGCAATCGCAAAAACGCTTTTCCGCAAAAGCAAACGTAAAATCTACGCAATTGTTTGCGAACGCCGGTTCAACATCGCCTGCCGCGCATGCGCCGAACTCCTCGTCTGCCGCATCGTTCCCGCGCGCGGAGCCTGCTGCGCCCCATCCGCGTGAGCTAGCAGCTGCTGCTGCAAACGTTGACCGCGCTCCGCTGCTGCCTGTAGCCATGTGCTCGTGTGCTCATCCGCCACCCGACGGTAATCAAATCGCGTCTCCGTCCTATAACATACCAACTCCGATGCCAGTCGGTAATCCAAATCCCGCGAACGCTTCGCTCTCTCTAAAAGTAGAGTCACAACCACATTCGACTATTTTACTGTCAACCGCTCAAGTCTATGCTAAACAAAACAATAGCGACAATAAAATGATAATTAGATGCCTTATTGACAACGGATCTCAAAACAATTTAATTACGCTCGATTGCTGTAAATCATTAAACTTACCTATCATACCGCTGACAAACTCTTATATAAAGGGTGTTGGTTTAACTTCAAGACCAATACACGGATATGTTTACTTACATATTGAATCTCGCATATATCCAAATAATAAATACTACATACACGCTTTAGTGGTAGATTGTATAACCGATCAATTGCCCTCACATTTCATTGAATATAATGAACGTGACATGGCTTACCTTAATAATATACCGCTCGCAGACCTCACATGGAACATTCCAGGCTGCATTGATGTAGTGCTCGGTGTCCAGCTCTTCCCGTACATCTACTTGGGGAATAGAGTAGAGTCTGGCACTTGTGCTCCTCCCGCTCTATTGACCGCTTTCGGTTACGTTTTGATGGGGGACTATCCTTATCAGTCTCACCCTAATAACGATGTTTCTTTCACCGCTTTGGTCCGCAATGACCTCGAGTCAAGCCTCGAGCGATTTTGGGAATTAGAAGAAATTCCATTTAAACTTCATTTAAGTCCAGAAGAGACTGAATGCGAGAATTTCTTCACTACTTCAGTCTCCCGCAATGATAAAGGTAGATACACTGCTGCCTTACCTTTCTGTAAAGATCCTTCAGAACTAGGGAACTCTCGTTCTGTTGCTCAACGTCGTCTCATGTATCTGGAGAAAAGGTTCAAGCAAATACCCACGCTTCGCGATGCCTACAATAAAGTCATCACTGAGTACATGCAAAATGGTTATCTCACAGAAGTACCTGAATCCGAAGTTACTGATGATGGTTATTACATTCCTCATCACCCTGTCATTCGTCCGGAGAAAGTAACGTCTTCTGTTAGAATCGTTCTCGATGCCAGTGCTAAGACTCATTCAGGTATGTCACTCAATGACATATTGCATACTGGTCCTAATCTACAGGCTGATTTATTTTTGCTCTTGCTGAACTTTCGCTTATTTCCAGTAGCTATGACGTCTGATATTAAACAAATGTATATGCAAATTTGTTTGCCTCCGCATGATTATAAATACGTCAAAATATTATTTCGCTTTTCTGAAAGCGAGCCTATCCGCACCTTTCAATTCACTCGTGTCCCTTTCGGACTCAAATCGAGCCCCTTTATGGCTATGCGTACTGTCAAGCAGTTATGCTTAGATGCAAGTCACCGCTTTCCTGATGCTGCAAGTGTGGCCAGTTCCCAGCTGTATATGGATGACCTGGTTCACTCTTGTCTGGATAATGACACCGCCATGCGTTTATCGCAAGAATTAATCGCATTATTCAAATCTGGCGCATTTGATTTAGTCAAATGGTCAAGTAACTCGCCTGCTCTGTTAGATAGTCTTCCTGATTCACACCGTGCTTCTGTCAACTTTAACGACAAGCAAAGTGTATCTAAGGTGTTAGGGTTGTCATGGGAACCCACAAATGACACTTTTTTCATAACTTCGTCTTCGCCTGCTGGTGGGAAGTGCACCAAGCGAATAATTCTATCTACCGTAGCTCGCTTGTTTGATGTCCTTGGCTTAGTAGCTCCCGTTGTGTTATACGCCAAGTTGTTAATTAAGGAACTTTGGCTCTGTAAAATCGACTGGGATGACACACCCCCCGAGCATATAATAAAAAGCTACTCCATGTTGACACAAGAATTTCCGATGCTGTCTACGTTGAAAATCCCACGTCATATTGGTGTTTCTGCTGACTGTACGGTAAACATAGTCGGATTTTCGGATGCCAGTCTCAATGGATATGGATGTGTCATTTACTTGCATGTTATTGACCCAGCTGGTAATGTCACTGTTAGGTTGCTGTGCTCTAAGTCAAAGGTCTCTCCCGCGAAAATTACTACTCTCGCTCGTTTAGAGCTATGTGCCGCTCTTTTAATGTCCAAACTAATGAAAATTGTTCAGGAAACTTACCTGTCTCGTATTCCAATTGCAGGAATATACGCTTTTTCGGATTCGACAATTGCCCTTTCGTGGATCAAATCATCTCCTCATAGATGGTCTATTTTTGTTAGCAACCGTGTTGCCCAATGTCAAGAGAACGTGGCACCACAGAACTTCTATCACGTTGCCGGAGTTGACAACCCTAGTGATTGTTTGTCTCGCGGTATGCTACCATCGCAATTGATATCGCATGATTTGTGGTGGAACGGCCCATCTTGGTTACGAAACCCGCCTTCTGATTGGCCTATCCAATCTTTTTGTCCCACTGAAGTGGACAAGTTGCCTGAATGCAAGACTAATACCTTAACCGCACTAGTTCAAACTGAACTACCTTTATTGTATACGCTAGCTCAACGCATTTCGTCGTGGAATAAGCTACTCCGCACAGTTGTTTACGTGTTGCGCTTAGCAAGAAAGTTAAAACCGAATGAAATGGTTAAAAATCTCGGTATTGCTGAAACCGCTTTATTAACCGCTATACAGAGTGTATATTTTTGTGAAGATATCGCTCGCATAAAAAATAATCTTTTACCGTCGCGCAAACTTTTAAAGTTATCGGTTTTCCTTGACGAGAACAATATCTTACGAGTTGGTGGTCGCCTATCAAATGCAGATCTGCCATTCGAAGTTAAATATCCCGCACTTTTGCCAAAACATGATCATATGGTTGATTTAATTATAGATCATTACCATACTGTTAATTGTCATGTGGGTGCCGGTCTTCTGATGTCCATCATTCGCCAGCGTTTCTGGATACTTGATGGTCGGACTGTCATTAGAGCTAGAGTACACAATTGCAATCAATGTTTCCGCGTTAAGCCGGCGCACCCGACGCCAAAAATGGCTGACTTACCTCCTTATCGCTTGCAAGAAGCAAAGGCTTTCATGCATACCGGTGTCGATTACGCTGGTCCTCTCCGCATTACTCTTTGTCGTCGCCGTGGTCAGCACGCACAAAAGGCATACATTTGCTTGTTTGTCTGCCTCGTTACTAAGGCTGTTCATATAGAGTTGGCTTCCGACTTATCTTCAGATGCTTTCTTAGCCGCCTTTAAGCGCTTCATTTCTAGACGAGGCCCTGTCTCTTGTCTTTACTCCGACCACGGGACCAATTTTGTAGGTGCCAAAGCTCAATTGGATGAGATGTACAATATGCTACTAAGTCCAGAGTTTAAGGCTAAATTCGACACTGAGTGTCTTAATCACCGCATTGTATGGAAAATGATTCCTCCCCGTTCCCCTCATTTCGGTGGCATGTGGGAATCGAATATTAAGAGTTTTAAGACTCATTTGTACCGTGTAGTTGGTTCACAGCTTCTGACGTACGAAGAACTGCTCACCGTACTTATACAGATTGAGTGTATACTCAATTCGCGACCGCTAAGTGCCATATCTTCGGATCCGCACCCTGAAATATTAACGCCCGCGCATTTCTTAATGTCAACACCGCTTCAGTTCTTACCCGCTTCTGATTTGTCTGATGAGTGCCGGAATCTTCATAATAGGAAGAAGTTGCTAGATAGTATTGTTCAATCTTACTGGAAAAAATGGCGTATTGAATACCTGCACACGTTGCAAGTCAGAACTAAATGGTGTACCCAAGATCATCCCATCAAAATAGGGACGGTGGTCTTAATGGGTGACGACAATGTACCTCCACTTCATTGGCCTCTGGGTGTTGTAACACACGTTTATCCAGGGTCCGATAATGTTGTTCGTGTTGCCACGATCAAAACCGCCAAAGGATCATTTAAGCGTCCTGTTGTAAAATTATATCCTCTACCATCACAGTAGTTTCTTTCATATATCGTTTCATATCTTCATCCTGAAGTTCTAACTTCCTTATTCCTACCGCACCGCACCGCATCATACCTACACCTCACCGCACCTCATCTTCATTGAAATTTTCCAAATTTCAAGGCCGGGAGCATGTTCGCGCGCTAAAAACCTTTTTGGTTGTATGCAGTGCAGGGGTGCTCTATGGCACATAAAGAAGAAAAATATATACGTCAGTGTCTTTAACATTGTGTTGTGCTACGTATTTTTCCACCGCTGTTTCTTCATCCGCTCTTCTAAGTACAATTTCCTGACCCGCATCGCCTTCCTCGCTTCAACCACGCCGCCAGGAGAACGCCCCAAGGTGAGTGCCTCTGCACTGTTTTAAATTTTACTTTTTGGGCATCAGCGCACTCCTGGCCTTCCGCAAGAACGAAAATTGGCTATTTACACGCCATAACCTAACATAATATGTTTTCATGCAATGCATATTTCACACAGACTTGTTTATCTTGCACGTGAGTGGCGGAGTAGCAAGGTAAATATTTTTTGTAAATTGAAATGGATCTCCGCAAAGTAACGCCTGATTAAATAAAAAAGTCTGCACACAGTACACAAACAAAATAAAAATAGAAAATTATTGGTTTAACAAAAAATACTTGACATTAAAGTCGTACACAGCATTCAGTCAAATTAACATTTTTAATGTAAATACTTCCATGCTGGTCTGGGAGCAAAGGAAAAACATAGAATGTACCAGTTGCTTCTCGTCCCGCGCAGATGGTAAAGCCCATCGAGGGAATGGGCGAGTCTTAGGAATCATGTTATAGGCGATGCGGCTAGCAACCCAACACTATTTTGATTCCTCTTTCCACCTATACGCCTACAATCATGCTAATCGTTGGCCTTTAGGTCTTGTTACCTCAGGCTCTGTCTAGCCCGTAAGGGATATAGACGTGATTTGTGTGTGTGTGTGTATAACATTTTTAAGCGTTCAAATTTGAGATCAAACGTTTAACGTTTCTTACAAATCTCTAAGGAGCCGTACATCTTGCGTCACTTCATGAATTATGCCCTCTGTTTTAAAAGTGGGCCGAGCATTCCCCCATGCACAGACAAAGGCATAAATATCTATACAGCTTTACGCTGCAAACAATAAAGTGGGTGACAGACGGGCGAGCAAGTTCGTGTACTTACGGCTCGACGACTTTACTCTCCTAGAGATGCGCAAAACATGTCACTGAAGTGAAAAGATTGATTCATGTCTTTAGCTCTTCACTATCACTACATAGTATAAAACAAAGTCGCTTTCTCTGTCCCTATGTCCCTATGTTAGGGATTGGCTTTTACATTGCGCGGGAAGAGAAGGAACTGGTAAATTCTATGTTTTTTGTTTACTCCCAAACAGAGTTGGGCGTTATCTAGATAATTATTTCAAATAAAATCATTTCAACTAAATGTATTCGAAGATAAATTCAATCACAAATAGTGCGTCGACAACTTTTTTATTTAGATAAATTATCTAGACGAAGATAACCGACCTCGTTTGTTATTGAAGTAAGCTTATAATAATAAATGTATACAGATTATTATTATTATTATTATTACATACAAACATACATAAATCACGTCTTTATCCCTTACGGGGTAGACAGAGTCCAAGGTAACAAGACCTAAAAACCGCGTTTAGCATTGTTGTTGGTGTATGGAAGGAAAGGGGAATCAAAATAGTGATGGGTTGCTAGCCTCATCGCCTATAATATGATTCCTAACATTTTCGCCCATTCCCTCGATGGGCTTTTACCATCTGCGCGGGTAGAGAAGCAATTGGTACATTCTATGTTTTTTCTTTGCTCCCAGACCAGCATGGAAGAATTATTATTATCTTTTATTTAAAATCCCAACTAATTTATCTAGATAAAAATGAAACTGATCTAGATAAATTCAAAATAACAAATGACGGATTATTTAGTTACTTCAAATAAAAGATGATTTAGTTA
Source organism: Pandemis cinnamomeana (assembly GCA_932294345.1). Lineage (NCBI taxonomy): Eukaryota > Metazoa > Arthropoda > Insecta > Lepidoptera > Tortricidae > Pandemis > Pandemis cinnamomeana. The sequence continues at coordinate 922,838 of OW028728.1, read as the reverse complement.
TCTTTCCGGTTTTTCGTAAATAAATAATTTTTGCCCAACTCTGCTCCCAAACCAGCATGGAAGAAACAATTAGATTCTATACATATATAACTATGTGGGCATAATTATGTGAAATGTATCTTATTTTACAGAAAACAGCTTTGCTCCTGGCATGCCGTGACAGCTTGGTGACAGCTTGACACGAGGAACAAAGCTATAATATGACAGAATATTTAACTCAAATCCTAACTAATCTAGTAACATTTAACGAGAAATTCTTGTATTCACATACATAAATCATGTCTTTATCCTTTACGGGGTAGACAGAGCCTGAGGTAACAAGACCTAAAGACCACGCTTAGCATGGTGGGCGTAAGGATGGAAAGGGGAATCAAAATAGTGATGGGTTGCTAGCATCGCCTATAACAATGATTGCTAAGTTTTGCCCATTCCCTCGATGTGCTTTTACTTGCGCGGGAAGAGAAGCAACTGGTACATTTTATGTTTTTTTAACCGACTTCAAAAAAAGGAGGAGGTTCTCAATTCGTCTGTATTTTTTTTTTTTTTTTTTATGTTTGTTACCTCATAACTTTCGACTGGGCGAAGCGATTTTAATGATTCTTTTTTTATTTGAAAGCTGGTGCTTACCGTGTGATCCCATTTCAATTTAGTCCAGTTCTGACAATGGCACCCATGAGAAAACCATATAAGTCTGAAATTAGCATTAAGTCATCATCATCATCTCAGCCATTACAAGTCCACTGCTGGACGTAGGCCTCTCCTTTAGACCTCCATTTAGCATTAAGTATGTGTGCGACAAATCGTCAGTTTCATTTAAACGGCGCTGTCATATGAGCAGCACGTTTAGTAGGTCTACCCATATTCAGAAAAAAATGTTAGTGTACTTCAGATTCACTAAAAATCAAAAAATAAACAAAAATTCTAACAAAAAAAACCGACTTATATTATTTATAATATTCGATACATTTTTAGTGAATCTGAAGTACACTAACATTTTTTTCTAAATATGGGTAGACCTACTAAACGTGCTGCTCATATGACAGCGCCGTTTAAATGAAACGGACGATTTGTCGCACACATAGATACTTAATAATGCTAATTTCAGACTTATACGGTTTTTTCAGGGGTGCCATTGTCAGAACTGGACCAAATTGAAATGGCAGCACGTTTAGTAGGTCTACCCATATTCAGAAAAGTGTCAGTGTTCTTCAGATTCACTAAAAATTAAAAAAATAAACAAACATTTTAACAAAAAAAAACCGACTTCACTACGCACTAAAAAGAAAAAAATAATTGCATAATATTCTTCTACAACTTAATAATTAACTTACTTTTTCTACTTATCAATATACATATAGGTACGATCTAATGTTGTTACAATTATTGTTATTTTTGTAGTCGGTGTCAGCCAAGGAAACACTACAATATACCCAGCAACAATAATACGAGAATACTTTAACAAATACTTTTTCACAAATTAACTTTTATACGGGAGCGGATCAGATGAATACCTACATAAAGTTTAAAATGTGTAATGGGTTAAAATACATAATGGTTCAAAATGTATAACGCAATTTTCTGTAAAACTATTAGCTAAATGAACTTTTTTGATATCGTAATCTATAGATTGGTTTAGGTTAGGTTAGGTTTGTTTTATAACAATCCTGTTAATTTGTAACTTTCTGAGAAAATCGCATTATATATTATAAACCATTATGTATTTTAACCCATTATACATTTTAAACTTTATGTATTTTAATACGTACCCCTTTTATACACAAGCACATCTCACCTGTAACTATGTATGTAGTTACAAGCGTACGTTGGCTGACACCGACTCCAGAAATAACAATAATTGTAACAACATTAGATCGTACCTATATATTGATAAGTAGAAAAAGTAAGTTAATTATTAAGTTGTAGAAGAATATTATGCAATTATTTTTTTCTTTTTAGTGCGTAGTGAAGTCGGTTTTTTTTTGTTAAAATGTTTGTTTTCTTTACTCCCAGACCGGACGGAGGTTTTGTTCCCTTAGGCTCTGTCTACCTCGTGAGTATGTATGTACTGGTAAGGTCAAGTTTTTAGATAACAATATAAAGGTCACTTCCATAGAGAGCTTAGAAAGTTTTCCTGGACTTCCGAAAAGTTCGCACGGGATTTTGAGAGCTTTAAAAGTTCTGAAACTGTGCTTATAAAGCTCTAGAAAATAGTGAAATACAAAAGCTTATTATAAAGCAAATACAAGACTACAATTCACTTATCGCTATCGATGATGACTGCTTGCCTTTTTGTTGTCAACTATTCCTTTCTGTAGCAGGTTAGCTGGAAGAGATCCCTTCTTAGGGATAAGTGCGCCTTTGTACTTTTTTCTCTGTATTTTTTTAATTTTTATGTGCAGTAAAGCGTTTACACATCGGTACTATTCCTAAGTATATTGTATTTCTTCCTATTATATATCTACGTGTATCGAATGTGTGTAAATAAATGTTTCTCTCTCTCTACATACATTATACATATATCGCGAAACTATGATTTTTTCCGGCATAAAAAGTATCCTATGTCCAGTGGCGTAACTATAACGTCTGGGGCCCGTGGCAAATTCTCTCAATATAAAGAAGTGCATCAGCGCCCCTTCTGTGCTCTGAACCAAGCCAGTTCGGGGCCCCGTAGAGCTAGGGGCCCGTGGCCTTTTGCCACCCCTGTCACTATCTGTATAACCAATACCAACTAAATAGGTTCAGCGGTTTAAGCGTGAAAAGCTAACAGACATACAGACAGAGTTACTTTCGCATCTATAATGTTTGTACATACATAAGTCACGTCTTTATCCCTTACGGGGTAGACACAGCCTAAGAACCTAAAAGCCACGTTTAGCATGATTGCGGGCGTATAGATGGAAAGGGGAATCGAAATAGTGATGGGTTGCTAGCATCGCCTATAACATGATTCCTATGATTTTCATCATTCGCTCGATGGGCTTTAACCATCTGCGCGGGAAATGAAGCAATTATAATACACTAGCTTTAGCAATTGCCATGTTTATCGCTATCCCGCGGGAATTATGCAATTTTTCGGGATAAAAAGTAGCCTATAACCTGGCCGATTTTCTTGACAGATTAGTAAAGTTTGCATTAAAATCCGTTCAGCCGTTTTTACGTGATGCGCTCGCAAATATACAGACAAACAGACAAAAATTCCAAAAACTGTTGGAACGTGTTCAGTTATTGATTCTGAGTATTTTTTAATATTTTCCATGTTTTATTGTTGTGTATAGATATAATGAAATATTCCATGCTGGTCTGGGAGCAAAAAATAAACATAGAATGTACCAGCTCTCTTCCCGCGCAGATGGTAAAAGTCCATCGAGCGGGCGGAAATCTTGAGCCGCACTCAAATCGTAATTGGAGAAGCGAAATTTAAGGAAAGAATGGCTTTTTAACAATTAAAATTTGGAAAAAGGCACCGGAAATGGAAAACGAAACGATCTCCGGGATTTCAGCAGAGTCCTGTTTATCTTAATTCTAGGCGGATTTAAGCGAAACCCTCGGTGCGCGACGGACTCGCACTTGGTCTTTATCCCTTACGGAGTAGACAGAGCCTAAGGTAACGAAACCGGCCACGTTTAGCGTGATTAAGGGCGTATAGGTGGAAAAGGGAATCAAATTAGTGATGGGTTCACGTGCAATATAATTAAGCCTGTGTGAAATATATATGTTTTTCATGCAACTCCCTCCACTACTGCAAATAAAACACATATAAATCCCACAAACTTAATTATCCCTTACACCACACAAACGCTAACGCGTTTCGATACCTATACGGGATCATTATCAAAGTTTAATGAGCACAACTGTTACACATGCAAACCCCTTAGGATAATTAAGTTTGTGGGATTTATGTATGTTTTATTAGCAGTAGTGGAGGGAGTTGAATGAAGAACATAATAATATATATTTCACACAGGCTTGGTTATCTTGCACGTGATGGAGTAGCAAGGTAATTTTTTGTTCATTGAAATGGACCTCCGCAAAGTAACGCCTGATTCAATAAAATAGAGCCTAAGGTAACAAGACCTAAAGGCTACGTTTAGCATCCATCATTGCGGGCGTGTGGAAAGGAGAATCAAAATAGTGATGGGTTGCTAGCCGCATATTTTTGGGGCTTTTACCATCAGCGCGGGACGAGAAGCAACTGGTACATTCTATTTTTTCTTTGCTCCCAGACCAGCATGGAGCGTATTTCTTTTTAATGCTACATACATACATATATCACGTCTTTATCCCTTACGAGGTAGACAGAGCGTAAGATAACAAAACCTTAAGGCCACGTTTAGCATGATTAAGGGCGTATAGGTGGAAAGGGGAATCGAAATAGTAATGGGTTGCTAGCATCGCCTATAACGTGATTCCTAAGACTTTCCCATTCCCTCGATGGGCTGCGCGGGAAGAGAAGCAACTGGCGAATTCTGTTTTATCTTTACCCCCAGACCAGCGTGGAAGAATTTATAATACTCTTTTACCATTTGGTCACGCGGAACCCTGAAAAGAGTATGATTTTTACAATACAAATTCTCAAGCGGAACAAAGGTTGTTTTTCGTGAGCACGAAGGCATGACAGGTAAACGATAATAGTGAATAAATTAATAATTAATTAATTGTAATTATACTCGACTAAAATACCAATCGAATAACTTCGATTCCTATTTCAGACAAAATACTAATACTAGCTTACCGCGACTCCGTCGGCGCAGAATCGCTATCCCACGGGAACTATGCAATTTCCCGGGATAAAAACTATCCTATGTATCCCCGGGACTCAAGCTATGTTTATACCGTGGCGTGGCAGCATGATAGTAGAATAAATGCAGTAGAAACGAGAGCGTTAAGGACTATGGAAGGTGTATCTATAATATAAAAATGAATCGAAGAATATGTTGCTAAGCGCAAATCTCGAGAGCAGCTGAACCGATTTCGCTAATTCTTTTTTTAGAATATTCCTTGAAGTATGGGGATGGTTCTTACGGAGAGAAAAAATCGAATAATTGCCGGGAAAACCCTAAAAACAGCCCTTTTCTTTTTCCCATACAAACGTTTTCTAACTAATATTTATTTTTTTATTTATTTATTTTTTATTTATTGAAATGGGAAACAAACAGCATCAAATTACACTTATAGTTAATATGTAGAGTAAATTTGAACTTTATTGCTTTTAAAATAGGTAGGAATAAAAAACTGCCACATTCCAAATCTTTTAGACAGAACGAAGTCTGTCGGGTCCGCTGTCACTGAATAGAATAAGGAATAGTGTGATAAGGGAACGTGCTGGTGTGAAAGAGGATATAGTGACTAGGGTAGAAAAAAGTATGCTTAGTTGGTTTAGTCACGTAGAGCGAAGATGAAAGTAGACTAACTAAACAGATCTATATGGGGAGTGTGAGATGCGTTGGGAGGGGAAGGCCTAGACGGACGTTCGGAGACCAAATAGGAGACGGTTTGGAAAAAGGTCAGGTCAGGAACCGAAACCGACGAGCATGTATGAAGAGATTGATGAGTGTGGATGAAGCGAAAGTATGTCAGGACCGTAGCTAGTGGAATAAAGTAGTCTCTGCCTACCCCTGTGGGAAAGAGGCGTGACGGTATGTATATATGTATGTATGTGGCGCGATAAAACTCGATTCCCACGGGCTTGCCTAGTTTAAGGCTGTTGGGCACTTTATTGTGCAGAATTAGAAGGAAAGGCTAGTTAAATTTCCTTCGGCTTGCCTTCTGATATACTTGACGCCTTACACCTTGACGGTGTATACCAAATTTTAACTAAATCGGCAGCTAATCTAGCAGTTTATGCGTGAAAAGTTAACCAGACAGACAGATAGACAGACTTACTTTCGCATTTATAATATTAGTAGGGATTATGACGTATTGCGAACGGTGAAGTGAGGCCAATTTAAATTACACCTTCTAAAATTCCATGCTGGTCTGTGAGCAAAGAAAAATAGAATGTAACAGTTGCTTCTCCTCCCGCGCAGATGGCGAAAGCCTTAAGAATGGGTGAAAATCTTAGGAATCATGTTATAGGCGATGCAGATAGCAAGCCATCACTATTTTGATTCCCCTTTCCCCTCCCCTTTCCCCCACATTGATACTAAACGGGGTATTTAGATCTGTCTGTCTACCCCGTAAGGGAATTATGTTGTATGTATATATCATTTAGTTATTGAGATTTATATGACATTTTCGAGACGTTTTTTTATCAGAAACTAGAGACTCAGTAAAGAATCAATTGCATTGTAATTTTAATTAAACTCGTCGCAAAATAAAAGGCCCGTTTTGACAGTTCACGCCTATGAAGTTCTCTATTTTTTAGCGATCGAAATGTTCTGAAGGTAATTACATTTTTCATTGATGGGTACCGCCCACTCGGCTAAGTGCTGTGCATAACGATTTTTTCATATTGTCCACAGACTAATAATAATCGGTTAAAGAAAAAAATAAATCGATCAAGATATTTTTTTAAGGCCGACTCGCACTTGGCCGGTTTTATTTATTTAAATACTAGTGTTCATCAATCAATTAATTACTGAATTTCACTGAATTTCAACATCAATTAATTACTGAATTTCACCAGCTGTGTAGTGATCTTTACTGAAAATTATGAGCTTGTGACATTGTATCATTTCAAAATCTACAACATCAGTTTCTAAACAGAACTTTAATCCAATGCACTTTACAATATATATTCAAATCGATCAAGTACTCATGCAAACTTGAATCGATTTATCGTGAGTATCGAGTACCGAGTCGTATGGTTACATCACTAGTTACGTCGCAAAGACAAATGTCAAAACGGGCCTTTTATTTTGCGACGAGTTTAGTACATATATTTTTTAATCTTTTTTGTCAATGTTGTGGTAATTGGGCATTAAAAAAAAACGTTATCCAACAAAACGACCTGAATTTTCTATAAATTGTATAAATATATGAAAAAATTACACAAAATCGACAAAAATAACGGACAGTTTTGTCTTTGCAAATATGAATGCTTGCTATTTTAAAAACCCAAGATTTGTTCGCCTTGAAAAAAGAATAAAAGGTACTCTTTTTTTTAAACGTTGAATTTATTCGTGGTTTGATTGTTATTTATATTATTTGGAATAGTTAAGAAAAATGATTTTTAACGGGACAGTTGTAAAAATAGGTAAAATTTTCTATGAATGATTACGTTACCTAGACAAAAATTGCAGTTTTTTTTATGGAAATTCACGATTGGTCAATTTTTTTTTCCATAAATTATTTTATATTAACAAATACTGTACTAGAATTAAACTGAATTTTTCTGCATTTCGGACTACTCGTATAGCTAAAAAGAATCATAATTATCTTGCCACAAAAAGCAAACGAATTACTATTATTTCATTACCGACTTCATAATAAATGTATTTAAGAAAAATCACTTCAAAATAACACAATAAATTTATCTAGTTGCGTCAAAAATATCAGTACAAAAAACAAAAGAAACCGAGGCCGAAGCTAAACCAGCCTTTAAAAAAAAACTAACGTCAGAACACAACTGTTATTCAAGACACATTTTTTAAACAAAGAACAGCTTAAGACTAGTGTACACTTACCCCCACGGCGGCAGAATGCAGCTCCGGCCCAAGCCTCCGTATATATAGAGGCGCGAGCACAAAAACCATAGAGCGGCAAAGCTAAACATTTCCTGCGTCATTTAAATAAAGCCCACACTAAAATGGGAATTAGATGATCTGGAATAACAGTTTTCGGGAGGCGACGGCTGCGCAATTTGTCAGCTTAGGGTTCCTTACCAAAAGGGTTTTTTGAAAGCCGATTTTTGAAAGCACATCACTCGAAAGCGGCATAAATCATCTCCACTTCCATATTGGTCTGGGAGAGAAAGAAAAACATAGAATGTACCAGTTGCCTGTCGGTTGTCGGTGGAGCAATTCCCATGTGGATCTTTCCAGGGGTCTTATCTTTGACCGACCTGGGGCCCGATTTTTGAATGCACTCGAGAGAAAATATCATTCGAATGTGGTGAAAAAGTGTGCTGAATTTGTAATACGAGTAGCTTAGAAGATACTTACCGCTCTCGTTAATCTTGTGAACTAGTCGAAACTTTGAATACAGCTGTAGTTTTGGAGATACACATACAAATCACGTCTATATCCCTTACGGGGTAGACAGAGCCTGAGGTAACAAGACCTAAGGCCTGCATTTAGCATGATTGTAGGCGTATAGGTGAAAAGAGGAATCAAGATAGTGATGGGTTGCTAGCCGCATCGCCTATAACATGATTCCTAAGACTCGCCCATTCCCTCGATGGGCTTTACCATCTGCGCGGGAAGAGAAGCAACTGGTAAATTCTATTGTTTTATTTAAACCCAGACCAGCGTGGAAGAATAGTGATTTATGTACAGTCAAGTGTAATAATATGTATCTAGACAAAGTTTCAAAAACAAGTACCATACGCTCTTACACCGGCGTAATAAGGTCGTGGGCATTGACGTACAATAAACAACTAGACTCCCAATCACGCTCAAAAACTGTCCGAAGCAAAAGTCTGAACGACGCGTCTATTGTTCAGAGTTTTGGTTCAGTTGTGTTTCGACCGCACTTTGATAACAATGTATATGTCTCTTTCGCACCGTAATCTTACTGTGGGCAGGTTTCCAGCGCGTGGCGTCGTGTCATTACTTCTCACGATCCTACGCCATTGATATTAAACATTACTGCCACGAAATAAGGTGTCAATTTGAACGAATATGTTAATGTTATCTGTCTAAGTCGATGTGTTGACACACACAACACATAGACAAAGCAACTCGGACGTTTCTTGAGGAACCTTTGTTAGCGACTGAGAGTCTAGTTGTTTATTGTAAGTCAATGGTCGTGGGACATATTTTTGAGATGTTCCTATCGATACTTATTTTTGCACTTGACCGTACGTATTTTTATAGTGCAGGCGTCTCCACAGCCTCCCATGTTCTCCGTCCACTTCCGAGCGCCCCTGCGGCGCGTCCCGAATGCTTCTTGACATAACATACAACATATATATATATGTACGCTCATTATGCGTTATTGTAATTAACTGGGGTATACTGGGTTCGAGCCCTGACCAATACTTCCCTTAGGGCCTTTTTCACCATTCTCTGTTAAGTTCCTGTAATCTGAAGTGTTTTATTTTATTTTATGTGCTACACACACAAATCACGTCTTCATCCCTTACGGGGTATTCAGAGCCTAAGGTAACAAGACACGAACAGGCCACGTTTAGCAAGATTGTGGGCGTATAGGTGGAAACAGGAATCAAAATTGTGATGGGTTGCTAGCATCGCCTGTAACATGATTCTGTAACAAAATATTGGAAAGACCATAGGTGCCCGATTTTTTTTCAAGGGGGTGTACATACTACATAAATCACGTCTTTATTTAGACGGGGTAGACAGAGCCTAAGGTAACAAAACCAAAAGGCCACACACAGACATCGAGAAGCATATACCTAACACCCTTCTTTTTGAGTAGTGGGTTAAAAAGGTTTCTTAGAATAATTCTTCTATGCTGGTCTGGGAGCTGAGAAAAAACATAGAAGGTACTAGTTGCTTCTCTTCCCGCGCAGATGGTAAAAGCCCCTCGAGGAATTGGGCGAAAATCTTAGCGATCATGTTATGGCGATGTGGCTAGCAACCCATCACTATTTAGATTCCTCTTTCCATCCATACGCCCACAATTATGCTGAAAGTCTTTAGGTCTTGTTACTTTGGGCTCTGTCTACCCCGTAAGGGATACAGACGTGATTTATGTATGTTTGTTAGAATATTTAGCACCTTGGGCTAGCTTAATTTTTATTATTCGGTTTGGTGGTAATTTCAGATGATTTTGGCTCAAAGTGGGTCAAAAGTCACTTTCAACTTAACACAGACAAACAGACGTACTATTGAAAGTAACCTTCCAAAACTTGTAAGAAAGACCGGCGCCTGGTTTAGAAGTATTTTTGTGGTGAATCAGCTACTTACTAATTCAACCATGGAGCAAATAACATAAAGAAATACGCTTGTTTTTTTTAAATATTAAAACCGACAAACGGGCATGCGGTGCACCTGATGGTAAGTGATCACCGCCGCCCATGGACAACTACAACACCAATGGGACTGCTAGCGCGTTGCCGGTCTTGCAAGAAATGGTACACTCGCCTCTTAAAGGCACCCATCTCATAGCCAGTTGGAAAACCCCAGCCGCCAGCCCATTCCATTGCACGTACGGGGCAAGAAAGACCGCTTAAATCGCACGGTGTTGGAGCACCAACTATAATAGTATCGAGGTGATGTTGGTGGGAAATACTTTCCCCGAACATAACTATTTTACATTACCAAGCCATTCTAAGGTAAAATAATTAATACAATAAACAAATCACGTCTTAATCCCTTACGGGGTAGAGAAAGAAAGAAAGAAAGAAAGAAGACATTTATTCCTTTTTGCAAGACACAAATATAAGAGAATATACACACATTTATAAAAATCTAGCCTTCCGTCCGCAGCTTCGCCCGCGATAAATTAATTTTCCCGTAGGAAAAGGTGTTTTCCCGCGGTAAAAAGTAGCCTATGTCACTCAGTGATAATGTAGTTTTCTAACGGCAAAAGAATTTTTGAAATCTGCCCAGTAGTTTCGGAGCCTATTCAATGCAAACAAACTAACAAACCAATTTTTCCTCTTTATAATATTATTAGTATAGATATATTGTATTAGTATATTAGTATTAGTATTAAGAAAAGTAAACACAGACATGAAAAATAGATCATCAGCGTTGTGTGTCTTCGCATAAGTGAAACGGTCGCTGGCTCAGCATTACGCTGAGGTGTTAGACTGCAGCACTGATTTTCAGCCAGAACCGTCTGTGACTCATGAAACGATACACAGATAAAATATACTACATAATCCATAAACTTTTACGCAAACAAAGCAATAAATAAATAGAACCCGACTTATGTGTAGGTAACTTAAAAAATACCCTAGGGCTCTTCAAGGCTAGAGTGAATAGGCTATTACTGAAACAGTGAGTTACACCTTTGGCCTCATCTGCACCTTCCACCAAGTGAGATAGAGGTCAATCACTGGTCAGTTCGTAATAAAAAAAATACATAGGTAAATTAACTACATAATTTACAATAAATAAAAAATAAAAGGAGGGAAAACTAAATTGTTTAAACAGGTCTAGACACAGACAGGCTTTAGAGAGAGCCTATGTGACAAGACCTACAGGCCACGCTTAGCATGATTGTGGGCGCATAGGTGGAAGTGGAAAGGGGAATCAAAATAGTGATGGGTTGCTAGCATCGCCTATAACATGATTCCTGTTTTTCGCCCATTCCCTCGATGGGCTTTTATATCGGCGTGGGAAGAGAAGTAACTGGTACATTTTATGTGTTTTCTTTGCTGTCAGACCAGCATGGAAGAAAATTAAAACACTGTATATTTCAATAGCCAAAAACCGTGGTAGCCTAGTGGTTTGACCTGTGGCCTCTCAAGCAGAGCGTCGTGGGTTCAAATCCCGAGCACCTCTGAGTTTTTCGGAATTTATGTGCGCAAATTACATTTGCAATTTGCCATGAGCTTTTCGGTGAAGCAAAACATCGCGAGGAAACCTGCACACATCTGCGAAGAAATTCAATGGTGTGTGTTAAGTTCCCAATCCGCACTGGGCGCGCGTGGGAACTATAGCCCAAACCCTCCAATACACGGAGGAGGCCTATGCCATGAGGCACGCCGAATTACGCGACAATTTAATAATAATAATCAAAAAAAAAAGAAAAAAAAACAACAAAACATACTTACTGAAATTGTAGCGAATTCGGAATAAAAAGGCTATAATAATAATAATAAAATATTTCAATAGCCAAGCTACTCCATGTTTTCAGTACCTCGTCGTCTGACCACAGATAAAACTTAGCCGGCTTTTAACTTTTTAACTGCCAACTCGTAAAATAGCAAAGACAAACAGAACCATTCAATGATAGCGAACTTCAAAATGGTTGCTACAAAGTCCACCAAGCCAAAGTACTACTAATTATATAAAACTAGCTTCTGCCCGCAACTTCGTCTGCCTAGAATTACATAAACCTTCCTCTTGAATCACTCTATTTATTAAAAAAAACCGCATTCAAATCCGTTGCGGAGTTTTGAAGATATAAGCGTACATAGGGACATAGGGACATAGGGACAGAGAAAGCGACTTTGTCCCCGAAGAATCGCCATACTGGTACAAATGACCCAGTAATTTGGGTCACTATCTCCCGGCCTATGACGCTTTGGCCGGCGTTTGCGGTTTTTAACATAAACAATGATAAATTTGAATAGTGATGGGGCAAGTAACATTTTCGCCGACTCGGCTCGTCGCTACCACAAAAGACGAATTTTTGCAATTTTTTCAAGCAATTTTGTCAAACCGCTAAGGGGGCGGTTCAAGTATTACGTAAGCGCTTGAGGGGGCGGGGGTCTTTGCTTTGCTTATTTTTGATGACATGGTGGGTGGGTGTCGATATGGTGATAACGTCAGCAGTTTAGATTCGAACTGCTGCTCACGAATCAATAAAAAACAGAATGATTACGTAAGCATGGGAGGGGGAGCAAGAGGTTTGCTTACTTTTGCTGACAGGGGGGGGGGGGAGGGTAAAATAATTGTAAAAAATCTGCTTACGTAATATTTCAATGGCCCCTAAGTAGGAGTCGGGAAAAATGTACAGGGATCAAACGGTTTGTTCTATGGTCAAACGAGAAAAGCAAAAACAGCACTGAAAACAATAACAACACCAATGGACGGAACGATTCGAACACATTGAATGTTGACTGACGTTGACATAACACACACATTCACAGATCTATGACGTTGACGTATAGACAAAACAGTTTTTCTTTATTGCTGAACGAAGGCGATTGGGATCGTGCCAAACTTATCAGAATATCAAACAGCGAAAAAATATTTATTATTTATAAACAAAGCCACGTAAAAGCATATTATTCAAGTTAGTTGCTAAATGAACAATGCCAATTAGTCGGCGAACGGGCCCATCTCTAGAGACGCTTAAAGTCGTATAAATCTCATTGTGTCAGTGTAAATAGAGCTATCAAGTCGTGATGTCTCGCGTATTACTAAGTGTCGTGTTGTGCTGTTTGTTGTTTTTCGCTTCAGGGTATGAAAGGATTGAAGGGGGTAAGGGTCTCTTCTCCATCACCTCTGCATTGCATGGTCTCATTGTCTAAGAAGACGGGCCCAGTGGGGCGCTCCCCTTAGCGCGGTCCTGGCGTCGCCGGGGCCACCGGGGGGGCGTTTGTGGTGAAACCCTAGTGGCATCCCATCCCACTGCGTCCCCATCACACCGGATTGAGGCAACGCCGGAGAGTTTTTAGTTCGGGTATATATACCCCTTCCCACATAACCCTACGCATCCCCGTGCCTGAGGCATCCAAAAAGATTTCCTCTCCGTTAAAAAAAAAGGCTGGGGTTGGGCACATAAGAATTTGGGGCCCTTTTGCGAGCGAGTTAGACAATAAACCTACTGGTTTTAGCTGTCATTTTTAGTATGGCTCTGACGGCGAGCGAACCTAAACTGAATCGGAACTGAATCATGACATCATGGTTACTCAGCTGCTCAAATATTCCGGGATAATTCTAACGCTTGATGATGCACCTTGTACAGAGGAAGGAGACAGCTGCGACCAAGATGGGGAAATGGGGACGTGCACCCGGATAACCAGATGCCCTCAATACAGCGAAAGAAGAGGGGACTGGTGGAAAATCAAGGTAAGTTTGAAACTCTTAGTAGTTTCTAAATGTCAGTGAAAATTAGAACACATAAATCCGAAGTAAAGCTATGGCCGGGAATCGCACCCGGATCCTCGTCATTCCGTGACGCGTGCTATACCCCTATATACACATGAGACAAATCACACAAAAAGACATTAAATATATGCGAAAAGGCGACCTTATGTATGTATGTATAACTGTTTATTGTACATAAAACACAAAGGCGAACTTATCCCTAAAAGGAATCTCTTCCAGTTAACCTTTGAACGATTGATAGGACATAAGTATTAAGCAAGAGTAGACACACAGAAAAAGTAAAAGAACCGATCGAAACCTAAAATAATCCTGAATGTCAACATTTTAAATAATGTAAGATATAATAATGAACTACACATTATAGATAAATACGATAAACTGATACACAATAAATAAAATATACTACATAATATATAAATATATACATACACAAAAAAGTTACAAAACACACCGCATTTAAGAGGATCCATCGAGCCAATACGCCGTCAAGCGACTGCGCGGGGTAGCAATGTTGAACAGCGTGCACGGAAAAGGAATTGGCATTGTTCATTTTTTTTAAGCTGTGCTTTTAACACCTTTATTTGATAAAATGGACTATTTCAAGCAACTAATTTGAATATTATGCTTTTACGTAGCTTTGTTAATTAATAATAAATATTTTTTCGCTGTTTGATAATTCGTGAATTTAGACAGAATCCCAGTCGCCTTCGTTCGGCTGGCTATAAAAAAACGGCTTTGTCTATGGTTTTGTCGATTTGACAGTGACACCTGACAGTTGCCATAGCTAAACTTTTTTTTTTCCTTTTTGTGACAATCATTCGATGCTGCAGGCTTATTACGTAACTCGCTCGCGATCGTATTCATCGTTGAAGACGATTGTGATTACGATTCGACCGCCTTGAAACATTGGTATTACGTAAAAAAATGATTCCGATTATGCGAGGGAATCGCTTTCAAAAACGAAACCAATTGAATGGACCAAAAAGTTTTGTTTTTGCAAACAACTTTAGCGACGAATGATTTTTATTAAATCAATTGACCCTAATTCTAGCGTTGTTATTTACTTAAATAACTAAATTAAATACGTTGTTTTGGTTCATTGAAATATTAAGATCCGAATAACAAAAAATATCATCTATAACCAAAAATACAAAATGCAGTGTGAACGAAACTAAACGCAAACTTAATAAAAAAAAAAAACATCTTGACAGTGTCTTCCCGACAAATCCAACAATCAAAGAACTAAGTAAGTTTGGTTTACATTTTTTACTCAGTTTAATTGCTTTACTGTGCGTTTTATAGCTAAATTGATAGAATAGGTACAATAATAAATTAACCCTGGAGTGATTACAGTTCCGTAAGCATTATACTCACGAAAATTGATTAGTATAGAACACATCGTGTCGGAAATGTTTGTTCGAAATAAACGTTTGTTTTTAAACTCATATACGATTGGCGATTCTCTCTTTTAGTGTATAAACATCCAGTGCATTTGATATACGATGTGTAGTGCTTCCAGTGGTTTATTAAAGCACCCAGTGCATCGGTATGAGAAGTACCGAAAAGTTTCCAAACTTGTTTGTTGTACCATAAAATCATTTTCTATCACGAATTATAATTAGTCCCATACTTATTATAATACAACAAAAACAGAGGTCGACATTTCGATAGCAACAGCCATTCACCTCAAGCCTACGAATGAACTATGAATATCGAATTTCGGTGTATAAGAATTTTTAACATTTTAGGAGCCGTCGTGGAAATGGCCAGCAGCTCTGTGGACCCCGGCTACGGGGATACGGAGTGACCACAGCGCAGACGTGCAGCAGCTGCATGCCGCATTTAAAATTAATGCGAAAACATCGAATTCGTACATACATACATAAACCACCTTTATCACTTACAGGAAGGACAAATACTAAGGTAACAAGACCATACACAATATTACATAATATAACGCGTAAGAGCGCTTGTAGACGTCCGTTTTTTTCACCGGATAACGGACCGTGTTTTTTTGCCGGATTCACGGTGGTGTATGAATTATAATGAATGTGTGTAGTACATGCACCGGACATCGGTCCGGCGAACAATTTACGCCGGATGCACCACCGCTTCTCCTCGGCGCGACGGACACCGGTCCGGTGTAAGAAAAAAACGGATGTTTTTGTGATTACTTCAAAATGTTCAAAAATTACGCCTCAGAAGTAGAACACTTTAATACTTTATGGCAATAACTAAGTGAGTGTCTTATGTTATAATTTTATGTATTATTTTCAGAGTGCAGAATTACAGTCGGCTCACCAGCTTGGCAGCTTGGCAGAGGCAGGCGCTGGCCGCGCGCTTGGCTAAATTACTTGCCTGTGCCTAAATTACCTTGAACAGCGTTTTTGACAGCCTTTACTAGGCTATAGAATGTTTGTGACAGTGTGAGGATCTCAGTGAGTGAGTGAGTGTGTATGTTTGTTCTTTCTTCACACTGAAACGACTGATAATATAATATTAATATAGCGATAAACGTGTCAATTGCTAATTCTATGCAGAGGAAGTTGCAGGCAGAAACTAGTAATAAATAACTAGAAAATGATATACGTTTTTTTGTTAACTACCTTTTTTAAATCCATTATTCCAGCAATACAGATTTTGTTATAAGTACTTGTTTTTATTAATTAAAAATATATATTTTTTTATGTTAGAGAGGCCAGACAAACGAACTAGTGGGTCACCTGATGTTAAATGAT
The DNA here is from genome assembly GCA_932294345.1 of Pandemis cinnamomeana. NCBI lineage: Eukaryota > Metazoa > Arthropoda > Insecta > Lepidoptera > Tortricidae > Pandemis > Pandemis cinnamomeana. Next base: position 906,247 of record OW028728.1, on the reverse strand, counting down.
CACCACTGTCCATAAACACTCGCAGCGCTTTACGCGATGCCAGTGCGTTGTCGGCCCTACTAGTGACATGTAATAAAGCCTCGATAAAGTTAATTTATTAGTATTATTTGTGGAATTAGTACATGACTTCTTATTTCTGGGGCATTGTTTATCTTGCTGGAACAGCCAAGCCATGGAGATCGCTAGACGAATCACTCGGATGGGCCGCCTTCAAAAACTTGCAATGTAAGGCAGAGTTCCAACAATACCTTAAAACCAAAGTAATCGACCAATGTGGTAATGTAAACGAAGAGGCCTTTACCCAGCAGTGGGTGTGTGACGCTGCATTATGCGCGCGCACAGCACACCACTACAAGCTACGCCCTGCCGGCGCTGAAGCCGCGGACCGCCCGCTGTTGCTGAGACTACGCCTGCGCCGATCGCCCAATATACTACTCGCTCGCTACGCCTATTAAAATCTATTTTTCCGATTCAATTCTTTTCACAATGAATAACAAACTGTTTAACCTTCTTTTCTCTTTAACGATTAAACCTTTCTTCATAACCAAAATCTTGTCAATTAAATCTTAACATTCTCAATCTAAGTATGTAATAGTAACTAATTGGTGGATGTGGACTGATTTGATACATAGATTAGTAACTCTCAAGCAGAGGTTTATGGGTTCGAACGCAGGCTCGCACATCCAAGTTTTACGGAATTTTTGACAGTTGATTCCGAGCGAGATTGGTTTCAAAATGAAAACAATCGTTCTAAAAACTCGGTCGGCTTCGCATCGCAGTCGAAAGCGGTTGTGAGCCATATTTTAAACCAATTGAACGAATGGTTTGCCACAAATTCGTTCCACGTAACTAAAATGACAGCTTAGAATTGTTTTGAAGTCCAAGGCAAGCTGTCAATCCAAAGCGAGAGCTAAATTGTCCCCGTCTTGAAATAATGGAAGTAACTTGAGTTGGATTTTTTTGATAGTTTATAATTTATCAATATAATAATTGACTTACAAAGGCACCTTGCTAATTGCTAGGTAAAATTGAGTATTTTTTGTGATGTTTTCCTTTGAATGTCGATCAAAAAGATAAAAATGGCAAGAAGTAAAGTAAGATAAGCCCGCCTTTGTACAGACCTATACATATATGTATCTTAATTTTAGTCAATTGTCTTTGTACCTATATTTTAATTTTGTACATTCAATAAAGTGTTAACTTAGATACAAGTACATAAACTAAAATAATCATCAAGGGGAGTTGTATTCGAAACGGAATAATATCGTCGCCGGCTGCGCTCCGGCAGGGCATAGCTTGCAGCGATGTGCTGTGCACACCCACTGCTGGGTAAAGACCTCTTTCTTTATTTACACGCCGCTTTGCCCGGTCCTGTGCCAGTCTCATCCACAGCTCTCCACCAGACTGCCAAATGTTATCTGACTAACGGGTGACCGCCTTCGAACATATACGTAGCCATGTAGTAATAATTCCACAAATAATACTAATAAATCAACTTTATTGAGGCTTTATCAGAGGCGTCTCAACCTATGGTGCAGAGTGTGCGGCGCACACGGGCGCCGGGTCTAAGGGGGCGCCGAGCGCCCTCTAATGCGACACCTCCAAAGATGCGTCGCTCGCGGCGCCGGCGCTCTCAAAGACCCTGCGCCCGTGTGATGGCCGACGCCGGGGGCGGCGCGGTAGCAAAGAAAGGCTACTCTATTTAAATTTACACAATGACTTTTGTTTCAACGTGAAATCAGCCTTAAAACAGATAATTGAAGATTAAATTGCGCCTACTAGACTAGAGGGCGCCAGGGTACCTACTGGTTGCACACGGGCGCCACAAGGGCTAGAGACGCCTCTGGGCTTTATTACATTATTATGAATAATAAAAACAAGTACTTATAACAAAATCTGTATTGCTGGAATAATACATACACATACACATACACAAATCACGTCTTTATCCCTTACGGGGTAGACAGAGCCAAAGGTGCCTAAAAGGTACCTACAGGCCACATTTAGCAAGATTGTGAGCGTATAGGTGGAAAATGGAATCAAAATAGTGATGGGTTGCTAGCCTCATCGCCTATAACATGATTCCTAATATTTTCGCCCATTCCCTTGATGGGCTTTTACCATCTGCGCGGGTAAAGAAGCAACTGGTACATTCTAAGTTTTTTCTTTGCTCCCAGACCAGCACGGAAAGTTGCTGGAATAATGGATTTAAAAAAGGTAGTTAACAAAAAAACGTATATCATTTTTTAGTTATTTATTACTAGTTTCTGCCTGCAACTTCCTCTGCATGCATGCATGCAGCTGCTGGCCATGTCCACGACGGCTCCTAAAATGTTAATAATTCTTATACACCAAAATTCGATATTCGTAGTTCGTTCGTAGGCTTGAGGGGAAAGCCTGTTGCTATCGAATTGTCTACCGCTGTTTTTGTTGTATAATAATAAGTGTGGGACATATTATAGTTCGTTAGGGAAAATGATTTTATGGTAAATAATAATAAATGAATGTCTTGGGACAAATTACACCAATTGACCCAGTACAACAAACAAGTTTGGAAACTTTTCTTAACTTCTCGTACCAGATGTAATCACTCCAGGGTTAATTTATTATTGTATTCTATCAATTTAGCTATAATACCTTGATTAAAATACTCAGTAAAGCAATTAAACAAAGTTAAAAATGTAAACCGAACTTACTTAGTTTGTTGATTGTTGGGAAGACACTGACAACTGACCACCGATTAGAGAGATACACTGACAAGATGTTTTTTTTTTTAATTAAGTTTGCGTTTATTTTCGTTCACACTGTATTTAGAGTTTTTGATTATAAATGATATGTTTTGTTATTTGGATATTAATATTTCAATTAACCAAGACCAAGTATCTAATTTAGTTATCTAAGTGAATGAAAACGCTAGAATTAGGGTCAATTAATTTAATAAAAATCATTCGTCACTAAAGATGTTTGCAAAAACAAAACTTTTTGGTCCATTCAATTGCTTTCGCTTTTCAAAGCGATTGCGAGGGTAATCGGAATATTTTTTTTACATAATACCAATGTTTCAAGGCGGTCGCAGTCGGAATCATAATCACAATCAACTTGGACGACGAATACGATCGCGATTCGCGATATGATTGGCTGGATATGACGATTAGTGTCGTACTTATTAGTATTGTTAAGAATTAGCTACTTATTAGGAAATTTCTAGTTATTTTTTAAATTAAAAAGAATACAACATTACAAATGCGAAGTTTATTTTCATTTTATTCCTTTTCGAATACAACTCCCCTTGATGATTATTTTTGTTTATTTACTTGCATCTAAGTAAACATTTTATTGAATGTACAGAATTAAAATATACAAACACAATTGACAGAAATTAAGATACATTATAGGTACAAAGGCGGGCTTATTTTACTTTACTTCTTGCCATTTTTATCGTTTTGATCGACATTCTAAGGAAAACATCACAACAAAATATTAAATTTTACCTAGCAATTGGGAATGGATGATTATTTTAAAAGTGCTCGATGATTTTTCTATTGATAGGAATAACCATCCTTAGCTACAGAAAAAAGTTACAGATTTTTCCATCGAACGATATATTTTATAAAAATAAAAACGTTTTACTCAGTCATTCGGCGGCCCCTATATACGGCTGATAAGCAGTAGGTCATAACATAACAAATAAAAAAAAAGGCTGCTTGAATCTGTGGTACACAATGACATAAGTAGCTAAAAAAAGCAACGGCTAAGTGGCGCCGTCTGTGAATTGTTGGTGTTACTAAACCATACACGGGGAATTTCATTAAACATTAACATTAATTTTCAACACAGTTGCTCGTAATTTGAGTCTTATTGCACCGCATTTAAACTCATAATTCAGCTTATTACGCACAAGTGCTGTAATATATTACCGCACGAGTGCGGTAATATAAACTTTTTTTAAAATCTCAGCAAACGGTTCAGTATCTATAGGAACAAGGAATATTTTCGTGAATATTAAACTATTTTAGGTTAAAGATGATAAATAAACATTTAAGTTCGACAAATTATTCATTTTTATCTAAAGAGTGACCATAATTTGCAAATTTAAGACATTGATTAATTATTTTATTATAATTTTAATTTTAGGCTCTTTAGCAGTCTGTTGTCAGTGCCTTCGTCGTGCGCGTGCTAAGTGCACAGCGCGCATGCGCGAGTGCTGCGTGCGGATTGGAACGGAGAAATAATATTTGCCGCCATTTTTCACTGATATTGTTGATTCAGACTTTGTTATTCTATTACTTCAAAAATTACGAGTTCAAGTAATAAAGAAATGTAGTGTCCGTCGCTGGAAATACTAAAATATGTTCGGACAATGTTCGGACAGTTATATCAGTAAGAAATCCAAGGTGTTAATTACATCGCGCGTACAATACGCCTCGTGTGTAATTACCAACATAGCACACTTGTATCATAATGTACTATTCTCATACAACATTCAGTAGTGTTGTTGATTCTGAGTAGAAATAAGCCCAATAATTTCCAAAATCTGGGAAAAAATATATATAGTCATTTTTATTGAAATTCCCCATGTATGGTTGAGTAACACCAACAATTCACAGACGGCGCCACTTAGCCGATGCTTTTTTTTAGCTACTTATGTCATTGTGTACCACAGATTCATGCAGCCTATTTTTTATTTTGACGTACTGCTTATCAGGCAGGACTTTTTGGCAAATCATTCGTTCAATTGCTTTCAAAAATGGCTCGCAATCACTTTCGAAAGCGATGCCAAGCCGATCGAGTTACGTGGAACGATTGTTTTCATTTTGAAACCAATCTCGGAATCAGCTGTCAAAAATGAAGACGATGCTGATTGCGAGCGAGTTACGTAATAAGCCTGCTGGATTCTGTCTAAAAACCGGTTCGTTCGGTCAAACAAAGGTTCAAAGTACTTTTACAAAAATATCTGCAATCATAAAGTATTTTTGAAATCGGACAAGATAAATCGGATAAATGATGGTTTTCCTCGAAATGGTTTTCGAGTTGGAGCATACTAAAAAAAATGAACAATGCCAATTGGAATGGAACTTATCCTTATAAGGGATCTCTAGCAGTTAACCTTTGAGTAAATGAGGGTTTCATGTGTCGGGCACGGGCTTGGAGTCTTGAACCGAGCTGGGGAAGCCTCGCAACAGACAGAGACGGGTGGGAAGAGAAAGGGGAGTACATACATACATAAATCACGTCTTTATCCATTACGGGGTAGACAGAGCCTAAGGTGACAAGACCTACAGGCCACGTTCAGCATGATTGGAGGCGTATAGGTGGAAAATGGAATCAAAATAGTGATGGGTTGCTAGCCTCATCGCCTATAACATGATTTCTAATATTTTCGCCCATTCCCTCGATGGGCTTTTACCATCTGCGCGGGAAGAGAAGCAACTGGTAAATTCTATGTTTTTTCTTCAAATATAATAAATAATAATAAATATCTTGGGACAAATTACACCAATAGACCCAGCCCCAAACTAAGCAAAGCTTGTACTATGGGCACCAGGCAACGGATAAACATACTTAATTGTATATATAAGTAAAATTTATTGTATGACGTTTCCAGTCTTGTGAAGGTTTAAAGTTTAGGTGTTTATTACTAGCTTCTGCCCGCGACTTCGTCTGCGTAGAATTATACATAAAAACCTTCCTCTTGAATCACTCTATTAAAAAAAACCGCATCAAAATCCGTTGCGTAGTTTTGAAGATATAAGCATACAGGGACATAGGGACAGAGAAAGCGACTTTATTTTATACTATGTAGTGATGATGAATATGTTATAGAGATACAAAAATTCCTACATGAAATATTACCCATGTTTATTAAATGATACGATTCTTAAAGTTCACAGGTTCAATGTCAGCTCACAGAGAGACTGATAAACTGACTTGTCACCTATATCTTTAACAATTAACTATTTGGGTTTTCCACGAGCTTTATTGTATTATTGCGTGGGGGCTTTTTTAGTACATTACATATTACGAGGTTGATGAAATAAAGAATGTCTCAGATGGCAGGAATTTGTCGCACAAGCCAAAGGCGAGGTTGATAAACATGCGACCTGAGGCTTTCTTAATTCGCACTGGGCCCGCTTGGCAACTATAGCCCAAGCCCTCTCATTCTGAGAGGAGGCCTGTGCCCAGCAGTGGGACGTATATAGGCTGAAGATGATTTAATGAAACACACACACAAATCACGTCTTTATTCCTTACTGCGTAGACAGAGCCTAAAGTAACAAGACCCACAGGCCACGTTTAGCAAGATTGTGGGTGTATAGGTGGAAAACGGAATCAGCCTGTAACATGATTCCTAGTACGATTTTCGTCCATTCCCTGGATGAGCTTGTACTATCAGCGCGGGAAGAGGAGCAACTGGTACATTCTATGTTTTCCCTTTGCTCCCAGACCAGCATAGATGTAATTCCTTTATGGTAGAAAAAATGTTCTAGCTCTCTTACCCCCTTCATAAACGCTCTATAGGCTTCTGCTAACTTAGCAATCGTTTGTCCTTATCTGTGAAAGGTAAATGTCAAAGTGACAGATAAGGCCAAACGATTGCTAAGTTAGTAGCCTACAGAGCATTTATGAGGGGTGCGAGTCGGGTTACCTCACGTGTGGTCAAGAGCTACGGTTCGTTTTTGGATACTTCCGGGGGGAAGAGCAGTGCTTGGTCCGGTGCACCCTGGACATCGGCTAATGATTTCCTGCCGGTCTCCGAGGGATATCATTATCCGTTGGCTAAGAGCCCGACAGGGGAGGGAGGGGTTTTTTGACCGTGTTCTACCGTACAACGTTGCCGACATTTTGTCACAAGATTTTTAAAATTTATTTTTGTTACTTTGACATTGGCGAAGTTGTTGTCGTGGGCGGGGGTCTTTGCTTTGCTTATTTTTGATGACATGGTGGGTGTGGGGGGGTCGATATGGTGATTACGTTAGCAGTTTAGATTCGAACTGCTGCCCACGAATCAATAAAAAACAGAATCCATTAAAAGAAAAATGCATATAGGTACCAATGATTACGTAAGCACGGGACGGGGGTAAGAGGTTTGCTTACTTTTGCTGACAAGGGGAAGGGGGGGTAAATAGTTGTAAAAAATCTGCTTATGTAAAACTTGAATGGACTTATTACACTTCATCTCATTGCATTTCAGATATGTGGTTACGTCGAGCAAGAGTCTGTGATATGCTGCGTCTTCCCCAAAGCCACCACCACCACCACTACCACCACGACCACTACGACTACTACCACCCCAAAGCCTGTCGCCACCACTCCCAAAATGGGGTAGGTAATGTTAAACCTCCGTGATTCCCGATCGCAACTGAGCGTTTTCCAAAAAACAGTCCATACATACATAAATCACGTCTTTATCCCTTACGGGGTAGACAGAGCCTAAGGGGCCAAGATCTAAAGACCACGTTTAGCTTGATTGTGGGCGGATGGAAAGGGGAATCAGAATAGTGATGGGTTGCTAGCCACATCACCTATAAGTATAACATGATTCCTAAGACTTTCACCCTATTGAAAATGTATTGAAAATCCTACTAGTTACAATAATTTAAACTTTTTTTTTATTCCCATTGGGAACTTTCGTTATGGGATCTCGTGAAAGTTTCTGAAAATTTCTGAGAATATTCTTGCTATACTGAGAACGTTATGCAACGTTGCGGGTGTAGGGCCTTGAGCTAGGTCCGTCCGGATCGCTACCACCACCTTACTCGCTAATCCTGCCGCTAAGTAGCAGTGCTTGCACTGCTGTGTTCCGGTGTGGAGAGTAAGACAGCCGGGGAAATTACGGGCACAAGAGGCATTTCATCTTAGTCCTCTAGTTTGGCAACGCATCTGCAATCCCTCCGGGGTTGCGGGTGTCTAAAGGCAGTGGTGATCACTTACCATCAAGTGACCCACTTGCTCGTTTGCCTTCTTAAATAAAAATAAATAAAAAAAAACTTGCGCATTGCTAGCTATGATGAAAAAACCTGCAGAACCACAGGGCTCTAATCAAACTAACCCGACCACCAGAGGGCGTACACTTAGAACGTCACCATTGTCATAGACGACAGCGACCTCTGGAGTATGGCGTAGCAAATACAACTGTCAAAAATGTGTCATGGACATTCAAAATTTATACAGTGCATTGGGGTAAATTCGTAACTCGTGGATATCCACTAAACGGGGAACAATTACATAATCTAGCAACGCTTATCTAGAAGCTCCAATGTCTTTGGCGTGTTGACAAGCGTTGCTCGATCATGGAATTGGCATTGTTCATTTTTTTTAGTATGCTCCAATTCGAAAACCATATCGAGGAAAACCATCATTTATCCGATTTAATAATAATAATAATAATAAATTTCTTTATTCGGGTAACTGGGACCCACACTTCCCATTTATCTTGTCCGATTTCAAAAATACTTTATGATTGCAGATATTTTTGTAAAAGTACTTTGAACCTTTGTTTGACCGAACGACCCGGTTTTTAGACAGAATCCAGCATCGAATGTTTGCCACCCAAATAAAAAAAAAAAAGTTTAGCTATGGCAACTGTGACGTGTCACTGTCAAATCAACAAAACCATAGACAAAGCCGTTTTTTTATAGCCAGCCGAACGAAGGCGATTGGGATTCTGTCTAAATTCACGAATTATCAAACAGCGAAAAAATATTTATTATTAATTAACAAAGCTACGTAAAAGCATAATATTTAAATTAGTTGCTTGAAATAGTCCATTTTATCAAATAAAGGTGTTAAAAGCACAGTTTAAAAAAAATGAACTATGCCAATTGTTCACCAGTATCCACGAGTTACGAAATTTCCCCAATTCCGAATTTACCCAAATGCACCTAACTTCACTTTCAATGGCGTAACTATAGGGTGGCAGGGGTGGCAAAATGGCAGGGGCCCCTAGCTCTACGAGGCCAAACTGGCTTGGTTTAGAGCAGAGAAGGGACGCTGATGCACTTCTTTATATTGAGGGAGGAGCCCCATCAGACGTTATAGTTACGGGTGTGTAATGATCGATATAAAAATATTTAATATATTTTCTATCGATATATCAACATTTGATATAATTTCAAAGGGTATAGTCACTCATTGTGTATAATAAACGTTTGGTATAATTTTAAAATATATACATACATTTATTTCGTATATTTATCGTTCGGTATAACGCTTATTTCTTATAACGATTATATGGTATAACGCTCATTTTATATACAAATCATAATATATAACAATCAATATAACCTAACCTAACCAACGTTTTAATAGTTCGTTTTTGTTGGGGGACGCGGTTCAAACCTAACCTAACCTACTTTTAGATAGCAGTTCGTTTTGTGATTAAATCATAACGTAATACCATAAATTCATTATAGCAAATAAGCATTATACTTAAAGAATGTTATATTAAATGATATTATATAAAATGATCATTATAAGAAATGATAATTATGTCATATGTAAATATATTAAGTGTTTTTATATGATTTAATAATTATATCAAATGAGCGTTATTGCTACTAATATTATACCAAAAAATTTTATAGCCATCGTTACGCACCCTATAGTTACGCCACTGGTCTCTTTGCAGGCGCAGCACGACCACGTACGTCCCCCAAACTTACGACTACGTCGACAACAGCAACCTGAAGGAACGTGTTGCGCTTGCGCCGGACGGGTGCGCGTATTTGCCGAACGACGTCAGCACAAGCCCTACCGGCCAGAAGGCCTGGGACAGTAAGTATTAGCACAGTAAATTAAAAAAGCAATATGGAAACTAGGCATAATTTTTGTAATAATACCTACGCTCCAATAGAGCGCATTGTTTTTGTTTAGAATAGCCTCTCTAGTACAGTCAAGTGTAATAATATGTATCTAGTCAAGGTTTCAAAAATAAGTACCATACGCTCTTACACTGGCGTAATAAGGTCGTGGGACATATTTTTGAGAAGTTCGTATCGATACTTACTTATTTTTTTTACTACGAACTGACCAGTGATTGACCTCTATCTCACTTGGTGGAAGGTGCAGATGAGGCCAAAGGTGTAACTCACTGGTTCAGTAATAGCCTATTCACTTTAGCCTTGAAGAGCCCTAGGTTGTATCTGTCCGGAAATACAGACGATGGGAGCGAATTCCATTCCCTAGCAGTTCGCATTAGGAAGGATGAAGCAAACCGCCTCGTGCGGGCCAATGGTATGTTGACAACAAATGGGTGAAAACGCTCCCTGGAAGTCCGATTTTTGCAGTTGACCGTACACAGGCACAATGGGTAGTGCTGGTAGTTTTTTTTAATCATCACAAGTACTCAACCCGGCTTCCGTTTCCAGAGTGCTTGGATTACCAGCTGCGGTTGGTGTATCCCTGCGAGAAGAGCCCCGCCATGGGGCAGGATATGACGCGCGTCATGCATTGCCACCACCGTGCTGATCCGCTCATTGTAGGGGGGGTTAACGCAGAGCAGAACGAGTTCCCGCACATGGTGATTAATAATAATCAGTGGCGGACTAAGCCCGTCAGAGGCCCGGGGCGACAAAACTAAATGAGGCCCCCCTGCTTAAAAAAAAAAGTAGTTTTGTCAGCGTATTGGACGCGTTCAGCAAAGTTAAAAGAACATTAGTCCTGCGTAAAAATTCTAGATGGCTGTAGTGTTTTGATCTTGATGACATTATGTAGGTACCTACTAACTACTGAGCACATTTTTAAATCCTAAGATTTGATCAGGAGAACGCGGAGGCATTTGGGGCCCCCCAAAAACCGGGGGCCCCGGGCGGGCCGCCCCTTCCACCCCCCTGTTAGTCCGCCACTGATAATAATAATTTATTTTCAAACTAGCTTTTGCCCGCGACCTATAGGCCTACAATCATGCTAAACGTGGCCTTAAGGTTTTGTTACCTCATGCTCTGTCTACACCTTAAGGGATAAAGCCGTGATATATGTATGTTTGTGTCTAAATTTCTGAGTGGAATCACTAGAAAGCTTCGTAACTTTGTTAACTTCTTTGTTAAAAATGAATTTTAAAAAGGCATGCTTTTCCTAGATCTATGCAACATTTTTAACTCCTTCTGACCTAAGGGTCTAATTCTCGGGTTCCTCGCGGGCACCATGTATTTCACACGACTGTGTGTGTTCGTGTTTTTAAACAAGTTACTGGTCCAGCAATTGCCTACTTCCCAGGCCTCGGCATTAATCTACTATTGTTTCAGGTACTCTTGGGTTACGGACGCAGCGACGACACGGCGGTGTGGCTGTGTAGAGGGTCCATCATCAGCGAGCGCTTCATCCTAACGGCTGCTCACTGCACTAGCGCCAGTAAGAAGTGTGTACCCTTTTCAGTGGCATCGACACTGGAACATAATACACTGTTTCCCATAATGATCAAAAAATTCAATTTCTAAACGACACTGACAATTGGCATTGTTCATTTTTTTTAGTATGCTCCAATTCGAAAACCATTTCGAGGAAAACCATCAATTATCCGATTTATCTTGTCCGATTTCAAAAATACTTTATGATTGCAGATATATTTGTAAAAGTACTTTGAACCTTTGTTTGACCGAACGACCGGGTTTTTAGACAGAATCCAGCATCGAATTTTTGCCACAAAAATGAAAAAAAAAAGTTTGGCTACGGCAACTGTCACGTGTCACTGTCAAATCTACAAAACCATAGACAAAGCCGTTTTTTTTTATAGCCAGCCGAACGAAGGCGATTGGGATTCTGTCTAAATTCACGAATTATCAAACAGCGAAAAAATATTTATTATTAATTAACAAAGCTACGTAAAAGCATAATATTCAAATTAGTTGCTTGAAATAGTCCGTTTTATCAAATAAAGGTGTTAAAAGCACAGTTTAAAAAATGAACAATGCCAATTGGAGCACACCCACACATACAGACACATAAATCACGTGTTAATCCCTTACGGGACAGACAGGGCTTAATTTAACAAGACCTAAAGGCCAAGTTTAGCATATAACAATGCCTGTAACATTATTCCTACGCCCATTATTCCCTCGATGGGCTTTTACCATCTGCGCGGGAAGAGAAGCCACTGGTGCGTACTGTGTGTTTTCTTTACTCCCCGACCAGCAAGGAAGCAATTAGAACACAGAAAAATCCGAAAGTAAAGCTATAGCCCAAAATCGAACCCGGATTCTCGTCATTCCGTGACGTGTGTTATACCGCTACACCACCCATAGCAGGTGGGTAAGCCTTCGAATTTTTCTATCCGTTACTAGCTGTCACGTAACCACGTAACTATCAAAAAATTCAAAAACTTTATTTTGCAAATAGGCTGCCAAGGGCTATTTTAAATAAATTTTGAAACTACCAGCGCATTCGGAAAGACCACAATTGCCAAGAAGAATGCGCCGCAAGAAGCTTGGCAGAAAGGCATTTTTTCAAAATAAAATAAATTTACAAAAATGCTTAAATTCTACTTAGGATACAGTCAAACTAAGATATTTCTGTGCTACCGCTCGACTAGATTGATTTCTGGTGCATTTTGGTTTCTAGAGGCCGCGTGAACTATGCCATTGTGGGGTCTCTCAATCGGACGGAAAACGTGAATGCGTCGCAAGTGCATCGCATCAGACGCATCATCAAGCACGAGGACTACAGCCCTTACACCAACCACAATGACATAGCTCTTCTGGAAACTGCTGAGCCGTAAGTCCTGTCCATTTTTAGGGTTATCTAGTAAGTAAGTAAGTAAGTAAATGCTTTATTGTACAAATATAGAGAAGTAGAGACAAAACACAAAAAAAGACCTTAAATATATGCACAAAGGCGAACTTATCCCTATAAGGGATCTCTATCAGTTAACCTTTGAGTAAATGAGAGGAGCATTAAGTGAGAGACCGACAAAGAGTGAGTTTAAATATCCATATAGTGAAAGCCACAATAGAGCGTACATCTCAAAATACAACAAATAATTCAAAAATAAACTACTAAATATCATCAAACACGTGCATACACACACACTATATACCTACAATATGAGTACACACACACAATATTTAAGGAGAAGGTGCGAGCCAAATCTAGGTGCTAGTTTCAGGGTATTAAAAAAAACATTTATTACCAAAACGTAAGCAGATAGAAGTTAAGTGTCAACTGAATCTTGAACCTTGAATCTGTTGTCAAACAGATTCAAGACTAAAGAAGAAGAAAAAACAAGAGACACACTAGGCGGGCTATGTTCCGGCAACGGGTACCAGTCTCAGCGTGTGCTGGGTTACATGAACCCAGCGCTGGTTTCCAGTCTGATCCCTTTATCGGAGGCTAGTTGCAACAGATAGATGATTACTGAGCAGAGGTGTGGTATATGCAAGTATGTACTTATGTGTGTGTGAGTGTGTTTGTGTGTGTGTATCTGTGTGTGTGGGTCTTTGCGGGTGTTTCACATTTGCATTTGTTTCTCCAAAAGGTGATTTTTTGTCATTTTTTTAATTGAAGCAAATGCATATGATTTGAGGGGTAACATGGAAGAAATTCACGACTGTCGAAAGTATGTCCTGTATCCTAAATGCCTTGTTCACTATATTATTAACTAGCTTCTGCCCGCGACTTCGTCTGCGTAGAATTATACATAAAAACCTTCCTATTGAATAATAATAATAATAATAATAAAAATGATTTATTGTACACTCAAAACCAAAACAGAAACAGGTACAGTACTTAGGGACTATCGAAATGTACCGAGAAGTCATATGACGTGTCAAAAATTCCGGCCCCCAAACTAGGTAAAAACCTGTGTCTTGGGGGACTGAGTTTGAGTGTCTCCGACTTCGGCGATCTACATATAAAAAAAAATCGCAGTGGATAATACTCGCTTAGCAAATTATACACAAAAGAAAATAAAATAAAACATAAAAAGGAGATTAGTCATGCAACAAGAGTCAAAAACAACAAAGTATCCATGGGAGGATACAAATTGCAATCACACAGTAAAATACTGCAGAGCTTATTAGCTACATCCGCTTATGCACCACTTGGATTTAGAGATTGAGGTTTAACGTTCAAGACACTGTTAAGAGGAGATTTTCTGTATCAGCATATGTGAGGCCTTGCACCCATTTCCTAACTTTGACTTTAACCTCGTATCTATTTAATTTATAGATAGCAATTAATTTGTTGATTTTATTGTAAAGTTTAGAGCTAAGAGCAACAGTCTGCCGGCGGGCAAAAGCTGAATGGCACGCCGCAGATCTAGATACCGTGTGACCGTGGCGTCTCAAAAGTAGAGACTCATCTAATGGCAAAGTGGAATGATGGCGCAGAATAGCCTGAAGAATGAATGTTTGCCTCACTGTGAGTATTTGGGATTCTGAGTAGAGTTGCGTGGTTGGAAAATCTCTCTTTTTGAAGAACATAACCTTCAGAACAGCTCTCTGCGCGCGTTCTACTCCTAATAACACCGTTTTGAAAGTGCCACCCCATACCGGAATGCAGTATGAGATAATTGAATGACAGAGGCTGTGGTATGTTAACGTCAACACATCCGGATCAGCTGAGTGACGTAGTTGCTTAAAAAGATACAGAAGCCTTCTAATGCGAGTACACAGGGTCTCGACGTGGGCGCGCCAGTCCAGGCTTTGATCAATGTGTACTCCAAGGTATCTAATGCTGGGAACAATGGATAACGGAATACAATTGCAGTCAAATTTGTTGCTCGTGCATGTATGTGCTTTGACAGTTTCTTGTTCTGCGGAGGGCACAACAGAATTGCGTAGAGAAAAACGGATGACTTTGGTTTTTTCAAGATTTAGAGTCAGCAATTTAGACGACAGCCATTCCATGACTTTGACAAGAGCGTATTCGGCGTTAAGTTTGGCTTGTTCCCAGGTATCGTCGTATACCAAAAGAGCCGTATCATCTGCGTACGTGAATATATCACAGTTTGGGATTGAAAATTGGCACAGTTCATTAATATAAATAAGAAATAGGGTCGGAGCCAAAATGCTGCCCTGGGGAACACCGACAGTAAGAGCTTCCTCGTTGCTGAGATGGGGACCAATCTTAACACGCTGGGTGCGGCCAGTGAGGTAGCTTTTGAATATGCCAAGAGAATGACCTCGTATGCCGACTCTTTCCATTTGTGAAAGAAGGATGGGGACAGAGACGGTGTCAAAAGCCTTCGTAAGATCTAAAAATATGCCGTAGCATTTTTGACGGCTGTCCATTTTGTTAACCAAGGTGTTTGTGAAGGCTGAAACTGCATCTTCTGTTGAGACACCGGTTCTGAAGCCGTATTGATTGGAGGCGATAAGTTTAAATTTATTCAGGTATGAAATTAGATTTTTATTGAGGATCTTTTCCAAAATTTTTGATAAGGAGCTCAGAATTGATATGGGCCTGTAATTCGTAACACTGGCTCTGTCCCCACTCTTGTAAATGGGATGCACCACAGCTTTTTTAAAAGCGTCAGGAAAGGTAGCAGAGTCTATAGCTAAATTACAGATGTGCGTAATAGCAGGTGTTAAAGCATGTTTTGATTGTTTTATGACTTTAGATGGTATATTATCCCAGCCAGTAGCGCAATCACTACGGAGGCCCCCTATCACTCCTTCAACATAGGCTTCGTCAACCGGCGTGATAAGAAGGGAATTTCCGGGAGAGGGGCAGGAAGGGAGATTGGTGATACTCGAAGAAGTGGGCTTTATTTGACTTGCTAGCGTATTGCCCACATTGGCAAAGAAGTGATTAACCTCGTTAATTGAAGAAGGACCCTTTCCAGACTTATTAAGAAGTTCGCTGGGGGATTGTGTAGGGCGGTTTGTGTTTGTAATGGATTTGATGACCTTCCAAGTCGCTTTAGGATTATTTTTGGCTATTTGTAACTGGTCTTTCTCATATGATCGCTTTAGCTTTCTAAGTAGAATATTGCAAAAATTCCGGTACCGTGTGTAGGTAAGTTTGAGGATCTCATTATTCGGGTTTTTATTTAGCTTGATGTGCATTCGATCCCGGTTTCGAATGCAGCGGATCAATCCCGGCGTCATCCAGGGCTTAACGACGCGTGATTTCCTAGGAACTGGGGTTACAATAGTATGTTTCGTGATAGCATTTTGGAGAATATTTATAAGCGAATTGGTAGCGTGATTCAAATCTTTTTCGGATAAAATCGAGTCAAAATTAAGGCCATCAATCTCCATTTTAGTGGCCTGAAAGTTGTACCGAGTAAAGGTGTTGCCATGCACCGGACTGCGGACGTGATTTGTTTTAAGGCACAGAATAACTGGAAGGTGATCGGTGATAAAGGTTTCAAGAATAATAACTACTGCTGGAGCCTTCGCTTTAAGAAAAACATGGTCTAGGCAATTTTCTAGTCTGGTAGGAAGGAGGTGTGCTGGTAGGAGTCCTAATGAAGCTGTTAATGTAAGGTAATCATTTGAACGGCTGTCTCTATTGTTTGGCTTGATATCTACATTTATATCTCCCACCAGAACTATGTTAGTGAAGTTGCTAAGTGAGGAAACTACATTTTCGAGACTTTTGTAGAAATTGCTAAGATCTTGATATGATGGAGAGCGATAGATGCAGATAACAGCGGTGTTCATTAATTTACAGACAAGGCAATTTGCATCTTGATACAGGGGCTCAGACACTACAGCTTCTAGATGGTTTCTGATGTAGATGGTAACACCATCATTTTGTGACTTATTATTGTTCGTAGAATAAGATGAAAAACCTTTCAAGATAGGGGTAGAACCGGCCACCTTAAGCCAGCACTCAGTGAAAATAACAACATCGAAGTCTATACCAGTAGTGTTTAAGATAGCGATAAACTCGTCAAAGTTTTTCTTAAGACTTCTAATATTAACATGAATAATCCTGAGACCACCCTCTTCATTCGTAATAAAATCAGAACATTTTTCAGGTGAACTCATATATGAATTAGCGATGGAGAGATCATCAATATCATTTACAATATTAAGCATCATCTTTAGGCCGTGTTAAGCAAAATACGTAAACACAATCTATGGGCGGTGAAGCAAGATTTTCGGTGTAATGGTTGCGTAAACAAATGCAGGCATGTCCAAGTTCGTACAGTGCGATAGATACAGTAATCATTGGCGGAGACAGAGATAGGCGGCAGATGTTATGATTGTTGCATTGAAGCGATACATTAATAATACTAAGATTATGAAAAGCAATTAAACAATAGTAAGCATGCAAGAAAGAGAAAGCTATCCGATTCGACAATAGTCATTTTTCTTCATGTATTAAACGAAGGCATTTCTCAGACTTTATGTGGATTGGTTTGTCATCCGAGCCCCTCTTCAGAAGGATGCGGCCATTAGAATGTCAGCATTTGTATCCAAACGGTTCAGCCCATTTGCGCGTGGCGAAAAGAAGTTTCTTCTGCGCTGGCGTGAGGTGTTCATCGACATAGATCGGTTTTTTGTCACCCGGGATCCCGATGGAGAGGGTGTTCAGCTTATCCTCAACCCGGCGATCCTTATTGTAGCTCCGCAGGGAGGAGAGGAAATTAGTGCGTTTTGTTACTGAGAGAAACTCTGCCACAATGGGTCGAAAAGTGTCGGACTTGCCAGGAAGCCTGTAGATATCACGCAGATCAGACATTTGGATGGTTATGTCCACAACGCCACCCACTGCCGTGACAACTGACACGAGGTCCTCAGGCTTCTCGTCAGGTTTGTTTGGAACGTTCCGGAGCTCGATCGAAGCAGAGCGCGACTTAAGTTGGAGGTCCAAAATTTGCTGTTCAAGATTGTTAATGAGCTCGGAATTAGCTTGTTTTTCTCTCTCTAGTTCAGCGAGTTGAGTTTTTATTTCCTCGTAATTCTGATTCATAAATTCCATTCCTCTTTCTATTTCCGAGTTGGATATCTGAATTTGGTGGCATTGGGTTTTGAGATCAGAAACGTCACGCACGAGAAGAGCTAAAGTTGCGTCCTGTTCGGCCTTCCATGATGTTAGCCGTTGGTCGTGTTCCATCTTCCAAGAGGAAAGCATTTGCATTAGATCGCTTTTTAGATCTAAAATAGCGTCTGACGACGGCGGCTGTTTGGCTACATCAGGTGAATTTTCAACGCGTTGGCGTTTGTTTCGGACAGTTACATTAGATTTTTTTGTTGTTTGTGAATCAAACGAGGTCGCAGAATCCGATTCGGAGGCTGATTTGGGATGGCTCGTCGTAGGCGAGTCGGCGCGAGGGGGCGTGCGTTGAACCTTCGGCATCTCAATATTGACGAGTAGGTATACGGGAACAAATTATTATTGTCAAGCAAAGATAATTATGCAAGACGGATAAACAATAACAGTAGGGTCGTAGCACTGGGAGCGCAGCGCGATCGTAGCCGGCAAGGCTCGTAGCCAGCTACGGCGATCGCAGCATTCGTAGCGCTAAGCGGCGGCGCAAGTATGACTCATGCGTAGCAGATGAAATGGTTGTAAATTTCGCTTCTCGCCGGCAATTCACATTGGCTCAGTGGTGTCGTCGCAGGCTGCGAATCCGAGGTCCGGAGTTCAAATCTCATTGAACGGCAAGCAGCAAAATCTAGTTGTTTCACTCTTGGACCGCCCAGTGGGCCGGGCCAACACATATAACGACCGTAAGAGGAACAAGGAATTGAAGAAAAGTACGATAACCAATCCTAGGCCTCGTCGCGTACTAAGATTAAAAATAATTCGAGAAGAGCACTTTACAACGTCCGCACACTACCGCGTCCGACGGAGAACTGAACTGAATCACTCTATCTATTAAAAAAAACCGCATCAAAATCCGTTGACTGGTTTTGAAGATATAAGCATACATAGGTACGGACACGGGGACAGAAAAAGCGACTTTATTTTATACTATGTAGTGATAGTGATAGTGATAGTGATGATAGTGGTTAGTCCGAAACATGTCGAGAATCCCTCGACAAAAGTCGTATAACAATACGTGAGTAATTATAATTGAGTCTCACGGTATTTTCATACTTATTCGTCTTTCAGAATCCATCTGGACTCGACGGTGGTGCCGGCGTGTCTGGACGTGTTCGGGGATGCGCGGGAGAAGGTGATCGCCTCCGGGTGGGGCGCCACCGTCTATTTAGGAAGCGGCGCTAACACGCTACAGAAGGTAATGTTGGTTCCTTCTTACGCTTCATCCACACTCATCAATCTTTTCATACATGCTCGTTGGTTTCGGGTACTCCTGACCTGACCTTTTCCCAAAACGTGTCCTATTTGGTCTCGGTACGTCCGTCTAGGCCTTCTCCTCCCAACGTAACCATTCACACTCCCCATATAGATCTGTTTAGTTAGTCTACTTTCATCCATCCGCTCTACATGACCAAACCAACTAAGCATACTTTTTTCTATCCTAGTCACTATTATCCTCCTTCACGCCAGTACGTTCCCTTATCACACTATTCCTTATTCTATCTTTCAGTTATACACCTTCCATACTTCTTAATGCTCTCATTTCTACTGCATTTATTCTACTTTCATGCTTCTTTTGCCATACCCAAGTTTCGCTACCGTACATTAATGTTGGAACAAACACCCCTCTGTGGGCAGCCAGACACCTTTTCACTGCTCACAATGTTTTCTGCGTTCACTCTTCTTTCAATATCACTTTGAGTCTTTCACACTTCCCATCTTTCGTAAACGCCGAGCCCAGATATGCAAACTCTTTTACATTGTATTTGTTCCAAGTTATTATGTATACGCGCACAAACATTTCTAGTTTTGGGCGAATGGGCGTAAGAGGGAAGCTCACTCGGAGTACAGGTCGCTTAAGAGCGGTGCCACGTCGAATGGCGCTGGCGGAAAAAACCCACGCGTTGTCGGCCCCCGGTTCTATGAACATCTACCATCAGGCCTAAAGAGTGAACAAGATGACGAAACGTTTGGTCGTCGCCTTAGAGTCCTTTTGTTGGAAAACCCATTCTATTCCGTAGATGATTTTTTAAATTTGACACTTATCTAATTTATCCATATTTATAATTATAAGTTTTGTTTCTTTTAATGTTAATTTCCATTTCATGACATATTTTTAACTTGTATTTAAATTGAATTGTATTTAATTTTTCATTGTTGACATTTTTATTTGAAGCTGACGATTTCAATGTAAATTCCTTGACATTTAATATTAAGTGATGATGTCATTTTATATTGAATGATCAAATAAACATAAACTTGTTCTACTTTCCTGGAACACAATATCCTTATCCTTACTAATCCTAACTAATATTATAAATGCGAAAGTAACTCTGTCTGTCTCTCTGTCTGTTACCTTTTCACGCTTAAACCGCTGGGCCGATTTAGTTGAAATTTGGTATACAGATAGTTTGAGTCCCGGGAAAGGGCATAGGATAGTTTTTATCCCGGAAAATTGCATAGTTCCCGCGGGATAGCACAGCCCAAACCACTGGATTTTTTTCAAATTTAAGGCGGAACAAAGTTCGCCGGGTCAGCTAGTATTGTATATCTGTTTCAGGTGGTTCTAAACAAGTTTACAGAAGAAGAGTGCAGCTTAAAGTACCCCCGCGGCTCGAACGGAGGCTTCTACAACTCCACCATACAGTTCTGCTATGGAAGCCACGACAAGACGTCGGACACCTGTCAAGTAAGGCCCACGGCACTAAACCTGAGCATACAATACAATACAATACAATACAATACAATAACCCTTTATTGAACACCACATATAACAACCAAAACAGATAAAAGGTATACAGAATATTACAAGGTAACAATAGGCGGCCTTATCGCTACAGAGCGATCTCTACCAGGCAACCATAATGGACTGGAGAACAGAACAGATCTGAGCAGGTGGTGCAATTTAGAATATATATTAATATACTAAGTACTGAAATACCTAATATATTATACATGAAACACACATTTATAATAAGTGGAGATATAAATAGACACATACACACATACCTAAAAAAGCCAGCTACAAGATTCATCCACAAGATGACAGATAGTGCTCCTTCAACATAGAGCATAATTATTTTAGTAAACATAAAAAATCAAGAAGTAAAAATTGTTGATTCATTTGATAGTACCTATAATTTGAAATTAATTCCCTTCGAAGAGCTCTCGTCGATGACCGTTACATACAGACCATTCAAGAGATATATCGAGGTGCAACCTTGCGGGTTAAGATGCATGAGCTGACGGAGGCGGTAAGTATTGAGCGCGGAGTAAGACAGGGAGACACCATTTCGCCGAAACTATTCACATCTGCCTTGGAAGATGTGTTTAAATTGCTGGATTGGTCAGACAAGGGTATTTCAATCGACGGAAGACAACTGACACACCTTAGATTTGCAGATGACGTGATTATTTTTGCAGAGGGACTAGAGGACCTGCAAACGATGCTCGAAAGTCTCGATGACGCGTCAAGGGCAGTTGGACTGAGGATGAACATGGCTAAGACTCAAATTATGTGCGCTCAGGATGTTCAGGGTATTTTTGTCCATGGCCATTGTGTTCAACGCGTCCGAGAGTATGTCTACCTTGGTCAAAAGCTATGTCTGGACAAATATTCGCAAGTCGTTGAAATAGACCGTCGAATTCAATTGGGGTGGGCCGCATTCGGGAAACTGAATGATGTCTTCTTGAGTGACATACCGACATGCTTGAAGCGGCGAGTGTTTGATCAGTGCGTTCTACCCGTTCTCACGTACGGTTGCGAGACTTGGACTCTGACAAAGTCTGTGATACACCATCTTCAAGTGGCGCAGAGGGCTATGGAGAGAAAGATGCTGGGTATCTCCTTGCTGGACCACATACCAAACACAGAGATCAGAAGAAGAACTGGTGTTGCCGACATTGCCCTCAGAGTGTCTTCACTAAAATGGAGATGGGCGGGCCACGTGTGCCGAAGGGAGGACGGACGGTGGACTCGAACCGTGCTGGACTGGAGACCGAGAACTGGCTTCAGGAATAGAGGCAGACCACTGGCTCGTTGGAGTGACGACATTGCCAGTATAGCAGGGAAATTGTGGAGGAGAACAGCTCATAACAGAAGAGAATGGCGTGCATTGGAGGAGGCCTATGTCCTGCAGTGGACGTAAAAAGGGCTGAAGAAGAAGAAGAAGATAATTTGAAAAACTGAAAATTTAAAAAACTCGTCCCTGGTGAGCAGTAGATGTTCACGGGAGTTTGTAATTGTGTCGTACAGACACATCATTCCAACAGATGACGCATGGTGACAAAAAATCGCATAGTAACAAGGTCACGTGACAGCTAGTAACAGATAGAAAAAATCGAAGACTTACCCACCTGCTATGGGTGGTGTAGGGATATAGCACGAATCACGGAATGAGGATCCGGGTTCGATTCCCGGCCATAGCTTCACTTTTCGGATTTTTCTGTTCTAATCGTTTAGAAATTTCATTTCTAATAAAAAATATAAAAAATCGAGAAGTGAAACACTTGATTCCTTTCATAGAATATTCTTGTCTGTCTGTGTATAAACATCCAATATGAAATGATCTCACACTGCATGCATTTTGCTTAGGAACAGGGCTCTGCTAACACTGGATTCTATATTCACTTGCAGAAGTAGGGTACCCTCGGTGCGCGACTTAGACTCGCACTTGTCCGGTTTTTTTACTATTGGTCTCTTGAAAGTGGGTTGATAATGTTGTTACGGGCCTGTTGTCATTAATATTTTGTTGTTGCCCAGGGTGACAGCGGCGGTCCCCTGGCCGTCTTCAACCACCGCCTGGACTGCATGTACACGGTGGTGGGAATCACCTCCTTTGGCAAGAAGTGTGGCCGGATTGGGAGGCCGGGAATCTACACCAGGGTCGCCCACTATGTGCCATGGATTGAGAGCATCGTGTGGCCGTAACCCACCAGCTGCAGCCAGCAACGCCGCCAGGAGAAGATAGCGTGTGCTAGCCCGGTGGGTACGCCGGTGCGTAACCGTGTGCGGCGAGTCCATATAAAAAATAAAATATAAATAATAAATCCCTCTAATCCTGCCGCTAAGTAGCAGTGCTTGCACTGCTGTGTTCTGGTGTGGAGAGTAAGACAGCCGGGGAAATTACGGGCACAAGAGGCATTTCATCTTAGTCCTCTAGGTTGACAACGCATCTGCAATCCCTCCGGGGTTGCGGGTGTCTATGGGCAGTGGTGATCACTTACCATCAGGTGACGCACTTGCTCGTTTGCCTTCCTATTCATATAAAATATATATATATATATATTATTGGACTAATGACACCAATAGACCCAGTCCCAAACTAAGCAAAGCTTGTACTAGTACCAGGCAACGGACAAACATACTATGACTCGGGCATTCGTAAAAAAGAACAAAAAAGTCGACATGATTTTTTTTCCAGAATTTAACTATTTTGGATTTTTCTTACTCAGAAGAAGAAAATCCTTATACAAGAAAAAATGTGTGTATAAGTATGTTTATCCGTTGTCTAGTGCCCATATTACAAGCTTTGCTTAGTTTGAGGCTAACTATGTATGTAGGTATGTATGTATGTATGTATGTATGTATGTATAACTGTTTATTGTACATAAAACACAAGAAAAAGATGAATACAGGACAACAAACATGCACAAAGGCGAACTTATCCCTAAAAGGGATCTCTTCCAGGCCAATTGCTATTGCTTGGCTAGGTCAATTGGTGTCAATTGTCCCAAGATATTATTATTATTTATTAATGATGCCGCTATAACAACAAATACTAAAAGTCTAACTTTATTTTCTGTCTGTCCACCAATGTAAACTGACCTTACATTGCCTACATTTTTAATAGGGTTCTGCTAACACCTGACGAATTAGTACGGAACGCTCATTGCGTGAGGCCGACTCGCTCTTGGCCGTTTATTTGCCTTTTGAGGTACCCTAAAGACTAAACTGTAAAAACGTCAAGTGTGAGTCACCCCCAGCCAATGTTTTACGCGGCAGCTAGAAAAAATAGGTGTAATAGTCAATTTCACACATCATTAGACGAATAGTTTGATCCAGACGAATCGCTTGCAAATTTGACAAACGAATCTATACATCGTGCTAATATAATGCGAAAGTGTGTTTTGTCTATCTGTTTTACTTGTTTATTAAGTATTTAGTTTCATAGGTTAAACAATAAACACTAAAATAAAGACAAATCCCAGTTCACCTGTAGTGAATTTAAGAAAGAAAGAAAGAAAGAAGACATTTTATTCCTTTCTGCAAGACACACAAATATAAGAGAATATACACAATTTTATAGAAAATAAACAAGAAAAAATAAACACAGACATGAAAAATAGATCATCAGCGTCAAGTTAAGTAGTAAAGTATTTGTGTATATGTATGTATTATTTTATTTTATTTATTTAGCTATGTATTATATTTATGTTGATATTGTTGTTTTTGTTATTCCTGCGTTTATCCTGTCTATTTGTTTCCGCCACCTACTTAAACTGTCTCCAACTTATTTCTTGTATTGGTTGTCTGGAAGAGATCGCTATTAAGCGATAAGACCGCCTATTGTCTACTTTGTTCTTTGTTTCTGTATTGTTTTGTACTGATTTGTGGTGTTCAATAAAGAGTATTTGTATTGTATTGTATTGTAAAGTCTTAGGAATCATGTTATACGTGATGCTAGCAACCCATCACTATTTTGATTTCCCTTTCCACCTGTACGCCCTTAATCATGCTAAACGTGGCCTTGAGGTTTTGTTACCTTAAGCTCTGTCTACCCCTCGAGCCTAGCGTATACGGCCCCCCCCCTTGTTGGCGGGCGCGGTCCTGGCGGGCGCCGGGGCCACCGGGGGGTTGGTGGTGAAACCCTTTTTTTTTTTTTTTTTTAACGTGTGGAAAAAGCGCCTTATGCATCTCCGCGCTCGGGGCAGCATACGAACGGAGGTATGACGGGCTCTCCAGCTCGCCGCTGCCTTCCGATATGGAAGGAGGGGAGAGGCCTACCGTCTAAAAACACACACGTTCCCTCCAGGCCTTGAACTGCGGGCGTTGCGGGCGCACACGGTGACCACCGCAACGTCCACTGGCCGTTCCGGGATGGGGCAGGTGGCGACGGCACCGTTGATTGCGGGTTCCGGATTCGGTTGGTGGTGAAACCCTAGTGGCATCCCACTGCGTCCCCATCACACCGGATTGAGGCAACGCCGGAGAGTTTTTAGTTTGGGTATACCCCTTCGGGAGGGATCCATACAGATTTTCTCATATACACATACATACCGTCACGCCTCTTTCCTCAAGGGTAGGCAGAGACTACTTCGATCCACTTGCACGATCCTGACGTACTTCTTTCGCTTCATCCACACTCGGTCGGTCGGGAAAAGGCTCTGTCTACCCCGTAAGGGATAAAGACGTACGTATGTATGTATACCTTTTAGCTTCGCCGTAGTCGGGTAAAAAGTAAAGTGCACGCGAAGTCGCGGGTTTGAGCCTGTCTAGTGTTTTATGACTCATGAGATTATGTTAGAATGGTTTATTGACACCATTACATGTTTCCCATTATTCAACACATACATACATACATAAATCACGTCTTTATCCCTTACGGGGTAGACAGAGCCTAAGGTGACAAGACCTAAAGACCACGTTTAGCATGATTGTGGGCGTATAGGTGGAAAAGGGAATCAAAATAGCGATGGGTTGCTAGCATCGCCTATAATATGATTCCTCATACCGCCCATTCCCCCAACGGGCTTTTACCATGCCCGGAAAAGAAGGTACCTACTGGTACATTCTATGTTTTTTCTTTGCTCCCAGACCAGCATGGAAGCACATTATTTGTGTGTCATATACCGGTCTTATATGTATTTTATGTTAGGTATTAAGTTTTCTCATTATTAATACTAACACAATAATAATGACAATAATAATATAGCCTTTTTATTCCGAATTCGCTACAATTTCAGTAAGTAGGTACCTATGTTGTTGTTTTTATTATTACTATTATTATTAAATTGACGCGTAGTTCGGCGTGCCTAATGGCATAGGCCTCCTCCGTGTATTGGAGGGTTTGGGCTATAGTTCCCACGCGCGCCCAGTGCGGGTTGGGAACTTAACACACACCATTGAATTTCTTCGCAGATGTGTGCAGGTTTCATCACGATGTTTTCCTTCACCGAAAAGCTCATGGCAAATTTCAAATTTAATTTTCGCACATTCATTCCGAAAAACTCAGAGGGCGCGCCCGGGATTTGAGCCCACGACGCTCTGTTTGAGAGGCCACAGGTCAAACCACTAGGCTACCACGGATTTTATTTTAACATCATTTCGAATCCTGCCGCTAAGTAGCAGTGCTTGCACTGCTGTGTTCCGGTGTGGAGAGTAAGACAGCCGGGGAAATTATGGGCACAAGAGGCATTTCAACTTAATCCTCTAGGTTGGCAACGCATCTATCCCTCCGGGGTTGCGGGTGTCTATGGGCAGCGGTGATCACTTACCATCAGGTGACCCACTTCGCTTGCCTACCTATTCATATAAAAAAAAAAAATTGGTTAAGATTTTTCAATTTGTTTACTAACATACTATGGACCTCAAAGTTGTCTGATAATAAAGATATTTTATTTTATTTATTTCATACTACCTGACCCGGCGAACTTTGTTCCGCCTTAAATTAGAAAAAATCCTTTGTAAGTGCATCTTTATACTAATCAAGGAATAATGTGTAGGCATGCTAAATTTAATGGTAACTGTAGCTTTATTAGTACAACATTTCGGAATTTCCCAATCCCGTGGGAAATTCGAGATAAAAATTATCCTATATCCGTCTCCTGGTTCTAAGCTACCTCCCTACGTATTTTCAGCCAAATCGGTTCAGCCGTTCTCGAGTTATAAATAGTGTAACTAACACGACTTTCTTTTATATATATGGACTAGCGATCCGCCCCGGCTTCGCACGGTATATTGTGCATGTATTATACATATAAACCTTTCTCTTGAATCACTCTATCTATTAAAAATAACCGCATCAAAATCCGTTGTGTAGTTTTAAAGATATAAGCATACATACGGACATGAGGACAGAAAAAGCGACTTTATTTTATACTATGTAGTGATGATTTACGCGGACGAAGTCGCGGCTGGCGGCCATTTTGTATACTATTATTAGGGTTTCACAGAAAAATATATTTGAGACGTGACGTAGTAAAAAATTCTTTGAAATTGGACACTTGAAATTTTCCGGCGTTCTCGCGGTGTTTGGTTTTATTGTTCGTTTTCCGCTTTTTAAGGTTTACGTATTGAATAACGGTATTGGAAAAAGTTTAATTTTCCAGTAGCTCACAAACTTTCACATTTATAATATTAGTAGGATTTGCCACGGGCCCCAGACGTTATAGTTACGCCACTGTCGAAAGTGGTGAAAAATCTTGCTGAATTTTAAATACGAGTAGCTTAGAAGATAATTACGGCTCTTATTAATCTTGAGACCTAGTTAAAAATTTGATTAGAGCTGTAGTTTTGAAGATATAAACAGATAAATATGCTTTCAAAAATCGGGACCCTGGGGCACATGTGTGAAGTGAAAACACCATTCGAAAGTGGTATACATTTGTGTTTATCTTCAAAACTACAGCTACTCGTATTTCTAATTCAGCACAATTTTTTACCGCGTTCGAGTGGTATTTTCACACATGTGAAAGCGAGCCTTCCTGTTCTTGAAAGGGCCGCAACTGTGATTCCCCAAGTCTTCTTCTTCTTTTGATTGTGGCGTTACAATCCCCCCAAGTCTTGCAGGTGTCCCTGGGCGATGGTGATTACTTTCCACCAGGTGAACCGTCCGCTCGTTTGCCCCTTCTTATATAAAGAAAAAAACATGTGCTTTCAAAAATCGGGCCCAGAAGGAAGAACTACGAATTAGCAGTTTGTGAGACTAAGATTGAGTCTCACGGTAGTTTCATACATACGTACATACATAAATCACGTCTTTATCCCTTACGGGGTAGACAGAGCCTAAGGTAACAAGACCTTAAGGCCACGTTTAGCATAGTTGTAGGCGTATAGGTGGAAAGGGGAATCAACGTAGTGATGGGTTGCTTGCCGCATCGGCTATAAAATGATTGCTAAAATTTGTGCCCATTCTATCGGTAGTTTCATGTTGAAATTATTCTATTATTTATTCGCCAAAGGACGTTTCTGATATTTTCCACGTCAACGGCGTTTGACGTCTCATTAAATATTGTGGTAAATGTACAAGAGGATGGAGAATTGAAGGAAAATTGCAATTTTCCTGCGCCGCAAGAAAATCACGTTTCTCCGCACAGTTACTCACTTTAGCGTAAAAGAAAAGTTTTTCTTAAAAAGCAATTAACACGTTCTTTTTGGCTGTTCATTTTATGTTTCATCGAACCAGGCGTTACTTTGCGGAGGTCCATTTCAATGAACAAAAAATTTACATTGCTACTCCGCTACTCACGTGCAAGACAACCAAGCCTGTGTAACAACCCATTTTGCATTTGGTCTGCATGTGTAACAGTTGTGCTCATTAAACTTTGATAATGATCCCGTAGAGGGATCGAAACATGTCAGTGTTTAAGTGGAAGGGATAATTAAGTTTGTGGGATTTATATGTGTTTTAAGTGGCAGTAGTGAACGAAGGGTTTGTATGAAAAACATATATTTCACACAGGCTTGGTTATCTTGCACGTGAGTAGCGGAGCAGCAAGGTAGGTAAATATGTTTTGTTCAGTGATTTGTATAGCTTAATTTGTTCATGTACCTTCCAAGCTTTGTTGCTTTCTATCAGAAAGAAAGAAAGAAAGAAAGAAAGAAGACATTTATTCCTTTTTGCAAGACACACAAATATAAGACAATATACACAATTTTATAGAAAATAAACAAGGTATAACAATAAAAAACATAGAGACGTAAAATAGATCATCACCGTTGTGTGTGTCTTCGCAAAAGTGAAACGGTCGCTGGCTCAGCATTACGCTGAGGCGTTAGACACCTGCAGCACTGATTTTCAGCCAGAACCGTCTATGACTCACGAAACGATACACAGATAAAATATACTACATAATCCATAAACTTTTTCGTAAATAATGCAATACATAGGTAGATAGAACCCGACTTATATGTAACTAAAAAATACATAAATTAATTAAATAGTTTACAATAAACAAAAAATAAAAAGGAGGGAAAACTAAATTTTTCAAAAACAACAGGTTGGCATATGAAAGTACAAAGTGCTGGAGGACTATTGTATCATTTCTCTATTCTTCAGTAACTCAGCAAAGCTATTTGGATAATGGTTGACTAACGCCAGTTTCCCATTACGTCGCTTGTGGTAATGGCGCTGCTGCCATCTAGCAGCGCTTAATAGAAAGCACTTAGCGGGTAATGTTTGTTGCTATGACTACGACGATTTCATGGATCGAATACATACTCACCCTTATTCATAAATGCTCTGTAGGCAGCTATCTTAGCAATCGTTTGTCCTTATCTGTCACTTTGACATTTACCTTTCACAGATAAGGACAGGGGCACTAGTCGGGTTACCTCCGCGTGTGGTCAAGAGCTGTGGTTCGTTTTTGAATCCGTCCAAGAGGAATTCTGAGGGATATCATTATTAGACTACAAGCCCATGGAAAAAAAAGTGAAATGAACCCGCATGAATGAAGCTTAGAAGGCTGTTACTGTATCATAAAATAACTCTGAGCGCTATGCCGTCATTTCTGAGCGGTACAGGTATGGAACTTCTCAGGTACAAGTGAGCAATTACGACTAATTATTAATTTACGGCGTTTTTAAAGCTTACTAGCTGACCCGGCGAACTTTATTCCGCCTTAAATTTGAAAAATTCCAGTGATTTGGGCTGTGCTATCCCGCGGGAACTATGCAATTTTCCGAGATAAAAACTATCCTATGTCCTTTCCTGGTACTCAAACTATCTGTATACCAAATTTCAACTAAATCGGCCCAGCGGTTTAAGCGTGAAAAGGTAACAGACAGACAGAGCTACTTTCGCATTTATAATATTAATATAGTAAGGATTTTTAATGGCAATAAACGTTATCTTATCTTATCTTATCTTATCTTATCTTATCTTAAAAAAAACGTTTCAAGGTTCCCGACTTTTTTATTACCCAAAAACTCGTTCAGAAATCCCGATGGCTGACATAGTTTTTCACCACCGTGTACTTGCATTGCATTTTGGTAAGTATTCTGTCTGACAGCATTATCTGGCTCGGTGACAGGTTCTCGTACGCTACTGGGTTCGAGGGAGACAGCGATACTACAGGGTAAGAGTGAGCGAGCGTGGAGCGCACTGATTTCTGACAGATCACGTATTTCAGCATCTTTTATTAATTTATTATCGCAGAGTTGTAATTAATTGGTGTTCATTACTGTTTTATTGTTGACAGTGTTGCATCTGAAATAAAGGAGATTGTTATCTTTAAAAATCTACATACATACATACATACATACATAAATCACGTCTTTATCCCTTACGGGGTAGACAGAGCCTAAGGTGACAAGACCTAAAGACCACGTTTAGCATGATTGTGGGCGTATGGATGGAAAGGGGAATCAGAACAGTGATGGGTTGCTAGCCACATCGCCTATATAACATGATCCCTAAGATTTTCGCCCAATCCCTCGATGGGCTTTTACCATCTGCGCGGGAAGAGAAGCAACTGGTACATTCTATGTTTTTTCTTTGCTCCCAGACCAGCATGGAAGAAAGGGATCAAAAGGGATTAAAGATCTAATTACCATGAAATAACCCAACCCTATAATTAAAAGCTTATATTCTTCCACGCTGGTCTGGGAGTAAAGAAAAACCATAGAATGTACCAGTTGCTTCTCTTCCCGCGCAGGTAAAAGCCCATCGAGGGAATGGGCAAGTCTTAGGAATCACGTTATAGGCGATGCTAGCAACCCATAACTATTTTGATTTCCCTTTCCACCTATACGCCCTTAATCATGCAAAACGTGGTTTAAGGTTTTGTTACCTTACGCTCTGTCTACCTCGTAAGGGATGAAGACGTGGTATATGTATGTATGTTTTTTTCACATCCGTCCTACATGTGTACCAAATTTCAAGTTAATCGGACCAACCATAGAAGAGTTCCCTTCTGCGGAGACCAGGCCGGATCACCAGAATATCATTACAAGATTATTGTACTGTCCCTTCGGTCTGGAAGCAAAGAATAAACAGAATGCACCAGTTGCTACTCTTCTCACGCAGCTAAACTCCCGTCGAGGGAATAGGCAAATCTTAGAAATCATGTTATAGGCGATGCTAGACACTAAACTCGTCGCAAAATAAAAGGCCCGTTTTGACAGTTCACGCCCATGAAGTTCTGTATTTTTTACCGATCGAAATGTTTTGAAGGTAATTACATTTTTCATTGATGGTTACCGCCCACTCCGCTAAGTGCTGTGAATAACGATTTTTTTCATACTGTCCACAGAAACACTAGTGTTTCGACAAATTAATTACTGATTTCTTTTGGTGATTGAGTGAGTGTTATTGTAACAAAAATATTAAATGAAAGAAAGTTGACGTATCGTAACATTGTATCATTTCAAAATACTTACAATATCAGTTTAAGTTAAATTTTCTTATTAGAACTTTAATCCAATGCACTTTACAGTACATATTCAAATCGATCAAATACTCATCCAAACTGGAATCGATTTATCGTGAGTATCTATCGATTACCGAGTCGTATGGTTACATCACTAGTTACGTCGCGAAGACTAATGTCAAAACGGGCCTTTTATTTTGCGACGAGTTTAATCACTATTTTGATTCCCCTTTCCCTGCCCACAATCATGATAAGCGTGGCCTTGTCCATGTTATCTTAGGCTCTTGAAGTAATACTACCCAAACCGGCATTGCACAGGTGCCGCGAAGAAACCCCATCCCGGGGTGGTCGTGGGTCGCGGTGACACCGAGTGCCGTAACGCCTCACATACGATCGAATAGGGAATCCGTGTGGTTTCTAGTGGGTATGCCTGCCGCGGGAGAGCCCCACGCCCGGTAACCCCGTACCGGGCGGATGCATATGGCATATTTTCCACAACATAAAAAAAGGCTTTTGAAACTACAAATATAATGATTTTAACTAAACACGTACCTTATTGAATAAAATTAGAATTCCTTTAACATTTCCAACTGTATTTTGCTAAGCGAAGTAGCTATTCCATTCAATTTTTCCCTTAATGGCGGCGGTTTTGGGCCAATGTCGGTTTGAATGATTTCTTGATACAGTGTCATTTGATTTTGATTGTTCTACTGTCATTATCAAATACTTTTTAAAGAATAGAGGAATCAAGAAGATTGCAGCATGAATAAAAAAGTGAAGCACAAAAAATCGACCTTGAATGACGTCACTGATGTTTGCAGTCTCTTTCATTAGGTTACCAGCAGGGGCGTGCATAGACATTTTCGAGGTGTAAGCATAATCTCTTGCCTGTTTACCACCCCATTAAAAAAAAAAAAAAAACTTTCCAGTACACTGGAGTTTTATTTTCACTTAAATTTACCTTATTATTTCAGTCGTTTACTTAGTATTACTTGTTACTGCAATGTACGTTACTACTCTGACGTTAATTAATTAAAACAAAAAAAAAAAAAAAAGGAAAAAGATTTAAAAACATCGGAATCGAACGCGGGTCACCAGCTTCGCAGTCGGCTTTCTTACCGCCGAGCTATCATGATGGACGCTGTGGCGCGCGAAATTTTGCTACACTACAACTAACCGTAAACAATAAGAAAACAAAATTTATTTACTTAAATTTAAATCATTGGTGAGTGAATTTGAAACACTCATCAATGATTATTCAGGAAAAGCGGGCCTGTTACTTGTGCATTCGACGGAAAGAACTCACAGTAAAATATTATGCAAAGGACAAATCAAGTTGTCAATAAAAATTAGTACGGCTATTCAACTAAGTTTAACGTGAAATTGTCGAGTTGCAGTTTGTTGCCAACTAAAAGTTAAGTAGGTACAGCTACTTTTAATTACTTTTAATGTGTAATCTAACTAATCTACCAAAAATACTCAGATATACATACCACTTTCGCCACGAACTTTCACAAACACACAACACAAGAACAAGGCCATTCCATGAGTTAGTACCTACTTAAAGCACACAATATTTAGTAAATTGGAACGCTAATTAATTCATGAGCTAAGCAAATATCATAAGAAGCTTTAACAGAATGAAAATATTAAAACATATGATCACGATCAAAAGAAATCAACAAAAAACTTCACCAATCAAATACTCCGAACAATACGAGTTTTAGCAAATGAAATCCTAAAATGGCCGCATTTCACCCTATAATACGAGGTCTTTTCGCGCATGCGTAAAGTGCTGCATGGTGATTGGCTGAAACGAAATTCCCTTTGGAGGCAATCATAACTTGACCCGTTCTGTCCTAAATAGTCATATGGGGTTAGGTGTCTTGACGTTTGGTCAATTTAGGGTCAACGCACGTAGACCGACCAGTACGAGACACCTGACTCCGTATACTGTCTACGACCGAACGGTTCATGAATGCTAGGTACTGCGGCAGGAGTTGCATGCATGTGTTGTACACAAAATACTTCCGTAACATGTAAGTGTACTGTTTGCGTCGCGTGTTGGACGCTAGATTACATACGCAAATTGTGTTCACACATGCATGACTTTAGGCGGCGGGATGAAGTGCCTAAGCTGTCGTAGTATGAACCTTTCGTCAGTTTTAGCGCAGGAGCGGAGTGCGCGTAAATTTAAATTGCTCCGCATTCTGAACTATTGTCACCATTTTGTTTTTATTAAAATATTAATGAATGTTAAATTATAATTTAAGAAGCCATTAGTATGTATTATGACCTGGAAGCAAAGAACAAGCTCTGCTTATATGCCTGTAAGGGATGAACGCGTCTGGTTACCAGTCATTTATTCACACATATATATTAAAAAATTTGTTGAGAATGTGAACAGAGATAGACAGGAATCATTTCTAGACTGAGGGACCTACTAATATTAAAAATAATATAATTTTGGATAAAAGCTTCTTGAGAGGAATGATAAAAAACATAGATAAATGACCAAGTTCTTCCATGCTCAGACCTTTAATTACCTTTATATTACCGAATAGCGTTTTTTAATAAAACGTTTTGCATAACGCTATTTTTCATAACGTTATATTACCAAATATCGTTTTATAATAAAACGTTTTGCATAACGCTATTTTTCATAACGTTATATTACCAAATATCGTTTTTTAATAAAACGTTTTGCATAACGCTATTTTTCATAATAAAACGTTTTGCATAACGCTATTTTTCATAACGTTATATTACCAAATATCGTTTTTTAATAAAACGTTTTGCATAACGCTATTTTTCATAACGTTATATTACCAAATATCGTTTTATAATAAATCGTTTTGCATAACGCTATTTTTCATAACGTTATATTACCAAATATCGTTTTTTAATAAAACGTTTTGCATAACGCTATTTTTCATAACGTTATATTACCGAATATCGTTTTTTAATAAAACGTTTTGGATAGGTAACGCCATTTTTCATGACGTTATATTACCGAATAGCGTTTTTTAATAAAACGTTTTGCATAACGCAATTTTTTATAACGTTATATTACCGAATAGCGTAACGAATATGCTTGCACTTACCAGCGCATTCGGAAAGACCAGCATTGCCACGAAGAATACGCCGCATGAAACTTGGCAGAAAGTCATCTCAGGAGTCTCACGGAGTTGAATCCGGAACCCGCATTCAACGGTGCCGTTGCCATCTGCCCCACCCCGGGGCGGCCAGTGGACGTTGCGGTGGTCACCGCAGTGCGCCCGCAACGCCCGCAGTTCAAGGCCAGGAGGGAACGTGTGTGTTTTTAGACGGTAGGCCTCTCCCCTCCTTCCATAGGGAAGGCAGCGGCGAGCTGGAGAGCCCGTCATACCTCCGTTGCTGCCCCGAGCGCGGGGATGCATAAGGCGCATTTTCCACACGTTAAAAAAAAAAGGGGGTCTCACGGAACCTTGTTAGGTACTTGACCGTAGTTTAATCATTAACATACACACATATATCACGTCTTTATCCCTTACGGGGTAGACAAGGCCTAAGGTAACAAAACCTCAAAGCCACGTTTAACATGATTAAGAGCGCATAGGTGGCGGGAAATCAATATAGTGATGGGTTGCTAGCATCGCCTATAATATGATTCCTAAGACTTTCTCCCATTCCCTCGATGGGCTTTTACCATGCGCGGGAAGAGAAGCAACTGGTAAATTCTATGTTTTTTCTTTACTCCCAGACCAGCGTGGAAGAAAAGGGTTTTTTATTATAAAATAATATCACAACATACATTTTTGAATCAACGCATTTTTAATTAAATACATAATTTTCTTTTCTATCATAATATCATACATTTACGGACAATTACATTTTACATAACAAAAATATAGACAATTCACAAAAATACAACATTATACTTAATTAATTAAAAATGCAAAATATTAAAAAAGTTAAAAAAGCTTATATTTTGTTTGCTAAGTTTGTTTTGTTTATCATGTACTAGCTTCTGCCCGCGACTTCGTCTGCGTAAAATTATACATAAAAACCTTCCTCTTGAATCACTCTATCTATTAAAAAAAACCGCATCAAAATCGGTTGTGTAGTTTTGAAGATATAAGCATACATAGGGACATAGGGACAGAGAAAGCGACTTTATTTTATACTGTGTAGTGATGACGATGATGAAGTAGCCAATGTATTAAATATTTCAGAGATCTGTGGGCTAAATAAACAGTTTAAAGTCCACTTAAATGGCTTTATGTAATGGCAAAGAAACTAAAAAAACGATACACATTTTAACATAATAATCATCACTGAACTAAATCACTACATAGTCACTATCACTATCACTACATAATAATAATAATAATATCTTGGGACAAATTACACCAATTGACCTAGTCCCAAACTAAGCAAAGCTTGTACTATGGGCACCAGGCAACGGATAAACATACTTATATAATGTAGATAAATACGTAATTAAATACATACAACAACCATGACTCGGGCACAAACATTCATATTCATCATACAACTGTCTGCCCCTACCGGGATTCGAACCCGGGACCTCTAGCTTCATAGTCAGGGTCACTAACCACTAGGCTATCCGGTCGTCTAAATAGTAGTCACTACATAGTATAAAATAAAGTCGCTTTCTCTGTCCCTATGTCCCTATGTATGCTTATATCTTCAAAACTACACAACGGATTTTGATGCGGTTTTTTTTAATAGATAGAGTGATTCAAAAGGAAGGTTTTTATGTATAATTCTACGCAGACGAAGTCGCGGGCAGAAGCTAGTAATAAATAATGTCAAGAAAGGCAACTGATAGCTAGACAAAAAACGCGGCGCGCCAATGAGTATAGAAAGGGGTGCGATTCGGGTTACCTCCGCGTGTGGTCAAGAGCTGCGGTTCGTTTGGGTCCGTCCGGGGGAAGAGCAGTGCTTGCTCCGGTGCAACCTGGACATCAGCCTACCAATTTTCAGCCAAATCGGTTCTGCCGTTCTCGAGTTATAAATAGTGTAACTAACACGACTTTTTTTATAATTATATTAAGATTTTATTTTATTTTTTATTTTATACTATGTAGTGATATGGACTCGCCGCACTCGGTTGACGCCGCTGGCTGGCGCACGCTGGCTTCTCCTGGCGGCGTTGCTGGCTGCAGCTGGTGGCGTTACGGCCACACGATGCTCTCAATCCATGGCACATAGTGGGCGACCCTGGTGTAAATTCCTGGCCTCCCAATCCGGCCACACTTCTTGCCAAAGGAGGTGATTCCCACCACCGTGTACATGCAGTCCAGACGGTGGTTGAAGACGGCCAGGGGACCGCCGCTGTCACCCTGGGCAACAACAAAACATTTAATGACAACAGGCCCGTAACATTATCAACCCACTTTCAATGATCAATGGGCTCTTTAGGGTAAAAAAACGGCCAAGTGCGAGTCTATCTCGCGCACCGAGGGCACACAAATTCTGCAAGTGAATATAAAATCCAGTGTTGCAGAGCCCTGTTCCTAAGCAAAATGCGAGAGATGAAAGTGCGAGATGAAAGTGCGAGATCATTTTATATTGGATGTTTATATACACAGACAGACCAGAATATTCTATGAAAGGAATCAAGTATTTAACTTCTCGATTTTTGATATTTTTTGTTAGAAATTAAATTTCTAAACGATTAGAACAGAAAAATCCGAAAAGTGAAGCTATGGCCGGGAATCGAACCCGGATCCTCATTCCGTGATGCGTGCTATACCGCTACACCACCCATAGCAGGTGGGTAAGTCTTCGAATTTTTCTATCTGTTACTAGCTGTCGCGTGACCGTGTTACTAAGCGATTCTTTGTCACCATGCGTCATCTGTTTGAATGATGTGTCTGTACGACACAATCACAAACTCCCGTGGAACATCTACTGCTCACCAGGGACGAGAGAAGGCGCTGTTTTTCAAATGATAGGTACTATCAAATGAATCAACAATTTTTACTTCTTGATTTTTTTATGTTTACTAAAATAATTATGCTCTATGTTGAAGGAGCACTATCTGTCATCTTGTGGATGAATCTTGCAGCTGGCTTTTTTAGGTATGTGTGTATGTGTCTATTTATATCTCCATTTATTATAAATGTGTGTTTCATGTATAATATGTTATGTATTTCAGTACTTAGTATATTAATATATATTCTAAATTGCACCACCTGCTCATATCTGTTCTGTTCTCCAGTCCATTATGGTTGCCTGGTAGAAAACGCTCTGTAGCGATAAGGCCGCCTATGGTTACCTTGTAATATTCTGTATACCTTTTTTCTGTTTTGATTGTTATATGTGGTGTTCAATAAAGAGTTATTGTATTGTATTATTATTATTATTTAAAATTATACACTAGCAGCTCTTTGAGCTGATACGTGTATATCACTGCACTTGTGTTCTTTGATCCTTTAAATGAATGTCTAGTCTATTTTTAAAACTATTCACCGAAGGTGCACTTATTACATGTTCGGGGAGTGCGTTCCACGAGTTCACAACACGGTTGGGTAGGAAATGTTTTCTGGGGTTGCTTGCGCTTGGCTGCTTGATGAGTTTTAAAGAATGCCCTCTCAATCGTGTATTTCTACTAATATACTGTATTGTATTGTATGCTCAAGCTTAGTGCCGTGGGCCTTACTTGACAGGTGTCGGAGGTCTTGTCGTGGCTTCCATAGCAGAACTGTATGGTGGAGTTGTAGAAGCCTCCGAACGAGCCGCGGGGGTACTTTAAGCTGCACTCTTCTTCTGTAAACTTGTTTAGAACCACCTGAAACAGATATACAATATATTGTGTTTCAGGAAAGTAGAACAAGTTTATGTTTATGTTTATTTGATCATTCAATATAAAATTACATCATCACTTAAAATTAAATGTCAAGGAATTCATATTGAAATCAACAGCTTAAAATAAAAATGTCAACAATGAAAAATTAAATACAATCCAATTTAAATACAAGTTAAAAATATGACATAAAATGGAAATTAACATTAAAAGAAACAAAAATTATAATAATAAATATGGATAAATTAGATGAGTGTCAAATTTAAAAATTCATCTACAGAATAGAATGGGTTTTCCAACAAAAGGACTCTAAGGCGACGACCAAACGTTTCGTCATCTTGTTCACTCTTCAGGCCTGATGGTAGATGTTCATAGAACCGGGGGCCGACAACGCGTGGGTTTTTCCGCCAGCGCCATTCGACGTGGCACCGCTCTTAAGCGACCTGTACTCCGAGTGAGCTTCCCTCTTACGCCCATTCGCCCAAAACTAGAAATGTTTGTGCGCGTATACATAATAACTTGGAACAAATACAATGTAAAAGAGTTTGCATATCCGGGCTCGGCGTTTACGAAAGATGGGAAGTGTGAAAGACTGGAAGTGATATTGAAAGAAGAGTGAACGCAGAAAACATTGTGAGCAGTGAAAAGGTGTCTGGCTGCCCACAGAGGGGTGATTGTTCCAACATTAATGTACGGTGTGACGTTAAACGCGATGAACTTAAGACTCGCCAGCCGGTTGCCATTCGCTACCATTATGTCAACGGTGTGCTCACGTGCATTCATTGTGCGCGAGGTTTCACCGCTAAGATCGGCTATATAAGCCATCTTCGGGCGCATGAGCGTCATACTAACTAGGAGTCGAAGTGGTCGCCATGGCCGAAATCGGTCGGAAGGATCATCATCATCAATGTACGGTAGCGAAACTTGGGTATGGCAAAAGAGCATGAAAGTAGAATAAATGCAATAGAAATGAGAGCATTAAGAAGTATGGAAGGTGTATAACTGAAAGATAGAATAAGGAATAGTGTGATAAGGGAACGTACTGGCGTGAAGGAGGATATAGTGACTAGGATAGAAAAAAGTATGCTTAGTTGGTTTGGCCATGTAGAGCGGATGGATGAAAGTAGACTAACTAAACAGATCTATATGGGGAGTGTGAATGGTTACGTTGGGAGGGGAAGGCCTAGACGGACGTACCGAGACCAAATAGGAGACGTTTTGGGAAAAGGTCAGGTCAGGAGTACCCGAAGCCAACGAGCATGTATGAAGAGATTGATGAGTGTGGATGAAGCGAAAGAAGAGTGTCAGGATCGTAGCAAGTGGAACAAAGTAGTCTCTGCCTACCCCTGTGGGAAAGAGGCGTGACGGTATGTATGTATGTGTTTCAGGATTATCCCGGAAAATTATAGCAGACGGTTGGGTGTATGACACCTAGCGATGCAACCAAAGTAGCAAAATTTTCTGATGGAATATTCTCAGAAATTTAAATTTAACAATGAATGGGATCACGTTAAGACACCACAGCGTATATTATTACAACTGATTATATATCGCCCCTTTTAATCCGCTTCGCTACAATTTCAGTACATAGTGTGGTTTTTTTTATTCTTCATGGCATCCAATCCAACCAAACAAGAATCCGACGATACAGAAATCCGACAAATCAGAAACTCCCCTTGAAGCATTCCGGGCTAATTTGACTAGATTTTCTTGGTTTCAGGATTAGCGTGTAAGACGTTTGTAGCAATCGGATGTGTGGGGGAACCAACCACTGGCATAACTATGGGGTGGCAGGCAGGTGCGTACAGTGGATTTTGACAGAGGGTAGGCGTATTGCCAACAAAATCCATATTGGTACGAAGAGTGTCGGGCACATTTACGTATGCTTACAAGCACTGCTTATATGCCTGTAAGGGATGAACGCGTCTGGTGGCAGGGGTGGCAAAATGCCAGGGCCCCTAGCTCTACGGGGCCCCGAACTGGCTTGGTTTAGAGCACAGAAGGGACGCTGATGCACTTCTTTATATTGAGGACTAGCTTCTGCCCGCGACTTCGTCTTCGTAGAATTATACAAAAAAACCTTCCTCTTGAATCACTCTATCTATTAAAAAAAACCGCATCAAAATCCGTTATGTAGTTTTGAAGATATAAGCATTCATAGGGGCATAGGGACAGAGAAAGCGACTTTTTTTTATACTACTACTAGCTTCTGCCCGCGACTTCGTCTTCGTAGAATTATACGAAAAAACCTTCCTCTTGAATCACTCTATCTATTTAAAAAACCACATCAAAATCCGTTATGTAGTTTTGAAGATATAAGCATACAAAGGGACATAGGGACATAGGGACAGAGAAAGCGACTTTATTTTATACTACTACTAGCTTCTGCCCGCGACTTCGTCTGCGTAGAATTATACATAAAAACTTTCCTCTTGAATCACTCTATCTATTAAAAAAACCGCATCAAAATCCGTTATGTAGTTTTGAAGATATAAGCATACATAGGGACATAGGGACAGAGAAAGCGACTTTATTTTATACTACTACTAGCTTCTGCCCGCGACTTCGTCTGCATAGAATTATACAAAAAAACCTTCCTCTTGAATCACTCTATCTATTAAAAAAAATCGCATCAAAATCCGTTATGTAGTTTTGAAGATATAAGCATACATAGGGACATAGGAACAGAGAAAGCGACTTGATTTTATACTATGTAGTGATAGTGACTATGTAGTATGTATGTATGTAAACTCTTTATTGTGCAAAATAAACAAGACAAAATACAATTGACAAACACTGAGATACATGCACAAAGGCGGACTTATCCCTTTAAGGGATCTCTTCCAGTCAACCTTTGAGTGGATGAAAGGAGTATTATATTAGGGATGGACGAGTGAGTTTAAAAATTGCAAACACTGAGAGCCACAATACATAACTTTACCTGTAGTGATGATGATGTAGTGAAGGAGCCGTCTGACGAATTTGCCGCGGGCTCCAGCCGTTATAGTTACGCCACTGGAACCAACGTTACCTTCTGTAGCGTGTTAGCGCCGGGTCCTGAAGAGACGGTGGCGCCCCACCCGGTGGCGATCACCTTCTCCCGCGCATCCCCGAACACGTCCAGACACGCCGGCACCACCGTCGAGTCCAGATGGATTCTGAAAGACGAATAAGTATGAAAATACCGTGAGACTCAATTATAATTACTAACGTATTGTTATACGACTTTTATCGAGGGATTCTCGACATGTTTCGGACTAATCACTATCATCACTACATAGTCTATACTAATTTTATAAAGAAGAAAGATTTGATTGTTTGTTTGTTTGTTTGAATTGAATAGGCTCCGAAACTACTGGACCGATTTCAAAAATTCTTTTGCCGTTAGAAAGCTACATTATCACTGAGTGACTATGCTACTTTTTACCGCGGGAAAATACCTTTTCCTACGGGAAAATTAATTTATTGCGGGCGAAGCTGCGGACGGAAGGCTAGTATAAAATAAAGTCGCTTTCTCTGTCCCTATGTCCCTATGTATGCTTATATCTTCAAAACTACACAACGGATTTTGATGCGGTTTTTTTTAATAGGTAAAGTGATTCAAGAGGAAGGTTTTTATGTATAATTCTACGCAGACGAAGTCGCGGGCAGAAGCTAGTTAATAAT
Organism: Pandemis cinnamomeana; assembly: GCA_932294345.1. Lineage (NCBI taxonomy): Eukaryota > Metazoa > Arthropoda > Insecta > Lepidoptera > Tortricidae > Pandemis > Pandemis cinnamomeana. The sequence continues at coordinate 864,243 of OW028728.1, read as the reverse complement.
ATAGTGAACAAGGCATTTAGGATACAGGACATACTTTCGATGCCCCAGTAGTGAATTTCGCTGTAAAACCCTATTTCATGTGCCGTTTTTGCAAAAATTTTGATTTTTGATTTTTGACTAGTTCGTAGATCTCTTGGAGCGCTCGCCCCGGCTGCAGCGAAACGATACTGCGCGCAAGCGCTCCGCGCGCGCGGCTACTCGACGCAACTGACAGCGGCGCACTACTACCCTCGTTTTCATAATTTTTATCACTTGTCGTTTATACGTGTTATGGTATAAGTAGCAATTTACCGGCCACTACGGGAGCGTAAATTTTATGTTCCCAGGAGAAGACGTAAAATTGTGTACACACCTCGGGCGGTGATAAAAAAAGCCTAGGGTTGCATGTTTATCTGTCTGTCTGGGAGCAAAGAAACAATCTAGAATGTACCAATTGGCATTGTTCATTTTTTTCAAGCTGTGCTTTTAACACCTTTATTTGATAAAATGGACTATTTCAAGCAACTAATTTGAATATTATGCTTTTACGTAGCTTTGTTAATTAATGATAAATATTTTTTCGCTGTTTGATAATTCGTGAATTTAGACAGAATCCCAATCGCATTCGTTCGGCTGGCTATAAAAAAAACGGCTTTGTCTATGGTTTTGTCGATTTGACAGTGACACGTGACAGTTGCCATAGCTAAACTTTTTTTTTTCATTTATGTGGCAAACATTCGATGCTGGATTCTGTCTAAAAACCGGGTCGTTCGGTCAAACAAAGGTTCAAAGTACTTTTACAAAAATATCTGCAATCATAAAGTATTTTTGAAATCAGACAAGATAAATCGGATAAATGATGGTTTTCCTCGAAATGGTTTTCGAATTGGAGCATACTAAAAAAAATGAACAATGCCAATTGCTTCTCTTCCGGCGCAAATGGTAAAGCCCATCGAGGTAATGAGCAAAAATCTCTGGATTCAAGATATAGGCGACGCGGCTAGCAGCCTACCACTATTTTGATTCGCCTTTTCACCTATATACGCCCACAGTCACGGTAAACGTGGCCCTTAGGTCTTGATGTCCGTTGTCTACCCCATAAGGTATAAAAGCGTGATTAATTAGAACTCATGTAATTAAACCGGCCAAGTGCGAGTCGGACCCACGTGCCGAGACTTCCATATAAGTGAATATAAAATACAGTGTTAGCAAAGCCCTACTCTTAAGCGAAATTTAATATTGGTTACTTATAGATAGACAGATATGATAATATTCTGTTTTTTAATTTGTTGTTACAGCGGCAATAGAAACACATCTGTGAAAATACCAACTGTCTAACTATCACGGTTCCTGAGATACAGCCTGGTGACAGACAGACAGACGGACGGACAGCGAAGTCTTAGCAATTGGGTCCCATTTTTACTCCTACCCCTCAAATCATATGCAATTTGCTTCAATTTAAAAAAATTATAAAACATCACCTTTTAGAGAAACAAATGCAAATATGAAACACCCGCAAAGACCCACACACACACAGACATAAGTACATACTTGCACATACCACACCTCTGCTCAGTAATCATCTATCTGTTGCAACTAGCCTCCGATAAAGGGACCAGACTGAAAACCAGCGCTGGGTTCATGTAACCCAGCACACGCTGAGACTGGTACCCGTTGCCGGAACATAGCCGAACTCTTTGTTTTTCTTCTTCTTTAGTCTTGAATCTGTTGTCAACTTCACTTCTATCTGCTTACGTTTTGGTAATAAATGTTTTTTTTTTAAACCCTGAAACTAGCTATCCCTAAAAATGGACAGGACTTACGGCTCAGCAGTTTCCAGAAGAGCTATGTCATTGTGGAAGGTGTGAGGGCTGAAGTGCTTATGCTTGATGATGCGTCTGATGCGATGCACTTGCGACGCATTCACGTTTTCCGTCCGATTGAGAGACCCCACAATAGCATAGTTCACGCGGCCTCTAGAAACCAAAATGCACCAGAAATCAATCTAGTCGAGCGGTAGCATAGAAACATCTTAGTTTAATGCTTGACGCAGAATGAAAGTTTGATGTCGATGACTATGTATGTGTGTGTGAAGATGCGTCTGATGCGGTGCACTTGCGATGCATTCACGTTGTCCGTCCGTTTGACAGACCCCACAATGGCATAGTTCACGCGGCCTATAGAAACCAGAATGCACCAGAAATCAATCTAGTCGAGCGGTAGCACAGAAATATCTTAGTTTAATGCCTGACGCAGTATGAAAGTTGATGTCGATGACTATGTATGTGTGTGAAGATGCGTCTGGTGCGATGCATTTACGTTGTCCGTCCGTTTGAGAGACCCCACAATGGCATAGTTCACGCGGCCGCTAGAAACCAAAATGCACCAGAAATCAATCTAGTCGAGCGGTAGCACAGAAACATCTCAGTTTAACCCCTGACGCACACACTTGTCAGTTTGATGTCGATGACTATGTGTGTGTGAAGATGCGTCTGATGCGATGCATTCGCTTGTCCGTCCGTTTGAGAGACCCTACAATGGCATTGTTCACGCGACCTCTAGAAACCAAATTGCACCAGAAATCAATCTAGTCGAGCGGTAGCACAGAAACATCTCAGTTTAACCCCTGACGCAGTGTGTAAGTTTGATGTCGATGACTATGTGCGTGTGTGTGAAGATGCGTCTGATGCGATGCATTCACGTTGTCTGTGCGCTTGAGAGACTCCACAATGGTATAGTTCACGCGGCCGCTAGAAACCAAAATGCACCAGAAATCAATCTAGTCGAGCGGTAGCACAGAAACATCTTAGTTTAATGTCTGACGCAGTGTGAAAGTTTGATGTCGATTACTATGTGTGTGTGTGTGTGTGTGAAGATGCGTCTGGTGCGATGCATTTACATTGTCCGTCCGTTTGAGAGACCCCACAGTGGGATAGTTCACGCGGCCTCTAGAAACCAAAATGCACCAGAAATCAATCTAGTCGAGCGGTAGCACAGAAATATCTTAGTTTAATGCCTGACGCAGTGTGTAAGTTTGATGTCGATGACTATGTGTGTGTCTCTGAAGATGCGTCTGATGCGATGCACTTGCGATCCATTCACGTTGTCTGTGCGTTTGAGAGACCCCACAATGGCAGAAGCATCTGCGACATTCTTTTCTTTGCTCTCGGACCAGTTCGGGAGGGCTTCGCAAATGATGATAAGGTTAACTTAACTTGGGGATCTTAAACGTCCCTTTTATAAATGTATCCTAAGTTAAGTAGAATTAAAGCATTTTTGTAAATTTATTTTATTTTGAAAAAATGCCTTTCTGCCAAGCTTCTTGCGGCGCATTCTTCTTGGCAATTGTGGTCTTTCTGAATGCGCTGGTAGTTTCAAAATTTATTTAAAATAGCCCTTGGCAGTCTATTTGCAAAATAAAGTTTTTGAATTTTTTGATAGTTACATGGTTACGTGACAGCTAGTAACAGATTGAAAAATTCGAAGGCTTACCCACCTGCTATGGGTGGTGTAGCGGTATAACACAAGTCACGGAATGACGAGGATCCGGGTTCGATTTCGGGCCATAGCTTTACTTTCGGATTTTTCTGTGTTCTAATTGCTTCGATGCTGGTCGGAGAGTAAAGAAAAAACATGGAATGCACCAGTGGCTTCTCTTCCGGCGCAGATGGTAAAAGCCCATCGAGGGAATAATGGGCGTAGGAATAATGTTATAGGCATTGTTATATGCTAAACTTGGCCTTTAGGTCTTGTTACCTTAGGTCCTGTCTGTCCCGTAAGGGATTAACACGTGATTTATGTGTCTGTATGTGTGGCTGTGTTCTAATTGTCAGTGTCGTTTAGAAATTGAATTTTTTGATCATTATGGGAAACAGTGTATTATGTTCCAGTGTCGTTGCCACTGAAAAGGGTACACACATCCCTTTGACGCTAGTGCAGTGAGCAGCCGTTAGGATGAAGCGCTCGCTGATGATGGACCCTCCACACAGCCACACCGCCGTGTTGTTGCTGCGTCCGTAACCCAAGAGTACCTGAAACAATAGTAGATTAATGCCGGGGCCTGGGAAGTAGGCAATTGCTGGACAAGTAACTTGTTTAAAAACACGAACACACACAGTCGTGTGAAATACATGGTGCCCGCGAGGAACCCGAGAAGTAGACCCTTAGGTCAGAAGGAGTTAAAAATGTTGCATAGATCTAGGAAAAGCATGCCTTTTTAAAATTCCTTTTTTACAAAGAAGTTAACAAAGTTACGAAGTTTTCTAGTGATTCCACTCAGAAAATTACATACAAACATACATATATCACGGCTTTATCGCTTAAGGTGTAGACAGAGCATAAGGTAACAAAACCTTAAGGCCACGTTTAGCATGATTGTAGGCGTATAGGTCGCGGGCAAAAGCTAGTTTGAAAATAAATTATTATTATTAATCACCATGTGCGGGAACTCGTTCTGCTCTGCGTTCACCCCCCCCACGATGAGCGGATCAGCACGGTGGTGGCAATGCAAGATGCGCGTCATATCCTGCCCCATGGCGGGGCTCTTCTCGCAAGGATACACCAACCGCAGCTGGTAATCCAAGCACTCTGGAAACGGAAGCCGGGCTGTGTACTTGTGATGATTAAAAAAAACTACCAGCACTACCCATTGTGTTACTGTGTACGGTCAACTGCAAAAATCGGACTTCCAGGCGGGGGGAGCGTTTTCACCCATTTGTTGTTAACATACCATTGGCCCGCACGAGGCGGTTTGCTTCATCCTTCCTAATGCGAACTGCTAGGGAATGGAATTCGCTCCCATCGTCTGTATTTCCGGACAGATACAACCTAGGGCTTTTCAAGGCTAGAGTGAATAGGCTATTACTGAACCAGTGAGTTACACCTTTGGCCTCATGTGCACCTTCCACCAAGTGAGATAGAGGTCAATCACTGGTCAGTTCGTAGTAAAAAAAGTAAAAAAAAAGTAGGTATCGATACGAACTTCTCAAAAATATGTCCCACGACCTTATTATGCCAGTGTAAGAGCGTATGGTACTTATTTTTGAAATCTTGACTAGATACATAATATTATTAAGGCTCGGGGACCTTATACATCCCTTATATAAATGTATTTAATTTGAGTAGAATTTAAGTATTCTTACTGTATTTTATTTTGAAAAAATGACTTTCTGCCAAGTTTCTTGCGGCGCATTCTTCTTGGCAATGATGGTCTTTCCGAATGTGCTGGTAGTTTCAAAAAGACATGTAAAAGAGCCCTTGGCGGCCAATTTGCAAAAATAAATTTTCATTTTCATTTTCATTTTCATTTTCATTACACTGAACTGTACTAGAGAGGCTATTCCAAACAAAAACCGCATGCGCGGGACGAGCGGGGCGGGGGTTATGTTCTCAATGTTCTCATAGAAAATCAGTTATGCGCGCAGATGCGACGTATTCTTATTCTGCCTACAGGTAGGTACTGATACTAGGGAATAAATAAAAATAGTATTTCATATTAAAGTACGGCGCTTTCGACGTTTTTGTCGCGATAATGATCTCTGCATAAATCTCTGTATAAATTCAAAACCATTTTAGTTGCAGTATCCAATGAATCAAGAATTTTTACTTCTTGATTTTTTTATGTCTACTGTTAGAAATTAAATTTCTGAACGTCACTGAATATTAGAACACAGAAAAATCCAAAAAGTAATGGTATTGAACCCGGATCCTCGTCATTTCGTGACGCGTGCTATACCGCTACACCACCCATAGCAGGTGGGTAGGCCTTCGAAGTTTTCTATCTGTTACTAGCTGTCACGTGACCTTAGTACAATGTTATCGATTTATTGGATAGCAATGGTATCGATGCCGAAGCCATGGTAGCCTAGTAGTACAGTAATAGCTAAAGCAGTAAGGAAACTACAAAGAAAACGGTGGAAACGAACGCACACATAGACGCGCGCTTCTACAAGGCCCCTAAGCGGATCTCGCGGTGCCGTCAGTCGCGAGCGCCGCGTTGAGACGAGCAGCGGCCGCCTGCTACATGCGCCCAGACAGGCCGCGATCTTTTCGTTGTAAACATGCCAAGAGCGTATTGCGCAATGTGTCCATGTTTCCCAATAGTTTATTTAGGAAAGCTATTCATTCGGATATCATTTTTTTATATCACTAAATTTAATAATGCAGCTTTCCGAACGTGTCATAACAGGCGCAGTAATACATATTACTTTCTGAAAAATACCGACGAATAAAAATTCTTTAATTATTTTATTTGTAAACTAGTTAATTTATTCGATTAGTTAACTATTATAGAACCCAAACAAATAGACTACAGGCCCATGTCCAAAAAATGTGGGTCATATAAACCACCAGGTGACGTATATATAGGACGATATAAGAGCATAGAATAATAAGATTCAGCACTATGCCGTCACTTGTAAGCTGTCCAACTGAGTGGTGAGTTTGTACGGCGTTGCGGAATAATGGATTAGAAGCTGTATTCAAACAGTATGAAACTGATGCCGTACAGAATGAAATGACCAAATTTACCCTGGAAATTGTCAGAAAATCAAAAATTACCGACTTTGTGGCGCACCATTTGTACGGCATCAGTTTCATATCGTCTCTATTGGAGCGTAGGTATTATTACAAAAAGTATGCCTAGTTTCCATACCGTTTTTTTCATTTACTGTGCTAATACTTACTGTCCCAGGCCTTGTGGCCGGTAGGGCTTGTGCTGACGTCGTTCGACAAATACGCGCACCCGTCCGGCGCAAGCGCAACACGTTCCTTCAGGCTGCTACTGTAGTCGTATACTGGGGGTACGTACGCAGTCGTGCCGCGCCTGCAAAGTGACGTAAGGTGCATTGGGGAAACTCGTGGATATCCACTGGTGAACAATTCCATAATCTAGCAACGCTTGTCAAGACGCCAAAAACATTCGAGCTTCTAGATAAGCGTTGCTAGATTATGTAATTGTTCCCCGTTTAGTTTTGTTAACCTTTCTTCAAATCTGTTAAGTCTAGGATGCTTATTAAATTTAATCTTTATTGTGCACAGTGGCTTGAACTAAGTTCAAATTAAACTAAATTTTCACTTGATTTAGTTAGTTATACATAATTCCAAAACCCACCTACTTTGTAAAATGTTAATACCTAACTCACTGTTAAGATATTTCTTCTCAGTCTTTACTCTGTTTGAACCGTAACTTAATCTTTGCACTAAGTATTATGTAATTCTACACTAAGATAAGATATTTAAGATACTTACTACTAGGAAGAGCGGTGTCTCTCAACACAGGTTTCTACTTAACTTAAAGAGATGCATCATTCTTTGTTACATACACTTATGTGATAACGAAATAAATAATTTTAATTTTAATTTTCATTAGTGCATATCCACGAGTTTTGAATTTACCCCAATACCCCTATAAAGAATTTTGAATGTCCATGACACATTTTTGACAGTTGTATTTCCTACGGCATACTCCAGAGGTCGCTGTCGTCTATGACAATGGTGACGTTCTAAGTGTACGCCCTCTGGTGGTCGGGTTAGTTTGATATGAGCCCTGTGGTTCTGCAGGTTTTTTCATCATAGCTAGCAATGCGCAAGTTTTTTTTTTATATGAATAGGAAGGCAAACGAGCAAGTGGGTCACCTGATGGTAAGTGATCACCACTGCCCATAGACACCCGCAACCCCGGAGGGATTGCAGATGCGTTGCCAACCTAGAGGACTAAGATGAAATGCCTCTTGTGCCCGTAATTTCCCCGGCTGTCTTACTCTCCACACCGGAACACAGCAGTGCAAGCACTGCTACTTAGCGGCAGGATTAGCGAGTAAAGATGGTGGTAGCGATCCGGACGGACCTTGCACAAGGCCCTACCACCCGCAACGTTGCATAACGTTCTCAATATACCAAGAATATTCTCAGAAATTTTCAGAAACTTTCACGAGATCCCATAACGAAAGTTCCCAATGGGAATAAAAAAAAAGTTTAAATTATTTTAGTAGGATTTTCAATAGATTTTCAATAGGGCGAAAGTCTTAGGAATCATGTTATACTTATAGGCGATGTGGCTAGCAACCCATCAAGATTTTGATTCGCCTTTCCATCCGCCCACAATCAAGCTAAACGTGGTCTTTAGGTCTTGGCCCCTTAGGCTCTGTCTACCCCGTAAGGGATAAAGACGTGATTTATGGATGTATGGACTGTTTTTTGGAAAACGCCCAGTTGCGATCGGGAATCACGGAGGTTTAACATTACCCACCCCATTTTGGGAGTGGTGGCGACAGGCTTTGGGGTGGTAGTAGTCGTAGTGGTCGTGGTGGTAGTGGTCGTGGTGGTGGCTTTAGGGAAGACGCAGCATATCACAGACTCTTGCTTGACGTAACCACATATCTGAAATGCAATGAGATGAAGTGTAATAAGTCCATTCAAGTATTACGTAAGCGGATTTTTTACAACTATTTACCCCCCTTCCCCTTGTCAGCAAAAGTAAGAATACCTCCTACCCCCGTTTATTACAAATTGATAAGTTAATGAACAATGGAATCGTTGTTAAAAAAAATAATATTTCTTTTGTTACCTACTTTATATAGGACTTAATTAATATTTTTAAATAAAAATAATTTCTTAATTAATTATTTGAACAACAGAAATATAAAAAAACGATTATAAACATTTAAAAATTGTTATTACGAAATTTTGTTTTAAAATTCATAATAATATTAATATAAAATATAGCTGTGAAATTTTTTTTTTAAATAATCAATTTGTTTGTAAATAAATTATCTACAAATGGCGGTTTTTTTTTACAAATCAATTAAAATCTTGTATTGATAAAAAAACGATAATATTAATAAATAAATAATAGATAAATCTTATCCACCTGATATGGGTGGTGCAGGGGTATAGCACGCGTCACGGAATGACGAGGATCCGGGTGCGATTCCCGGCCATAACTTTACTTTTCGGATTTATGTGTTCTAATTTTCACTGATATTTAGAAACTACTAAGAGTTTCAAACTTACCTTGATTTTCCACCAGTCATCTCTTCGTTCGCTGTATTGAGGGCATCTGGTTATCCGGGTGCACGTCCCCATTTCCCCATCTTGGTCGCAGCTGTCTCCTTCGTCTGTACAACGTGCATCATCAAGCGTTAGAATTATCCCGGAATATTTGAGCAGCTGAGTAACCATGACGTCATGATTCAATTCCTATTCAGTTAAGGTTCGCTCGCCGTCAGATCCATATTAAAAATGACAGCTAAAACCAGTAGGTTTATTGTCTAACTCGCTCGCAAAAGGGCCCCAAATTCTTGTGTGCCCAAGAACCCCAGCCTTTTTTTTTAACGGAGAGGAAATCTTTATGGATGCCCTAGGCACGGGGATGCCTGGGGTTATGTGGAAAGGGGTATGCCCGAACTAAAATCTCTCCGGCGTTGCCTCAATTCGGTGTGATGGGGACGCAGTGGGATGCCAGTAGGTTTCACCATAGACGCCCCCCCAGTGGCCTCGGCTAATAGGACCTAGGACCGCGCTAAGGGGAGGGCCCGTAGGCTGGGCCCGTCTTCTTAGACAATGAGACCGTGCAATGCAGAGGTGATGGAGAAGAGACCCTTACCACCTCCAATCCTTTCATACCCTGAAGCGAAATACAACAAACAGCACAACACGACACTTAGTAATACGCGAGACATCACGACTTGATAGCTCTATTTACACTGACACAATGATATTTATACGACTTTAAGCGTCTCTAGAGATGGGCCCGTTCGCCGACTAATTGGCATTGTTAATTTTTTAAGCTCTGCTTTTAACGCCTTAATTTGATAAAATGGACTATTTCAAGCAAATAATTTGAATAATATGCTTTTACGTGGCTTTGTTTATAAATAATAAATATTTTTTCGCTGTTTGATAATTTGATAAGTTTGGCACGATCCCAATCGCCTTCGTACAGCAATAAAGAAAAACTGTTTGGTCTATACGTCAACGTCGTAGATCTGTGAATGTGTGTGTTATGTCAACGTCAATCAACATTCAATGTGTTCGAATCGTTCCGTCCATTGGTGTTGTTATTGTTTTCAGTGCTGTTTTTGCTTTTCTCGTTTGACCACAGAACAAACCGTTTGATCCCTGTACATTTTTCCCGACTCCTACTTACATTAAAGTGGTCTTCGCAGCAATACATCGTGTAAACTTAGAAATATTCCACACTAGCTTTTGCCCGCGGCTTCGCACGCGCGCGTGAACCATGAGTATTTCAAAGAAGCTAGCAATCAAGCAAGCGAACAACCAAACCTGCAAGCTTTCAAGCATGCATGCAAGCATGTAAGTATGCAAGCAGGCATGCAAGCAGGCATGCAAGCAGGCATGCAAGCATGCAAGCAAGCGTGCAAGCAAGCATGCATGCAAGTAAGCACGCAAGCATGCATGCATTCAAGCAAGCATGCAAGCATGCATGAAAGCAAGTATGCAATCAAGCATGCAAAGCAAGCACTCAAGCAAGCATGCAAGCAAGCCCCCGCATTGCCCCGCTGCCTTGATTTTTCTGAAACTGTAAATATTGCAGGATTTTTATAAAACAAACCTAACCTAACCTATAGGGCTGTCCTAAAATATACCCTAAATAGCTTTTTCCCGCGACTTCGTACGCGCTATGATGTAAAACGAAAAAATACGTTTTTTCCCGTTCCCGTGGAAATTTTGGGGAGTGCTTTCGGAGTACACTTAAAGCCTTTAAAGAAACACACGTTATAAATGTTAAGTCTCTTTCTTCCGCTGTTTCGTCTGGAAACGTAAAATCCCGTTTTTTCCCGTCCCTGTGGGCGTTTCGGAAAATCCTTTCTTAGTGTTCCCCTACACTCCCGAATATACCCAACAAACATTATGGCTGCAAATAGACCTTACTTTAGAACCTAAAGTGTTGTGAAGGTAGAGTAGTGGCGACAATTATAGTTTTTGACGACATAAGAGTGTTAGTAATAAAATATAACTCTTATAGTGACAAAGCAAGTTTATAAGAGCAATGTATGGAGGTTAAACGCGTAGAGTAGCGATTATTTTCTCTATAATACAGACCAAAGCTTCTGTGTTATAGCTTTGAGCGAATCTTATTACTATAAGATCCATATAAGAAATTAACATTTACTATTAACTTCTAAAGTTCTAAGCAAGCTACCACAAACTCTTTCGGAGCACTGATAGTTGCACAAAAGGAGCAATTAACGCTACTAGCTCTAAAATGGTGTTCATTAAATCTTTTACAGCACCGAATTCCTAAAGGGATACAAAACTCCCTTGTATAACTTAGGGCGGAATAGAAGGGATATTTCTCCCTATTAATAGAACTTATAGTGTCAAATATAGCCTCCATGTTATTTAAGGTTGAATTATTGAGTTCGTTACCACTTTAGTAACTCTGCGGTCACGTAAGCATAAAATGGCGTCGCAACTCGCAAGTCGCGTCGTGAAGATGAGGGTTCCGTATGTTATAGAAGTGATATCGCAACTACAAGTTACGATATTTCCGAAGAGGACCGATGTTATTACTCATTGAGTAGTGATGATGAGCATAATCCGAGTGAATATATTCTTTTAAATCTTCATTTAAATGAAAAATTGAGGGCATGGGCAATTGAGAAAAATTTCAGCATTTTACAGTATTTAAGTATGTAGACAGACAGTAACGTGTAGGTATTCAAGTTACAAATCTTTTCAATTTGGCAAATCTATATAAATAAAAATGAATTGCTGTTCGTTAGTCTCGCTAAAACTCAAGAACGGGTAAACCGATTTGTCTAATTTTAGTCTTGAAATATTTGTGGAAGCCCAGGGTAGGTTTAAACGGTGAAAAAATACTGAAATTTAGAAGAAGAAAAAAAAAACGGGGGCGAAGCCGCGGGCAACAGCTAGTCAAACAATAAAAACAATTTAGCACTCATTCAGCTAGGAGATACGTGTAGCTATTAGTTGTGCGGGCTAGGTAGTGGTTTTGGGAAACGACTACGGATCCCCAAATTCACGCGCCCACCATTTTTAGGTTATGAAGTTTATTAAAAACAGTAAAACATACGAAACGAAAACTTAATACAGCGAAGGTATTTATTTTCTAGTGCTCTAATACCAAAGTCACGTCACTTTTAAGGCAAAAGGCAAAAATTTATTACATATTTAGTAAAAAAATTATTTGCTCCATGTAAAGTTAAACATTTTTTTTTTGATAAATACACAACAAAGAGTGGGCGCTTCAATTATTTGCTACTAATATATACACATATTCACAGTTTACTTTCCTTCGCAATGAAAATTACGCTTTAGCTTCCACTTACAATGCATTACAATTTTAGCATTTCACCTCCGCCATTTATTTTCGAAAACACAATGTGTTTTTGACAGGGGAAATATCATTCATGATTCATGAAACAACGTTATAAAAAAACTACCGCATAGCCGGTAATGCACAAAAAAAGGAAAAAATTATATCCTTAGGCGCTAAAATTTGCTATTGTAGATTTATTCTGCAACTCAAGGTGTTACAATTTACCTTACTGCCACCCTCTAACCGCTCAAACAGTAAGTAAGGCGCATCATAGATCTACTATACCCCTTACGGAGTTTATATTCATACATTTACTCCCTTTATAGCGCTCAAAGAGTCAGTAAGCAGCATGTGGCTCTACAATACCGCTTGAGGAGTCACTAGTCGCTTAAATACTACTCATACAGCGCTTTAAGTCTCAGTTTGCGCTACTGTACCTCCACAATTGCTCTCCTATATCTCTTAAAATCACTCTGTAACTCCACTACATCGCCATAGTGGAACCTAAGAGCATAAGAACTTGTGCCCAATCCAGGGGTATAGCAGAGTTATAGCGTGCTATAACTCCTATGTTATAGCACTATCTAATGACCTAAGGATCTTATGAGCTCTTTTATATTTCTATTATAACTCTTATATTAGCGCCTAATGTTAGTTGGGTACCTACGTGACAAATTTCAACTTTTCCCCCGCGTCACGTTTTTCCCGTTCCCGTAAGAATTTCGCCAAATAGACCAATTCCCGAAATTCTTACGGGAACTCCTACACTCCCCAAGGAACCCACTTGCAAAATTTCAGCTTTCTACGACCAGTAAAACGAAAAATCCTGTTTTTTTCCCGTTTCCGTGGGAATTTTGGAAAGTACTCTCTTAATGCTCCCCTACACTCCCGAAGCAACCTACATGCCGAATTTCAGCTTTCTGCAACCAGTAAAACGAAAAGTCCCGGTGTTTCCGTTCCCGTGGGAATTTCGGGAAATCCTTTTGTAGTGCTCACTCTATCTACTATATATGCTACACTCCCCAAGAGAACTTGAAGGCCAAATTTCAGTTTTATACGACCAGTAAAACGAAAAATCGATCCCGTAGAACTGAATATATAAATCCCGTTTTATTCCTTATCCCGTGGAAATTTCCAAAAATCCTGAAATTAGTTTCTTAGTTTTGTAATCGCCTACTTATGTATCAAATTTGAAGAGTCTAGTTATTATAGTTACTGAGATAGCGTCACTCGGAATCGAATATATCATCATCATCATCATCATCTCAGCTATTACAAAGAATCGAATATATAATTCCCGTTTTTTCCTTATCCCGTGGGAGTTTCCAAAAATCCTTCCTTAGTGGATGCCTACATTGTATAAGGTATCTATGTGCAAAATTTCAAGTCTCTAAGTCCAGTGGTTTGGGCTGTGCGTTGATATATAGTTAAGTCAGTCAGTCAGTCAGTCAGTCAGTCAGTCAGTCAGTCAGTCAGTCAGGACTTTGAATTTTATATCCACATTAGCTTGCGTACACAATTCCTTCCGCAAATCTTCTCTTTTCTTTTCTTCTTCTCTTCGATTTGTGGGGGCTTTTGTTCGAATCATTGTTGCACCCCGGCACAAAACATTTTTCATAAATATCTTTTGTGTATTTCACAGTTTTATACTTTGAATTTGCTTTAATTTCTAACGTTTGTAGATTATGTAGGAATGTCATGTTATGATGTAGGTGTGACAGTGACAGCCTGACAGTTACCGTAGCTTAGCTTTTTTTTCATTTTTGTGGCAAACATTGAATGCCTGATTCTGACAAGAAACCGAGTCGTTAGGTCAAACAAAAGTCAAAAGTACTTTTACAAAAATATTTGCATTAGTGAAGTATTTTTGAAATCGGACAAGATAAATCGGATAATTGATGGTTTTCCTCCAAATGGTTTTCGAATTGAAGCATACTAAAAAAAATGAACAATGCCAATTGGAGAAAACAACACAGTAGTCATAGTCGGCGACTATATACATACACTATATACACACGCACACACACTTTCTAATTATATTTTCTTATAATATCCCTTACGAGGTAGACAGAGCGTAAGGTATCAAGATCTGACGGCTACGTTCAGCATGATTCTTAAGATTTCCGCCCAATCCCTCGTTTTGGCGATCTGCGCGGGAAGAGAAGCAGCTGTGCTTCCTATAATGTGAAATGAGAGCCAAGTTCAATATGATGACATATGCCTTGGTTGTTCTTCAATTTATTTACAGTAAAATACATTTTTTCCAGAATTTAAATATTTTGGGTTTTTTTTAATCAGAATCGTTCTATCTCTCGATTCTCATACAAGAAAAAAATATGTCCCAGATTTTACTATGGTTTTTTCCTGTTCGTCACGTTCCATGCATACCTATATGAAAAAAGTGACGAACTGGAATGGAAGTTTTGGGACACAATTTTTCAAGAAAAAATCAAAAATGTCTGGAAAAAATGATCATATGGACTTTATTTGTAAAACGATTCGGGTAACAATATAAAATATTTTATAGCAACTTGAAATCATTTCTTCTTACATTATAGGATAGTACATTCAAGCCTTAGGTCTGACTTGGCTAGTTATATAGGTTATACAGTGGTTACACACGTTCAAAGTATGGCTGTCATGTGTCGAACCATAAACAATGGCTTGCCCTCACCTTTCCCCGCAGGTACTTGGCTCAGGTTCACCTCCGTCAAAAAGGCGCCCAGAGGCGCCGCCCTCACTGCAGGTCCATTTCTGGACCCGCTCAGATCCCCCGCAACGAATTGCGGGTTTACCTTACCGCCCCTCCCCATAGTCGGATATTAGCCAACAGTTAACTAACTTACAAAATCAATTAATTAACCGTTGCTGCCCAGGGTGCACCGGCCAGCGTTACCCTTAAGTGAGGCCAAGAGCCTCTGTTAGAAGGGAACTGTAACGCTAGAGCTCTCGAGGAGGTTTCCGACGTCGCACCCCTCATGTGTCGAACCACAGCCTTCTCTGTTGTCTTCTACAAGGCATGCTGTAGGTTTGGCAACGTCGCAATCTTACGCTTAGGCACACAAGCGGCGTTGCCAAACCACCACGGACATGGCTTAGGGGCCATTCAAATATTACGTAAGCAGATTTTTTACAATTATTTACCCCCCCCCCCCCGTCAGCAAAAGTAAGCAAACCTCTTGCCCCCCCCCCTCCCATGCTTACGTAATCATTGGTACCTATATGCATTTTTCTTTTAATAGATTCTGTTTTTTATTCATTCGTGAGCAGCAGTTCGAATCTAAACTGCTGACGTTATCACCTTATCGACTCCCACCCACCATGTCATCAAAAATAAGCAAAGCAAAGACCCCCCGCCCCCTCAAGCGCTTACGTAATACTTGAACCGCCCCCTTAGCGGTTTGGCAAAATTGCTTGAAAAAATTGCAAAAATTCGTCTTTTGTGGTAGCGACGAGCCGAGTCGGCGAAAATGTTACTGGCCCCATCACTATTCAAATCTATCATTGTTTATGTTAAAAACCGCAAAACCGCCAAAGCCGGCCAAAGCGTCAAAACAATGAAGTAACTGAATTAAAACAGTCAGTGTTCATTATTATTTAAATTATTATTACTTTCTCTTTTTATGTACGCATGACGATCTTTTGTGAATTTACATTGACTTGATTTTGTTTTTTATTTAATTTCAGTTATTATTAATTATTATGGGCGCGCACCTCTGAGTTTTTCGGAATTTATGTGCGCAAATTGCATTTGCAATTTGCCATGAGCTTTTCGGTGAAGGAAAACATCGTGAGGAAACCTGCACAAATCAGCGAAGAAATTCAATGGTGTGTGTTAAGTTCCCAATCCGCACTGGGCGCGCGTGGGAACTATAGCCCAAACCCTCCAATACACGGAGGAGGCCTATGCCATGAGGCACGCCGAATTACGCCACAGCTACTTGCCACAGCCAAACTTTTTTTTTTCATTTTTGTGGCAAACATTCGATGCTGGATTCTGTTTAAAAACCGGGTTGTTCGGTCAAACAAAGGTTCAAAGTACTTTTTCAAAAATATCTGCTATCATAAAGTATTTTTGAAATCGGACAAGATAAATCGGATAAATGATAGTTTTCCTCGAAATGGTTTTCGAATTGGAGTATACTAAAAAAAATGAACAATGCCAGTTTAGGGATCTTTAAAAAGCGAGCCTTCCTGTTCCTCAAAATGACTTTCTGCCAAGTTTCTTGCGGCGCATTCTTCTTGGCAATGATGGTCTTTCCGAATGTGCTGGTAGTTTCAAAAAGACATGTAAAAGAGCCCTTAGCGGCCAATTTGCAAAAATAAATTTTCTTTTTCATTTTCATTTTCAAAGGGCCGGCAACGCACTTGTGATTCCCCAGGTCTGGCAGGTGCCCCTGGGCGACGGTGATTGCTTTCCATCTTATAAAAAAAAAGAAAGCTGCCAGCCTTCTGGGCACCATGCCACCGGGCAGTGATTTGGGGCAACTTTTTTATTTATAGCTTTACAAGCAGTGGCGTAGCTACCTAGGGACTAGGCGGGGCAGTGCCCTGGGGCCCTCAAGCTCAGAGATCCTTCGAATCCTTACCAGAAAATCTCGATCGAACTATTATTATTAAAACGTAACCAGTTTAGATAGTAGGTAGTGGGGCCCCATTTTTTATTTGCACCAGGGTCCTTGGTTACCTAGCTACGCACTGTTTACAAGCTTCTGCCCGCGACTTCGTCTGCGTAGAATTATACCTACATAAAAACCTTCCTCTTGAATCACTCTATCTATTAATAAAAACCGCATCAAAATCCGTTGTGTAGTTTTGAAGATATAAGCATACATAGGGACATAGGGACAGAGAAAGCGACTTTATTTTATACTATGTAGTGATAGTGATAGTGATAGTGATAGTGAAGTGATGACAATTTGTTTTATAATTAGTAGTAGTTTTAGTTTTAGTATCTCTGCGTTATTTTTAAGTTGTGACTGTTTTTCATTATGATGCGTAAAACTGTCACTTCGATAGACAATAGCACGCGATTAGTCCGCGTGTTTTGGTCGTTTCCGCGGTTTCCGCCCCCTTGCGATAAGGGAAGGGATATCGTATTAGCGCAAATATAATGATAACGCAGACTGTTGCTACCCTGCGCAGTCGCTTGAAGGCGTATTGGCTCGATGGATCCTCTTAAATGAATGTTATGTGTTTTGTAACTTGTGTGTATATGTATATATTTATATATTATGTAGTATATTTTATTTGTTGTGTATTACTTTATCGTATTTATCTATTATGTGTAGTTTATTATTATATCTTACATTATTTAAAATTTAGACATTTAGGATTATTTTAGGTTTCGATCGGTCCTTTTAGTTTTTCTGTGTCTACTCTTGCTTAATACTTATGTCCTGTCAATCGTTCACAGGTTAACTGGAAGAGATTCCTTTTAGGGATAAGTTCGCCTGTGTTTTAATTTTCGTGAACGCTTTCGAGACGTTTTTATATGCGAAAACTTACACTAGAGGCTCTGCAAAGGTTCAAGGTCACTATTTGGGTGAAATAAGGCAACATTTTAATTCTCAATTTTATTTTGGATAAGATTTATTCTTCTTCCTAAAAACTATTTCACACATTTTTATTTTAACGCCATCTATACGAGAACGCTGATACTATGAAGTTTTTATAATACCTATCTGCAACTATTTGCTCTATTCAGAGCATGCAGTCGACAATTTAAATAAAATACGATAAAACTTGACTTCTCAAATGAGCGTTTTCCAGAAAAAAGTCCACGTGAAAATTTTTACCAGAATTTAAATATTTTTGGTTTTTCTTACTCAGAATCGTTTACCATATCAATTCTCATACAAGAAAAAATGTGTCCCAGATATTTTTCCTGTTCGTCACGTTCCATACATACCTATATGTATGCAAAAAAAAAGACGAACTGCAATGGAAATTTTGGGACACGATAAAAAAAAAAAAGTTGAATTGTGGACTTTTTTTGCAAAACGCTCGAATTCATTTAAAATCTGTTTCCTATGCCTAAAACATTAAATACGATTTTAATTTTAGCGCCATCTATACGCGCACGGCGGTACTACGAAGCCGCTTAGTCTTCGTCGGGCCAAACTGTCCGCTCGATCCAGGGCGTATAGTCTAGGAGCGTAGTGTAGGAGCCGGCCGGCGAGTTCCCGCAGGTCGCGCCAACATTCGACAGTACTCCGACAACTGTATACATACAGTTTATCCATCGATTCTCGACTATTAAAGGGCCTTCGTTGTCGTACTGAAAAAAAGAGAAAAAAAACTTTTTAATACATACATACATAAATCACGTTTTTATCCCTTACGGGATAAACAGAGCCTAAGGTAAGACCTAAAGGCCACGTTTAGCATGAGTGTAGGCGTATAAATGGAAATACATACATACATCACGTTTTTATCCCTTACGGGATAAACAGAGCCTAAGGTAAGACCTAAAGACCACGTTTAGCATGATTGTGGGCGTATTTGGTGGAAATACAGTCATACATACATAAACCACGTTTTTATCCCTAACGGGGTAGACAGAGCCTAAGGTAACAATACCTAAAGACCACGTTTAGCATGATTATGGGCACATAATGTCATAAAAACTTTATGCTCTAGGTATGATACACTTAATTTATTACTAGCTACTTCTTATCCCGGATAATTGCATAGCTCCCGCGGGATAGCGATAAACATGTCATTTACTTTAGGCTTATTACCTAACTTCCATGCTGGTCTGGGAGTAAAGAAAAAACATAGAATGTACCAGTTGCTTCTCTTTCCCGGCAGATGGTAAAAGCCCATCGAGGGAATGGGCATAGGAATCATGTTATAGGCGATGTGGCTAGCAACCCATCACTATTTCATTCCCCTTTTCACCTATACGCCCACAATCATGCTGACCGTGGCCTTTAGATCTTATTGTTACCTTAGGCTCTGTCTACCCCGTAAGGGATAAAGACGTGATTTATGTCATGTCGTGTCATGTCATGTCATGTTATTACCTACCTCGCTCGCAATCGCCATCGTGTTCATTTTGACAGTTCTTGTATGAATGTGACAGCTAGCTTCCGATGCCAATTGTCAGCCCATACATGAACTGTCAAAATGAACACGACGGCGATTGCGAGCGAGTTAGGTAAGCCTACTGATTTTACGCGGAAAGTCGCGGGCAGAAGCTAGTAGAGAGAGAGAGAGATAGAGAAACATTTATTTACACACATTCGATACACGTACAATTATAATAGGAAGCAATACAATATACTTAGGAATAGTACCGATATGGTGTAAAATGGGCCCCACTCAGCATAATGTTGCGGCAAGCCGCAACGCTGTTTTTCAGTGGGACCCAGATAAAATTAAAAAACTAAACATATAAAATACACATACACTGTGGCGACACGAACTCCGGTGGAAAACACTATACAAACAAGCTGACAAATATACGGAAGTATGTATGGCAACACTCGATCAGTTCAAATCGCATTAAACCAATTAAACCGAAACAAGTCAAGCCAGACGTTGATTTGGCTATTGCAGTGAGTCAATTATCAATTTCAATAGTAGTAGTAGTAGTGTATCTGATACCTTGCAGTTGTCTTTGGAGTACCCGTAGGCTCCATAGCCGATCTGGTTGGCTTCCTGGGTCCTCAGGTTGACAGACGAGAACTTCTTGTGGTAGTCATCCGCGTTTAATCGGTGGAGAAGTGCCTGCAACATTTTCAAGGTATTCAAATGCCCATAATAAATCCGACTTCACTACCATGCCCAAGCATCCCCTCTCCGCTTTCTTCCAGCGTTCTTTTTACATGACGCGACCTATACACAAGCGCACGGCTTGTAGAAGACAATAGAGAAGCACTATCAAATGAATCAGAATTTTTATTTCTTGATTTTTTTTAATTTACTTTAACGGTTTTACCGTTACAAATTAAATTTCTAAACGTCACTGAAAATTAGAACACATAGAAAAATCCGAAAAGTAAAGGAATGGCCGGGAATCGAATCCGGATCCTTATCCATAGCTATACTTTTCTGCTGTGGGTGGTGTAGGGAATGACGAGGATCCGGGTTCGATTCCCGGCCTTACCTTTACTTTTCGGATATTTTAATGTATTCTATTCTAATTTTCAGTGACATTGAGAAAGAAACAATACCTAGAGAAGGCTATTGAAGGCCGCCTATTGTTTTTTTGTAATATTCTGTTATACTTTTTTTCTGTTTTGTTTGTTATAATGTGGTGTTCAATAAAGAGTTACCCCCTTATTCATAAACGGTCTATAGGCTTCTGCTAGCTTAGCAATCGTTTGTCCTTATCTGTGGCATGTAACTGTCAAAGTGACAGATAAGGACAAACGATTGCTAAGCTAGCAGAAGGCTACAGAGCGTTTATGAATAAGGGGGTTATTGTATTGTTTTGTATTGTAATGTACAGACCGTTTGCAGCCTGTTGGTGTTGTTCCAAGACCGCGTGCGCCACCTGGTCGCCACGGCCTGGGAGTGCTTGCCGGCCACGTCTAGACACGCCGGGATCGCCCACTGGTCCAACCGTATCCTGGAGAACAGGGAAATACCTATACATACATACATACCGTCACGCCTCTTTCCCATAGGGCTAGGCAGAGACTACTTTGCCAAATACAAATACCTATAAACTTAGCGTTAATTAAGACGCAGGGTCAAGCGTATGGGGATGGCAAGAACAGCGATGGACAAATAGAAAGAGAGAAGACATTTAGTCTCTTTTGAAAAACACAAATAGAGCATACACATAATTTTACAAAAATAAAACATAAAACAGAGCCTCTAGTGTAAGTTTTTGACACGAAAAACATATCGAACGCGTTCGCGTAAATGTCTCAACGGGGGCTATCGCGTGCGAATTTGCCACTAGAGGCGCTAGTGTCGCGTGAGGTCCAATAATGTGTTCTGCTAACTTAGCAATCGTTTGTCCTTATCTGTGAAAGGTAAATGTCAAAGTGACAGATAAGGACAAACGATTATTAAGTTAGCAGAAGCCTACAGAGAGTTTATGAATAAGGGGGTTAATCATCATTAACACATAAACGGATAACTCAAGTATATAAAATCGAGTGATGCTCGACATGTTTCGGACTATTTCGTAGTCCTTCTTCCTAGAGCGCTCGCCCCGGCGGCAGCGAAACGAACACTGCGCGCCAGCGCTCTGCTCGCGCGGCTGTTCGACGCAACTGACAGCGGCGCACAGCTACCCTCGTTTTCGTAGTCATTTTTATTATTGTCAAAATGTAGGGCAGCACACAACACTGATCACGTCACTCCGTAAACCGGAGCGAGCGCTCTTGGAAGAAGGACTACGAAATAGTCCGAAACATGTCGAGCATCACATGACTTTTTATACTTGAGTTATCCGTTTATGTGTAATGAGTTCTTGTATGAATGTGACAGCTGGCTGATTCCGATGCCAATTATGTAATTTAGTCCCACATTTCGCACCCTTCGTGGAAGAAAGACGTAAGTCCTATTGACTTACAATGGGACTTACGTCTTTCTTCCACGAAGGGTGCGATTTATAAGAGAAAACTGCCGAAGTTAAATCTATAACAAAAGCTTACTTACACAGTCGCGGTTTTCAGTAGTGCAATATCGTGGTGCACCTTACGGTTGTTCTGATTCCTTGTGTACCCGGTCGTATAGGGGTACACTATGGATTCGATCTTGTGCTCTTGATAGGCTTCATGGATGCCCCCTGTGCCCTGGAGGGTACCCAGGACTGCGTACAGAACAATCCTGCAAAAAAAAATGAAAATCATTACCATCGTCTATTGCTACCTTGGCCGCCTATTGTTACCTTGTAATATTCTGTATACCTTTTTTCTGTTTTGGTTGTTATATGTGGTTCAATAAAAAGTATTGTATTGTATTGTTTGACGAATAAATAAATACACGTGATATCTTACTACACCCCGCCCCTCTTGTGATATTTCGTGATTCCCCCCCCCCCCCCCCCCCTTTCGGAGCCTCACGTGATTAATGGTCGGCCCCTTAGTGTGTGTATACATACCCTGAATTCAGGTTGGTCCAGCAGTGGGCGGAAGTGAGTATGAACCGTTCGCTTAACAGGGTTCCAGTGCAAGCCCATCGCAGCGACTCCTGCGCACTTCTTTTGCCTCCCACCACCACCTGGCAAGATAATAGTGAAATTAAATCCTTGAAATTGAAAATTTTACACACAAACATACACATACACAAATCACGTCTTTATCCCTTACGGGGTAGACAGAGCCTAAGGTACCTGTACCTGCCTAAGGTACAAGTGGAGGCCTAAGAGCTTCACGCGTCACGGAATGACGAGGATCCGGGTTCGATCCCCGGCCATAGCTTTACTTTTCGGATTTTTCTGTTCTAATTTTCATTGACATGTAGAAATTTAAAAAAGAAAGAATAATTTCTAAATGTCTATGAAAATTAGAACACATAGAAAAATCCGAAAAGTAAAGCTATGGCCGGGAATCGAACCCGGATCCTCGTCATTCCGTGACGCGTGCTATACCCCTACACCACCCATAGCAGGTGGGTAGTCTCCGAATTTTTCCACCTGTTACTAACTGTCACGTGACCTTTGTTACTATGCGAATTTTTTGTGTTGAAGAAAGAATAAGATGAAAAGGATAAGGATAAGGATAGGATGAGGATAAGGTGAAAGATAGAATAAGGAATAGTGTGATAAGGGAACGTGCTGGTGTGAAAGAGGATATAGTGACTAGGATAGAAAAAAGTATGCTTAGTTGGTTTGGTCACGTAGAGCGGATGGATGAAAGTAGACTAACTAAACAGATCTATATGGGGAGTGTGAATGGTAACGTTGGGAGGGGAAGGCCTAGACGGACGTTTCGAGACCAAATAGGAGACGTTTTGGAAAAAGGTCAGGTCAGGAGTACCCGAAACCGACGAGCATGTATGAAGAGATTGATGAATGTGGATGAAGCGAAAGAAGTATGTCAGGATCGTAGCAAGTGGAACAAAGTAGTCTCTGCCTACCACTGTGGGAAAGAGGCGTGACGGTATGTATGTATGTAAAAATTATTTCTAACAGCTTGTATTTACCATGTGCGGGTACTCGTTGGGCCTTGCGATCTTGCCCCGGCTCTGGTCGGAGTGCTGGCAGTAGTTCATGCGCACCATGTTGCCCAGCAGCGCCACGCTGCGTTCGCACGGGTAAACTAGCTGCTGGTAGTCCACGCATTCTGGAAGCAAACGTTTCATCAGACCGACCGCTTATAAGTCCTCGCCGACCGCGGGGGCCGAGAGAGCTCCCCGCGGTGCAGACGCGCGGGGTGGGACGACAGCGGGGGCCGAGAGAGGTGCGGGCGGCAGGCGCACTACCCGCCCGCACCGCGAGAGCTCCCCGCGGTGCTGTCGCGCGGGGGCCGAGAGAGGTGCGGGCGGCAGGCGCACTACCCGCCCGCACCGCGAGAGCTCCCCGCGGTGCTGTCGCGCGGGGGCCGAGAGAGGTGCGGGCGGCAGGCGCACTACCCGCCCGCACCGCGAGAGCTCCCCGCGGTGCTGTCGCGCGGGGGCCGAGAGAGGTGCGGGCGGCAGGCGCACTACCCGCCCGCACCGCGAGAGCTCCCCGCGGTGCTGTCGCGCGGGGGCCGAGAGAGGTGCGGGCGGCAGGCGCACTACCCGCCCGCACCGAGAGAGCTCCCCGCGGTGCAGACGCGCGGGGTGGGACGACCGCGGGGGCCGAGAGAGGTGCGGGCGGCAGGCGCACTACCCGCCCGCACCGAGAGAGCTCCCCGCGGTGCAGACGCGCGGGGTGGGACGACCGCGGGGGCCGAGAGAGGTGCGGGCGGCAGGCGCACTACCCGCCCGCACCGAGAGAGCTCCCCGCGGTGCAGACGCGCGGGGGTGGGACGACCGCGGGGGCCGAGAGAGGTGCGGGCGGCAGGCGCACTACCCGCCCGCACCGAGAGAGCTCCCCGCGGTGCAGACGCGTGGGGGCCGAGAGAGGTGCGGGCGGCAGGCGCACTACCCGCCCGCACCGAGAGAGCTCCCCGCGGTGCTGTCGCGCGGGGGCCGAGAGAGGTGCGGGCGGCAGGCGCACTACCCGCCCGCACCGAGAGGTCGGCGCTGGGCGCTTGCGCGAGAGGCATTCCTGGTGTGCAACCCGCATTGACGTACAACAAACAACTAGACTCCCAATCACGCTCAAAAACTGTCCGAAGCAAAAGTCTGAACACGCGTCTATTGTTCAGAGTTTTGGTTCAGTTGTGTTTCGACCGCGCTTTGATAACAATGTATATGTCTCTTTCGCACCGTAATCTTACTATTGAGAACAAAAGAGACAGGCAGGTTTCCAGCGCGTGGCGTCGTGTCATTACTTCTCACGATCCTACGCCATTGATATTAAACATTACTGCCACGACATAAGGTGTCAATTTGAACGAATATGTTAATGTTATCTGTCTAAGTCGATGTGTTGACACACACAACACATAGACAAAACAACTCGGACGTTTCTTGAGGAACCTTTATTAGCGACTGAGAGTCTAGTTGTTTATTGTAAGTCAATGGCAACCCGTAAGCTTATTGTCTAACTCGCTCGCAATCGCCATCGTGTTCATTTTGACAGTTCTTGTATGAATGTGACAGCTAGCTGATTCCGATGCTAATTGTATAATACATGAACTGTCAAAATGAACACGATGGCGATTGCGAGCGAGTTAGGTAATAAGGCTACGGTTTTTTATTAGGTAAGTTATTTTTAAGGGCTCTATAGGCTTCTGCCAACTTAGCAATCGTTTGTCCTTCTCTGTGAAAGGTAAATGTCAAAGTGACAGATAAGGACAAATGATTGCTAAGTTAGCAGAGGCCTACAGAGCGTTGATGAACAAGGGGGTTAGAAAATAAATGAATTGAATGGAATTCGCTCCCATCGTCTGTATTTCCGGACAGATACAACCTAGGGCTCTTCAAGGCTAGAGTGAATAGGCTATTACTGAACCAGTGAGTTACACCTTTGGCCTCATCTGCACCTTCCACCAAGTGAGATAGAGGTCAATCACTGGTCAGTTCGTAGTAAAAAAATAAATAATTGGTAAGACGCGTGGGTGTTGGCGTGAAGTTGTAGGCGAACTTACTGTCCCAAGCTTTTCTTCCAAACTTCTTGGCAGTGAGTCCTGGGTCCAGGTCTCTGCAACCTTGGAATACCGGCTGGTTAGTTACGTAGTCGTACACCGGAGGCACGTACTCTGTAGTCGTAGATCTGTAGCAATTAAAGTCATACATACAAACTGTTTGAGTATACATACACAAACCACATTTCTAAATGTCTGTGAAAATTAGAACACATAGAAAAATCCGAAAAGTAAAGCTATGGCCGGGAATCGAACCCGGATCCTCGTCATTCCGTGACGCGTGCTATACCCCTACACCACCCATAGCAGGTGGGTAGTCTCCGAATTTTTCTACCTGTTACCAACCGTCACATGACCTTTGTTACTATGCGATTTTTTTGTCGCTAAGCGTCATCTGTTTGAATGATGTGTCTGTACGACACAATTACAAACTCCCGTGGAACATCTACTGCTCACCAGGGACGAGAGAAGGCGCTGTTTTTCAAATGATAGGTACTATCAAATGAATCAAGAAATTTTATTTCTTGATTTTTAAGTTTACTTTTACGGTTTTACCGTTGGAAATTTAATTTCTAAATGTCTGTGAAAATTAGAACACATAGAAAAATCCGAAAAGTAAAGCTATGGCCGGGAATCGAACCCGGATCCTCGTCACAAATCACGTCTTTATCCCTTACGGGGACAGAGCCTAAGGTAACAAGCCCCACAGGCCAGTGGCGAAACTATAACGTCTGGGGCCCGCGGCAAATTCGTCAGATGGGGCTCCTTCCTCAATATAAAGTGCATCAGCGTCCCTTCTGTGCTCTAAACCCAGCCAGTTGGCCCCGTAGAGCTAGGGGCCCCTGGCGTTTTGCCACCCCTGCCACCCTATAGTTACGCCACTACCGCAGGCCACATAGCAAGATTGGGTGTATAGGTGGAAAATGGAATCAGAATAGTGATTGCTAGCATCACCTATAACATGAGTTCTATGACTTTCGCCCATTGCTTCGATGGGCTTTTACCATCTGCGCGGGAAGAGAAGCAACTGGTACATTCTATGTTTTTTCCTTGCGTGGAAATTCAATGAAAAAGTTTAAATTACAGAATCATCATGGTGTTAAGTAGGTATTGTACGTCTGTATAGGTATTTAAAGTATTTGTGTTTTTACGACAAAGAAGGCAAACAAGCAAGTGGGTCACCTATGGTAAGCGAGCACCACCATGCACACCCGCAACACTAGAGGACTGCATCGCTGCCAGCCTAGGGGGCTTGGATAGGACACCTCTTGTACCAGTTTTGTCACCGGCTGTCTTACTCTCCATGCCGGAAGACAGTACAAGCACTGCTGCTTGTACTGTCTTCCGGCATTGGTTATACCTAGTAATTTTCTCTATGTACCTGTTTTCTATGTTGTTTATACGAGTTCAATAAAAAATCAATCAATCAATGTTGGGCGAAAATCTTAGGAATCATGTTATAGGCGATGCTAGCAACCCATCACTATTATGATTCCCACCTATATGCCCACAATTATGCTAACCGCAGCCTTTAGGTCTTGTTACCAGAGGCTCTGCCTACCCCGTAAGGGATATAGACGTGATACGTGTAAGTGTGTGTTCAATAACGAGTAGTTTAAATTTAAAGAGTTTAAAATAATATTTATGTACCTTGGTCGTTGAGTGGTTGCCACTGGCCCGGCAGTTGTAGTACTAGTGGTTCTAGGAGTAGTACTAGTGGTACTAGGGGTAGTACTAGTGGTACTAGGGGTAGTAGTGGTAGTCCAGCGTGGATAAGCACTAGTGGGCCAAGTATAATGACGGTTAGTGCTGGGAAACGAGAAGAAGCGGGATGAAATATTACTAATGTCAGAGTTAACGATACTAGTAGTTTTATTAGGGGAGGGGAAGAAATTTGAAATGAAATTGGTAACATATAGGAAGTTAACGGCGACAGGAAAGTGGTTCAGTAAGGGATCCCAGCAGCACACCATGTTTTTCATCGAACGGCCGTTGCAGAACTGCAAAAAATACAAAAATACATTTTAGTCAAATACCTATTACACTTTTGTCATTTTTAATCACGTTTATATCCCTTAGGGGACAGAGCCTAAGGTAACAAGACTTAAAGGCCACGTGTAGCATGATTGTGAAGGGGAATCAAAATAGTGATGGGTTGCTAGCATCGCCTATAACATGACTCATAAGATTTTCGTCGCCCATTCCCTCGATGTGCTTTTACCGGCGCGGGAAGAGAAGCAACTGGTACATTCTATTTTTTTGTTACTCGCGGACTAGTATGGAGGAATGTTATTTTTAATCATGTCTATATCAAGGGGAACCAAAATGTGTGTGTGTGTGTGTGTGTGTGTACAAAGGGTTGTGTTTCGGCTGAAACTATAGTTAAAACCGAACTTTTGGTTTCGGTTTCGGCCAAAAAAAAAGTTTCAGTCGGACAGTAGATATTTTTGTAATGTTGGCTTCATATATTACCATCTCCATATGTATGTATGTACATGACTTGACAATGAATAAATAAATAAATAGATATTAAAGAATTCTTCTATTACTTCAGTTAACAGAACTTAACTTAAACTTAGCACTTAACTATTTTGATTCCTCTTTCCACCTATACGCCTATAATCAAGCTAAACGTGGCCTTTAGCTCTTGTTACTTTAGGCTCTTTCTACCCCTGGGTCCAGCGTACGGGCCCTCCCCTCGGCGCGGTCCTGGCGGAAGCCGGGGCCACCGGGGCGTTTGTGGGGAAACCCTAGTGGCATCCCACTGCGTCACCATCACACTGGACTGAGGCTACGCCGGAGAGTTTTTAGTTCGGGTATACCCTTTGGGGGGGAATCCCACATAACCCTAGGCATCCCTGTGCCTAGGGCATCCATAAAGATTTCCTCTCCGTTAAAATGGGAAAATGGGATTCTTACAATTGTGTCTTTGTATCTCTACCGCTTAAAAAGAAAGAAAGAAAGAAGACATTCATTCCTAAAATTCATATAAAAGAATATACACAATTTAAAATAGAAAATAATCAATACATATAAAAATAGATCATCAGCGTTGTGTGTCTTCGCAAAAGTGAAACGGTCGCTGCCTCAGCGTTACGCTGAGGTGTTAGACTGCAGCACTGATTTTCAGCCAGAACCGTCTATGACTCACGAAACGATACACAGATAAAATAAGTGTCTACGTTTTCGGCAACATGCTCAAGTACCGCGCCAGACAAAACAGCTATATAGATCTTAGGAGCAACAAGAAACTAGTCCTTGATAGATCCCAACATGTGCATTTTAACAAAACTATCAACAACATGGCAATTAAGTATACAACAATCTTAGCAGCGATATCAAAGATTGCAACACCATGGTAGCATTTATTTTTAATCATCTGTAAGCTATAAAAAAGCCGTACATTAATAATTAGTCGTAATTCCTCACTTGTACCTGAGAAATTCCATTTACTCACGTACTCACCTGTACAGCTCAGAAATGGCGGCATAGCGCTCAGAGTAATTTTATGATATTGTAACAGCCTTCTAAGCGTTATTCACGCTGCTTCATTTCAGAGGTTAATTTTGTCCATGGGCTTGTAGTCTATTAATGGAAGGTGAAATATTATTTTGCAAAAATACCATTTTATTCGGTTCAAGAGTTTTTTACCAATGCCCTGGACAAATAGCTTATGGGTATTAAATTTATATTATTA
The DNA here is from genome assembly GCA_932294345.1 of Pandemis cinnamomeana. Taxonomy (NCBI): domain Eukaryota; kingdom Metazoa; phylum Arthropoda; class Insecta; order Lepidoptera; family Tortricidae; genus Pandemis; species Pandemis cinnamomeana. Next base: position 835,121 of record OW028728.1, on the reverse strand, counting down.
TTGTGTACAAGTATTTGAATTGTAATTTGAATTTAATTTACTAATTACCGGTCGAGACATGGACATTTGCCTTTGTAAGAGACATAGACGTGATCTGTGCATGTAATTCATGTATATTGTTTAAAATTGTACGGATTAACCTATTTTCCTGGCATTCGCATAAACAAGCTTATCGACGCTTAAACGACCGGGTTTAACCCGACATTATCGGGATTTATTAAAGGCACAGTACATTATATATAAGCTAAAGCAGCAAGGAAACTACAAACAAAACGGTCGAAACGAACGCACACAGACGCGCGCTTCTACGCGCCCCCTAAGCGGATCTCGCGGTGCCGGCAGCCGCAAGCGCCGCGCCGCGTTGAGACGAGCGGCCGTCTGCTGCGCACCCAGACAGTCCGCGATCTTTTCGCTTTAAACATGCCAAGAGCGTATTACGCAGTGTGCCCATGTTTCCCAATAGTTAATTTAAGAAAACTATTGATTCGGATGAGAATTTTTCATACCACAAAATTTAATAAGCTTTCCGAACGTGTAGCAGGCGAAAGTATTTTTCAGTAAGTAATATATAATACTTACCGAAGAATAAAAAATCTTAAACTATTGAAGTTTCTGTTTTAAATACCCTATTTCACTATCACTATCACTACATAGTCACTATCATCACTGCATAGTATAAAATAAAGTCGCTTTCTCTGTCCCTATATCCCTATATAATAATAATTTTATTTCAGACCGAGATCCATATAAGAATGTTAGTTAAATACAGTGCCTTAATCTATTGTTAGTTGTTTTATTTATCTACACGTTTATACATATTAAAATTCAAATCCTAACCTAATTAATACTTCTAACCCAGGTACACAGGATGGAACTATCCGTTCTATCGGCAATTGGGAATGGATGATTATTTTGAAAGTGCTTGGTGATTTTTCTATTGATAGGAATAACCATCCTTAGCTACGGAAAAAAGTTTCAGATTTTTCCGTCGAGCCATATATTTTATAAAAATAAAAACATTTTACTCAGTCACTCGGCGGCCCCTATACGGAAGAAAGCAGTACGCCAATGACATAATCAAATTAAAAAAAAATAATGCTGCTTGAATCTGTGGTACACGATGGCATTTGTAGCTAAGAAAAGCAACGGCTAAGTGGCGCCGTCTGTAGATTGTTCGTGTTACTAACCAAACATGGGGAATTTCAATAAAAATTACCATAATATACATTTTTTCTCAGATTTTGGAATTATTGGGTTATTTCTACTCCGAATCAAAAACACTACTGAAAGTTGTATGAGAAATGTATGGTAATTTTAATGAAATCCCAAATAGGTGGTTTAGTACCAACAACAATCTACAGACGGCGCCACTTAGCCGTTTCTTTTGCTTGTTTTAGCTTCCGAGTGCGGTGCTATCAATCAATGTCAGTGACAAATGTCATTGTGTACCACAGATTCAAGCAGCATTTTTTTTTAAATTTGATTATGTCATTGGCGTACTGCTTACTTCCGTATAGGGGCCGCCGAGTGACTGAGTAAAATGTTTTTATTTTTATAAAATATATGGCTCGACGGAAAAATCTGAAACTTTTTTCCGTAGCTAAGGATGGTTATTCCTATCAATAGAAAAATCACCAAGCACTTTTAAAATAATCATCCATTCCCAATTACCTTCAGGATCCTGTTATCGCCGCGTCGGATGCGGGTTAATATAGATGCGATCCGCTTTCGCCTGATCGCATAAAAGTCGTCAGTACGCGCCTCGGCAAACATCCCGGACGCGCTACAGAACCGTGGCAACCTCAACAGGATTCTGAAGGCGTCATTATACTGGATCCGAAGAGCATTATAGGCCTTCAGCGTGTAGCTGACCCATAGGCTACCCGTGTAAAATACCTGACAGAACGCCTTAAAAAGGGTGATTTTAACTTGTTTTGAACAACGGGCAAACCTACGAGTCAACATATTACTCCTGACCGCCAATGCTCTTCGTTCCCTCTCCAAATCGAGATCGTCCTTAAGGTCCTCCGTCACATAGTGTCCAAGGTATTTAAACTGCGAGACCCTTTGTAGATTTTTACCTTTCAAAGTTATAGAGGGCACATGCTTAGGGTTCATTTTGTTTGACCTGAAGACTAAGATTTCACTCTTTTTGGAGTTGTATACAAGACCGTGAGTTTCTGCATAAGCCTCACAGACACTCAGCATTTTCCTAAGTGCACTGACAGAGGGGGACAGCAGCACCATATCATCGGCGTAGCTAATGTTGTTGACGCTAACGCCGTCGACATAGCACCCCACTGGCATTTTGCTGAGCTCCTCTATCAGCCCGTTAACATATAAGTTGAAAAGCTTTGGCGAGGTTAAACCCCCCTGTCTCACCCCGCAACTCAACCTATATGCTTCCGACTGTGCTACCCCCCACCTAACAGTATTTGGTCTGGTTGCCGTACCAATACTTAAAAATATCTATCATTTCGCGCGGGACCTTACTTGATGATAGTTTATCCCACAGGACACCATAAGACACCATGTCAAAGGCTTTGGACAGATCGAGGAAGCACGCATGTACAGGCGTGCTCCTCTCAGTGTAATACTTGACTGTGTGCTTTAGACTTAAAATGGCTGTCTCGGTTGATAATCCTGCCCTAAAACCAAACTGGGCATCGTTTAACTTAAGATATCTACCAAGTCGCAAGTCAAGCACACCATCAAGTACCTTAGCTATTATTGTAGCCAATGATATGGGCCTATACCTGCGTCTGATACGTCCCCGAATGTATACTTAAATCTTTAAAACTACACAACGGATTTTGATGCGGTTTTTTAATAGATAGAGTGATTCAAGAGGAAGGTTTATATGTATAATACATTAATTATACATATAACCCCAAATAAACGTTTCTTTCTTTTTTACGGAAATCAAGGGTGCCAACCCTACGCTTAATAAAGTGTAATTAGTTACTTTAAAACAGGCCTTAATAGCTGAGTTAGCGCTAACTAAATAAAAAGCTTTTCAAATTTACAAGAGTGCTTTGTGTAAAGTTATTAGGGGCTTACTTTTTGTAAACATCCAACAATTGGCATTGTTCATTTTTTTTAGGCTGTGCTTTTAACACCTTTATTTGATAAAATTGACTATTTCAAGCAACTAATTTGAATATTATGCTTTTACGTTGCTTTGTTAATTAATAATATTTATTTTTCGTTTGATAGTTCGTGAATTTAGACAGAATCCCAATCGCCTTCGTTCAGCCATTAAAAAAAAATCGGCTTTGTCTATGGTTTTGTCGTGACAGGTGACAGTTGCCATAGCCAAACTTTTTTTTTTCCATTTTTGTGGCAAACATTCAATGCTGGATTCTGTCTAAAAACTAGGTCGTTATGTCAAACAAAGGTTAAAAGTACTTTTACAAAAATATCTGTAATCATAAAGTATTTTTGAAATCGGACAAGATAAATCGGATAATTGATGGTTTTCCTCGAAATGGTTTTCGAATTGGAGCATACTAAAAAAAATGAACAATGCCAATTAAGTAGGTACTTATATTAACAAAGAGGCATTTGTGTGTTCAGTATCGTTTGGGTTTCTCCTTCCCGTCAAACGCCGAGATAACGTTTTTGAACACATACTCGTAAAATGACCCGTACGTCACCGTGTTAAGGTTCACAACTCATTTGATTTCATTTATATCGCTTCTAACTCAAAAAAGGGGTTAAAGGCGATAAATAAATAAATTACGACTCCATTTTATTGACCGAGTTTATTCTATGTTTTTCAGTTCGGGAATAAGTATCGGTGAGAAGGGATACAAGTAATATTTTGTGTTTTCACTTGCTACTTACAATTTCTAACTCAGCTTGCTCTAAAGGTATTTTAGTTACATTTTTACACATATATCTCCATGCTGGTCTGGGAACGGGCGAAAATCTTAGGAATCATGTTATAGGCGATGCTACCAACCCATCACTATTTTGATTCCCCATTCCACCTATACGCCCACAATCATGCTAAGCGTGGCCTTTAGGTTCCTTTACCTTAGGCTCTGTTTACCCCGAGGGATAAAGACGTGATTTATGTATGAACTAGCTGTTTCCTGCAACTTCGTCTGCATAGAATTCGTTTATCGCTATCCAATGGGAATTACGCAATTTTCCGGGACAAAAAGTAGCCTATGTGTTATGCCAGACTATAATCTATATATGTTCCAAATTTCATCCCGATCTATTCAGCCGTTCTGGCGTGAAAGAGTAACAAACATCCAAACATCCATACTCACAAACCTTCACATTTATAATATTAGTAGGAAGTAGGATGTATGTATGTATTATATCTCCTTTTTTCTGTTATGCTATCATCATTTTTTATTTGTTCCAATCCCTTCTGACCCCACTGCGGGGTGAACTAGGATTTGTTTATATTTTAGTGTTTATCGATTAAACTACGAAACTAAACGACATGTAATTATTAAACTAAAATTCATGCCGCCCGAATATTTTTTATCTATAAAAATCCCAGGAGTACCCGAAACCGACGAGCATGTATGAAGAGATTGATGAATGTGGATGAAGCGAAAGAAGTATGTCAGGATCGTAGCAAGTGGAACAATGTTGTCTCTGCCTACCCCTGTGGGAAAGACGTGACGGTATGTATCATCACTATCACTATCACTATTATTACTACTACATAGTATAAAATAAAGTCGCTTTTTCTGTCCCCGAGTCCGTATGTATGCTTATATCTTCAAAACTACACATTTTGATGCGGTTTTTTTTAATAGATAGAGTGATTCAAGAGGAAGGTTTGTATGTATAATACATGCATAATACACCGTGCGAAGCCGGGGCGGGTCGCTAGTGTATGTATAAAAATCAACTAGCCACATGTTTTTTTATCGACGTTCGAACTCCAATTGACAACTCCTTGATGACCTGATAGCCTAGTGGTTAGTGACCCTGACTATGAAGCTAGAGGTCCTGGGTTCGAATCCCGGTAGGGACAGACAGTTGTATGATGAATACGAATGTTTGTGCCCGAGTCATGGATGTTGTATGTATTTAAGTATGTATTTATCTACATTATATAAGTATGTTTATCCGTTGCCTGGTGCCCATAGTACAAGCTTTGCTTAGTTTGGGGCTGGGTCAATTGGTGTAATTTGTCCCAGGATATTTATTTATTTATTTTTCCAACCCACCCCGTTTAACGGTAGGTACCTGTATTCCTCCATCCGGCGTGCGCATGAGAGTAGAGGGCTGGCACTTCTCTTGAGGCACGCAGTGTCCACCGAAGATATAATAGGAACCACATTCTCTGCTCACATCTGTAAAAACAATAAAAATATGGGTACATTTCATACGGCCATGCAATCATGCTAAACGTGGTATTTAGGTCTTGTTATGCTTTTAGTAACGCTCTGTTTTCAGAGTAGTACATGAGGGTGTGAGAGCTGACGTGAGCAGCAGCGGCGTTAGGGCCACTGACACCCCGGGCAGTAATATTTAGGCGCCCACTTAAGGACAGTATTGAGGGTACACAGCCGGTGAGCCAGGAGACCGAGGCCCCAGACCTCAGCGCCCTAATTTGAACTGAATTGGAATTGAATTGCGTTAAATTGTAAATATATTTACTCGCTAACCCTGCCGCTAACTAGCAGTGCTTGCACTGCTGTGTTCCGGTGTGGAGAGTAAGACAGCCGGGGAAATTACGGGCACAAGAGGCATTTTATCTTAGTCCTCTAGGTTGGCAACGCGTCTGCAATCCCTCCGGGGTTGCGGGTGTCTATGGGCAGTGGTGATCACTTACCATCAGGTGACCCACTTGCTCGTTTGCCTTCCTATTCATATATAAAAAAAAAATATATATATATTTACAATAAGCCCTTGGCGGCCAATTTGCAAAAATAAATTTTCATTTTCATTTCAATTTTTCATTTTAATTTTCATTTCCTTCAGCGAAAAGCTCATGGTAAAGTTCAAATGTAATTTACGCACGTAAATTCCGAAAAACTCAGAGAGCTCGGGGCCCCCACCCTCTGTACATACCCACGGCCCTCTGTTTGAGAGGCCACTGGGCAAACCACTTCTTTAGACTGGCAGGTAGGGGCTTCGTGGCTGGTTCAAAGCGTTGCTGCCGTCCGAAGAAGCAATGCGGTTAGCACAGTGGGACCTTTTGAGCCAGGCTCGAAACAGAAGGGGGGGGGGGGGGGGGGTTGGGAGGCTGGGGGAATGATTCGTTTAATTTTCAATTGTTTTATTTTAAGATTAGTTTTTTTTTAAATGTTTGTAAATTTTTTTAAAATGTCATACAAGAAAGATACAAAATGCATCCAGGATAAAACACATACATACATAAATCACGTCTTTATCCGTTACGGGGTAGACAAAGCCTATACCAAGACCCAAAAGCCGCGTTTAGCGTGATTTTGGGCAAATAGGCAATCATATATTTGGAGTAAAGAAAAAACATAGTAGGTACCAATTTTTTCTTCCTGTTCAGATGGTAAAAGCCCATCGATAATGAGCGGAAATACTAATATTTCTTGAATCTTGTTTTAGGCGATGCGGCTAGCAACACATTACTATCTTGATTCTCCTTTTCACCTATACGCCCACAGTCTTGCTAAACGTGGCCTGTATGTCTTGTTACTTTAGGCTCTGTCCACCCCGTAAGGTGTATGTGTAAGGGTGTAAGATAATTATGTGAGTTACTCACCTACAGATTCTCCATCGTACACCAAGCACAACAAAACGATACACAAAAGTTTGTACATAGTTGTTTCACTCTTAAAATTCTATACTCTTTACACAAACGGCGTCTAGCCTGGAAATAAAACAAATACTTCATCATCATCATCATCATCATCAGCCTATGTTAGTCCACTGCTGGACATAGGCCTCCCCTAATGAGCGCCATAGCGCCCTGTCTTCAGCTTGACGCAATACAAAACAATACACAATACTTAAATTACAATAATTAAATCCGGTATGTCTATGATTCCGTGGTGTGGGACGTGTGCTGGTGTGGGATGCAACGTGCGTGGACACACTAGCCTCGTCTCACCTTCGCGGAACCACGAGTAGAGCAGGCGCGGCTGCAGAAGCGGCCGAATCAGGCAAGATAAATAAATATAGGGGTCTCAGCACCGAATACAACTTTGTCCCTTTCGGTGTTGAGACCCTTGGTCCGTGGGGTCCTAGCGCTATTAGCCTCTTCAAAGACATTTCGAAGAGGCTAATAGACGCTACGGGTGACCGCAGAGCTGGCAGCATCCTTGGACAGCGTATTAGTTTCGCTGTCCAAAGGGGGAATGCTGCCAGTGTCTGTGGAACTATGCCACGCCACATAACACGCTAAATAGGCACTTAAGCTGAAGAGGCAGAAAAAACGACCCCTCCTGCCCACACTGTATGAACAATCATATTATGTATGTATGTATGTAAACTCTTTATTGTGCAAAATAAACAGGACAAATACAATTGACAAACACTGAGATACATGCACAAAGGCGGACTTATCCCTCTAAGGGATCTCTTCCAGTCAACCTTTGAGTGGATGAAAGGAGTAGTATATTAATAGGCTTTTTTTTTTACTACGAACTGACCAGTGATTGAACTCTATCTCGCTTTTCCCGCCACATGCTCGAATAGGCTAATTATACATCATGTAAACCTTACTCAAAGTAACTCGTTAAGGTGGCGACTGACTTGTAACATTTCGGTGTAATGTAACATGATACAACCCGAGCATTACAGTCAGTGCAGCGAGCCGAGCCGCTCGACGCGAGCACCGCGTGCTCCACTCGGCTGTCGGTTTTTACGCGAATCCCATTGACGTACAATAAACAACTAGACTCCCAATCACGCTCAAAAACTGTCCGAAGCAAAAGTCTGCACGACGCGTCTATTGTTCAGAGTTTTGGTTCAGTTGTGTTTCGACCGCGCTTTGATAACAATGTATATGTCTCTTTTGCACCGTAATCTTACTATTGAGAACAAAAGAGACAGGCAGGTTTCCAGCGCGTGGCGTCGTGTCATTACTTCTCACGATCCTACGCCATTGATATTAAACATTACTGCCACGAAATAAGGTGTCAATTTGAACGAATATGTTAATGTTATCTGTCTAAGTCGATGTGTTGACACACACAACACATAGACAAATCAACTCGGACGTCTCTTGAGGAACCTTTGTTAGCGACTGAGAGTCTAGTTGTTTATTGTAAGTCAATGGCGAATCCCTTTGAGTGTTACATTACAAGTCAGTACAGGTCCGACATTTTGAAACAGAATGGAGCACAAACGAACAGAAAGCTCAAGGCGAGCGTTCGCCGCGTAGCTGTACAAGTAACTGTAATGTAACACGATCGCCGTGAACGACACATTACAAGCAAAGGTTACTAGTCAGTCGCCACCTTTATAGCCCTTGGCGTCTGCCGGGTAGTCATATTGTACTAAATTTCATTATAACCCGTATGTCAGTAAAATGAATATGATTCTCACTTCTCATAGTTCGTTAGTAAAAATCACGGCAAGCGGCGTTCGATTTTCGAACGAATGAAACAAAAGCCGCCAGTATTTGTTGACGCTGTAATATACGCATTAGAATAAATTAGAATAAGCATATTGCTGTACCGTTACACAACTGGACTAATATCACACACCTAATTTTTTACTTATTATTTTGTTTTACTGTTGTTTTAATTAAATTATTTTCTAGTTACCTTGGTTTTTACTGTCTAGTGTAGAGTATACTACTCGGAGATAAAACTGTTTATGTATTGGGTGTTGGGTGCGCTTAAATGCTTCGCTACTCTTAAAACTCAATCTTAATTCCCTCGCTACACTCATTAATACTAAAACACCCTCGCTAAGCTCGGGAGTTAAATCTAGAGGCCTTCGCTGCGCTCGCGATTCAATAACGCGCCCGTGACATAATACAGTGCTTTATCCCCTCGGTGTACAATCTTTTAATTTAATTTAATAAATATATTTGACCGACCGGATAGCCTAGTGGTTAGTGACCCTGACTATGAAGCTAGAGGTCCTGGGTTCGAATCCCCGTAGGGGCAGACAGTTGTATGATGAATACGAATGTTTGTGCCCGAGTCATGGATGTTGTATGTATTTAAGTACGTATTTATCTGCATTATATAAGTATGTTTATCCGTTGCCTGATACCCATAGTACAAGCTTTGCTTAGTTTGGGGTTAGGTCAATTGGTGTAATTTGTCCGAAGATATTTATTTATTTATATATCTCTATGGTGACTGATTGACTGATTGACATAGTGATCTATCAACGCACAGCCCAAACCACTGGACGGATCGGGCTGAAATTTGGTATGCAGGTAGATGTTATGACGTATGCATCCGATAAGAAAGGATTTTGATCAATTCTACCCCCAAGGGGATAAAATAGGGGATGAAAGTTTGCATGAAACTTTGTCAATTTTAAACCGATCGGGCTGAGACTTTGCATGCATACTATACTTCTTAACTCGAGCGAAGCCGCGGGCAGAAGCTAGTCTACCATAAAACTACCATAATATTTAAGGAAGGACCGAGAAGAACGTAATTAGCAACGAGTGACGAAAACAGTTGACCTTGACTCCATTTAAGAACTGACGTTGGTTGTTTCGCAATCAATATTTACGTTCCTCTAGGCAGCTACGACCTTCCACATGTTTATCGCTGTCCCGCGGGAACTATGCAATTTTCCGGGACAAAAAGTAGCCTATCTTTTAATCTAGAGTACCAGCTATCTTCGTTCCAATTTTTATCCAAATCCATCCAGCCGTTTCAGCGTGGAAGGAACAAACGTACACTCACTTGCATCATCACATTGCCACAAATTTTCGCATTTTTAATATTATTACCTAGGAAGTAGGATTAAGTATTTTCTATAATCAATGAAATAGATGATAATATAGTAAAATCGTTGACATATCCATTCATAAAAGCTATAATGCTGGTTACCGCGATATTGTTCTGTTTACATGTAATATAAACAGACCGTATGTGTAGGATACAGCCGATACGACTGCCGGCTGCGCTCGCGCCGTCTAGACTGGCCAAGGTTGCCAAAAAAGGTTGGTCGATGTTTGATGGATATATTGCTTACTAGCTAGCCCGCAACTTCGTCTGCATAGAATTTGTTTACAGCTATCCCGCGGGACAAATTTCCGGGATAAAAAGTAGCCTATGTGTTATTCCAGACTATAATCTATCTATGTTCCAAATTTCATCCAGACCTGTCCAGCCGTTCTGGCGTGAAAGAGTAACAAACATCCAAACATACTCACAAACTTTCACATTTATAATATTAGTAGGATTATACACCGCTCTAGACGACTATAACTCTACTTTAAGAGCCTTCATTATGCAACGATTGTATAAAATACTATTAATTTAAGTAGAATTTAAATATTCTTACTGTATTTTATTTTGAAACAATGACTTTCTGCCTAGTGAGAGTTGAAATGAGTTTCTTGCGGCGCATTCTTGGCAATGATGGTCTTTCCGAATGCGCTGGTAGTTTAAAAAAACCGGTCAAGTGCGAGTCGGACTCGCGCACCGAGGGTTCCGTATCATTATCTATAAATATCTAAAACCAGTGTAAGCAGAGCCCTGTTCCAAAGCAAAATGTACGCAGTGTGGGGTTACTTTGTATTGGTCACTGCTATATACAGACATACATACACATTTACGGTTTTCGCAATTATTCTTTAATCTGTGCTATAAGACCTACCTTCATACCAAATTTCAAGATTCTGCGTTCACGGGAACTACCTTGTAGGTTTTGATTCCCTTGAGAGTTGAAAATTTGCGGAAATTTGCGGCATAAACGGCTGTATCTTTTGATTGCGTTGGCTTAGAAGTTTGATTTTTTCACAGCTTCAAGGGACAGTAGACCTGAGTAATTGATATAAATTTCAGCTTCATACCTCCACGCGTTCCTGAGAAAAAGGGTCTTGACAGACGGACGGACAGACGGACAACAAAGTGATCCTATAAGGGTTCCGTTTTTTCCTTTTGAGGTACGGAACCCTAAAAAGACATGTAAAAGAGCCCTTGGCGGCCAAATATGCAAAAATATATTTTTCACCTCACTTGCTCGAAAAGGCGGTCTTTGTCCTTCAAAATCTGCGTGGAAAAGTGCTTTTTCCCCGCTTGCGTGGAAAAGGTTTTTGAAATTCGAACGTGACGATGACCACCATTACCCACCTACTAATATACTCAGAAATTAGAACTTTGAACTTCGTATGTTGTCGTCTCGCTTATACGAATAGTACTTAATTAGGTGAATGAGAAGGACGGAATAATATCAACTTCAAATGTAGAACTTGTTATCAGACCCCTAACTTTTTCATCCCATAAAAAAAAACATAATGTTACGTTCAGAAACGCGATCCGGTATCCATTATTAATTTATTTTAAAATCCGTTACTTCCTAAGTTATTTTCAAGATTTGCTAACTATCGTTCCTAAAAGAAAAAACGATATTGGTTTTTATTCATTATTTTAATTTGTGGTTAACCACAAAAATAGCAACCAAGCAGGAAAAAACAGATATTATGATGCAAATTCAGAACGCGCCCCATTTTTTTTAATTCAGTCTAGTTAGTGCGATTTTTTAACTTTATTTTTAAAAATATATCTATGATTAGAAAAAAAATACAAGTTTTTAGAGATTGCTCGTCGGGAAACCGAAAAGTTGACCAAATTGTTGTTTGGTTTATGATAAAACAGTATAATACACAAGCAATTAATGTGATAGAACAATCAGAAAAAATGGTTTTACTTAATAGATTATTAGACTAGGCTGTATGGGCTTAGATCCTTTTACCTTTCTTATTTACAATAAAAAGAATAAAAAAAACTGATTTACTATTAGACTGTTTTTCTTTCATCCACCATTTTTCTCGCTGTAGTGAGGTGAAAAATTGTGTGTTTCGCTCGTTATAGTTCAAATCATGACCAACAGAGGGCGTGATAATGAATATAATTAGTTCCTAAGTAGTATAGAGGGCGCTGTTTAACATTAAAGCTCACGCATGGTAGCACCAAGCGCCTTTTCTCGCACATTATTGCAACTGCAAATAATTATAATCAACAACGAATCTCTGCTCGTTTGACTCCCTCCCTATCTTAGGGTATTTAAAACATGGTATTATACATGCAAACCTTCCTCTTGAATCACTCTATTAAAAAAAACCGCATCAAAATCCGTTGTGTGGTTTTGAAGATATAAGCATACATAGGGACATAGGGACAGAGAAAGCGACTTTATTTTATACTATGTAGTGATAGTGACTATGTAGTGATTTAGTGATAGTGAAATAGGGTATTTAAAACAGAAACTTCAACAGTTTAAGACTTTTTATTCTTCGGTAAGTATTAATATTACTTACTGAAAAATACGTTCGCCTGCTACACCTTCGGAAAGCTCTTTTATTAAATTTTATAGTATGAAAAATTCTCATCCAAATGAATAGCTTTCTTAAATAAACTATTGGGAAACATGGACACACTGCGCAATACGCTCTTGGCATGTTTAAAATAACAAGATCGCGGCCTGTCTGGGCGCACGCAGCAGACGGCTCGTCTCAACTGACGGCACCGCGAGATCCGCTTAGGGGCCTTGTAGAAGCGCGCGTCTATGTGTGCGTTCGTTTCGACCGTTTTGTTTGTAGTTTCCTCACTGCTTTAGCTTATATATGTACTGTGGTACAGGCGCGACGGAGGACTTGTCTTATAACATGTAGTGAGGTCTGTAATTGAGACTATTTGCATGAATTCTGTGCATTCGAGTAACCTTGACTTTTAAGTTGACTTTATGCAAAACCTCCATTGTCAAGGATCGCGAAACGGTTAGTCATCGCAATAAATAAATGAGTAAAATCCTTTGTCTTCCAAAATGGCCGGACGTGACCGATTCACTGATATGCCCTGTTGCCCCAGTAATCTGATAGCATATGTGGACGACTGACTGGGTTGGAGTCTCCTTTTAGTTCCTTGTTTGAATATTACATACATACATACATAACAATAATAATAATACAAATATCTTGGTATGTCACAGTCCTTGGGTATTGAAGGTAGGGACATCAAACAGATGGTGAGGGAGCGTTTCTTTGGGCGCCTGACAAAAGTACTCGATAGTCTTTTGTCAGGAGGCAACAAGGTGCGCGCCTTCAACGCCTGGGTGATGCCCCTGCTCATATACTCCTTTGGCATACTAAGGTGGAATCAGACTGAGCTGAATGCCCTGGATCGAAGGGTTCGTTCATTGCTCACTACGCGTCGCATGCTACACCCTCGCTCGTCTGTTATGAGACTGTACATCCCACGGAAATGTGGAGGCCGTGGCTTCTTAAATGCCCAGGACCTCCACAACCGTGAGGTGTACAGTCTTAGGGAATATTTCCTGAACAACGAGTGTGGGATGCATCGTGATGTAGTGGCTGTGGACAAATCCTTCACCCCTCTCACCTTGGCAAAAGAGAACTGGCGCAGACCTAAGGTATGGAGCACCGAGGATCGCAAGACTGAATGGGAGAGTAAGGAGCTGCACGGGCGGTTCTATAAGGCCCTCATGGGGCCCGATGTAGACCTGCTCGCGTCGGTGAACTGGCTACGCTTCGGGGATCTCTTCGGGGAAACCGAAGGTTTTGCCTGTGCAATAGCGGACGAAGTTATCATGACTAATAACTACCGGAGATATATCCTGAAGGACGGTACGGTCGACATTTGTCGGGCATGCCGCCGTCCTGGAGAGTCACTCAGGCATATTATTTCTGGTTGTTCTAGTCTTGCTAACGGCGAGTACTTGCACAGACATAACCTTGTAGCCAGGATTATTCACCAGCAACTTGCTCTTTTATTCGGTCTTGTGGACTTCGAAGTGCCCTACTATAAGTACACACCTGCACCAGTTCTTGAAAATGGTCATGTCACGCTCTATTGGGATCGATCTATCATCACGGACAGGACTATTGTCGCCAATAAACCTGATATCGTGCTGATAGATCGATTGAAGCGCCAGGCAGTGCTCGTGGACATCACGATCCCCCATGACGTGAACCTCGTGAAGGCCGAGAAGGACAAAGTCAGCAAGTACCTTGACTTGGCTCACGAGGTTACCGCCATGTGGCCTGTTGATTCCACGATCACTGTCCCGATAGTCGTTTCGGCAAACGGTTTAATAGCGAAGAGCCTTGACCATCACCTTAAAAGGCTCTCGCTAGGTGGTTGGGTCAAGGGCCAGATACAGAAGGCGGTACTCCTGGACACGGCTCGGATAGTCAGGAGGTTCCTGTCTCTGTCGCCCTGACCACCGGTAGCTTAGGCCTTGCCTCGCTGCCGGCGGCACCCTAGGTTAGGTTTTTATAATGTTTTTATATTTTGTATTAATATTGTTTTATTACTTTTTATATGAATATTGTAAAAACCTAACTTGAGATAAAAATAAATATACAGAAATAATAATAAAACCTAACTTAGGATAAAAATAAACATACAGCATAATAATAATAATTTATTTGCTTAATAAAACACAAGTATACATAAAAAGGAATATCTGATGAACCCCAAACTAGGCTGGGCCTGTATCTTGGGATCCTGGAGTGCATTATGCGAAACAAATAGGTAAAAGAAAATGTCGCTACCTTGCTACCTAACCTACATAAATCACGTCTTTATCCCTTACGGGGTAAACAGAGGCTAAAGTGACAAGACCTAAAGACCACGTTTAGCATGATTGCGGGCGTGATGGAAAGGGGAATCAAAATAGTGATGGGTTGCTAGCCACATCGCCTATATAAAAATAAATTTTTCACCCAATACCTCGATGGGCTGGCACATTCATAAAAATGACATGGTGTATTATTATTATTTTGAAATATTGATTTGCCACTCCATTTCTGTCTCGGTGTTGTTTATGATCACTTTCTTTGGACTAATTAAAACTTCATTTATAACTGACACTTTGGTATCTATGACTTGTTATATCTGGCACATCATGCTAGAAGATGTTTTGAAACGATGATTTTGATCACTTACTTTTGACGTTGACTGTACCAGGGGCGCCGACTCCGTGGGTGCTCGGGGGCTCGAGCACCCATGAGAAATAAACAGTGGGTGCCGAGCACCCCTGAGAATAGACATCACGAAACAGATCAGTAATCGCCTTTTAGGGATAGGTGCGGGTGGTAGGGCCTTGTGGAAGGTCCGTCCGGATCGCTACCACCATCTTACTCGCTAATGCTGCCGCTGAGAAGTGCTTGCACTGCTGTGTTCCGGTGTGGAGAGTAAGACAGCCGGGGAAATTACGGGCACAAGAGGCATTGCATCTTAGTCCTCTAGGTTGGCAACGCATCTGCAATCCCTCCGGGGTTGCGGGTGTCTATGGGCAGTGGTGATCACTTACCATCAGGTGACCCACTTGCTCGTTTGCCTTCCTATTCATATAAAAAAAAAGTGTTTTTTCATTACCTGACGACCCGTTTTCGAGTCATCAAATAAGCATGAGCACCCACGAGGTTTTCTAAAAGTCGGCGCCCCTGGACTGTATCTGTATAAAATCATGTTCGCTTAAAACAGTTTGAGATTTTACAACGTAATAAACAAATCTAACAGAATCTCTTGGAACTTTGCGGGTTTTTCCTAACGTTAGCAATCTGACATCAGACGTAGGTGTTGTTTTTCAAATTACGTGCACATGGCTCACGGCTTCTACGAATAGCTCTGTTGATCACGAATCTAATCACGTTGTCTGTGAGTCACTACGTAGATTGCACAATTAGCATTGTCACACATCACGTCTTTATCCCTTACGGGGTAGACAGAGCCTAAGGTACCTACAGGCCACATTTAGCAAGATTGTGGGCTATAGGTGGAAAATAGAATCAAAATAGTGGGTTGCTAGCCTCATCGCCTATAACATGATTCCCATGATTTTCGCCCATTTCCTCGATGGGCTTTACATCTGCGCGGGTAGAGAAGCAAGAGGTGCATTCTATGTTTTTTCTTTGCTCCCAGACCAGTATATGGTATGTATGGAAGATGGATTTTTTCAAGCTGTGCTTTTATAGTACACTAGCTGTTGCCCGCGACTTCGTCTGCGCAGCATTCGCTTATCGCTATCCAGCGGGAACTATGCAATTTTCCGGGACAGAAACTATCCTATGTCCTTCCTCGAGACTCAAACTATCTATATACCAAATTTTAACTAAATCGGTCGAACGGTTTAAGCGTGAAAAGGAAAATTCCAGTGGTTTGGGCTGTGCTATCCCGCGGGAACTATGCAATTTTCCGGGATAAAAACTATCCTATGTCCTTTCCCGGGACTCAAACTATCTGTATACCAAATTTCAACTAAATCGGCCCAGCGGTTTAAGCGTGAAAAGGTAACAGACAGACAGATAGACAGACAGACAGACAGACAGAGTTATTTTCGCATTTATAATATTAGTAAGGACTAGTAAGGATTAGTAAGGATTATGATACAAGTGTGCTATGTTGTGAGTGTGTTATGTATGAGATGTGTAATTACCAAAGCACACGCGTCGCATACGACGTTTTTCAACACATTTGATAGGAAAAATAAACAAAATTTAGTTAATAAAAGGACTTTAAGAACTTTAGTTTACCTTTGTTACCAGATACCGCACTCGTGCGGTAATATATTACAGCACTTGTGCGTAATAAGCTGAATTACGAGTTTAAATGCGGTGCAATAAGACTCAATTTACGAACAACTGTGTTGAAAACACCTTTATTTAATAATATGGACTAGTGATGTAACGAATGACATTTTTTAAACATTCGCGAATGCGAATGCGAATGCAAATGTCTGCTACTGACATTTGCGGATGCGAATGCGAATGCGAATGTAGAAGTGTTCAAATTTGGCGCCAATTGTCTATGGCTTTGCTGGCAGTTACGAGGTGCGTTCCGTTTGTATTTTGTTACGAGAATAGCCGAGTTTATACGAACTCATCCGACTGAATTGTCATTCCGCTCGCGCCGGTCTTTTCGTAAACAAAATAAGTGGATTTAACAAAATAAGTTTTTTCTTGCATTAAAAACATAAGAAATGAATGTGTTTTTGATTTTAATAACCTACCATTATCTTCAAATCGTTTTTTTTTCTGATATTCATATTCGCAAAACATTCGCAGAAATTTTGCGGATGCGAATGCGAATACGAATATCCAAAAATATGCGAATATCCGCGAATGCGAATGCGAATATTTGTTACATCACTAATATGGACTACTTCATCAGCTTTGTTTGCTAATAATAAATATTTGTTCGCTGTTTGATAATTTGATAATTTTGGCACGAACCCAACCGCCTTCGTTCAGCAATAAAAAACGGTTTGGTTTATACGTCAATGTCATAGATCTGTGAATGTGTGTGTGAAGTCAACGTCAGTAAACGTTCATGTGTTCGAATCGTTCCGTCCGTTGGTGTTGTTATTGTTTTCCGCGCTGTTTTTCCTTTTCTCGTTTGACCACAGAACAAAGCTTTTGATTCCTGTACATCTTTCCCGACTCCTACTTACATTAAAGTGGTCTTCGCAACAACCCACTCTTCCTATACATATTAAAAAAAATATTATACGCATTTTCGGGGGTGGGGTGGTAATCATGCCAAATGTGGTCTTTGGGTCTTGTCACCTTAGGCTCTGTCTACCCCGTAAGGGATAAAGACGTGATTTATGGGACGAAATCTTACATCGCAACAAGGGTGAGTAATAAAACTATGAAATGAAAAATGTAGTCAAAAATATTTATTTCGGTTATGCAAATAGATTTGAAGTCAAGGTTGGAGCTACAATAAAAATTCTAATAATTAAAGTTTGTCTCAAAATGCAATTAAATATTGATAAGTTATATTAGGCTGCAAAGTGTTACGTTTCAGGTGCCACTAAACGAGTCTTTAATGGGGTTTTGAACATTGCTGGTCAAGGAATTAAAATATTTTATTGCATGTTTGAGAAAAGCAATACATGCCTAGGGGGCAAAGGGGTTACTAGCCAAAAATAATCAGCCTTGACCGTCTATATGTTTTCGGAAGGCACTCTTCCCGGTCTCTGTAGTAATCTAGTAATGTATATCCTACACCTATCAAGTATCTTTTCTGTTCTCTTTAGGGCCACACAATGCTCTCAATCCAGGGCACGTAGTAGGATACTCTGGTGTACATTCCTGGATTCTTGGGCTTCCCGCAGGCCCTGCCGAAAGACGTGATCCCCACGAGGATGTACGTGCACGTGGCTTTAGCGTTCGGAATAGTCAGGGGGCCACCGCTGTCTCCCTGGAAAACAAATTCATCATCATCATTGTCGTCATCATCACCATCGTCATCGCCATTGTCGTTATCATCGTCATCAGTATCACATTTATCTCTATTGTCATCATAATCACTGTCATCATCGCCATCTTTATCATCATTGTCGTAACCATCTCTACCATGATCATCACTGTCATCATCAGATTTATCACCATTGTCGTTACCATCATCATATTTATCACCGAAATCGTAACCATCATCATCATCACTGCCATCATCATCATCTTTATGACCATTGTCGTAACCATCACCACCATGATCATCAATGTCATCTTTATCATCACTTGCGTCACCGTCGTCATTATCATCACTGTCACCATCATCGTCATTATCATCACTGTCACCATCATCATCTTTATCATCATTATCTTCATCGTAATCCCTATCATCACGCTGTCCCAGCGGTTGAAATATATATTTTACCACACCAATTAATTACTTCGCAGGTGTGCAGGTTTCCTCACGATGCAATAGAATTTAATTAACTCTTTTCAATCAAGCACTTTAACTAACTCGTAAAAACATACCTGGCACGTGTCCAGGCGTTCGGTGTAGTCTCCGTAACAGATCTGCGTGGCCGGGTCGTACCCATATTCCATGGTGCGACTGCGAGGGAACTTCTTTCTGCACTCCTCTTCCTTAAATCTGGTGAGGGTGACCTGCAAGGAGAAGCTGGTTGGACAACTGGTTCTGATCGACTAATGGGGAAGAGCTGGCAGCTTCGGACATCGAATCAGTATGTGATACTGCGGGGAAATGCTGCCAGCATCGGGTGGTAGGGCCTTGTGCAAGGTCCGTCCGGATCGCTACCACCATCTTACTCGCTGATCCTGCCGCTAAGTAGCAGTGCTTGCACTGCTGTGTTCCGGTGTGGAGAGTAAGACAGCCGGGGAAATTACGGGCACAAGAGGCATTTCATCTTAGTTCTCTAGGTTGGCAACGCATCTGCAATCCCTCCGGGGTTGCGGGTGTCTATGGGCAGTGGTGATCACCTACCATCAGGTGACCCACTTGCTCGTTTGCTTTCCTATACACATAAAAAAAAAAAAAAAAAACTGGTTGGCCGCGGAGGTCTTTTTCAAATTTATTTTAGTTGTAGTTGCTTCTCTACCCGCGCAGATGGTAAAAGCCCATCGAGGGAATGGGCGAAAATAATAGGAACCATGTTATAGGCGATGAGGCCAGTAACCCATCACTATTTTGATTCCATTTTCCACCTATACGCCCACAATCTTGCTAAATGTGGCCTGTAGGTACCTGTTACCTTAGGCTCTGTCTGACGTGATTTGTGTATGTGTATGTATGTAGTTGAGCTAATTTACTTATCTTGTATTCTAAGTAACAGAACACGAAGGGCCTTGTTGACGGCCGAATTACATTGCAGGGGCGATTTTCTGACCATAAATTGGATTGCTGGACTCTATTTCATTTGTTTTTAACTTTTTAAAAAGTCAAAGAGACTATGGAATAATGAACAACAATGAACAGCCAAGTCGATGGCCGAAGAGTGCACGTTGTTCGAGTCTAACGTTTTTATCAATGTCTCAAATAGCTTATGGTGAAAGATGGCATAAAAAAACTTAAGAAAAAAGGCGGGGACGTGAAAACCACCAAGTTGTGAGGAAGTTTAGTGCAAAATTTATTTTTATTTCCTCTCAATGTTTGCGAAAAACATTCTATAATCTGCCTCAGCTGCGGTTCGTGTTATTAAACAAGTTACTCATCCAGCAATTGGCTACTTCCCAGGCCAAGGCATTAATCTACTAATATCTGTAATTGTTCTTTTAAGTATTTTTTTTATATAAGAGGGGGCAAACGCGCAGACGGGTCACCTGATGGAAAGCAATCACCGTCGCCCAGGGACACCTGCAAGACCTGGGGAATCACAAGTGCGTTGCGTGGTGTTTTAAGTATCATGTAAAGGAAATAAATCAAAATTTAATTCTTAAACTTAATAATAAACATGACCTACACTTAAAATAGATTGCCAAAGGTCTCTTGGCATGGTGCCGAAGATTCTGACAGCGTTTCCTCTCTGAACTATGCTAATTCTTAGTCCGAGGGAGACAAGATTCCTTCTTCAACTTCGCCCCATTCGGCGTGACCCTCGGTTCCGGTCCTAGCGTTCTAGGACTTTTTAAGGAAATAACACATTCACATTCACACACACATTCACAAATCACGTCTTTATCCCTTATGGGGTAAAGGCGTCTCTAGCCCTTGTGGCGCCCGTGTGCAACCAGTACCCTGGCGCCCTCTAGTCTAGCAGAATAGGTACTAACAGTTATATTTTCAAACGGAAATTCGGATGCAAATGGTGCAATTTTAAATGATGTCGGGAAGCAAAAAGTTTTTTTAGGAAGGAAGGGGCTGTGTAAATTTAAATAGAGTAGGAAAAGGAGTAGCCTTGCTTTGCTACCGCGCCGCCCCCGGCGTCGGCCATAACACGGGCGCAGGGTCTTTGAGAGCGCTGGCGCCGCGAGCGACGCATCTTTGAAGGTGTCGCAATAGCCCCCTTAGACCCGGCGTCCGTGTGCGCCGCACACCCTGCACCATAGGTAAAGACCATAGGTAGACAGAGCCTAAGGTAACAAGACCTGGCCACGTTTAGCAAGACACTAAGGAAATAAACAAATTAATCCACGCCACAGAAGACCGAAGAGCTGGCAGCTTTATCTTACTTTCTGCAGGATGTCGGAATTGGCGCCGGCCCAGGAGGTGGCACCCCAGCCCGTTGCGACGGCCTTGGTGGTGTTGCCACCGAAGATGTCCAGGCAGGCCGGCACGGCCGACGCTCCAAGAGGTATCCTGAAGACCAGAAACAGCATAATTACACATAAACGGATAACTCACGTATAAAAAGTCGAGTGATGCTCGACATGTTTCGGACTATTTCGAAGTCCTTTTTCCAAGAGCGCTCGCCCCGGCGGCAGCGACACGAACACTGCGCGCCAGCGCTCTGCTCGCGCGGCTGTTCGACGCAACTGACAGCGGCGCACAACTACCCTCGTTTTCATCGTCATTTTTACTATCGGTAGTTTCATGTTGAAACCAGAAACAGCTGTTAAGTAGTACAAGTCTGTCGTTCTTCGCTGCAACTGCTAAACAATTTGCTACACAACTTTGCACAAACTCATCAGACTTCGTCTGCGTAGAATTATACATAGAAACCTTCCTCTTGAATTACTCTATCTATTAAAAAAACCCGCATCAAAATCCGTTGTGTAGTTTTGAAGATATAAGCACACATAGGGACATAGGGACAGAGAAAGCGACTTTATTTTATACTCGTACTATGTAGTGATGATACTAAGTACTGAAATACAGCCTTACTATATATATTTATATATTATATATATAATATTATAAATGCGAAAGTAACTCTGTCTGTCTGTCTGTCTGTCTGTCTGTTACCTTTTCACGCTTAAACCGCTGGGCCGATTTAGTTGAAATTTGGTATACAGATAGTTTGAGTCCCGGGAAAGGACATAGAATAGTTTTTATCCCGGAAAATTGCATAGTTCCCGCGGGATAGCACAGCCCAGACCACTGGAATTTTTCAAATTTAAGGCGGAACAAAGTTCGCCGGGTCAGCAAGTTTATAATAAATGGAGATATAAATAGACACATACACACATGCCTAAAAAAGCCAGCTACAAGATAAAATAGCAACTTACGGGTACAGGGTCTCTAGCAGCGCTATGTCGTGGTACTTGGAGGGTGCGTTGTACTGCGGGTGCTTGATGATGTTCCGGATGCGGTACACCTGGGAGCTGTCCACGTTGTCTGACCGCTTCAGGGATCCCACAATCGCGTAGGTCACTGGCCCACTGCGGAATAGAAGCCATCATCACAAACTTTTAAAAACTTTTTAAAATTGTGCGCTCTTTCGAACCAGACAATAAAAAGTAGCACTACAAAATTTCAGCACTTCCGTTCTGGTTAGGGAGCAAAGAAAAAACATAGGATGTACCAGTTGCTTCTCTTCCCGCGCATGGTAAAAGCGCATCGAGGGAATGGGCAAAAATCATAGGAATCGTGTTAGAGGCGATGCGGCTAGCAAACCATCACTATTTTGATTCCACTTTCCGCCTATCACCCTTAATCATGCTAAACGTGCCTGTAGGTCTTGTTAACTTAGGCTCTGTCTACCCCGTAAGGGAGAAAGACGTGGTTTGTGTATGTGCATGTATGTAATTAATAATTTTCAGAGTTCCTGTATAGAGAGATGAAGAATACATACATATCTCTTCCTGATGTGCAGTGCCCAGCTGTCAGTATGAACTTCTCGCTGAGAAGAGTGCCGCCGCACAACCAGACCGCTGTCTCGCTCGTCTCCCCGAAACCTAGAAGCACCTGACGAACACACCAAGAATTATAATTTGCTAAAAACTTTTCATAAACAAACTTTGTTTTCTGACTAGCTACTCCGTCTGCGTAGAATTTAGGTCTTCGCACATTACGAGTAAAACAACTCCACGCCAATCCGACACCAACTCAACTCACACTCTCGATGAGTAGTCAACTAGTTGATCCACCCAATGGTCACTAGTGGACAATGCGTTGTCAACGAGTGGACAACGCGGTGTCAACGAGTGGACAACGCGGTGTCAACGAGTGGACAACGCGGTGTCAACGAGTGGACAACGCGGTGTCAACGAGTGGACAACGCGGTGTCAACGAGTGGACAACGCGGTGTCAACGTGTGGACAACGCAACTCATTTGGCAAATGGTTGCCCGTCACACGTCAGTCGCAAACGCATAGTCGTTGCGTGGACAACGTGTGGTCGTTGCGTGGACGACGTGTGGTCGTTGCGTGACAAACGTGTCGGGGTTGACCTTTAGTGTACGATGCGTAGGCCACTCGTTGTACACTACTTTATAATCATTTTTTGAAATTAAACCTAGAACATTATGACACAGGGCTTAAATTTCAATGTCTAGCATAGAGTCGAGTCGCCGTTGAGTTGTTTTAATGTGCGAAGACCTTTTATCCGCTATCCCGTGGGGACGGTGCGATTTTACGAAATAAAAACTAGGTAAGGCCTGAATAAAGTCACGGACACAGCTCGAAGAATCACTACTTAAGTGGCAGTGGGCAGGGCACATCGCCGGTAGAACTGACGGCCGATGGGGCCGAAAGGTTCTCGAATAGCTTCCGCGGACCGGACGCGGTGTAGGCCTCCAACAAGATGGAGCGACGACCTGGTGAGGGTAGCGGGAACGCGTTGGATGCGGACTATAGGGCTATGTTCAGCAGTGGACGTCTTTCGGTTGACATGATGATGAAGGACTAAATGTACTAAATTTAATTAAAATCGGTTGTTTTAACAGACAGATTGACAGTTACGTTCACATTTATAATAGTAGGATTATAATGCCATCCAGTGCGGGATTAGAGTCTGATGGGGCCTACCTAAGAATCCAAATTTATTTTAATTTTTAGCGTAAGTTTTTTTTGCCAGTGCCAGTTGAAAGAAAGAAAGAAGACATGTTTTCCTTATGCAAGCCACACAAATATAAGATAATACACAATTTTATAGAAAATAAACAAGATAAAACAAAAAAAAACATAGACATGAAAAATAGATCATCAGCGTTGTGTGTCTTCGCTTCGTTGCTTCTCGTCCCGCGCAGGTAAAAGCCCATCGAGGGAATAGGCGAAATTCTTAGGAATCACGTTATAGGCGATGCGGCTAGCAACCCATCACTATTTTGATTCCCCTTTCCACCTAGTCGCCTCCAATCATGCTAAACATGCTAGTCGTTGTTGTCGTTGTTGTCGACGTTGTCTAGTATAAGACTGTCGTCGGTCTATCTGTAGTAGTAGATGTTGTCTATCCGCAGCAGTACCTGTTGTCATTATCCTTGTCGTCGTCTTAGTCGTTGTCATCGTTGTTGTAATTGTCGTCGTTGTCGTTGTCGTCGTTGTTGTCGTCGTTGTCGTCAGTTACCATGTGCGGGAACTCGTTCTGGTTGGCGTTGGTGCCGCCGATGATGAGGCTGTCAGCGTTCTGCTTGCAGTTGTTGCTGCGAGTCATGCTGCCAGACAGTGCCACGCTTTGCTTGCAGGGGTATATTAGCTCTTCCTTGTACTCTATACATTCTGGAAATAAAAAGCGGGTGGTAGGGCCTTGTGCAAGGTCCGTCCGGATCGCTACCACCATCTTACTCGCTAATCCTGCCGCTAAGTAGGAGTGCCTGCACTGCTGTGTTCCGGTGTGGAGAGTAAGACAGCCGGGGAAATTACGGGCACAAGAGGCATTGCATCTTAGTCCTCTAGGTTGGCAACGCATCTGCAATCCCTCCGGGGTTGCGGGTGTCTATGGGCAGTGGTGATCACTTACCATCAGGTGACCCACTTGCTCGTTTGCCTTCCTACTCATAAAAAAAAAAAAAAAAAAAAAAAAACAAAAAAAAAAAAAAAAAAAAAAAACACAATAGACTGATGTAAGAACTCGCCTCTCAGGCTTTGTATTAAAACTTTTTTTTTAAACTGGCCAATTGCGAGTTGGACTCGCGCACCGAGAGTTTCCAGCTTGCGTGCGTGATTTTGGCTAGTGAATGTAATCCAGTGTTAGCAGAGCCCTACTCTTGAACAAAATGTAGGCTGTGTGAGGTCCGTTTATATTGGTTACTTACACAGACAAAAAAGTTAGATTTTTAGTGTTTTGTTGTTAGCGGCGGCAGAAATACATCGTCTGTGGAAATTTCAACATACATACATACATACATATGCCTTACGGGATCGACAGAGCCAAAGGTAACAAAACCTTGAGGCCACGTTTAGCATGATTGTGGGCGTATAGGTGGAAAGGGGAATCAAAAATAGTGATGGGTTGCTAGCCGCATCGCCTTTAACATGATTCCTGAGATTTTCGCCCATTCTGCACGGGAAGCAACTGGTACATTCCTTTACTCCCAGACCAGCGTGGAGGATCCAAGTTGGAGGATGAAAATTAGAACACATAGAAAAAGCTATGGCCGGGAATCGAACCCGGATCCTCGTCATTCCGTGGCGCGTGCTATACCCCTACACCACCCATAGCAGGTGGGTAATCTTCGAATTTTTCTACCTGTTACCAGCTGTCACGTGACCTTGTTACTATGCGATTTTTTGTCCCTAAGCATCATCTGTTTGAATGATGTGTCTGTACGACACAATTACAAACTCCCGTGGAACATCTACTGCTCACCAGGGACGAGAGAAGGCGCTGTTTTTCAAATGATAGGTAAGCTAGTAATAAATAAAATGCGGACTTACTGTCCCAGGCTTTTCGTCCAGTTTTGGCGGCTGTGTACCCTGGCACCGGTTCTCTGCAGCCTTCTACTATTGGAACGTTGGGTCGGTAGTCAGGCAGTGGTGGGGTATACTCCGTGGTCGTAGACCTGGAAACACATAATAATAATATCATTTCTCATCTGCTTTATATGGATGACCTTATTGGTCTTACTGACCTTACTGCTTTATATGGATGGAGTTATTGGAAACAACAGAAGTTTTCAGTAATGCCATCAAAATGGAGTTTGGTGTAGATAAGTGTGCAGTCATACATGTGCAGCGGGGGCAAGTTGTAAATTCACCGAACTTAAAACTTTCTGAGACAATGTCCCTCAGATCTATCTCCGAAACTGAACAGTCCTTGGGTATTGAAGGTAGGGATATCAAACAGATGGCGAGGGAGCGTTTCTTTGAGCGCCTGACAAAAGTACTCGATAGTCTTTTGTCAGGAGGCAACAAGGTGCGCGCCTTCAACGCCTGGGTGATGCCCCTCATATACTCCTTTGGCATACTAAGGTGGAATCAGACTGAGCTGAATGCCCTGGATCGAAGGGTTCGCTCATTGCTCACTACGCGTCGCATGCTACACCCTCGCTCGTCTGTTATGAGACTGTACATCCCACGGAAATGTGGAGGCCGTGGCTTCTTAAATGCCCAGGACCTCCACGACCGTGAGGTGTACAGTCTTATAGAATATTTCCTGAACAACGAGTGTGGGATGCATCGTGATGTGGTGGCGGTAGACAAATCCTTCACCCCTCTCACCTTGGCAAAAGAGAACTGGCGCAGACCTAAGGTATGGAGCACCGAGGATCGCAGGACTGAATGGGAGAGTAAGCTACACGGGCGGTTCTATAAGGCCCTCATGGGGCCTGATGTAGACCTGCTCGCGTCGGTGAACTGGCTACGCTTCGGGGATCTCTTCGGGGAAACCGAAGGTTTTGCCTGTGCAATTGCGGACGAAGTTATCATGACTAATAACTACCGGAGGTATATCCTGAAGGACGGTACGGTCGACATTTGTCGGGCACGCCGCCTGGAGAGTCACTCAGGCATATTATTTCTGGTTGTTCTAGTCTTGCTAACGGCGAGTACTTGCACAGACATAACCTTGTAGCCAGGATTATTCACCAGCAACTTGCTCTTTTATTCGGTCTTGTGGACTTCGAAGTGCCCTACTATAAAATAGTGATGGGTTGCTAGCAACGCCTATAACATGATTCCTAAGATTTTTCCCAAATAAATATTTCTTACTTTACTTTTTTTTTATAATTATGAATAGGAAGGCAAACGACCAAGTGGGTCACCTGATGGTAAGTCATAACCACTGCCCATAGACACCCGCAACCCCGGAGGGATTGCAGATGCGTTGCCAACCTAGAGGATTAAGATGTGCCTCTTGTGCCCGTAATTTCCCGCTGTCCCGCACTCCTACTTAGCGGCAGGATTAGCACTTTGATTCCTTTTTCCACCTATATGCCTACAATCATGCTAAACGTGGCCTTTAGGTCTTGTTACCTTAGACTCTGTCTACCCCGTAAGGGATAAAGACGTGATTTGTGTATGTATGTATTTACTTACCCCATTTTGGGAGTGGTGGCGACAGGTATCGCTGTGGTCGTGGTCAAGGCTGGTGGTACGCAGCATATTATTGGTTCAGGACCTTGGAAGCCACACCTCTGAAAGCATAATGGTAATCCACTACTACTAATTTATTTATTAATATACAAACCATTAAAAACTAAACAATAGTAAGCATCACTAAAACTACGAAAGTTGATTCAAAGTAAATTATGTTAAAAAATATTAAAAATTGACCTAAAAAATGCACCCTTGTTTCGTGCCTGGTTCAAAGGTTCCCATTATGCTGGCCGCGTTGCCTCTGAACTGCAATGGCAACCCTTTGAACCCGCCACGAACCAGAGCGGGGATCGCAGCCCCTGTCTTTTAGTCTGCGGCCCAGCTCCCTGAAAAGCTCCTTTGCCTCCGAGCCCCAGGGACCCGCTGTCTATATGGTAATTACAAAAGGTCGATCGTATCTTTATGGAAGGGTCCTGTAACACAGTATCCTAGCACAGGGCCCTTAGTTGTAACTAACCTCCTGTAAAATTTGTTAGGAATAAACACTTTTTAATTTTCTTTTTTTTTTCTTTTTTTTAATGGGGACTGAAGAGCTGGCAGCTTCCTTGCACAACTGCCAGCGTCTTTGGTTCTACGCCGTGTGGGAGATAATTTTTAGAGATATTTTTAGTTCCACTTTACATTTATCTTGTACTAGCTGTCCCGCAACTTCATCTGCATAGAACACGTTTATCGCTATCCCGCAGGAATTACGCAATTTTCCGGGATTAAAAGTAGCCTATGTGTTATTCCAGGCATAACATCTGCCTGGAGAGAGATCTCTCTATTGTGGCACTCCCCACATATTAAACTAATGAAAAGACAATAATAATAAAATAGTCTCTTATTGCCATTGGGGGGCGCCGCGGGAGCATGGGTGTCACCACGTGTGCCCGCCGGCCGCCCCAGCCTATACGCCGAGGCTCCTGCGCCAAGAGGGGGGAGGCGGGGACACTTGGTCCCCCCCATAGACTTGTGGGCCTCTAATTGCTAGCAGGGAAACCCCACCACCCGCCAGCAGGCACCACTTTGCCGCCCTTCTTCCCGTCCGTCTGCGCCAGAGCGAGGGAGCGAGGGGGTCATCCTCGCGCTCCCTCTCCTGCGACATCACGTCTTCGCAGGAGTCGACGGCTTCCAAGACCCCTCGCTGCCGACCTTGGCGTGTAGTGATGTAATGAATGCGAATGCGAATGTAGAAGTGTTCAAATTTTTTATTAAAAATTTCAATAACTTAGCTTCATTGCCCAAAGTAAAATCACTATCACTACATACACGAGTATTATAAAACAAAGTCACTTTTTCTGTCCTCATGTCCCGATGTATGCTTATATCTTCAAAACTACACAACGGATTTTGATGCGGTTTTTTTTAATGGATAGAGTGATTCGAGAGGAAGGTTTATATGTATAGTACATGCACAATATACCGTGCGAAGCCGGGGCGGGTCGCTAGTAATGAATAAATAATACCAAATGATAAAGTGAAGACTGTTAATGTGCTTATGAGGTTACTTTTTATTGCATTAAAAACATAAGAAATGAATGGGTTTTTGATTTTATTATTTGTTTTTTCTGATATTCATATTCGCAAAACATTCGCAGAATTTTTGCGGATGCGAATGCAAATACGAATATCCAAAAATGTGCGAATGTCCGCGAATGCGAATGCGAATATTCGTTACATCAGTAATGGCGTGTATCAAGCAATACGTACGTGTAGTGTCCACCACTGCTTCTGGGGGTTGTTGAGGGCGGACTGGCACTGACCCAGGACCTTGCAGACCCCGGGCTCACCATCTTGGTAGCAACTCTCGCCAGCAGCTGTAACATACACACATAGGCACATACATACATATATCACGTCTTTATTCCTTACGGGGTAGACAGAGCCGAAGGTGACAAGACCCAAAGACCACGTTTAGCATGATTGTGGGCGTATAGGTGGAAAGGGAAAACAATATAGTAACATGATTCCTGAAATTTTTGCCCATTCCCTCGATGGGCTTTTACCATTTGCGCGGGAAGAGAAGCTTTAGTACATTCTATGTTTTTTCTTTACTCCCAGACCAGGATGGAAGAAACATATACACACTGTAAGATACATACATATATCACGTCTTTATCCCTTAAGTAGACAGAACCTCAGGTTCAGGAAGGAATGCATCAAGAACTTCATTATTATTTGTGCTACAAATCGAAAAATCTAGTACACAATTAATTAGTACCTACACTACCACCTCATCTCATCTGACCTATCTCACTATCTCCCTCTAAAGTTGGTTGGACTACTTACGGGACACCATGTATGTATGTATGTATGTATGTTTGTGTGTACACTCACCTTGTGACGCAGTTTCGTAGATCAAACACAGCCCGATTATACTTAGCAGCCCGTAGATCATCTTTGCTTGTATTATTTGCTTCTCTCAATAAACTTGGATAGACGCGAGATCATTTATCTGTCAATAACATTAAATTCAAAATTCAAAATCGCCACAGAATCGAGTATACATTTAAAAATATATAAATCACGTCCTTATCCGTTACGGGGCACAAAGAGCCTATGGTAACAATACCTAAAGGCCACGTATAAAAAACATGATTTTAGGCGTATAATATGTGGAAAAAAGAATCAGAATAGTGATGGGTTGCTAGCATCGTCTATAACATTATTCCTAAGAATTTCGCCCATTCCCTAGATTTCGACAGTTTTTTCTCTTCCCGTGCAGATGGTAAAAGGTCATCGAGGGAATGGGCGAAATTCGTAGGTATCATGTTATAGGCGATGCTAGCAACCCATCACTATTCTGATTCTTTTTTCCACCTACACGCCTAAAATCATGCTAAACGTGGCCTTTAGGTTTTGTTACTTCAGGCTCTGTTTACCGTGTAAGGGATATCGACGTGAATTGTGTAGATATGTGTGTATGTATAAGTATGTTAACTGCGCATGTGTTTTTGATTATTCGTGAATTGGACGTGTTTTCCTGCCTAAAACCTACTTGTATGAGTAATAATAAGGGAATTACATGAGTAATGGCAAACCATGGCATTACTGCTTATTACTCATTATCTCCTAAAAAAAACCAGCCAAGTGCGAGTCGGACTCACGCAACGAGGGTCCTGTACAAATCCAGCAAGTGAATATAATTAGCACACACACACACACGTCTTTATCCCTTATGGGTCGACAGAGCCTAAGGTAACAAGACCTAAAGGCAGTGGCGTAACTACAACGTCTGGGGCCCGCGGCAAATTCGTCAGATGGGGCTCCTTCCTCAATATATAGAAGTGCATCAGCGTCCCTTCTGTGCTCTAAACCAAGCCAGTTTGGGGTCCCGTAGAGCTAGGGGCCCGTGGCATTTTGCCACCCCTGCCAGCCTATAGTTAGGCCACTGCCTAAAGGCCACATTTAGCATGATTGTGAGCGAATAGGTAGAAAGAGGAATCAAAATAGTGCTGGGTTGCTAGCATCGCCTATAAAAGTCATGATTCCTATGCCTTCCCTCGATGGGCTTTTACCGGCGCGGGAAGAGAAGTAACTGGTACATTCTATGTTTTTTCTTTGCATATAAGCATATAATTTTAGCATCGGATGGTACTGCGGCAATAGAAATATCATTTGTGAAAATTTCATGTTAAGCTATCACAGTTCATGAGATACACCTAGACAGACAGACAGAGGGACAGCGGAGTCTTAGTAATATTGTCTCGGTTTTCCTTTGGTAAGGAACCCTAAAATTGGTCACGTACAATGTGGTAATTGGAAAGCTATGTTCATATAAGACAGTATCAACACAAGAGATGTAAAAAAAAAACTAAAAGACACTGAAAATAACACAGAAAAATCCGAAAATTAAAGCTATGGCCGGGAATCGAACCCGGATCCTCGTCATTCCGTGTCGCGTGCACCCTACACCACCCATAGGAGGTGGGTAAGATTTCGATTTTTTTTGTTACTAGCTGTCACGTGAATTTGTTTCTATGCGATTTTTTGTCGCCAAGCGTCATCTGTTTGAATTATGTGTCTGTACGACACAATTACAAACTCCCGCGGAACATCTGCTCACCAGGGACGAGATGTAGTCATTGATATATATTTATGATCGATGTATATTTGTCAGCTTGTTTGTATAGTGTTTTCCACTGGCGTTCGTGTCGCCACAGTGTATGACTGTGTATTTTATATGTTTAGTTTTTTAATTTTATCTGGGTCCTACTGGAAAACAGCGTTGCGGCTTGCCGCAACATTATGCTGAGTGGGGCCCATTTTACACCATATCAGTACTATTCCTAAGTATATTGTATTTCTTCCTATTATATATCTACGTCTATCGAATATGTGTAAATAAATGTTTCTCTCTCTCTCTCTCTCATATGTTGTCGTACAAATTAGGAGGACGTGACGCCTCCAGTTGGTTGGTTGCTGTAAGCGAATTCATACTTTGCAGTATACAATTATGATGGAACGTGAGCTCCAACTAGAGAACTAGTTTTTTAACGGTCTATGAGGATAATGAAATAAACTTTGATTACAAAAATCTGTATAAAATTTTAATAGCACACACACACACACACTTATGCTAGCAAAGAGTTCAAAGAGTGTATAATTACTAGTGATGTGCCGGATCGTTAAAAATGTATATCCGCGGATACGGATCTGATTACGGTTTTTTTTTTTTTTTTTTTTTTTTTATATTTGAATAGGAATGCAAACGAGCAAGTGGGTCACCTGATGGTAAGTGATCACCACTGCCCATAGACTGCAGGGATTGCAGATGCGTTGCCAACCTAGAGGACTAAGATGAAATGCCTCTTGTGCTCGTAATTTCCCCGGCTGTCTTACTCTTCACACCGGAACACAGCAGTGCAAGCACTGCTACTTAGCGGCAGGATTAGCGAGTAAGATGGTGGTAGCGATCCGGACGGACCTTGCACAAGCCCCTACCACCCGCAAATAATATA
Organism: Pandemis cinnamomeana; assembly: GCA_932294345.1. Taxonomy (NCBI): domain Eukaryota; kingdom Metazoa; phylum Arthropoda; class Insecta; order Lepidoptera; family Tortricidae; genus Pandemis; species Pandemis cinnamomeana. The sequence goes on along the minus strand of OW028728.1, from coordinate 802,895 downwards.
AATAGTATTTAATGTTCGTTTGCGAGTTTTGCATGTTTAATATTTATTTAAGGGCTTCCTGTTTATCTAAATAAGTAGATACGTGTATTTATTTTGTTTTCCCGAACCCATAGAATTAACAAGTTTGTCATCAAAAACAAATTTAATAAGACCAAGTCATAGTCATCATCGAGATCCACTGTTGAACAATAGTACATTACTGTCTAGGCCAGGAAGTAGGCAATTGCTGGCTGAGTATTGGTTTGAACGGACGAGCTTGCGAGTCCGTTTAATAATACGAAGCCAGCAATGCTATTCTGGCCGCGGCAAGTATAGTGCTTTTCTCAAAAATCGAAAATAAAACAACAACAAAAATAAATGAAAATAAAATAGTGAAAATTGTTTTGCTTTGCCGCCTTTTTGTATCAATGGCATTTGAAGAGTGTATTTTTCTACCCAGAACACCTAAAGCTATTTCAGACACAGATAAACACGTTGTCGTTTTAGCTTTTTTTTTTAATTTGATGTTTTAAGTCTTGTGCCTTTCATTTATAATGGTGATTTGCATTTTTAAAAAGTTAATAACTAGACAGCAATGAATTTTGTATGCAACATTACTGTCGAGTTTAGCGCGACAGTAATGTTTTTTTTTTTTTTAATTTTGGACTGACCGGCAACAATTAACTTCCTGTTCTGATATGTAGTTAACAATGACGACTTTAACGGACATTTTTGAGAAAATGTCTTTAATGTTGCGGTCCATGGTTGGTGTTCACTTACCATCAGGCAGCGGCGTAACTATAACGTCTGGGGCCCGTGGCAAATTCGTCAGGGCTCCTTCCTCAATATAAAGAAGTGCATCAGCGTCCCTTCTGTGCTCTGAACCAAGCCAGTTCGGGGCCCCGTAGAGCTAGGGGCCCCTGGCATTTTGCCACCCCTGCCACACTATAGTTGCCACTGCCATCAGGTGACCCGCTCGCTCGTTTGCTACCCTATACACTAACTACATAAAAAGTCACATTACTGCAATTCAAAGGGAGCGAGAAAAGAAGTGTTATTAAGAACACTTAATTAAATTTTATGTTAAAAAATGCCTTACATACACACACACACACAGCAAAACACGTCTATATCCTTTACGGGGTAGACAGAGCCTGTAACAAGACCTACAGGCCACGTTTAGCATGATTGTAGGCGTATGGAAAGGGGAATCAAAACAGTGTTGGGTTGCTAGCATCGCCTATAACATGATTCCTAAGACTCGCCCATTTCGATGGGCTTTAACCTGCGCGGGAAGAGAAGCAACTGGTACATTCTATGTTTTTCCTTTGCTCCCAGACCAGCATGGAAGCAATTTTGGAAAAGAGCTGTAACTCTTTATACTGCTGAACCGGTTTCTACCAAGCACGGCGAAGAACGCAGCAAGGTAAGGGGGCGTCCATTAATTACGTGAGGCATTTTCAAGGATTTTTGACCCTCCCTCCCCCCTTGGTGAGATGTCGTAAGATTTTTCTCGACCCCCTCCCCCCTACCCCAATCTTACGTGAGATTTTTCTAAACTTGTACTTTGGGTATATTAGTATTGGATTTATTAAAAAAAATTGCGCTGCAACGATCTTTGAGTCGCGCGTGTGGATACGGCTGATCAACAGCGGTTAAGCAATCGAAGAGCTACTGCGGCTCTGTGGCGTTCGGACAAATATGACAAATATAATTGTGTCAGATTTTGTTATATTTTATTCAAGATACGTTGTTATTTCCATTCAACTTTAATTTAACTTAATTTTCACGCAGTTTTACACCATTTTCTGCTTAAAAAAATTACGTGATATTTGCCAAGACCCCCCTCTCCCCCAAGTGAGATTTAGTAAGATTCGGCTCGACCCCTTCCCCCCCTAAATACCTCACGTAATTAATGGACGCCCCCTAACTGGTTTTCAAATGAGAAAAACTGCATCTTAATCGGTCCATCTGCTTAAGAGATGCAATGCCACAGACACACGCACACAGACATCGTCTTCAAACTTAGAAAACTCTGCATCGAGGGTTAAAAAATACATACATACATACATATACATACCGCATCTTTCCCACAGGGGTAGGAAGCGACTTTGTTCTTGCTACGATCCTGACTTCTTTCGCTTCATCCACATTCATCAATTTCATACATGCTCGTCGGTTTCGGGTACTCCTGACCTTTTTCAAAAACGTCTCCTATTTGGTCTCGGAACGTTCGTCTAGATAAAAAATAATAACAGAGCAAAATGCGCTATTGCCATCACGATCTTTTTGTGAATTTACATTGACATTTCATTAAGCTTTATTTTTGTTTGTTGTTATTTTGTTTTTTATTTAATTTCAGTTACTATAATTATTATTACTATTTTATTACAATTGACGATACTTTTGTGAATTACTTATGTTTGACATTTTAATTGTATTTTTAAAAGGGTGATAAATAAATTCTTCCATGCTGGTCTGGAAGCAAAGCAAAAACATAGAATGTACCAGTTGCTTCTCTACCCGCGCAGATGGTAAAAGCCCATCGAGGGAATTGGCGAAAATAATAGGATTCATGTTATAGGCGATGAGGCTAGCAACCCATTACTATTTTGATTCCATTTTCCACCCTTACGCCCACAATCTTGCTAAATGTGGCCTGTAGGTACCTGTTACCTTATAGTTAGGGAGCTGGCGAGCATTTCGGTATATGATTTGCACACGTTTCACGTTGAGGTGGAGTGCAGTTTAAATCATTACGAATCGATTTGGTTCAATCAATTAAGGTCCTATGTCGCTGCGTTTTCGCGTTACAGCGGATTGAAGTTGCTTAAAAAAATGGGGGTATTAAGTCATTTGCACATGTCTGCCTCTGGAGTTCATTGGTCACAATCATCTTGAAAACGAAGAAAATCGAAGAGGCAGACATTCAGGACTCTGCATTATCATGGGACGGAGTCTTAAAAGTGTAAAAAAAAAAAGCTCTACTAAGTCATTTGCACACGGTTCTCATTGCGCCCATTCGATTCACTATGACTCCGTGGATTCGAAAAAAAATGTGGCAGACACTTTGCTCGCTGATTTTCACCTGTGTAACTGTTTGAAATTCACGGAATTAAGGGACAGCAGGCATACAGCAAAGCTATTCGGTAAGCAGGATAGATACGGCGCGAGCGTGCGTAGGTGCTTACCTGATAATATTGCCGTGTGTACCTATTGCATGGGATTATTGTTATTTTTTAGTTTTATTTATACAATTTTGTTTAATTATTATTCTCTAAAAGCACGGTAACGACTAAACTTCTGGAGCTGAAATCTATGCAATCATATTTTTTCTCAATGCCAACCAGAAAAAATCAATTCAATTCAGAAAAAAAAATCAAATGGTCTGCCTTTGGAATATCAGAGGCCTAAACGTCTGCCTCATCGATTTTCTTTGTTTTCATAAGGAATTCAAACATCAGTCCAAGAGGCAGACGTGTGCGCATAATATAGCACACCTTTTTTTTTTACATTTTTGAAACGCTGTAAATTTACAACGCAGCACCACCATGATGGCAGACTATTTTTCCGTGGTTCTTCTCATTGTTTTTGATCGAACAATTCAAGTCTGCCAAGTGTGCATTTCATATACATTTTTTTAAATCATAAAAATAAATTAAAAAATTTAATACTACAAAAGTCAGAGCCCTGGATGTCTGCCTTTTCGATTTTTTGTGTTTCTAGGATGACTGTAATCATCAGGCCCAGAGGCAGACGTGTGCACATAATATAGCACACCTTTTTTTTTTACATTTTTGAAACGCTGTAAATTTACAACGCAGCGCCACCATGGTGGCAGACCGGGTCCTTGATGTTCCTTAGGGCATAAATATTACTATTAATAACGTCTGCCTTGTGTGCTAATCATATAGAAATTTTGCTCGCCAGCTCCCTAGCTATTAGGCTCTGTCTACCCCGTAAGGGATCAAGACGTGATTTGTGTATGTGTATGTATGTATGTATGTATGTATGATAAATAAATCTATCTATCTATCTATTGACATAAAGCTGATTGACTTTATCACAAATTAACTGTTAATTTCTGCATAATTCGAGCGACTTACGACCGTGCAATCAACCAACCTCACAAAAAACACGAAAAAACAACTATACAGCCTCCAGCCTGCGTCTTCCACAAATCCATTAAAAAAAAACAATCGATTTACGAACAATTTCAAATTTCGTAGCGAACACTCCGTTGACTTTTTGAATTAAGAATCTTTTGTTTTTAATCCGATACGAATCGGCGCGTCTTTTCGCTGCGCGAGCGCCGTATAGACTGTCATGGCCGCGAGCGCAACACAGAGGACTTGCGACAGGAGTTGCCTTTAGTATATGCCAGGCCCCCATTTGACAATTGTCGGAGACATGTACATACATACATATATCACGTCTTTATCCCTTACGGGGTAGACAGAGCCTGAGGTAACAAAACCTTAAAGCTACGTTTAGCATGATTAAGGGCGTAGGTGGAAAGGGAAATCAAAATAGTTTTGGGTTGCTAGCATCGCCTATAACATGATTCCTAAGACCTTCGCCCATTCCCTCGATGGCCTTTTACCATCTGCACGGGAAGAGAAGCACCTATGATGCCCTTAATCATGCTAAACGTGGCCTTAAGGTTTTGTTGCTGTAGACTCTTACCCCGTAAGGGATAAAGACGTATGTATGTGTGTGTGGGTGTATGTTATTTATTACAAATTTAATTCGCCGTCTCCTGTAATAAGATCTCTGTGTCACAACAGGATAAAATAAACTATAATTACATCGCGTTAAAATTGTAATTTACATTTCCAAGATGCCTTTGGACACGTTTTTCTAGAGTTGATAGTAAAAATAGCAAAAATGTTAACTGTAATACCGCCATGTTTGTCTTCTCGCTACGTAGCTCCTAAAGTCATACCCTTTTTTTCATAAACGTTCTATAGGCCTCTGCTAACTTAGCAATCGTTTGTCCTTATCTGTCACTTTGACATTTACCTTTCACAGATAAGGACAAACGATTGCTAAGTTAGCAGGAGCCTACAGAGCGTTTATGAATAAGGGGGATAGTACTGTAGGCTTATTGTCTAACTCGCTCGCAATCGCCATCGCGTTAATTTTGACAGTTCTTGTATGAATGTGACAGCTAGCTGATTCCGATGCCAATTGTCAGCCCATACGTGAACTGTCAAAATGAACATGAGGGGTGCGAGTCGGGTTACCTCCACGTGTGGTCAAGAGCTGCGGTTCCTCTTTGGATTCGTCCGGGGGGAAGACCAGTGCTTGATCCGGTGCACCCTGGGCTTCGGCTAATGATTTCCTGGCAGTTTCTGAGGGATATCATTGGCCGTTGGCTAAGAGCCCGACAGGGGGGAGGGGGTCTTTGACCATTACCGTACAACGTTGCCGACATTTTGTCACAAGATTTTTTAATCATATTTTTGTTACTTTGAGATTGGCGAAGTTGTCGTCGCTATAACGACTTGAAACGCCACAAACAAGAAGAAGAAGTCATAGTACCTACTGTAGGCTTCTAACTCGCTCGCAATCGCCATCGTGTTCATTTTGACAGTTCTTGTATGAATATGACAGCTAGCTGATTCCGATGCCAACTGTCAGCCCATACATGAACTGTCAAAATGAACATGATGGCGATTGCGAGCGAGTTCGACAACAAACCAATTCCAACTAAATTCCCACACAACCACTCTTTGTATGTAATTAGCAATATATCCATTGAAATGTTGAAGAAGCAGACTTGATATCTCACGACATTTTTTAAAAATGGCCTCCCGTGACCAGAGGGCTGGTCAATATTTCGCTCAGCGAATAAGCATTGCCATACAACGTGGCAATGCTGCCAGCCTTCTCCACCCTCCCCATTGGCGGCGATTTGGGAGATTTTTTTTATCTTTGATAATAGTTTTAGCTAGGTTTAAGTTATTTTAAGTTTTGACTGTTCTTTATTGTTTTCTTTTTCTTTTTCATTAAGTACCTACTTATTTAAATTATTATGATCTTCGGAGGACTTGTTTGTTAACAAAAGGGTTTTCTTTTATACCGGACTAGCTTCTGCCCGCGACTTCGTCTGCGTAGAATTATACATAAAAACCTTTCTCTTGAATCACTCTATCTATTGAACAAAACCGCATCAAAATCCGTTGTGTAGTTTTGAAGATATAAGCAAACATACGGACATAGGGACATAGGGACAGAGAAAGCGACTTTATTTTATACTAGCGACCCGCCCCGGCTCCGCACGGTATATTATGCATGTATTATACATATAAACCTTCCTCTTGAATCACTCTATCTATTAAACAAAACCGCATCAAAATCCGTTGTGTAGTTTTGAAGATATAAGCATACATAGGGACGCATCTGCAATCCCTCCGGGGTTGCGGGTGTCTATGGGCAGTGGTGATCACTTACCATCAGGTGACCCACTTGCTCGTTTGCCTTCCTATTTATATTAAAAAAAAATATATTTAAAAAAAAAACATAGGGACAGAGAAAGCGACTTTATTTTATACTATGTAGTGATGATGATGTATACCTACAGGGATGTGGATCAAATGAAGAAGTTTGCGTATTGCCTCTTAAAAGTATTTTTTTAAATAGGTACAGAGCGTGTATTTCTAATAACGGTGGACATTTTGAACACTACTTAATAATATTTTTTTTATTACTTTTTTATCAAAATAAAAGCTATTTGTTTCGTTCTTCCATTTTCTTTTTTTCTATCATCTTCCGTTTCCATTTTCCATTTAAAAATCAATTTTACGTAGCGATTTAAAAAGTGTTTTTACTACTAGTGCCTTTTCCTTATTAACTTTCGGTTTGGTTTCGGTTTCGGCAAAAAAACGAGTTTCGGTCGGATATTAGTATATACTATAGCTGTACTTTAGCATGGGTGTAGCTTTCTCCACTTAGTACGTATCGTAGTATTCGTTTTGCTTAGTTTTTTCTCGTCTACCCCATAATGTGGGTAGATCGTTCAAAATATTTGAGATTTGATTAAATTTTTCGGTCCGAACAAAAACATAAAATGCCTTGCTACTCCGCTACAACACGTGTAAGACAGTCAAAACTGTGCGAAATATATATCATCTTATCTTATCTTAATAATATTATAAAGGCGAAAGATCTTCCATGCTGGTCTGGGAGCAAAGAAAAATCATAGAACGTACCAGTTGCTTCTCTTGAACGTACCCGCGCAGATGGTAAAAGCCCATCGAGGGAATGGGCGAAAATCATAGGAATCATGTTATAGGCGATGCGGCTGGCAACCCATCACTATTTTGATTCCTCTTTCCACCTATACGCCTACAATCATGCTAAATGTAGCCCTTAGGTCTTGTTACCTCAGGCTCTGTCTACCCCGTAAGGGATATGGACGTGATTTGTACCTATGTGTGTAAGAAAAAACATGGAATGTACCAGTTGCTTCTCTTCCCGCGCAGGTAAAAGCCCTTCGAAGTAATGGGCGAAAATCTTAGGAATCATGTTATAGGCGATGCTAGCAACCCATCACTATTTTGATTCCGTTTTCCACCTATCCGCTCACAATCTTGCTAAACGTGGCCTGTATGTCTTGTTGCCTTAGGCTCTGTCTACCCCGTAAGGAAAAAAAACGTGATTAGTTTAGTTTAGTTTATTTATTCTCTCAGCACAAAATTACTGTATAAACGACTTTGATACAATGGTTTATGTTGAGATCGTCAATGTCGAATACAAAACAATACTTAATCTATTTAATTAATAAAGACAGAGGAAATAAAAATTGAAATAAAATGACAAATATTTTCATCCCCAGGAGGGAGTCGTCAGAAGCAAAAAATAATACAATTAAGGTTGTCAATGTTATAAAGATACTGAAATAAATTAGAAATGAATTATATAATGAATATGAAATAAATTAGATTAGTTTTACATAAAAAAACTGTAGAATGTCAAGTAAAAATGTGCGAATATTCATCAACCGAGTATAATGGGTTTTCCAACAAAAGGTTTTTCACTCGGCGCCCAAATGCATGCTTTGATGATGATTTGTGTATGTATGTATTTAAGCCTCTTCCATAATTGCTCATCTACCTATTAAGATGTTAGAATGAGACACAACATTTTCTTCTAACAAACTGTACTACTTTTGCGCCGATACATACATACTAAAGGCACTACCACTGCGCCCCACCCAATGCATGAATGAGGTTAAAGCGATGGAATAGTGCGAAGGAGGGTTTACACAAAAGATCCACGGATGGGTCGAAGTGTATCCGTAGGGCACCCTAGACTAAGATAAGATAATGTAAGAAATATTATTAAATGGGAAAGTAAGGGACGGTTCTGGCTGAAAATCAGTGCTGCAGGTGTCTAACGCCTCAGCGTAATGCTGAGCCAGTGACCGTTTCACTTTTGCGAAGACACACAACGCTGATGATCTATTTTTCATCTCTATGTTTCTTATTGTTATGCCTTGTTTATTTTCTATAAATTTGTGTATATTATCTTATATTTGTGTGTCTTGCAAAAAGGAATAAATGTCTTTCTTCTTCCTTTCTTTCTTAATCTGTCTGTTACCTTTACACGCTTAAACCGCTGGACCGATTTAGGTGAAATTTGGACATATGATAGTTATCCCGGAAAATTGTATAAGCAACTTCTGAGCAGACGGAGTCGCGGGCAAAAGCTAACTGCACAAGCTCAAAGCCAGTTTCTGATGGTCTTAACCCAACCAGTTCATTGACCCCGGCCACACGCACACAAGCTCACGGCTTTTACGGATACTGTTTATATCCTTACCCTTACTAACAGTTTATAATGAGCTAGCGACCCGCCCCGGCTTCGCACGGTATATTATGCATGTAATATACATATAAACCTTCCTATTCGAAACCTTTCTCTTTCTCTTTTGGTTGTTCCGAGACCAAATAGGAGACGTTTTGGAAGGTCAGGTCAGGAGTACCCGAAACCGACGAGCATGTATATGAAGAAATTGATGAATGTGGATGACGCGAAAGAAGTATGTCAGGAGCGTAGCAAGTGGAACAAAGTAGTCTCTGCCTACCCCCGTGGGAAAGAGGCGTGACGGTATGTATGTAAATATGTAACCTTCCTCTTGAATCACTCTTACTATTAAAAAAAGACCATAATTGCCAAGAATGCGCTGCAAGAAACTCGGCAGATCATTTTTTCAAAATAAAATACAGTAAGAATACTTAGATTCTACTTAAATTAAATACATTTATAAAAAGGTTCCCGAGCCTTAAATTATATTAATTTATAATACAGATGTATAAAGTCTCTACTAGACAAAACAACAAAAATTTTGTTCAGCGGAGTGGTGTAAAACGCCTTCATTGTCAGATATAATGTATTTTAATTGGAGATGTCTCCAATGTCGAAGAGGAAAAAAATAGAACAAAATTATGAAATATACAAAATGTATAAATATCAAAATAGTTAAAAAAAAATCGTATTTTGTTATTTCCATCACAGCTCATAGGTTGGAATATTAAAATTTTGACGACTGAAATGTCGGCGCAATTATAAAATGTTACGAACCTGTTACAAGGAAAATGGCGTTCTGGGTCTGGCAGGAAAACACGTCCAATTCACGAATAATCAAAAACATATGCGCAGTTAACATACATATACATACGTACACACATACACAAATCACGTCTATATCCCTTACACGGTAAACAGAGCCTGAGGTAACAAAAGCTAAAGGCCACGTTTAGCATGATTGCAGGCGTATAGGTGGAAAAAGGAGAAATAGTGATGGGTTGCTAGCATCGCCTATAACATGATTCCTAAGTGATAGCTACTGGCGGTGGACTGTATAAACGTGAATGGAGGATGATGGAAACACTTAGAAACGTATAAGTATTTAATTATTGTAGCAAAACACGGGACGTACAAATGGTGGCACAAGGCAGACTGACAGAGTAAAATATTGGCATGTATCAAAAAGGGTAAAAGTAGGCCGCAAACCAGCCAGTAGCCAACACTAAGAATTTCGCCCATTCCCTCGATGGGCTTTTACCATCTGCGCGGGGCGATAAGCAACTAGTACATTTTATGTATCTCCTTGGCGCCCAGACCAGCATGGAAGGGCATACATATTGTTTGTAATTTTTTTAACGTCTCCAGATATGATGATGATGGAATTCTTGGGCAGCTGTCCAGTGGTCTCCAAGGGCACATCATGATCTCTGTCTGGTGGGGTAGGCAGCAACGCGTTTGTAGAGCCGATCTGGCCGCAGTTCTTCCCGTATACTCCACGAGAGGTACAGAACAGAACTAGGTTGCAACTAGTGATGTGCCGGATCGTTAAAAATGTATATCCGCGGATACGGATCTGATTACGGATATTTAGTGTCAAGATCCGCGGATACGGATACGGATACGGATCTTTATAATTTTATTCGATTGGTGTCGGCGCCCGCGACGTCAGTCAGGACATGTTGTTTTGGTTATGGTTTAGTGTGACACTGGGCCTAAGATTCTTTCAGTTATGTAGTATTGGTATAATATGTTTGCAATATAAAGGTGCCAAATATTTGATTTTAAAAAATAAAAATAATCCGAAAATAATTTTATAGTTATTTTAATTCCTAATCACGTAATCAAGATCCGTAAAAGATCCGTGTGAAAAGTAACGGACACGGATACGGAATTTTCTTTTCCCTCGGATATCCGCGGATACGGATATACGGACATCACTAGCGGCCACCGCTTCAACTATTGTGAATTGAAGGGACCTAATACTGGGTGTGAGATGGGACCTAGTATGCTGGGGACACCGGGGTATGGGGTGGAGAATCATAGACCATCTTCTGGGTTATCATTCATTGCTAAATCCTCGGCGGTCCAGCGGCCTAGTGTGGGTGGTGCCACAATAGAGAGATCTCTCTCCAGACAGATGTTATGGGGGACCGAAGTCCGAAGGAAGAGTTGAGAGTTATATTTATGCAGCCGCATTAAGAAACTTCGTTCGCGGGATGTGGAACGATGTGACAGCTGTCATTAGAGCTGGCGCTAGCTACTCGTGCGTCGTAGTTATGTAGAGGCCAACTAGATGGCGCTAGGGTCGCTGCACTGGTATACGGGGTACACTGGGGTATGGGGTGGAAAATCCCTTTATTCCATCCAGTGTCATAGACCGTCTTCTGGGTTATACTTTATTGCTAAATACTCGGCTGTCTAGTGGCCTCTAAGCAGTGGCGTAACTATAACATCCGGGGCCCGCGGCAAATTCGTCAGATGGGCTCCTTCTTCAATATAAAGAAGTGCATCAGCTTCCCTTCTGTGCTCTAAAGTCTAAACCAAGCCAGTTCGGGGCCCCGTAGAGCTAGGGGCCCCTGGCATTTTGCCACCCCTGCCACCCTATAGTTACGCCACTGCCTCTAAAGCCACACCTACCGAACAACGGCTGATTAAAAACAAATAGTGTCTGCTTCAACCTCGACATTGGCGGAATCATCGACAGTATCGATGGAGCTATATTACCAAAAATTGAATTGAATATAGAGGCCAACTAGGTGGCGCTAGGGTCGCTGCACTAGTACACCAGGGACACTAGGGTTGGTGGAAAATCATAGACCGTCTTCTGGGTTATTCTTTATTGCTAAATACTCGGCTGTCTAGTGGCTAAGGCCACACCACGCTTTCTATCCAGGCGGTGTAGGCAGCCACGCGCGTATAGATCCCGGGGAAACCTATTGTCCCGCAATCCTTCCCGTAGGAGGTCACGCCGACCACCGTGTACATGCAGTGGATGCGAGGGTTGTGCACCTGGAGAGGTCCTCCGCTGTCCCCCTGAAGAGATTACAACACGTACAGACATACACGTGGAATGGAACGTAAGAGTGTGAAGGTGACGGACGATATTATGAGCGAGACAATGAGATTTGGAGAATGGGATGACGTATGTAAGATGATTAGGATTTAGTTGTAAACATTAAATAAATATACTTCAACGGTGACTAAATTGGTTTCCTTATTAATTTAGTCCCACATACATACATATATTACCAAATCACTCAATTGCAAAATATAACCTCAACTCACGATTAAATGAACGGTGGCGAACTGAGCCGGGGACCCGCCGGCGAGCTGCGAAGTTTACCGAACGACGCACGAAAATTCACGAACACTCTAATTTCGGCGGGGTCGAAAGTTTCGGCTATATTTTGGCCGAAACCGAAACTGAAACTTCGGTCGGTCACTAAAAATAACTTAGGGATTTGAACACAGTGCACGAGACGCTGTATGTAGCATCGAACCAGCTGGAAGAGAAGCTGCTGCTACATTATGTTTTTTCTTTGCTTCCGAGACCAGCTCCGACACCTTTTTTTTTAACGTGTGGAAAATGCGCCTTATGCATTCCCGCGCTCGGGGCAGCAACGGGGGTATGACGGGCTCTCCAGCTCGCCGCTGCCTTCCCTATGGAAGGAGGGGAGAGGCCTACCGTCTAAAAACACACACGTTCCCTCCTGGCCATGGACTGTGGGCGTTACGGAAGCACTATGGTCACCGCGACAGCTCCGACACCTAGTGATTCGTAAAGATACCTGGCAAGCATCCCTGGACTCGTTGTGGTCTCCGAAACAGAGCTGCGTGCTGCCGTCGTACCCTCGCTGCAGGTAGCGCATGCTAGGCTTGTACCGCCGCGAGCACTCCGAGTCGGCGAACTTTGTCAGGGCCACCTACAACACACATGTGGGAGTGAGTGGAATGACAATGAGTGACTGAGATGGAAGAGAGAGTGAATGTGTTAGAGAAAGAATGTGAAAAGGACGGGGATTTGTATTATTTTAATTTATTAATGCTGTGAGTAGACCACAGACCTACCCCATTAGACGTGTGATACAAGGCGGCATTTTCTGGATCCTATTTGCGCAATTGGGAATGGATGACTATTTAAAAAGTGCTTGATTATTTTTCTATTGATAGGAATAACCATCCTTAGCTACAGAAAAAAGTTACAGATTTTCCATCGAGCCATCCTTACTCCTTACTAATATTATAAATGCGAAAGTAACTCTGTCTGTCTGTCTGTCTGTTACCTTTTCACGCTTAAACCGCTGGGCCGATTTAGTTGAAATTTGGTATACAGATAGTTTAAGTCCCGGGAAAGGACATAGGATAGTTTTTATCCTGGAAAATTGCATAGTTCCCGCGGGATAGCACAGCCCAAACCACTGGAATTTTTCAAATCTAAGGCGGAACAAAGTTCGCCGGGTCAGCTAGTCCTTACTATTATACTATTATCCTTACTCCTTACTAATATTATAAATGCGAAACAAAGTTCGCCGGGTCACTCGGCGGCCCCCATACGGCTGATAAGCAGTACGTCCATAACATAACAAAAAAAAAGGCTGCTTGAATCTGTTGTACACAATGACATAGTAGCTAAAAAAAGCAACGGCTAAGTGGCGCCGTCTGTGAATTGTTGTGTTACTAAACCATACACGGGGAATTCATTAAACATTAACATTAATTTCTCATATAACATTCAGTAGTGTCGTTGATTCTGTGTAGAAATAACCCAAAAATTTCCAAAATCTGGGAAAAAAATATATGGTCATTTTTATTGAAATTCCCCATGTATGGTTGAGTAACACCAACAATTCACAGTTTCAGGTGTTTTAGAGACTTCCAGGCGGGGGGGAGCGTTTTCACCCATTTGTTGTCAACATACCATTGGCCCGCACGAGGCGGTTTGCTTCATCCTTCCTAATGCGAACTGCTAGGGAATGGAATTCGCTCCCATCGTCTGTATTTCCGGACAGATACAACCTAGGGCTCTTCAAGGCTAGAGTGAATAGGCTATTACTGAACCAGTGAGTTACACCTTTGGCCTCATCTGCACCTTCCACCAAGTGAGATAGAGGTCAATCACTGGTCAGTTTGTAGAAAAAAAAAACCGGTCAAGTGCGAGTCGGACTCGCGCACCGAGGGTTCCGTATCATTATCTATAAATATCTAAAACCAGTGTAAGCAGAGCCCTGTTCCAAAGCAAAATGTACGCAGTGTGGGGTTACTTTATATTGGTCACTGCTATATACAGACATACATACACATTTACGGTTTTCGCAATTATTCTTTAATCTGTGCTATAAGACCTACCTTCATACCAAATTTCAAGATTCTGCGTTCACGGGAACTACCTTGTAGGTTTTGATTCCCTTGAAAGTTGAAAATTTGCGGAAATTTGCGGCATAAACGGCTGTATCTTTTGATTGCGTTGGCTTAGAAGTTTGATTTTTTCACAGCTTCAAGGGACAGTAGACTTGAGTAATTGATATAAATTTCAGCTTCATACCTCCACGCGTTCCTGAGAAAAAGGGTCTTGACAGACGGACGGACGGCCAGACAGACGGACAACAAAGTGATCCTATAAGGGTTCCGTTTTTTCCTTTTGAGGTACGGAACCCTAAAAAAGAAGAGAATAGCTTAGGCATTTGAACATATTGCAGCTCTTACTTTCCGCAGCCCGTCAGCCTTGTTGCCGAGGTACGCCGTGTTGCCCCACCCGGTGACGGAGGCGCGCGACTCGGCAGGACCCTCGCCGATGTCCAGGCAAGCCGGGATCAAAGTGGAGCTCAGCTTCATCCTTCGAGAGATACAATCACAATGGATAATTGGCATTGTTCATTTTTTTTAGTATGCTCCAATTCGAAAACCATTTCGAGGAAAACCATCATTTATCCGATTTATCTTGTCCAATTTCAAAAATTCTTTATGATTGCAGATATTTTTGTAAAAGTACTTTGAACCTTTGTTTGCCCGAACGACCCGGTTTTTAGACAGAATCCAGCATCGAATGTTTGCCACAAAAATGAAAAAAAAAAGTTTAGCTATGGCAACTGTCATGTGTCACTGTCAAATCGACAAAACCATAGACAAAGCCGTTTTTTGTATAGCCCGCCGAACGAAGGCGATTGGGATTCTGTCTAAATTCACGAATTATCAAACAGCGAAAAAATATTTATTATTAATTAACAAAGCTACGTAAAAGCATAATATTCAAATTAGTTGCTTGAAATATTCCATTTTATCAAATAAAGGTGTTAAAAGCACAGCTTAAAAAAAATGAACAATGCGAATTTAAGACATTGCATAAGAAGAAGATGGTGATGCTATTGATGCTGATGATGAAGAAGGTAATGAGGATGTGCTGCCTCACGGTCTGTCGGTCTCGAGCAGCGCGATGTCGTTGTACTTGGAGGGCGGCTTGAACCCCGGATGCTTGATGATCCGCTGGATCTTGTAGATGTTGGATGCTGGGACGTCCTCCGTGCGACGGAATAAGCCGACTTTGGCGGTGGACACGTTCCTGGAATTAATCAATTCGAATATTATAAACTAACTGTTGGAACCTTGGAAACAACTTGTTCGGCGGACACGAAATAGTATTTTATGCAACAGTTGTAGGTATTATTAGAGGGGGTAAGAAATACATTTTTGACTTGCTTATACAACGTTGCATACAATAGGTAGGTACATTTTCTAAGACTAAGTAGGTACTTAATGAATGAAAGTAATACGTTCTCCGAAAATGAAGAAGTCCGGTGTTCCTGTATCCACGCCATGAAATTCTCGTAGCTTTTATCATTGCCAAGATTTTCTAGGCAACGAATTTTCCATCACTTCCTGGGCCGCCTGGGCGGGCTAGGCGAATATTTCTTCCGGTGTTGATTTAATTTCGTTTCCATTCATGCTTTTTTATGATACGTTACATAACTTTGTTAAAATTATTGCAATCAAACAACAAACAAATCAAACAAGTAATGACAAACGACAAAATTGGAAGTTTGATTATAGTAAACTTTGTTTTTAATTAACGTTTACTTTTTTTAAAGCCTTGCGTTCTTAGCGCATTTAGCCAAAACGTTTACCAACTTGCCAGTGACGTAATTTTAAAAAAATATTGTTTGTTATTTTGGCAGCTTTGTATTTAGTTCAGAAAGTTTTAGCACTATAAAGAACCATATGAATGAAATAATTTGTTAAGTTGGCAGTCATGCATTTTCATCATAAATTAAACGTTGATATAATGCGACAAAATGTCGGCAACGTTGTACGGTAATCAAAGACTCCCCCTGTCGGGCTCTTAGCCAACGATCAATGTCCCTCAGATCTGTCAGGAAATCGTTAGCCGATGCACAGGGTGCATCGGACCAAGCACTGCTCTTCCCGGACGGATCCAAAAACGGACCGCAGCTCTTGACCACACGCGGAGGTAACCCTACTCACACCTACTACGGTTCAGTTGGGCAAAAATTATCTATTTACGAAAAACCGGGAAGATAACTAAATCATCTTTTATTTGAAGTAATTCAATAATCCATCATTTGTTATTTTGAATTTATCTAGATCAGTTTCATTATCTAGATAAATTAGTTGGGATTTTAAATAAAAGATGAATGCCAGTGTGACGGTTTGACCCGACGTGGCATTCTGTATACATTTTATTATTATAAGCTTACTTCAATAACAAACGAGGTCGGTTATCTTCATCTAGAATCTAGATTCTAGATAATTCATCTATATAAAAAAGTTGTCAACGCATATTTGTGATTGAATTTATCTTCGAATAAAATTATTTGAAATTATTTTATTAAAAATAATTATCTAGATAAGAAATTATCCAGATAATAAATTATCTATATAAGAAATTATCTAGATAACGCCCAGCTCTGCTACGGTTTCACTTACAAGCCTGACGTGGAAGTGCAATGACCCGCTGTCAAGATGAATCTGTCACTGATGACGGTACCGCCGCAGATTGGGTCAGTGGGCGTTTGACCGTCAAAACTCAGCAGTGCCTGTAAATTAAAAAAAAACATGTAATACTCAAATTATACCCTGTATGTCAAGGTCGTTTTCATCCCCAGTCTGTAATAAACCCCTATGAAAAAAAGGGGACTTTTATAGCAATTTCATTGAGTCAGGCGTTATTTTGCGGAGGTCTTGCTACTCTTGCTTTTTTTGCTTGCTTGTTTTTAACTTTGATAATGATCCCGTAGAGGGATCGAAACGCGTCAGTGTTTGTGTGGTGTAAGGGATAATTAAGCTTGTGGGATTTATATGTGTTTTATTGGCAGCAGTGGAGGGAGGAATTGCATGAAAAACATATATATTTCACACAGGCTTGGCTATCTTGCACGTGAGTAGCGGAGTAGCAAGGTAAAATTTTTTGTTCGCTTTTAGCAATTAGATATATTTATTTTTAATGATTTTAAGAGTAGGAATGAGTATGAGAGTAAGTTATAAGAATTCATATGAGAATTATTAATATTATCTGTATACTTCTTTTATCTTAAGTTTTATAGCAATTAGACGTATTTATTTTTAATGATTTTAAGAGTAGGAATGAGTATGAGAGTAAGTATATAAGAATTCATATGCGAATTATTAATATTATCTGTATATTTCTTTTATCTTAAGTTAGGTTAGGTTAGGTTAGTTTTTAGGTTACTTATCCCCAAACTAAGCACAGCTTACTATGGGTTAGGCAACGCATAAACTGTAAGTATATGAGTATGCTAATGAGAATGAGTATGGGAATGAGTATGATTATGGGAATGAGTATGGGTATCGGAATGAGTATGAGTTTTGGAATGAGTATGAGTATTTATTTCAATACCATATGGGGGAACTCGTCCCGTTTGGCCTCCTGACCGCAGCTACTATTAGCCGCCTACTATGCGGTGAGTATGCTAATGAGAATGAGTATGAGAATGGGAATGAGTATGAGTATTTATTTCAATACCATATGGGGGAACTCGTCCCGTTTGGCCTCCTGATCGCAGCTACTATTAGCCGCCTACTATGCGGTGAGTATGCCAATGAGTATGAGTATGGGTATGGGAATGAGTATGAGTATGGGAATGAGTATGAGTATGGGAATGAGTATGAGTATGGGAATGAGTATTTATTTCAATACCATATGGGGGAACTCGTCCCGTTTGGCCTCCTGGCCGCCTACTATTAGCTCATCAACTTTATGGTTGCAGTAGTTGCCGCGGCTGAACTTGCCGAGGAAGTCAACTCCTCGCTCACAAGGGTACAGCAGCTGCTCCTGGTATTCTAGGCATTCTGGAATCGATTGCAAGATTAGACGACGCGTTTCAGAGGCATCAGAGGACCATGTTCAGATGTTAACACAATTTTAATAAAAAAAGGGCTGCCCTCTGAATTATTCCAAAATATTTCGGTAGATGGCGTTAATTGTTTAATTGAACCCTCCTAAAACATTCATAAATCACGTCTTTATCCCTTACGGGGTAGACAAAGCCTAAGGAAAAAGAGCTAAGGACAACGTTTAGTATTGTGAGCGTTACGTATGTATGGAAAGGGGAATCAAAATAGTGATGGATTGCAAGCGACATCGCCTATAACATGATTCCTAAATTTATGCCCATTCCCTCGATGGGCTTTTACCTGCGCGGGAAGAGAAGATACTAGTACATTCTATATTTTCTTTGCTCCCAGACCAGCATCGAAGTACACGTAACATTATATTGCTGTTATAGGTTAAGATAAAATATAATTATCTTCTATAAATATAAAATATTTCATCCATGCTGGTCTGGGAGTAAAGAAAAAACAAAGTATAACACAATGTACCAGTTGCTTCTCTTCCCGCGCAGATAGTAAAAGCCCATCGAGGGAATGGGCGAACATTTCAGGAATCATATTATCGGCGATGCTACCAGCAACCCGTCACTATTTCGATTCCCCTTTCCACTTATACGCCCACAATACTAAACGTGGCCTTAAGGCTTTGTTACCTTAGGCTCTGGACCTCATAAGGGATAAAGACGTGATGTATGTATGTATGTAAAATATATCACTTACTGTCAAAGGCTTTCCTTCCAGTTTTTTGAGCTGTATCCTTTCCCGGGATGGGAGCGCACTGCCCGGTGCCCGATCTTACTTCGCTGTAGTCGTTCAACGGTGGCACGTACTCCGTTGTCGTGGATCTACAGACATACACAATACATCTTCACTACATAGTATAAAATAAAGTCGCTTTCTCTGTCCCTGTGTCCCTATGTCCCTATGTCCCTATGTATGCTTATATCTTCAAAACCACACAACGGATTTTGATGCGGTTTTTTTAATAGATAGAGTGATTCAAGAGGAAGGTTTATATGTATAAAACATGCATAATATACCGTGCGAAGCCGGGGCGGGTCGCTAGTTACTAATATTACAAAGAACAAAAAATATTTATCTTTTACTGTACACTCGATTAGGCTATGGAATCGCTTACCAACCTCCATCAGTGTCGTTCAGGGAAGGTTTGAAGATGTGGCTCGCACCATCTTCTTAAATTAATGGTAAATACTCCTTTGTTTATTGTGCTCTTTATTTATTTATTTAATGTAGTATATTTTAATGATATATTATATTATAGGTAGTATAAAGTAGTTTATTGACTGGTAGGTTTTAGGAGTTGATGTATTATATTCGGTAAAGTTATGTATTGTGGCTCTCAGTGTTTGCAATTTTGAAATTTACTCGTCCATCCCTAATATAATACTCCTTTCATCCACTCAAAGGTTGACTGGAAGACATCCCTTAAAGGGATAAGTTCGCCTTTGTGCATGTATCTCAGTGTTTGTCAATTGTATTTCTCTTGTTTATTATGCACAATAAAGAGTACATACATACCTACTTGGCTACTCGCAAGGTAGGTAACCAAGCCTGTGTGAAATATGTTTTTCATGCAATCCACTACTGTCACAAAAAACACATATAAATCCCACAAACTTAATTATCCCTTACACCACCACACTGACGCGTTTCGTCCCCTATACGGGATCATCCAGGCGGGGGGAGCGTTTTCACCCATTTGTTGTCAACATACCATTGGCCCGCACGAGGCGGTTTGCTTCATCCTTCCTAATGCGAACTGCTAGGGAATGGAATTCGCTCCCATCGTCTGTATTTCCAGACAGATACAACCTAGAGCTCTTCAAGGCTATAGTGAATAGGCTTTTACTGAACCAGTGAGTCATTTGCACCTTCCACCAAGTGAGATAGAGGTCAATCACTGGTCAGTTCGTAGTAAAAAAAAAAACATTATCATAGTTTAATGATTACTGTTACACATGCAAACCAACGTCGTAATGATTTGAAAACATATAAATAAACATAGTGTAGCCACATTCATTCATTCTTTATTTTGGTTCTATTGGTTGGAATGGGCGAAAATCATAAGAATCATGTTGGGCGATGCGGCTTGCAACCCATCACAATTTTGATTCCCCTTTCCACCTATACGCCCACAGACTTGCTAAACGTGGCCTATAGATCTTGTTGGGAGCGGATCAGAATACATAAAGTTTAAAATGTATAATGGGTTTAAAATAAATAATGGTTCAAAATAAATAATGGTTCAAAATATATAACGTAATTTTCTGTAAAACTATTAGCTAAATGAACTTTTTTGATATCGTAATCTATAGATTGGTTTAGGTTAGGTTAGGTTTGTTTTATAACAATCCTGTTAATTTGTAACTTTCTGAGAAAATCGCATTATATTATAAACCATTATGTATTTTAACCCATTATACATTTTAAACTTTATGTATTTATGATGTACTTTTATATTGAATGAATAAATAATCTATCTATCTATCTATCTATTTTAATACGTACCCGATCTTGTTACCTTAGGCTCTGTCTACCCGACCGTGTGTACCAGGCTTTGTTTATTTCAAACGGCGATTATACTAACATACTCTAGGTTATTATTGTCTGTTAGTATCTATTCCAATCTGGTTTTACCTCGTACTGCCCCACGCCAATACATACATACATACATAAATCACGTCTTTATGCCATGCCAATGAACTGATATATTATTATGTAGATACAAAAACATAATTTACAATAGGTAACTACGAACATAATATAGTTGCATGGTACTATGTTAACCTGCATATTAGTTTAAGGAAATAAATAAACATAAATTCTTCCATGCTGGTCTGGGAGTGAAGAAAAAACATAGAATTTACCAGTTGCTTCTCTTCCCGCGCAGATGGTAAAAGCCCATCAAGGGAATGGGTGAAAGTCTTAGGAATCATGTTATAGGCGATGCGGCTAGCAACCGATCACTATTTTGATTCCATTTTCCACCTATACGCCCACAATCTTGCTAAATGTGGCCTGTTACCTTAGGCTCTGTCTACCCCGTAAGGGATGGAGACGTGATAGATGTATGTACCTATGTATGTAATAAACATAAATATACATACACAAATCTTTCCATCCATCCATCCATAGCAGCCCTCAACTCGTCCGTCTTCGGACATAGGCCTCCTCTCCACTTCTCCACGCCTGGCGATCGACAGCCACTTGCATCCATCCTCCACCCGCCTGTCGGCAGATATCGTCCTTCCACCTCATTGGTGGTCTTCCTCTACTGCGAGTGTTCTCACGAGGTCTCCACTCGAGCGTTCGCCTCGCCCAACGATCGTGATTCATCCTGGCAATGTGCCCCGCCCATCTCCACTTATTCCTCTCGATCTCTTCCACCACGTCTCGAACTTTTGTGACTCGTCTGATCCACTCATTCCTTTTTCGATGCATGAGAGTTATCCCGAGCATTGACCTCTCCATTGCTCTCTGTGCAACACGGAGTTTTTCTACAGACTTCTCTGTCAGTGTGGTGGTTTCCATTCCATAAGTGAAGACGGGACACAAATCTTTATTGATGTATAATTTATGGGCACGTTTAGCAAGACACTGGGCGTATAGGTGGAAAGTGGAATCAAAATAGTGATGGGTTGCTAGCATCGCCTATAACGTGATTCCTATGATTTTCAGCCAAAATTTATTTTTGCAAATTGGCCGCCAAGGGCTTTTCTATACATGTCTTTTTGAAACCAGCGCATTCGGGAAGACCATCATTGCCAAGAATGGGCCGCAAGAAACTTGGCAGTCATTTTTTCAAAATAAAATAATAGTATGGCATAAAGACGTGATTTATGTGTGTGTCTATATACCTGTTGTAACGCGCGGAACCCGTTAGCTCACTGACGGTACCCTACCGCTCGCACCAGCCCGCGCGCCGCGCACGGCGCACACACAAACGCCGCCGACTGCCTTTGATAAAGCCGCGCAAGCGAGCGCCGCCGCCGCCGCGAGGCAGTCGCGATCGATCCGCCACCACGATCCGACATGCACACGCGCCTTACCCGCGCCACCGCGGCTCCGCGTCTCTCGTTAATCTACTTTTAAGAGACATTGTTACGAACTGATATCTGTTTATGTGTGGTGTCATATTCATGTTAATTAATTGTGCTTTCCTTTTCATTAAACTGTTTTTTGTAATATGATTCGTGTGTTTTTCATATGATCGCCCGAATTATAATGGCGCTCCAACTCGAGGCCGAACTCACAGTGCCGAGTTAGGTATATGACTTTCAAGTGAAATACGTGACGTGACGAAGAACTGTGACCAGTGTGTTCGCTCCGCGATACCTACACATACGTCGTGCTTGTTCCTGCTACGCCGTTTGGTTTACGACGCGCCCTGCTCCTCCATCATGCCGATGACGACGAGAGCAGTTGCCGGCCGTGCTGAAAACGAGCAGTGGCACACGGACGACGAGGATGCCGGCGAGGACGCTCGCGCCGCCGGCGAGGTACACGGCGCCGGGTCGGCGCGCGCCGCCGGCGACGCGGGGTCTGGAACACCAGGGGCGCAGCCGCCGCCGCCACCATTCTTCAATGCTGAGCAGTTTGTTGCGTCGTTCATGCATACGTTCGCGCAATCGCAAGCAGAGATCAACCGCAGTTTGATCGAAAATCTTCGATCGACAACAGCTTCACCCTCATCGCGCGTGAGCGAGCCCGCTGCGGCCCCCGCGCCTCCCGGGAACTTCAGTACGTGCACCGCGCGGTTTAACGGACGCGCGCAGGACCCGGAAGTACTGGAAGCCTTTCTGGATGCTGTGGAAGTTTACAAGGAGTGCACCGCCGTGAGCGACGAGCACGCCGTGCGAGGCCTGTCGATGCTGCTGGAAGGGGACGCCGCCGTGTGGTGGCGAGGCGTGAAGAACGCCGTGACCTCGTGGCGCGACGCCGCCGCCCGCCTGCGAGCAGTCTACGGTACACCGCGCCCGGCTTATAAACTTTTACGCGAGATTTTCGCCGCGGAACAACAATCCGAACGGGCCGAAGTGTTTATATGTAAACTACGCGCGTTGATAGTTAAATTGCCATACGTTGTTCCGGAAACAATGCAAATCGACATCATTTACGGTTTATTGCACCGACGCGTACGAAAACGTTTACCGCGCGACGTCATCGAATCGGTAGATTCTTTATTAAGTAAAGCGAGAGCCACGGAGGACTCGATAACCGAATCCGCGGTAAACCAAAGTTCCGCGACTGTTGCGAGCGGTAGCGTTTCCGAGAAAGTACCTACGAGTGTGTATACGGGGGGGTCTATTCCGAACGCCGCCGGCAAGCCGAAACGTAATCGCGAACGATGCGCGTCATGCAAGGTCTACGGCCACGTCGCCGAAGCCTGTCGAAATACGAACGGAGCTAATAGGGTAAGTGCACATTTTTCAAATAAGGTAAATGCACATGTTGCGAACAGGGTAAACGCGCCTGCTTCGGATAGGGTAAATGCACCTGTTACCGATGGGGTAAATGTACCTGCCGCGAGCGGGGCAAATGCGCCTATTCGTTGTTATGGTTGCGGGAAGCAAGGGGTAATAAGGTCAAGGTGTGAGACGTGCAATTCTGATAAAAAAGCCGACTTTAACTATAATGATGACATACATTGCACACCGCACCCGACATAAATGTTAGGTGTTTTTGGTCGCGAGGGAGTAGCGATTATCGACACCGGCGCCACTCATTGTGTCGCGAGCCCTGGTCTTTTCTGTACATTTCTGTCTTTTCTGCAAATGGTGTACATTTTTGTAACACACAGCGAACGTTACGACTTGCCGATGGTACCCAACAGACTAGAGATGTGCTCACTGCTGAGGTACCGGTCACCATCGAAGGTCGCAGTTTCTCGGCAGATTTCATGGTTCTTCCTGGTGATGATACCCGGACTCTTCTAGGCTTTGAGTTTTTGGCCAAAGCTGGAATAGTGCTGGATGGCTCCCAGGACGCCTGGAGTTTTGCTGATGACCCCGAACGCCGTTTTGCTTTAGTGCGTAAGTACCACCTGAATAGTACTGATAGTACGGAGCTGATGCGTGCTGAGTCCTCCGGCTTGGCATTGCGTGGTGATGAAGGACCAAAGCTCTCCCAGGATCAACAGCGTGCGCTCAATGCATTCATTGAGGAAAGAGCGCCTCAGTTTGCTCCTAACGGCCCTGCTACTGAGTTCGCTACCCACAGGATAAAGGTAAGCGAAGACCAGGAACCGATAGCTTCACCCCCTTATAGATTGTCCCAAGGCCGTAGGGAGGCTTTGAAAGTGGAGCTGGAGAAATTGCTGCGAGACGACGTCATAGAGGAGTGCGAGTCACCTTGGGCCTCTAACGTCGTCTTAGTCTCGAAGAAAGATGGGAGTACGAGGCTCTGCATCGATTATCGCAAGTTGAATGCGGTAACCGAACCAGACAGGTACCCGCTCCCCAGAGTCGAAGATATCTTGCACACAGCAAAAACCAGCGAGTACATGACAACACTCGATTTGCGGTCTGGATACTTTCAGGTAAGCGTTCATCCAGATGATCGAGACAAGACCGCATTCGTTTCGCCTCAGGGTACGTACAGGTTCAAACGTATGCCGATGGGTTTACGAAACTCGGGAGCTACGTTTCAACGGCTGATCGATAGGTTTCGATCTAACGTGAAGGACGTGTCTCTCCTGGCGTACCTGGACGATTTGATCGTCTTGTCACCTGGCCCATTTGAGCGACACCTAGCGGACCTCAAGATCGTCTTCGATCGTCTCACCATGTTTGGACTGCGAGTCAACAGAGCAAAAAGTCACTTTGCCCGTGACTCAGTTAAGTTCCTCGGGCACGTGATCGTCCCGGGAGGTATCCACGTAGACCCGGATAAAACAGCTGCCATTGCAAGTATGAACACCCCACAGAACGTGAAGCATTTAAAGTGTTTTCTGCAGACGTCCAGCTGGTTTCGCCGTTTTATCCCTAATTACGCGGAAGTCGCGAGGCCACTCACTAATCTTCTTAAGAAGGCAAGTAATTGGAACTGGGGTACGAAGCAGCAAGAAGCTTTCGAACGCATCAAGTCTCTTCTCGTATCCGCCCCAATTCTGCGTCAAGCCGATGAGACGAAGCCGTTCGTCCTCAGAACTGACAGTAGTGGGTACTGCTTAGGGGCCGTTCTCATGCAGGGGGAGGGACCAGACGAACGACCGGTAGAGTACGCTAGCCGCCTCCTCAATGACGCTGAGAAAAACTATTCGACCACAGAGCGAGAGGCACTAGCCGTCGTGTGGGCCGTGAGTAAGTTTCGCGGGTACATTGAAGGGGCACAAATTACTGTAAAATCCGACCACCAACCCTTGCGCTGGTTGATGAGCATGCGCTCCCCCAGTGGTCGCCTGGCAAGGTGGGCGTTGACTTTACAGGAATTTAACCTACGCATCGAGTACACACCAGGACGAGCGAACGTCATCGCTGACACACTCTCACGTCCGGTATGTACAGAAAACGTAAGCTGCGATCTGTGTCTTACGGTCGTGGACTTACCATCCAGGGGCAGCGTTGATGTGCGCGAGAACCAACTCAAGGACCCTGAGGTACGTAAGATCATTGAGGATATGGAGTCTGACGATCCGTTTAGGGGGAGACCCTGGTCTGACCGTGGGTACATCATGTCCGACAGCATCTTATACCGGTACGACCTTGAAGGAGACGACAACGAGGAGGCTCGCCTGGTAGTACCAGAGCACGAGCGCGCCGCCGTCTTAGCCGACTTCCACGATGCACCCACAGCGGGTCACTTCGGAGTCGAGCGAACACTAAGCCGCATCAGGTCACGCTTCCACTGGCCTGGTATGCGAACTTACGTGGCCAACTATATCAAGGGTTGCATACCATGCCAGCGCTACAAGGCAGATACCAGAAAACCCGCGGGTCTTCTCCAGACACCCGCGATGTCCAAACGGTTTGAGGTTGTGTCTGTGGACCTCTTCGGCCCATTAGTCGAGACACCACGACGCAATAGGTGGATTTTAATAATAGAAGATGTCTGTTCGCGCTGGGTTGAACTCTTTCCACTGGAGACTGCAACAAGTTTTGAGTGCGCCAAGACTCTCATCAACGAGGTATTCTTCAGGTACGGAGTACCTCGCCGCCTCCTCAGTGACAACGGCGTAAAGTTCGTGAGCGAGGTGATGCAGCAGGTCTGCCACGTGTTGGGCATCGACCAAGTTCTCACCCCATTCTACCATCCTGAGGCAAATCCGATCGAGAGAAAAAACAGGGACCTCAAGCCTCAGCTGGCCATCCTCGTCGGGCAGGATCATGCGACGTGGGACGAACACCTCGCCGCGGTCAGGTACGCCATGAACTCAGCTGTGACTGCTAGCACCGGGTTCTCGCCGGCCTATTTAACTTTCGGCAGAGAGCTGCGCGCACCGTCCGACGCCGCCACCGACTTACGAGCGATCGTAGAGTCGGACAACTTCATTCCAAGCGTAACGCCGCACTTGAAGCGCATGTCCATTACCTTAGCAGAGGCCCGGGACGTGCACGAGAAGGCTCAAGCGATGCAGAAAAGATACGCAGACGAAGGTCGCCGCCCGCCTCCGGAGTACAAGGTAGGTGACCTCGTCCTTCTTAAGACCCAGGGGCCCAACGATACAGGCCCAGGCCAAACGGCTAAATTCATTCCGCGACGCGACGGACCCTACCGGATCGCGTCAGTGATTAGCCCAACCACTTATACATTGGAGAACATACAAGATGGCTCCAAGCTAGGCAAATACCACGTCTCGCACCTTACACCTTTTGTAGGCCAAGTCGAAGCTCCGATCAGACAGAAGCGACGTCGTGGTAGACCTCGCAAGAATCTGACAATCGAGTCCTAGTCCGACTGCGAGGGCGCTTCCTCGGACTAGAGGGGGAGGCTGTAACGCGCGGAACCCGTTAGCTCACTGACGGTACCCTACCGCTCGCACCAGCCCGCGCGCCGCGCACGGCGCACACACAAACGCCGCCGACTGCCTTTGATAAAGCCGCGCAAGCGAGCGCCGCCGCCGCCGCGAGGCAGTCGCGATCGATCCGCCACCACGATCCGACATGCACACGCGCCTTACCCGCGCCACCGCGGCTCCGCGTCTCTCGTTAATCTACTTTTAAGAGACATTGTTACGAACTGATATCTGTTTATGTGTGGTGTCATATTCATGTTAATTAATTGTGCTTTCCTTTTCATTAAACTGTTTTTTGTAATATGATTCGTGTGTTTTTCATATGATCGCCCGAATTATACTGTTTTATAATGGTTTCGTTATTTCCTTTGAGATACGGACCCCTAAAACTTACGGGTGGTACTAAACTACGGGTGGTAGGGCCTTGTGCAAGGTCCGTCCGGATCGCTACCACCATCTTACTCGCTAATCCTGCCGCTAAGTAGCAGTGCTTGCACTGCTGTGTTCCGATGTGGAGAGTAAGACAGCCGGGGAAATTACGGGCACAAGAGGCATTGCATCTTAGTCCTCTAGGTTGGCAACGCATCTGCAATCCCTCTGGGGTTGCGGGTGTCTATGGGCAGTGGTGAGCACTTACCATCAGGTGACCCACTTGCTCGTTTGCCTTCC
This sequence comes from Pandemis cinnamomeana, assembly GCA_932294345.1. Classification (NCBI taxonomy): domain Eukaryota; kingdom Metazoa; phylum Arthropoda; class Insecta; order Lepidoptera; family Tortricidae; genus Pandemis; species Pandemis cinnamomeana. The sequence continues at coordinate 775,096 of OW028728.1, read as the reverse complement.
TATTCATATATAAAAAAAAAAAAAAACTTACTGTATATAAGCCGGAGTGGCGGGTTTGACTGAATCCAGGCAGCAGATGATGGGTTCCCGACCTTGAAAGCCGCATCTCTGAAAAATACAAGGCTTTTAAACCTGCTGCTGTAGGCTCGCAGGACCTGATGCAGGGTCAGTCTTCCTCGCTTGTCCTTGCGATGTGTTCCGGCGTGGATACTACAGGTAAAGTTATATTAAATACTAGGCTTCCGTCCGCAGCTTCGCCCGCGATAAATTTTCCCATAGGAAAAGGTATTTTCCCGCGGTAAAAAGTAGCCTATGTCACTCAGTGATAATGAAGCTTTCTAACGGCAAAAGAATTTTTGAAATCGGTCCAGTAGTTTCGGAGCCTATTCAATTCAAACAAACAAACAATCAAATCTTTCCTCTTTATAATATTAGTATAGATGACAGTTCAGTGGACACTTAACTTAAGACACGGTATATAGTAAGGAAACTACGAACAAAACGGTCGAAACGAACGCACACAGACGCGCGCTTCTACAAGGCCCCTAAGCGGATCTCCGCGCCGGCAGTCGCGGGTGCCGCGTTGAGACGAGCCGTCTGCTACGTGCGCCCAGACGGTCCGCGATCTTTTCGTTTTAAACACGCCAAGAGCGTATTGCGCAATGTGTGTTGTTACCCAATAGTTTATTTAAGAAAGCTATTCATTCGGATGTCAGTTTTTTATACCATACAATTTAATAATTAGAGCTTTTCGAACTATTTTATTTGTAAACTAGTTAATTTATTCGATTATTTAATTAATTATTATAAAGAACTCAAATAAACGCTTCTTTCTTTTCTACGGAAATTAAGGGTGCCAACCCTAATACTCTTAATTAAGTGTAGCTAGTTACTTTAAAACAGACCTTACTAGCTGAGATTATAGCGCTAAACAAAATGCTTTTCAATTTTACAAAAATTAAATCGACAACCCTAACCTACCTCCATTTTGCACAATAACATCTATATTTATGTAATGAACATGGCTTGAATGATTAAATAAATAAATAAATAACGCTCTATTGGAGCGTAGGTATATATTTCAAAAAGTATGCCTAGTTTCCATACTGCTCTATTTTGCTGTGTCAGTTGGAGGCTCCTGCGAGAGCTCTAACCCGCAGCAAATGCTGAGTACATCCCCTTTGCCACATTTGTTTTATGTAAATTATATTTAATGTAATTACACATAAACGGATAACTCACGTATAAAAGTCGAGTGATGCTCGACATGTCATTTAATGTAGTAAAAATAAGGATAAAGTTGTATATAACTGTTTTTTTTGTAATTATTGTTAGTGGCAATAAATCATCTTTTATCTTTTTTTTTTAAATCTTTATTAGAGAAAAAAGGGTTTTGTCACGCAGTGACCACGTCACTTTTATCTTTGTCTTTTTATCTTATTTATTTACTGGCTTAACCCTTTTGCCGCCACGTCCAATAAAAGAGACGTCACCCATACGCCAGACTTCTTTATTGCGATGCCTTAAGTTGTACCCAAAGTCAATTGAACGAAGGTTGCTTTTGCATTGAAGTAGGTAATGGGCGTATATATAGGTCGTTGGCGTTGAACCTACGGTGCTGATATGTGTCGTTGGCGTCGAAAAGGTTAAGATCCCATTAATAATGAATATAATATAATATAATATAATAATATCTTGGGACCATTATTGACACCAATTGACCTAGCCCCAAACTAAGCAAAGCTTGTAATATGGGCACCAGACAACGGATAAACATACTTATATAGATAAATACACATATTTAAATACAAATTAAACATCCAAGACTCGAGAACAAACATTCGTATTTTTCATACAAATATCTGCCCCGACCGGGGATCGAACCCGGGACCTCAAGCTTCATAGTCAGGTTCTCTAACCACTGGGCCATCCGGTCGTCAAAATAGATATAGAATTAGATTAGATGTAATAGAATAGATTTAAATTAGTGAGAACATTTCACTAGAAAATTTCGCGACTTTGCGGTTAATTGAAACTTCGTTTTACCTTCACAGTTCTCCTCGTAGCAGGATTCCTGGCAGCAGGGCAGTTGCGCAGGAGCACGCAGCGCCCGGAGACGCCATTTTGGCTACACGGCTCTCCGTTACCTAGCGTAAACAAATAAATACTTAAATACGTCGGTAAACCATTGTTCTACACTCAAGATACAATACAATACAATACAAATACTCTTTATTGAACACCACAAATAAGTACAAAACAATACAGAAACAAAGAACAAAGTAGACAATAGGCGGTCTTATCGCTTAATAGCGATCTCTTCCAGACAACCAATACAAGAAATAAGTTGGAGACAGTTTAAGTAACAGTTTAAGTAAGTGTTCAAGATGTATGTATGTAAACTCTTTATTGTGCAAAATAAACAAGATGTAACGGGAAGAGATCCTTTATAGGGATGAGTTCGGCTTTGTACATCTGTTTCGTTCTGTAATCGTTATTTTCATACACAGACGTAGCACAGTATATATATATAAGCTAAAGCAGTAAATAAACTATGAACAAAACCTGAAATAAATAAATAAATATCTTGGAACAAATTACACCATTACCAGGGTACCAGGCAACGGATAAACATACTTATATAATGCAGATAAATACATACTTAAATACATATAACATCCATGACTCGGGCACAAACATTCGTACCTATTCATTATACAAACGTGTCCCTGCCGGGATTCGAACCCAGGACCTAATAGACAAATGATCGAAAGTTATCGCGTATTAAATTTGCAAATCATTTTATAACCACTTCTAACAATCAGATTGACTTCAAAGAAACAAAATAATAAAGTGCATTGATTTAACTTTCAACATGAAACTACCGTGAGACTCAAACATAACCGAAACATAGTCCGAAACATGTCGAGCATCACTCGACTTTTTATACCTACGTGAGTTATCCGTTTATGTGTAATTATGCATTGATTTAAATTCGAAATTGGGGGAATTCCGAAACTCGAGGATATCCACTATATACGGGGAAAGATTACATAATCTAGCAACGCTTACCTAGAAGCTCCAATGTCTTTGGCTTCTAATAAGCGTTGCCAGATTATGGAATTGTTCCCCGTTTAGTGGATAGCCACATACATACATACATACACAAATCACGTCTTTATCCCTTACGGGGTAGACAGAGCCTTTTTTTTATGGTGCGGAAAATGCTCCTTATGCATCCGGCCCGGTACGGGGTTACCGAGGGTATTTGGGGCTCTCCCGAGGCGTCAGGCATACCCAATAAAAACCACACGGATTCCCACATTTGGCACTGTTGCAGGGGGCTGCGGGAGAACTTGCGTGAACCGCAGCACCCCCGCAGGCCCACCCCGGGATGGGGCTACCTCACGTGCGCCTGTGCAATGCAGGATTGGGAATTCCCGCCCTCCCCCGCAGGTGCCGCTGGGGGTAGACAGAGCCTAAGGTAACAAAAGCTTAAGGCCGCGTTTAGCATGATTGTGGGCGTATAGATGTGATGGGTTGCTAGCATCGCCTATAGCATGATTCTTAAGACTTTCGCCCATTCCCTCGATGGGCGTTTACCATGCGCGGGAAGAGAAGCAACTGGTATATTCTATGTTTTTTCTTTACTCCCAGACCAGAATAGAAGAACGTGGACACGATTTTCGAAATTCCCCCAATTTCGAATTTACCCCAATGCACCTTAGTAAAATGCAATGCGCGTGCACGGACCGTCAATAAAAAAAGCAGAATAAAAATCCTTCCACGCTAGTCTGGGAGCAAATAAAAAACATAGAATGTACTAGTTGCATCTCTTCCCGGGCAGATGGCAAAAGCCCATCGAGGGAATTTGCAAAAATCATAGGAATCATGTTATAGGCGATGAGGCTAGCAAACATCATTATTTTGATTCTATTTTCCATCTATATGTACGCCCGTGTTGCTAAACGTGGCCTGTAGGTCTTGTCCCCTTGGGCTCTGTCTACCCCGTAATGAAAATGAAAATGAAAATTTATTTTTGCAAATTGGCCGCCAAGGGCTGTTTTACATGTCTTTTACAACTTACCAGCGCATTCGGGAAGACCATCATTGCCAAGAATGCGCCGCAAGAAATTTGGCAGTCATTTTTTTCAAAATAAAATAATAGTAAGGGATACAGTCGTGATTTGTGTGTGTGTGTGAATAAAAATACTAATTTCAATTAAAATAAAAACACTTACTTTGGCTCAAAACACCATTGAAACAAAACAAAATCACGATAAAAGAAAAGATTTGAGTCGACATTGTCTGGTATTTAATTTAAAAGATGGCGGCGACGCTCGCTCTGCGCGCGCAGGCTCAACTGACATTGGCGGCCAACTGCTTTGTTTGAAAACGCGTTATTATAAATGACATGTAACGATCCTCGATAACCAAAAAGCACTCATAACAGGAGACGATTTCTATTATAAATAAATTAAAGATGAAGAGGCGAGTGTACCATTTCTTGCAAGGCCGGCAACGCGCTAGCAGTCCCATTGGTGCTGCAGTTGTCCATGGGCGGCGGTGATCACTTACCATCAGGTGCACCGCATGCCCGTTTGTCGATTTCAATATAAAAAAAAGATGGACTTGCTTTTGCCCGCGACTTCGTCTGCGTAAAATTATACATCATACACCTTCCTCTTGAAGTCTCCTCTTCTATCGTCCGCATCAAAATCCGTTGCGTAGTTTGAAAGATCTAAGCATACAGACAAGTGGAAAGTGAAGTTTTACACGTTTGCAATTGCAAATTGTTCCATACATACATAATTATTATACATACAATTTGAGGAAGTTCTATGGAAAGTGATAGACCATAATTTTTGGGCGACTTTACCTCCCCCCTTTTTATGGTGTGGAAAATGCGCCTTATGCATTCGGTTACCGGGGGCTCCCCCGCGACAGGCATATCCACTAAAAACCACATGGAATCTATTCGGTCGTATGTGAGGCGTTACGGCACTCGGTGTCACCGCGACCCACGACCACCCCGGGATGGGGTTCGCACCTGTGCAATGCAGGTTTGGGAAATGACCCACTCACCCCTGGGGAAACTGGAAGGAGCAATGCACAGATTCTTAAGGCAGCTCTTGAGATAAATACTATATGATTATAATAAATGTAAGGATGTGTGGCTACATAAGAAGGCATGACATCATTTATTCGATATTAAACTTCATTTAATATTTTTTGTTTCTATCAAATCAAAATAAGCTAGCTTCACTCGAGCGTATAATCGTGAATTCCAAACAGATAAAAACTCTGACGGAGGAACTATGATAACTCACATTTAATGACATACCCCCTTATTCATATACGCTCTGTAGGCTTCTGCTAACTTAGCAATCGTTTGTCCTTATCGGTGAAAGGTAAATATCAAAGAGACAGATAAAGACAAACGATTGCTAAGTTAGCAGAGGCCTAAGAACGTTTATGAATAAGGGGGATAATCTTCAGTCTATGCACAGGTCTCACAGAATGATTAAGCTTGGCAGTGGCGTAACTATAACGTCTGGGGCTGGCAAATTCGTCAGGGCTCCTTCCTCAATATAAAGAAGTGCATCAGCGTCCCTTCTGTGCTCTGAACCAAGCCAGTTCGGGGCCCCGTAGAGCTAGGGGCCCGTGGCATTTTGCCACCCCTGCCACCCTATAGTTACGCCACTGGGGCTTGGGTTAAGAGTATAGTTCCCACGGGACTCCAGTGGGAATGCGAATTTCACACACACCATCGAATTGCTTCGGTCTGTACATTCTTCCATGCTGGTCTGGGAGTAAAGAAAAAACATTGAGCGAGTCTTAGGAATCATGTTATAGGCGATGCTAGCAACCCATCACTATTTTGATTTCCCTTTCCAGCTATACGTCCTTAATCAAGCTAAACGTGGCCTTAAGGTTTTGTTACCTTAGACTCTGTCTACCCCGTATGTATGTTTGTACAGGTTTTCTCGCAATGTTTTCCTTCACCAAATCATCATCATCTTGAGCCTATAACGTCCCACTACTGGGCACAGGCCATCAATAGGTCGTGGTAAATTAGATACGTAATTTCACACATAAGTTTTGGAAACTCAGAGGTACCCGGGGTTTGCTTGAGAAGGCCACAGGTCAAATCATGACTTAACCGGCATCAAAATAACAAAAAATTGATTTCATTTCTTTTATACCACGTCGATGGCAAACAAGCGTACAGTCCGCCTGATGGTAAGCGGATACCGCAGAATGCGGACGCTTACAAGTCCAAGGAAAGCATGCATGTCGCCGACCCTTTAAAAATATTAAATCTCTTTTCAAAGAACCTCATTACTGTAGTCCTCCTAGTAAACATGGGCTGGGAGTTTATTCAACAGACGGAGAGTTCGTGGGCGATAATTTTTCCATGGTCATGGAGGGTCCATGGTCACGACCATTTAGGTTCCAAGGTGTGACGATGAACGCCCTGCCGGCGGCATCACGCCAAACGCTTCCAAGGATTACAACCCATTGTACAAGCGATAGAACACACTGGGAGGCAATCCTACATTAATATTTTGTACATACATACACACACACAAATCACGTCTATATCCCTTACGGGGTAGGCAGAGCCTGAGGTAACAAGACCTAAGCGTTTAGCATGATTGTAGGCGTATAGGTGGAAAGGGAATATTTTGTTGTATCGCGTAAAGCGCTGCGGGTGTCTATGGACAGTGGTGAACATTTAACATCAGGTGACCCACTAGTTCGTTTGTCTGGCCTCTCTAACATCATCACTCACTACATAGTATAAAATAAAGTCGCTTTCTCTGTCCCTATGTCCCTATGTAGGTACCTATGCTTATATCTTCAAAACTACTCAACGGATTTTGATGCGGTTTTTTTAATAGATAGAGTGATTCGAGAGAAAGGTTTTCATGTATAATTCTACGCAGACGAAGTCTCGGGCAGAAGCTAGTTTCTATAATTAAATTTAAAAAATGCTAATAGAGAAATGTTACTACTCCGTCTCTGATTTTATAGACGATAAATTGTAACCTGTACCTACTACCCCCGTGTTGGTTGTTATTGTACTACCCGTTTTTGTAGTCAGTTATAAAAAAGCCGTAGTGGGTAGGTATCGGTGGTTGGCGTCAATTATATCAGAAGGCGAGCCGAAGGGAATTTAACTAGCCTTTTCCTCTAATTCTGCACAAAATGCCCAACTGCCTTAAAATAGGCAAACCGGTGGGAATCGAGTTCTATAGACGCCACGCCACTGGTAGGTATATATCTTAGCGGTATATTCATGGGGAATTCAAGCATAATAAGAACTAAATTTATTAATTTATTTCTTATATTTCATAGCCAAAGCTTGGTATTTTCTGTGTTAATTTTCCAATTTAATTTTCACCAATGCAGTGCTCCACGAGAAAGGTTTCGTCGTATAATTTGTTAGTTTATTTTGTAAATTGGATGAAATATTTTTGACGATAATTGTGGCAGTCCAATTTAAAACATCCATACATACATAATTCACGTCTTTATCCCTTACGGATTAGACAGACCTAAGGTAAATGACCTAAAAAGCCACGTTTAGCATGACTGTGGGCGTATAAGTAAGGGTAATTAAAACAGTAATGGGTTGCTAGCATCGCCTATGACACGATTTCTAAGATCTTCGCCCATTCCCTCGATGGGCTTTTAAAATCTGCGCGGGAAGAAACACAACTGGTGCATGCTGTTTTTTCTTTGCTCCCAGACCAGCGTGGACGAAACGAAAGCAAAATGGGCTAAAGATTGCGCCCATACAGACATGTATATTACCAATTCCAGACAAAACACATAGCTACTCGTTTTGAACGCAGTCGGATATGTACAAACCCGATGTCAACAGGTTAAGAACCAGTTTAAGATACCAATTTAACATTTGCAGTCGACAACAATTTTATGTGCGATAACGACTCTTAAAATTATGTTAATACAAGCGGCTTGTTATTTATAGAGACGCCACGCGTAACTTTGTAGTTTATAAGGAAAAATAATACTTTTATCCGTTGTTTTGTTATAATTATATGGAAATAAGTCGTCTCCGTGAGCTGGTGTTATTTTTTAGATAATATTATGCTGTTTTAGTGAATTCGTGTTCAAAATGTACAGGTAAGACTTGATATTTCGTTCAATTCAAAACCTAACCTCAGTTTTTAAATAAGTGATAGCATTCGCTTTAAATGCCGGGCATTATGCCCATTTTAATCATACAACTACTTAATTAATTACTTAAACTGGTTGCTTAATTCGTTCAATAAATAAGAATTAGGGAAAATAACGTTATTTATTCGGTTTCTGTTCTTTCAATACTGCCAACTAGGGTTGTCTTTTGGTTTTATTCTCAGTAAGTAGGTACGTAACCTTTTTATAAAACTAAATCAAAATCTCACTGCTATTTAGTTTTTCGTTGGTGCTACTTATATTGTACCTAAATATCATTGTTTTCTGTAGCATTATGACTTATAGAAAATTTTGAGTTTAACTTCATAAAAATATAGAAAACGAAGCTTATTCTTTTTCTTTTTAAGAAGAAAGAAAAACTTCTTAAACCACAAAGTTATTAGCCTATAAGACCGGTATTACTGTAAATGGGTATGGGTATGCTTACCCCCTTACTCATAAACGCTATGCTTCTGCTAACTCAGCTATCGTTTGTCCTTATCTGTGAAAGGTAAATGTCCAAGTGACCGAAAAGGACAAACGATTGCTAAGTTAGCCTACAGAGCGTTTGAATAAGGGGGTTAGTGTTTAACACCCTACTATCCTACTAATATTATAAACGCGAAAGTTTGTAAGTATGGATGTATGTTTATTATTCTTTCACGTAAAAACTACTGAATGAATGTGGATAAAATTTGGAACGAAGATAGCTGATACCCTAGATTAACACATAGGCTATTTTTTATCCTGGAAAATTGCATAGTTCCCGCGGGATAGCTAAAACTATTTTTTGCAGACGAAGTAACGTATATAACACACTTTAGCAAGGAAAAACTTTGCAAAAATATAACAGATTGTGAATAAACTGAAGGCTGCACAAATATTCAACGTGGTTGGGTGTTTTGTATGACAAAGTATCCATCAATTTAGTTTAAAACTTTAAGGTCCGGCCACACCAGTGCGTAAAAAACGTCGACGGTGCGTTTATGCAACAAAATGTATGAAGAAACGGTGAGAGTACGTGGCGCCTGCGACACGTCACTGCGTATACGCAGCGGTGTGCTCGCTCCTTGATTTAGCAGTGTTGTTTACAATAAACATACTTTTTTACGGGGTAGACGCAACACCTAAAAGGCCACAGTTAGCATGATTGTGGGCGTACTTATAGAATACAATACAAAACAAATCCTCTTCACATTTGTCTTCTAGAAGTATGGAAGGGCTGAAAATGAAAGACAGAATAACGAATAGTGTGATAAGGGAACGTGCTGGTGTGAAAGAAGATATAGTGACCAGGATAGAAAGAAATATGCTTAGTTGGTTTGGTCACGTAGAGCGGTTGAAAGTAGACTAACTAAACAGATCTATATGGGGACTGTGAGGTGCGTTGGGAGGGGAAGGCCTAGGAGACGATTTGTAAAAAGGGCAGGCCAGGAGTACCTACCCGAAACTGACGAGTATGTATGAAGAGATTGATGAATGTGGATAAATGACGGTTCTGGCTGAAAATCAGTGCTGCAGGTGTCTGACACCTTAGCGGATTGCTGAGCCAGCGACTGTTCCACTTTTGCGAAGACACAACGCTGATGATCTATTTTTCATGTCTTTTGTGTCTATAAAATTGTGTAGGTATATTCTCTTGTGTGTCTTGCAAGAAGGAATAAAATGTCTTCTTTCTTTCCTTCTATTTTTTTGTTCCCAGCCCAGCATGCAGTAGCGTAAACTATAGGGCGGCAGGGGTGGCAAAATGCCACGGGCCCCGAGCTCTACGGGGTTTGGTTTAGAGCACAGAAGGGACGCTGATGCACTTCTTTATATTGAGGAAGGAGCCCAAACGAATTTGCCGCGGTCCCCATGTTATAGTTACGCCACTGCCAGCATGGAAGGGTTTTGGTTAATTCAAGAACTGTTTAAATGTTTTCCAGGTATCTGATTATTCTGGCGGTGGTCCAGTCGGCGAGGGCTGTCACGGAACCCACCCTGGAAGAGCTGATTAACCAGATATTCGGCGTAGAAACAGGTAGTCCAAGGTTTTTTATCCCACTCATACAGTCATGTGAAACTAACTCTGTCTGTCACGGTTTCACGCCTAAACCACTGAACCGATTAAAAAAATTTGGTACAGAAATAGTTTCAGTCCCGGGGAAGGACATAGGATAGTTCCCGCGGGATAACTTCTTTGACGACCGGATAGCCTAGTGGTTAGTGACCCTGACTATGAAGCTAGAGGTCTTGTGTTCGAATCTCGCTAGGGGCAGTCAGTTGTATGATGAATACGAATATTTGTGCCTGAATCATGGATGTTGTATGTATTTATCTACATTATATAAGTATGTTTATCCGTTGCCTGGTGCCCATAGCACAAGCTTTGCTTAGTTTGGGACTGGGTCAAGTAGGGGGCTATCTAGCCAGTGGCGTAGCTACCTAGGAACTAGGCGGGGCAGTGCCCCGGGGCCCTCAAGCTCAGAGGGCCCTCGAATCCTTACCAGAAAATCTCGATCGAACTATTATTATTAAAACGTTACCAGTTTAGATAGTAGTGGGGCCCCATTTTTTTATTTGCACCAGGGTCCTTGGTTACCTAGCTACGCCACTGTATCTAGCTGTCCATCCAAAACCCTGAAATTGTTTTTTAGATGTGGCTGATATCGATAACAGTATTGAGAAGACCCCGACGTGCCTGCCCGTGGTGGGGAGGGGGTTGGGGTGCTACGAGTGCCGCTTCTGTAACGACAGCTTTGTGCAGACCACCCGGTATCAGACCAATCGCGTGGAAGTGCTGTGAGTAATGTTGCCAGTTTATATAATAATATTTAATAATGAACAAACGAAAATTTACCTCGCTACTCCGCTACTCACGTGCAAGATAACCAACACACACACACACACACATCACGTCTTCATCCCTTACGGGGTAGACAGAGCCTAAGGTAACAGGTACCTACAGGCCACATTTAGCAAGATTGTGGGCGTATAGGTTGTAAATGGAATCAAAATAGTGATGGGTTAGCCTCATCGCCTATAACATGATTCCGATTATAATCGCCCATTCCCTCGATGGCCTTTTACCATCTGCGCGGGTAGAGAAGCAACTGGTACATTCTATGTTTTTTCTTTGCTCCCAGACCAGCATGGAAGATAACCAAGCCTGTGTGAAATATGTTTTTCATGTTATCTCTCCCTCTACTGCCATGTAAAACACATTATAAATCCCACAAACTTAATTATCCCTTACACCACAGAAACACTGACGCGTTTCGATCCCTGTAAGACGTTGGTTTGCATGTGTACTGTGCTCATTAAACTTAGATAATGATCCCGTAGAGGCACGAAACGCGTCAGTGTTTGTGTGGTGTAAATGATAATTAAGTTTGTGGGATTGATATGTGTTCTATGTGGCATTAGTGGAGGGAGTTGCATAAGTAACGTATATATTTCACACAGGTCTGTCTTGCACGTTAGTAGCGGAGTAGCGAGGTACCTAAATATTTGTTTGTTCATTGAAATGGAACTCCACAAAGTAACGTCTGATTCAATAAATTGCCCGTTTATTACTTGGAAAATCGCTAGAAATGTTGAAACAAATGTTTTGCGAGTAATGGACGTACTAATAGGTCGTTGGCTTTGAATCTGAGGTACTGATAATATATATTCCGTCGAAAAGGTTAACTATTTTAGAACATCGAAAGTTGCCTTGAGGGCTAAGATGAAATGTCTCAAGAGCCAGTAACAGTGGCGTAACTATAGGGTGGCACTGGTGGCAAAATGCCAGGGGCCCCTAGCTCTACGGGGCCAACTGGCTTGGTTTAGAGCACAGAAGGGGCGCTGATGCACTTCTTTATATTGAGGAAGGAGCCCTGGCGAATTTGCCACGGGCTTCAGGCGTTATAGTTGCTTGTGCAAGGTCCGTCCAGATCGCTACCACTATCTTACTCGCTAATCCTACCGCTAAGTAGCAGTGCTTGCACTGCTGTGTTCCGGTGTGGAGAGTAAGACAGCCGGGGAAATTACGGGCACAAGAGGCATTTCATCTTAGTCTCTAGGTTGGCAACGCATCTGCAATCCCTCCGGGGTTGCGCGTGTCTATGGGCAGTGGTGATCACTTACCATCAGGTGACCCACTTGCTCGTTTGCCTTCCTATTCATATAAAAAAAAATAGTTACGCCACTGGCCAGTAATGTCACCGTCTGTTACTCCAAGCTGGATCACAGTGCAAGGAGGGAGTGAGATGGCGCTAGCAGCTGTTTCAGACGGTCTTCAGAGTGAGAAAGGTGAACTTTACTATTGTGCTTGTTTTCAGATTGAACAACGCGCAGTGCTCAACCCAGGTCAAGGTGTGTTGTGTGGCGCAGACAGACTTTCTGAATTTCAGGTGTAGTATAATAACTTTATTTACATAGCTCGGTATAAAACAAAGTCGCTTTCTCTGTCCCTATGTCCTTATGTATGCTTATATCTTCAAAACTACACAACGGATTTTGATGCGATTTTTTTTAATAGATTGAGTGATTCAAGAGGAAGGTTTTTATGTATAATTCTACGCAGACGAAATCGCGGGCAGAAGCTAGTCATGAAATAAATGATTACAAAATTATTGCTTAAAATATACCTAAACACAAAGACTCGCAATTGCGATACAACGCGGGAATTGCTGCCTGCGTGATGGGGATCCTACCTAAGGTCCAATACAATTCCTGTCTTTATCCCTTACGAGGTAGACAGAGCCTACGGTAACAGGCACCTACAGGCCACATTTAGCTAGATTATGGGCGTATAGGTGGAAAATGGAATCAAAATAGTGATAGGTTGTCAGCTTCATCCCTAATAACATGATTCCTATACCTAATGTTTGCCCATTCTGCGCAAGAAGAGAAGCAACTGGTGCATTCTATGCTTTTTCTTGTCTCCCTGACCAGCATAGTATAATAGTAATTTTTTTACAGATCATCGGATAAATGCGGTAAACCTAATCCAGAAGGTGTGCCTCGGCGCCGCCGGGCGTCTGTGAGGTCTACCCTGCAGGGCGAGTTCCCCTGGAGAGCCTGGGTTTACAGGTGATTACAATCCTTACTAATCCTTACTAATATTATAAATGCGAAAGTAACTCTGTCTGTCTGTCTATTACCTTTTCACGCTTAAACCGCTGGGCCGATTTAGTTGAAATTTGGTATACAGATAGTTTGAGTCCCGGGAAAGGACATAGGATAGTTTTTATCCCGGAAAATTGCATAGTTCCCGCGGGATAGCACAGCCCAAAGCACAAGAATTTTTCAAATTTAAGGCGGAACAAAGTTCGCCGGGTCAGCTAGTAGAACATATTGCGACCCCGCTACTCGCGTGCAAGGTAACCAAGCCTGTGTGAAATATGTTTCTCATGCAATCCACTACTGCCACATAAAACACATAATAAATCCCACAAACTTAATTATCCCTTACACCACACAAGCACTGCCTACAGGTGACCCTAGGACTGGCGCTTACCTCTCTCAGAGGTTATAGCAGTTCAGAGAGACAATGCGGCCAGCGCCTTAGGGTCGATGTCTGTGGCGGAATACACAAACACTGAGGCGTTTCGATCCCTCTACGGGATCATTATCAAAGTTTAGTGAGCACAACTGTTACACATGCAAACCATCGTCGTACTGCAGAAGTAACAGTACCGTGTGTCAGTATCAGTGGAATAATTAAGTTTCTGGGATTTATATGTGTTTTATATGGCAGTAGTGGAGGGATTGCGTGAAAAACGTATATATTTCACACAGGCTTGGTTATCTTGCACGTGAGTAGCGGAGTAGCAAGGTGAGTTTTGTTCATTGAAATGTACCTCCGCAAAGTAACGCCTGATCCACTTTTTTTGTGCCATACGGGTTAGACAGAGCCAAGACAAGACGTTTAGCGTGATTGTGAGCGTATAGGTGGAAAGGGGAATCAAAATAGTGATGGGATGGCATCGCCTATAATGATTCCTATTTTCACCCATTCCCTTGATGGGCTTACCATCTGCGCGAGAGAAGCAGCTAGGCACCAGCTGTACTCTCCACGCCGGAGAACAGCGTAAGCACTGCAGGATAGCGGGTGGTAGGGCCTTGTGCAAGGTCCGTCCGGATCGCTACCACCATCTTACTCGCTAATCCTGCCGCTAAGTAGCAGTGCTTGCACTGCTGTGTTCCGGTGTGGAGAGTAAGACAGCCGGGGATATTACGGGCACAAGAGGCATTTCATCTTAGTCCTCTAGGTTGGCAACGCATCTGCAATCCCTCCGGGGTTGCGGGTGTCTAGGGGCAGTGGTGATCACTTACCATCAGGTGACCCACTTGCTCGTTTGCCTTCCTATTCATATAAAAAAAAGGATAAGCGAATAAAAATAAATGAAGCTTGGTTTTTCAGCAAAAACACAGACTCCCCACTCTGCGCCGCTACTTTCATCCACGAGGATAAGAAGGCCCTCATCACTCTCGCGTCGTGCGTGAAAGGGCGCTCCGCCGACAGTCTGGAGGTGGCTTTTACCAGGAAGGGCGCCCGTGCTGGAGTCAGTGGGGTTATACAGCACGAGAGTTACAAAAGCGGTAAGGACTTGACATCCGAAAAGTAAAGCTATGGCCGGGATTCGAACCTCCTCGTCATTCCGTGACGGGTGCGTAACGATGTATATAAAAATTTTTGGTATAATATTAGTAGCAATAACGCTCATTTGATATAATTATTAAATCATATAACAACACTTAATATATTTACATATGACATAATTATCATTTCTTATAATGATCATTTGATATAATATCATTTAATATAACATTCTTTAAGTATAATGCTTATTTCCTATAATGAACTTATGGTATAACGTTATTTTTATATAAAATACAACAATTGGCATAACCATTATTGACATAATGTATTAGAGACATAATCACAAAACGAACTGCTATCAAAAAGTAGGTTAGGTTAGGTTTAAACTGCGTCCCCCAACAAAACGAACTGCTATAAAAAATATTTTTGTATATAAAATGAGCGTCTATACATATAATAAAATCGTTGAGACCAAAAAATCTGTACATTGAAGATTTAAAAAAAAAAACCGACCAGGGTGACTTAAAATCGGTAACTGAACATATTAAAACCATTTTTAAAATTTTTGTTTGTTTGTTTGTTTGTTTGACTGAGCATCACGTAAAAACTACTGAACGGATATTGTTGAAATGTTCACAAATCTATTTCAATAAATTCAGAATAGGATATAGGCTACAGAAATTTTGGAATTTTTTGGAAAAAGGGGGTGAAAAGGGGGGTTAAAGTTTGTATGAAAAAATAAAATTAAATTGTTCTAGAATCATGAAACTCAGAATAAATACTTAGTAATAAAAATAAAGAAATACCTGTTTTAGCATTTTTTTTAAATCTCACCCAGAGGCGCAAAAAAGAGGGTTTTGTGTTTAAAATTAATTAACTTCATACACCTATACAATAAAAACCAATGAAGTGTAACCTTTTAAAATTGCTAAATAATACTTACAATTTAATACAGGTACATTATAATTTCTCAGTTTTCTTGAAATTTAATTTTTGAGGTGATTACGCACAAAATAGCGGAACTCAAGAAAATCAGCTTTCCTCGGTATAAGTAGTTGGTAATAATTACAAACAAAATAATACTACGGAGAAAATAGATAGATACGAATGTACATAAGACATAAAGCCGGAAAACTGTGTCAATTGTGAAAAAACATTAATAAAATAATTACATCCTGTACAGGTATTTTTCAACGAAGACACTTTCGTCAAACTTAAATCAACCTAAATTGGCGTCCTAAATTGTGTTCTTTACCTAACACCTAAAGTTCAATATGCAATACCGTTACTTTGTTTTTATTTATGTGCTATTATTCACAACGCGTTCGGTTTTTGAACGCACTCTTATTTGAAAACCTGATATATTATGAGGGCGGCGTGAAACGCTTGGCTGTATGCTCTTAATATCTTTGCCTAAAAAAATCAAAATCAAAAGGCGCGTTTACGTCTGCGCTACGAACATGTCAGAATTTTATTGTGAAAAAAGTTTGTGCTTTTAGTATGAATCTGACAGCGAGCGAACCTTAACTGAATCGCATTTCGACGTCATGGTAAGGCCTCTGTAGGTAATTAATTTGTAGATAAAGAGAATAAGTGTTAATAATCTGTAGCTACCTACTTAAACCAAGAAAATAAATAAAAAAACTTCTGCTAGAAAAAATTGAGTCGCAAAATATTAATTAAAACGGATTAGTAAATGAATTGTTAGTCGTAAGGTAAAAACAGGTAAACATTTATGTACCTATTATTTGATTTAGATTAGATTATTTATTTTTTTAAATTAATCAGGGTACAAATATCGTTAAAGTGAACGCAGTATTCGCCAATAAGCGTCATAGTTCGGCGAAATTAATAGTGATGTAGGTAACTAAAACTGTACTTAGCTTTTTTGAATAAAGAAACTATAAACAAAACTATAAATTAAACTATTTTGTAAAATAAGGTATAAATAAATGTGATGAGTCATTAACCAGTTCACACCTATTTTTTTTTTCAAGATTCCGTGTCACAAATTATTATTTTCATGACGTAATTCTAAAAGTATAGTTTCGTACACACTTTCAGTGGTTCACGTGACGAAGTTAATAGTCATAATAATAATAATTTTGATATCGGGAAAAGCCGTAAGTATCACAAAAACACACGCGGACGAAGTCGCGGGCAACAGCTAGTTATACCATATAATCGTTATAAGAAATAAGCGTTATACCGAACGATAAATATACGAAATAAATTTATATATTTTAAAATTATACCAAACGTTTATTATACACAATGAGTGATTATACCCTTTGAAATTATATCAAATGTTGATATATCGATAGAAAATATATTAAATATTTTTATATCAATCATTACACACCCTTCCGTGACGCGTGCTATACCCCTACACCACCCATAGCAGGTGGGTAGTCTTCGAATTTTTCTGAATGTTACTAGCTGTCACGTGACCTTGTTACTATGCGAATTTTCGTCGCCAAGAGTCATCTGTTTGAATGTGTCTGTACGACACAATTACAAACTCCCGTGGAACATCTACAGCACATCAGGGACGAGAGAAGGCGCTGTTTTTCAAATGTTAGGTACTATCAAATGAATCAGGAATTTTACTTCTTGATTTTTATGTTTACTTGATAATGCCTATAGCGCTTAATCGTTACCCATATTTAAAACTATGTTGAAGAAGCACTATCTGTTATCTTGTGCATGAATCTTGTAGCAGGCTTTTTGTATATGTGTGTATTTATATCTCCATTTATTATAAACGTGTGTTTCATGTATAATACCTATACTTTGTATTTTCACTACTTAGTATTTTAATTTATATTCTAAATTACACCACATGCTCAGATCTGTTCTTTTCTCCAGTCCATTAAGGTTGCCTAGAGATCGCTCTGCAGCGATAAGGCCGCCTATTGTTACCTTGTAATATTCTGTATACCTTTTTCTGTTTTGGTTGTTTATATATTATGTGGTGTTCAATAAAGAGCTATGTATTGTGTTGTATTGAATCAAAAGTTTAATACCTACTTACTGAATTACCTAAATGTTTCGAAAACCAACTTTTTGGTGAGACTTCAATACTCGCGGCCACACACACCCATACACACTCACAGACACAAACACACATACACACGCACACACACACGTAGAATAGCTAATATTGGTTTCATTTGAAATGATCATTTTATCACACCTATTATCAGGAGAAGACAAAAACAACATAGCGATCCTCCAGCTCTACTCCCTGGACCCGACTCCGACGTGGGCGTCCCCGGCCTGCCTGCCGTGCGCCGCGCCGCCGCTGGTCACGCCCTGCATCGTCACCACCGCGGCCGACTTACGGGTGAGTGACCAACCGACTAACCGACTAACTCCAGTCTGATCACTACTACAACTTACTTACGGGTGAGCGACTAACTGAATCGTTTGGTCACTCAAGACGACCCCAACACGAGTGTCTCACGCTTGGCTACCTAGCGTTGTGCCGCTCGTCACTACTACAGCTGTCTTACGGGTGAGTGACTAACTGACTCGTTTGGTCACTCGAGACGACTCTAACACGAGTGTCTCACGCTTGGCTACTACACTTGGCACTACTACAGCTGACTTACGGGTGAGTGACTGACCGATCAACTTGATGACTGTCTGGTTTGGTCTCTCGAGATGACTCTAACACGAGCGTCTCACGCTTGGCTGCCTAGCGTTGCACCACTCGTCACTACTCCAGCTGACTAACAGGTGAGTGACTGACTGATCAACTAGCTGACTGACTAGTTTGATCACTCGAGACGACTCCAACACGAGCGTTTCACGCTTGGCTGCCTAGCGTTGTGCCGCTCGTCACTACTACAGCTGACTTACTGGTGAATGACTGACTGATCAACTAGCTGACTGACTAGTTTGATCACTCGAGACGACTCCAACACGAGCGTCTCACGCTTGGCTGCCTAGCGTTGTGCCGCTCGTCACGACTGCGACTGACTTACCAACGGACGAGTGACTAGCTGACTGCAGTCTAGTCACTGGAATCGCCTCCAACGTGGGCGTCTCTCGGTTATCTGAATGGCGCGGCTGTGCTGTACTCTCGTCACTGTGGCTAACTTTGGTCACGCATGGGTGTGTGACTGACTAATTCCAATAAGGTCACTCCAATGTAGTCACACATTTTTTGTGTCAAAAACTACCACTATAGGTCCTAAGCTGTTAACTTGGCTAACATCTATGTTCTTTTCAGGTCGACGCTGTCATTCCAGTGCGGTCTGCGTGCACCCTGGACAACACCACGCTCCCGGAAGGCCTGACCTGCGCTCTGGCGCCGCCCGGCGACTATGATCCGGAGAAGGCAGCCGGACTCTCTTGCTTGGACCAGGTATACAGCTCAATACCACAAGGCTCGACCTTTTTTTAACGGAGAGGAAATATTTATGGATGCCTTAGGTACGGGGATGCCTAGGATTGGGACTCCCCCGTATACCAGAACTAAAAACTCCGGCGTTGCCTCAATCCGGTGATGGGGACGCAGTGGGATGCCACTAGGGTTTCACCACTTTGCGGGTGGTAGGGCCTTGTGCAAGGTCCGTCCGGATCGCTACCACCATCTTACTCGCTAATCCTGCCGCTAAGTAGCAGTGCTTGCACTGCTGTGTTCCGGTGTGGAGAGTAAGACAGCCGGGGAAATTACGGGCACAAGAGGCATTTCATCTTAGTCCTCTAGGTTGGCAACGCATCTGCAATCCCTCCGGGGTTGCGGGTGTCTATGGGCAGTGGTGATCACTTACCATCAGGTGACCCACTTGCTCGTTTGCCTTCCTATTCATATAAAAAAAAAAAACCACAAACGCCCCCCCGGTGGCCCCGGCTACCGCCAAGACCGCGCCAAGGGGAGGGCCCGTACGCTGGGCCCGTCTTCCCGCAGACAATGAGACCGTGCAATGCACAACAAAATGGCGGCCTACAACTAAAATAATTGGTTACATCCCGGGCCTTAAGTACAAAATTGGACGACCGGATAGCCTAGTGGTTAGTGACCCTGAATATGAAGCTAGAGGTCCTGGGTTCGAATCCCGGTAGGGGCAGACAGTTGTGTGATGAATACGAATGCTTGTGCCCGAGTCATGGATGTTGTATGTATTTAAGTATGTATTTATCTACATTATATAAGTATGTTTATCCGTTGCCTGGTACCCATAGTACAAGCTTTACTTAGTTTGAGTCTGGGTCAATTGGTGGAATTTGTCCCAAGATATTTATTTATTTATTTATTTAAATTTCTATTTACTGCCCAGGGGAAGACGTAAAATTGTGTACAGACCTCGGGCGTTGATACAGAAAGCCTCAGGTCGCATGTTTGTCGCCCTCGCCTTTGGCTCGTGCGACGTTTCTGCGATCACACATCGATGTGTAATGTACTATTGTTATTCCAGCACTCCAACCCTCCAGTGTTCACCGTCCAAGGAATATTCACGACAAAGAACCAGAACATAGACTCCTACGTCGATGTATGGAACTTCATGCCGTGGATTAAGAGCAAACTAAACTTAAATGATTAGTTAAAACTATAGAACCAAGTTCATCATTACATAAGGGGCAATTACACTACTGCGTTCGCAATGCGCGCCGAACTTGTTTCAAACTTCCAACAAATGTCACATGTCTATTCGGTTACGTTCGGCGGTTGCAATCGTTTGCCGAAG
Source organism: Pandemis cinnamomeana (assembly GCA_932294345.1). Taxonomy (NCBI): domain Eukaryota; kingdom Metazoa; phylum Arthropoda; class Insecta; order Lepidoptera; family Tortricidae; genus Pandemis; species Pandemis cinnamomeana. The sequence goes on along the minus strand of OW028728.1, from coordinate 754,627 downwards.
CATGCGGCGATGGACTTAGTGTAATCGCCCCATTACTAAATATAGAAATAAATTAAAGGTAATACTCAACATTCCAATAAAACCATTTTAGTAATATATTTTGTTTTATTTATAACACTTACATCTTAAATAGATAGTATTTTCACATAACACTTTTAAGGGAACAAAGTTTAGACTAAATTCATTATAAAATGATTTTATGACAATTAATTTAATTTCTAAATGTCAGTGAAAATTAGAACACACAGAAAAATCCAAAAAGTAAAGCTATGGCCGGGAATCGAACCCGGATCCTCGTCATTCCGTGACGCGTGCTATACCCCTACACCACCCATAGCAAGTGGGTAGTCTCCGAATTTTTCTACCTGTTACTAACTGTCACGTGACCTTGTTACTATGCGAATTTTTGTCGTTAAGCGTTATCTGTTTGAATGATGTGTCTGTACGACACAATTACAAACTCCCGTGGAACATCTACTGCTCACCAGGGACGAGAGAGGCGCTGTTTTTCATTTGATAGTAATTGATTTTATGTCAAACAAGAATATCTAAAATATTTCAGCAGTTGGTAGGCCTCTTCTGACCCTTGGCCTAAATCCAGGGCTCCCACCCCAACTTGGTGACACTCAGGAGTTCAGGAGAAGTGCAATGCTGCAGCAGACAAGATATCTGAAAAATTGAACGCATAATTCAGTATCCTCCAAGCTCTTCTCGCGCAGATGGTAAAAGGCCAAAATCTTAGGAATCATGTTTTTTTTTTACTACGAACTGACCAGTGATTGACCTCTATCTCTCTTGGTGGAAGGTGCAGATGAGGCCAAAGGTGTAACTCACTGGTTCAGTAATAGCCTATTCACTCTAGCCTTGAAGAGCCCTAGGTTGTATCTGTCCGGAAATACAGACGATGGGGAATGACTATGTTATAGGCGATAGCAGCCCATCACTATTTTGATTCCCCTCTCCACCTGTACGCCCATAATCATGCTAGACGTGGCCTTTAAGTCTTGTTGCTTTGGGCTCTGTCTACCCCGTAAGGGATAAAGACGTGATTTGCGTATGTATGTATTATTGTTCTTCCATGCTGGTCTGGGAGCAAAGAAAAAACATAGAATATACCAGTTGCTTCTCTTCCCGCGCAGATGGTAGAAGCCCATCGAGGGAATGTGCGAGTCTTAGGGATCATGTTATAGGCGATGCTAGGAACCCATCACTATTTTGATTTTGATTTCCCTTTCCAGCTATACGCCCTTAATCATGCTAAACGTGGCCTTAAGGTTTTGTAACTTAGGCTCTGTCTACCCCGTAAGGGATAAAGACGTGATTTGTGTATGTATGTATTATTGTTACCTGATCTTCAACGCTGTAAACATCCTTTTTCTCCACATCTCTGAACACGTGATCCAGTAGTTCTACATGCTTGTCCTTGTGTTTCAAGCCGTTGCTCTGTATGGTCACTTCTCTGTATATGTTGTATGACAGAGTCCTCCCGCGCAGAATGTCTTGTATATATTTAAACTGTAAATAAATAGAAATAAAAATTATATAAGATTTGTGGGAATTTTTGTAAACGCTGTGCAAGAGATGCCACGGGTAAAAGCTAGTATTAGTAGTAGTAGAATTAGTACTATTATAGTATTATCAGTAGTAGTAATAATTGTTGTAGTAGTAGAATTAGTAGTATTATAGTAATATCAGTAGTAGTAGTTAATAAATATCATGGGATAGTAAATTTACAACATTTGACCTGGTCCCAAAGTAAACAACGGATAAACATACATACTCGTAAACATACATACTCTGCGCAAAAGAACAAAACATTCGTATTTTTCATCTATATACCAAATATATCCGCCGCGACCGGGGATCGAACCTAGGACCTCAAGCTTCAAAATCAGGTTCTCTAAGTGCAATTTCACGCCTTCCCTAGCCAGGTAATGAAAATTTTGTACACAATTGTGTACACACATCGGGCCGTGATAAAGTAAGCCTCAGATCGTATGTTCACCGCCCTCGCCCTTGGCTCGTGCGACAAATTCCTACGATCTAAGAAATTCTTTATTTTTATCACCCTCGGTTCTCTGTTTTCTTATTACCTTGTCTTGAAACTTGTCACCCATCCATTTGAAGGAGACCCTGATGACGGCCTCTAACAGCTGGTTGGAGTCGCGTAGCGCCGCTAGTATGGTCTGCAGACGGCTCTCCAGCACTGCAGACAGACATACATACAGTAACTATATTCACACACACACACACACACACACACACACACACATGCTAGCAACCCATCATTATTTTGATTCCCCTTTCCACCTATACGCCCACAATGCTAAACGCGGCCTTTAGGTCTTGTTACCTTAGGCTCTGTCTACCCCGTGAGGGATAAAGACGTGATTTCTCTCTCTCTGTCTCTCTCTCTCTCCGTGAGTTTGTGTGTGTGTGTCTATCTCTCTATCTCTCTGTGTGTGTGTGTTTACATACATACCTAAGAGATTACATACATACCTACATACTTATATAGAAAAATACATACTTTAATACATATTAAACATCCAAGATTCAAGAACAAACTTTTTCATTTTCATACAAATATCTGTCCCGACCGGGGATCGAACCCGGGACCTCATGCTTGCTTCATAAACATACTCTCTAACCACTAGGCTATCCGTTCGTCAAATTGATGTTACCCTATTTTATTGTCAAAATGAGTAATTTCCTAAGTCAAAATGAAACAAAAGAGTACATATGTGTCGCGCAAGCATACTCGTCTAGCACTAGTAGCCACGGAGCATGGTTCCAATCTACCTTGTGTGTCGCACACGGCCAGCATGTTCCTCGTGAGTCGTGCGGGCATCTCCGCCGCGCCGTGCCGCCAGACGTCGCCCCAGTCGACGCAGCACACGCCGCCATCTTGCGACAGCATTATGTTTTCCAAATGGCGGTCGCCTAGACCTGTCAATACAGAAAGTGATATGTATATCACTTATGTATACATAAAGTTTTTAAACGACAAGCGAGGCAAACGGGCAAGTGGATTACGTGATGGTAGGTGAGAGTAGTCGTAGTGAGTTATGAGACAGAATGTGGGCGAAATAGAAAGTGAACTATTTGGGAATTATGACAAAAGAGGAAGTGAACTATTTGGGAATAATGACAAAAGAGGAAGTGAACGATTTGGGAATGATGACAAAAGAGGAAGTGTATAATTTGGGAATATTAAAAAGAGGAAGTGAACGATTTGGGAATTTTGACAAAAGAGGAAGTGTATAATTTGGGAATATAAAAAAGAGGAAGTGAAAGATTTGGGAATTTTGACAAAAGAGGGAGTGAATGATTTGGGAATGATGACAACAGAGGAAGTGAACTATTTGGGAATGATGACAACAGAGGAAGTGAACGATTTGGGAATGCTGAGAAAAGTGAAGATGAACTATTTGGAAATGCTGACAACAGAGGAAGTGGACTATTTGGAAAGGTTAAAAATGTGGAAGCGAACGCAGACAGTTAAGGCGTAGTAATAGAAAACTAACTTACCCAAGATCCAGATAACTATGGTCATGAAACTCAGGGATTCAGTGAACATCCGCTGCTTAGAGATGAAATCTTGAACGGACGAGCTGCTTTGCTCTATGGCCGTCCTGAAAGAAAAGGATAGGCTGGGTTTTTGAAAATCCCTAAATTGTACTTTACATATATCACGTCTTTATCCATGACGGGGCAGACAGAGCCTGAGGTAACAAAACCTTAAGGCCACGTTTAGCATGATTGTAGGCGTATAGGTGGAAAGGGAAATCAAAATAGTGATGGGCTGCTAGTCTCATCGCCTATAACATGATTTCTATGAGTTTCGCCCATTTCCGCGATGTGCTTTTACCATCTGCGCGGGTAGAGAAGCAACTGGTATATTCTATGTTTTCTCTTTGCTCCCAGACTAGCATGGAAGAATATCTCCCTTTATTATAAATGTGTGTTTCATGTATAATATATTATGTATTTTCACTACTTAGTTTATTAATATATACTAGCTTCTGCCCGCGACTTCGTCTGCGTAGAATTATACATAAAAACCTTCCTCTTGAATCACTCTATCTATTAAAAAAACAGCATCAAAATCCGTTTTGTAGTTTTGAAGATATAAGCATACATAGGGACATAGGGACAGAGAAAGCGACTTTATTTTATACTATGTAGTAAGTAAGTAAGTAAGTAAATGCTTTATTGTACAAATATAGAGAAGTAGAGACAAATCACCAAAAAAGACCTTAAATATATGCACAAAGGCGAACTTATCCCTATAAGGGATCTCTACCAGTTAACCTTTAGTAGTGATAGTGATGTGTGTTTCATGTATAATATATTATATACTTTCAGTACTTAGTATATTAATATATATTCTAAATTGCACCACCAGCTCAGATCTGTTCTGTTCTCCAGTCCATTATAGTTGCCTAGACATCGCTCTGTAGCGATAAAGCCGCCTATTGTTACCTTGAAAAATTCTGTATACCTTTTTTCTGTTTTGGTTGTTAAACATGGTGTTCAATAAAGAGTTATTGTATTGTATTCTATCATCTTCCATCTACTCTTTATACAATCCATTACCATTACCATTACAAAAATGATAATACCTCTTTTTTAATGAAGTTGACTACCGTGAGACTTAATCATAATTACCCAAGTAGCAAAATTTACTCTTGTAGCTATTCTAAGATTATGTCTTATAAAACTCCTATATACCATTGTAATACCACATTTGGGCGCACTTTATAGGAGGATTTAGTCTTACAGTCTACTTATTATTATCCTATGAAGTGCGCTTTAATCTTACAATGGAATTTCAACCCGTGCTTGTAGGATTAAATGATCCTATATAACTCCTACAAATGCATTATATAAGCTCATTTAGTCCTACAGCGATCTGTTGTATGGTGCTGTAGGAGTATCTAATTTTACAGCGATGAACTTAATGCCCTACTAAGAGTCGCGTACCTTTTTTTCCTAGTGTCCTGTGTTATAATGGTATGCTGTTTGTAGTATGAAACAATTAAAATACTATTTGCAGAATATAAGTAATTTACGAAGGTGTGTGCATTTATTAGTTACGTACACGAAATCAACTTGGTAAATTAATTGTATCGATAATGTTCTCGATTTTATACAATATACTTTCATGCCCCCTATTTTAATTGTAATTTTTATAGTAATTTATTATTTAAATAAATGATTTTTACAAAACATACTTAATCAAAACCATTATAGAAATTCAGCTCTTGGATAGTGCTTTTATAGGATAACAAAATGCAAACAAAATGGCTGTGATGGCTGCGCAACACAGGGATTCTTATAACAAAATGCATAAGACAATTCAAAGTAAAAACATACTTATAAAGTTCTTACAGCTTGCTGATATAGTGCAAGTAATCTTACAGAAGCAAGGATTAAGTCCAATCAATCCTACAACGATTCATCCTATATGTACTGTTTCTATGATATATGTAAGACTAAAATACCTATTGGAGCATTAACCATGACACTAATAGGAGTAAACGTCTTACAAAATGCGCTTATAGGATCAAAATCACATACTCTAATAAAAGCATTATAAAATGCACTTAAAAGACTATGTGTCTGAAAAGAGTCGTACAAAGTTATCCTATAAACGTTCTGTAGTCAATGTAATAGGAGTAAAGTATCTTATAGCTTAAATCGTCTTATAAGATGCAGATATAAAACTATTACTCTTAATCAGGAGCTTTATAATACAACTATAAGAATTTTCCTACAGCAGATTTGAAAAAACTTTTATAAAACTGATATAAGAGGTATTAGTCTTACTATAGGAGTACTTTGCTACTTGGGTACACATAAACGAATAACTCACGTATAAAAACACGCACGCAGTGTTCGTTTCGCCGCCGCTGGGGCGAGCGCTCCAGGAAGGACTACGAAATAGTCCGAAACATGTCGAGCATCACTCGACTTTTTATACGCGAGTTATCCGTTTATGTGTAATTAAGTCGGCTTACCTCAAAGCGTACGCTGGTATTTTGCTGCACAGCTCCCTGTGTCTCTGCAGGGAGGCCGCTATGGGTGACTCTATCAAGTTCTGATCGGCTGGCCGCGTCACTGTGTTGACTACTGTACAAACAATAAAACAGTGTCTTAACAGTAGTTTACCCGGCCGTCCATTGATCACGTGAGGCTCCGAAAGGGGGGGAGGGGTTCGGCAAAAATCACGAAATATCACAAGAGTTGGGGGGGTGGGGGGTGTAGTAAGATATCACGTGTATTTCTTTTTAAACCGAAAAGCGGCGTGTAGTGTGACCTTGGCTCGCTGTTGCCAGGCAACGAACGAAGTCCCCGCGCCTTTTATACCTGTATTTAAAGATAATATTAAAAAAACAAATCTTTGTAAGTATGTACTAAAAATACACGTGATTTTGGATGGGGAAGGGGGGGGGAGGGTAGGTAATTTCACATAAACGGATAACTCATGTATAAAAAGTAGAGTGATGCTCGACATGTTCCGGTCTATGCTGGCGCGCAGTGTTTGTTTCGCTGCCGCCGGGGCGAGCGCTCCGAGAGGAAGGACTACGAAATAGTCCGAAACATGTCGAGCATCACTCGACTTTTTATACGTGAGTTATCCGTGTCTGTGTAATTATGATTAAGTAATTTAGTTTCATGTCGTGTATGGAGTACTGCTGCCACCTTTGGGACGGGTCTGCCAAGTATCAGTTGGCCGCGCTGGACTCGGTAGAGCGGCGAGCCCGTAGGCTCATTGGTGATGCCTCGTTAATCGAGAACAGGCTGCAGAGTCTCGAACACTGTCGAAGAGTTGCATGTCTGTCTGTTTTTTATCGGATACATTTTGGTGAGTGTGCGCAGGAACTGCACGACCTTATAGTTCCATCTCAGTTTCGCCAACGGACTTCCAGGCGGGGGGAGCGTTTTCACCCATTTGTTGTCAACATACCATTGGCCCGCACGAGGCGGTTTGCTTCATCCTTCCTAATGCGAACCGCTAGGGAATGGAATTCGCTCCCTTCGTCTGTATTTCCGGACAGATACAACCTAGGGCTCTTCATGGCTAGAGTGAATAGGCTATTACTGAACCAGTGAGTTACACCTTTGGCCTCATCTGCACCTTCCACCAAGTGAGATAGAGGTCAATCACTGGTCAGTTTGTAGTAAAAAAAAAAAAAAAAAAATGTTGAAAGGGGGGTAGGTAGTTTTAAACCTCACCACGTATATCACCAAGGGGGAGGGGAGGGGGGCTTAAAAGTGTTAAAAAACATCACATGATTAATGGACGGCCCCTGTAGGAGTAAGCCAAGTCTTCCGAACTGGAAGACGCAGCGTTGGCCTCCCACTAGGTGGACCGACATCGTAGTTGCGGGAAACCGGTTGCAGGTGGCGAGTTGTCGTTCATTATGGTGTGCTAAGAAGGCCTTTGTTCAACAGTGGACGTCTTCAGGCTGATACTGATGATGATGGAACCCCTGTATAAAACACATCCCTTACGGGGTAGACAGAGCCTAAGGTAACAGGTAATGCTGAGCCAGCGACCGTTTCACTTTTGCGAAGACACAACGCTGATGATCTATTTTTATACATACATACATACATACCGTCACGCCTCTTTCCCACAGGGGTAGGCAGAGACTACTTTGTTCCACTTGCTACGATCCTGACATACTTCTTTCGCTTCATCCACAGTCATCAATCTCTTCATACATGCTCGTCGGTTTCGGGTACTCCTGACCTGACCTTTTTCCAAAACGTCTCCTATTTGGTCTCGGAACGTCCGTCTAGGCCTTCCCCTCCCAACGTTACCATTCACACTCCCCATATAGACCTGTTTATTTTTATATGTCTTGATTATTTTCTATTTTAAATTGTTTATATTCTCTTATATTAGCGTGTCTTGCAAAAAGGAATAAATGCCTTCTTTCTTTCTTTCTTCTTTCAGGTACCTATAGGCCACATTTAGCAACATTGTGGGCGTATAGGTGAAAAATGGAATCAAAATAGTGATGGGTTCCTAGCCTCATCGCCTATAACACGATTCCTATTTTCGCCCATTCCCTCGACGGGTTTTTACCATCTGCGTGGGAGAAGCAACTGGTACATTCTATGTTTTTTTCTATACTCCCAGACCAGCACGGAAGAAATGAACAAAACATTTTTACCTTGCTACTCCGCTACTCAACTGTTACTGAAATGGACCTTCGCAAAGTAACGCCTGATTCAATAAAATATGGAAGAAATGTATAAAAAGCCTAAACTATTTACCATTGATGTTGTGAACTGATTCTATCAACGCCCTCAGCCTCTGGTGGCCCTCCAGAAACTCTATAAGCGCACTGTCTTCATCCAGCAAGGATACCTGAAACATTACTTTTCATTACACAACTAGATTTTTTTGCCGAAACTGAAACCAAAACCGAAATTTCGGTCGGTCGCCACTTGTCACCGAGAATTGGCATTGTTCATTTTTTTAAGCTGTGCTTTTAACACCTTTATTTGATAAAATTGACTATTTCAAGCAACTAATTTGAATATTATGCTTTTACGTAGCTTTGTTAATTAATAATAAATATTTTTTCGCTGTTTGATAATTCGTGAATTTAGACAGAATCCCAATCGCCTTCGTTCGGCTGGCTATAAAAAAAACGGCTTTGTCTATGGTTTTGTCGATTTGACAGTGACACATGACAGTTGCCATAGCCAAACTTTTTTTTTCATTTTTGTGGCAGACATTCGATGCTGGATTCTGTCTAAAAACCGGGTCGTTATGTCAAACAAAGGTTTAAAGTACTTTTACAAAAATATCTGTAATCATAAAATATTTTTGAAATCGGACAAGATAAATCGGATAATTGATGGTTTTCCTCGAAATGGTTTTCGAATTGGAGCATACTAAAAAAAATGAACAATGCCAATTGTCGAATTGGTGAAACATGGGACTGCTGACACATTCTGGAACAAATCTGAGATACCCTGTGAGTACATGGGAAGACAACCATATCCCACAGGATGTAGGTCGATCGACTCCGACGCAACTTTGTAACGCAGCTCGATTACACCGGAGCAGGCTCGTCGGAAAACTTATTAAACTCCAGACACGCAGCACTCATTACAGGAGGCGGCAATTTGTCTTTTAGGGTTTTTTTTTTTTTTTTATATGAATAGGAAGGCAAACGAGCAAGTGGGTCACCTGATGGTAAGTGATCACCACTGCCCATAGACACCCGCAACTCCGGAGGGATTGCAGATGCGTTGCCAACCTAGAGGACTAAGATGAAATGCCTCTTGTGCCCGTAATTTCCCCGGATGTCTTACTCTCCACACCGGAACACAGCAGTGCAAGCACTGCTACTTAGTGGCAGGATTAGCGAGTAACCAAAGGGTAAAAACGGGACCCTATTAGGTACTAAGACTTCTCTGTCCGTCTGTCTGGCATCACGCTGTATCTCACGAGCCGTGACATCTGGACAGTTGAAATTTTCACAAATGATGTATTACTGTTGCCGATATAACAACATACGCACACATACACAAATCACGTCTTTATCCCTTACGGGGTAGACAGAGCCTAAGGTAACAAACAAGGCCACTTTTAGCAAGATTGTGGGCGTATAGATGGCAAATGGAATCAAAATAGTGATGGGTTGCTAGCGTCGCCTATAACATGATTCCTATGATTGTCGCCCATCCCTGAATGGGCTTTTTATCATCTGCGCGGGAAGAGAAGCAACTGGTCATTCTATGTTTTTTCTTTGCTATCAGACCAGAATGGAAATGGATGTAGTCTCATTTGTTTCAAATAAAACCAATTCTGTGTGTATGTATGTATGTATAAGATGAATACAGGGCAACACAAATGCACAAAGGCGAACTTATCCCTGAAAGGGATTTCTTCCAATTAACTTTTTTTTTTAAATATGAATAGGAAGGCAAACGAGCAAGTGGGTCACCTGATGGTAAGTGATCACCACTGCCCATAGACACCCGCAACCCCGGAGGGATTGCAGATGCGTTGCCAACCTAGAGGACTAAGATGCAATGCCTCTTGTGCCCGTAATTTCCCCGGCTGTCTTACTCTCCACACCGGAACACAGCAGTGCAAGCACTGCTACTTAGCGGCAGGATTAGCGAGTAAGATGGTGGTAGCGATCCGGACGGACCTTGCACAAGGCCCTACCCGCAAACGACGATTGACGGGACATAAGTAGTAATGTATAAGTAAAGCAAGAGTAGACACACAGAAAAAGTAAAAGAACCGATCGAATCCTAAAATAATCCTAAATGCCTAAATTTAATAGATAAAAATAAAAACGAGAAACATCCACCATCCATTTGACGACCGGATAGCCTAGTGGTTAGTGACCCTGACTATGAAGCTAGAGGTCCTGGGTTCGAATCCCGGCAGGGGCAGACAGTTGTATGATGAATATGAATGTTTGTGCCCGAGTCATGGATGTTGTATGTATTTAAGTATGTATTTATCTACATTATATAAGTACGTTTATCCGTTGCCTGGTACCCATAGTACAAGCTTTGCTTAGTTTGGGGCTGGGTCAATTGGTGTAATTTGTCCCAAGATATTTATTTATTTATTTTATTTATTTATTAAAAACTTCGCTCACAGTGTATCCGCGGTGCGTGGCCCCGCACACTCTCGCCGCGCATTCGCTCGCCCTCACGGCCGCCGCGTCGCCCCCCAGACTCTCGCCGGACTTGTGGATGGCACGCCGCACTTTGCCGTTAGAGAGAAGCATCGATATTACGACAGGACGACGAATCGAGTCCGTGAACACCTCCACCTGAAACATAGGGGTGCGAGTCGGGTTACCTCCACGTGTGGTCAAGAGCTGCGGTTCCTTTTTGGATCCGGGGGGAAGAGCAGTGCTTGATCCGGTGCACCCTGGGCTTCGGCTAACGATTTCCTGGCAGTTTCTGAGGGATATCATTGACCGTTGGCTAAGAGCCCGAAGGGGGAAGGGGGGTCTTTGACCATTACCGTACAACGTTGCCGACATTAGGTCACAAATTTTTTTTATCATATTTTTGTTACTTTGACATTGGCGAAGTTGTCGTCGCTATAACGACTTGAAACGCCACAAATAAGAAAAAGAAGAAGAACATAGGAACATACATACATACATAAATCATGTCTTTATCCCAACGGGGTAGACAGAGCCCAAGGTAACAAGAGCTAAAGACCACGTTTAGCATGACTGTGGGCGTATAGATGGAAAGGGGGAATCAAAATAGTGATGAGTTGCAAGCCGCATCGCCTACAGCATGATTCCTAAGATTTTCACCTAAATAGGAACAAATTAGCGAAATTGTATGTATGTATGTATGTATGTATGTATGTAAACTCTTTATTGCACATAAAAAATATAAAAATACAGTAATACAGAGAAAATAGTACAAAGGCGAACTTATCCCTAAGAAGGGATCTCTTCCAGCTAACCTGCCACAGAAAGGAAAAGTTACAACAAAAATTGTCTCCATATCCTTCTATCTCTCTTTCTCCCCTCTCTCCTCTCATCCACGCCTTTTCCACTGTACCTCCCTCTGTTCGTCCCACTCTGTCTCTCTCCCGCTGTCCTCCCTTTCTATCTCACTCTTCCTCTCTCTCTCGCACTCTTTTTGATCTGTATACATCTGAATAAATTTTTAAAACAGCGCCTTCTCTCGTTCCTGGTGAAGATGTTCCACGGGAGTTTGTAATTGTGTCGTACAGACACATCATTCAAACAGATGACGCTTGGCGACAAAAAATCGCATAGTAACAAGGTCACGTGACAGTTAGTAACAGATATAAAGATTCGAAGGCTTACCCACCTGCTATGGGTGGTGTAGGGGTGCACGCGTCACGGAATGACGAGCATCCGGGTTCGATTCCCAGCCATAGCTTTACATTTCGGATTTCTCTGTGTTCTAATTTTCAGAGTCGTTCACAATTATTATTTACTAGCTGTTGCCCGCGACTTCGTCCGCGTGTGTTTTTGTGATACTTACGGCTTTTCTCGATATCAAAATTATTATTATTATGACTATTAACTTCGTCACGGGAACCACTGAAAGTGTGTACGAAAGTATAGAGATACTTTTAGAATTACGTAATGAAAATAATAATTTGCGACACGGAATCTTGAAAAAAAACAGGTGTAAACTGGTTAATGACTCATCACATTTATTTATACCTTATTTTACAAATAGTTTTATTTATAGTTTTGTTTATAGTTTCTTTATTCAAAAAAGCTAAGTACAGTTTTAGTTACATCACTATTAATTTCGCCAAACTATGACGCTTATTGGCGAATACTGCGCTCACTTTAACGATATTTATTTGTATCCTGATTAATTTAAAAAAATAAATCTATTCTAACCAAATAATACATAAATGTTTACCTGTTTTTACCTTACGACTAACAATTCATTTACTAATCTGTTTTCTGTTTTAATTAATATTTTGCGACTCAATTTTTTCTAGCAGAAGCTTTTTTAATTTATTTTCTTGGCTTAAGTACGTAATTACAGATTATTAACACTTATTATCATTCTACAAATTAATTACCTACAGGGGCCTTGCCATTTAATGCGATTCAGTTTAGGTTCGCTCGCTGTCAGATTCATACTAAAAGCACCAACTTCTCACAATAAAATTCTGACATGTTCGTAGCGCAGGCGTAAACGCGCCCTTTTATAGGCAAAGGTACTAAGACCATACAGCCAAGCGTTTCACGCCACCCTCATAATAATTGGGAATGGATGATTATTTTGAAAGTGCTTGGTGATTTTTCTATTGATAGGAATAACCATCCTTAGCTACGGAAAAAAGTTTCAGATTTTTCCGTCGAGCCATATATTTTATAAAAATAAAAACATTTTACTCAGTCACTCGGCGGCCCCTATACGGAAGTAAGCAGTACGCCAATGACATAATCAAATTTAAAAAAAAAAATGCTGGATGGTTATTCCTATCAATAGAAAAATCACCAAGCACTTTTAAAATAATCATCCATTCCCAATTATCAGGTTTTTAAATAAGAGTGCGTTCGAAAACCTAAATAATAAAAACAAAGTAACGGTATTGCATATTGAACTTTAGGTGTTAGGTAAAGAACACAATTTAGGACGCCAATTTAGGCTGATTTAGGTTTGACAAAAATGACTTCGTTGAAAAAATACCTGTAAAGCATGTAACTATTTTATTAATGTTTTTTCACAATTGACACACTTTTCCGCTTATATGTCTTATGTACATTAGTATCTATCTATTTTCTTCGTAGTATTATTTTGTTTGTAATTATTACCAACTACTTATACCGAGGAAAGCTGATTTTCTTGAGTTCCACTATTTTGTGCGTAATCACCTCAAAAATCAAATTTCAAGAAAACTGAGAAATTATATTTACCTGTGTTAAATTGGAAGTATGATACAGCAATTTTAAAAGGTTACACTTCATTGGTTTTTATTATATAGGTGTATGAAGTTAATTAATTTTAAACACAAAACCCTCTTTTTTGCGTCTCTGGATGAGATTTAAAAAAAAATGCTAAAACAGGTATTTCTTTATTTTTATTACTTAGTATTTATTCTGAGTTTCATGGTTCTAGAATAATCTAATTTTCTTTTTTCATACAAACTTTAACCCCCCTTTTCACCCCCTTTTTCCAAAATTTTCCAAAATTTCTGTAGCCTATATCCTATTCTGAATTTATTGAAATCGATTTGTGAACATTTCATCAATATCCGTTCAGTAGTTTTTACGTGATGCTCAGTCAAACAAACAAACAAACAAACAAACAAACAAAAATTTTAAAAATGGTTTTAATATGTTCAGTTACCGATTTTAAGTCATCCTGGTCGGTTTTTTTTTTAAAATCTTCAATGTACAGATTTTTTGGTCTCAACGATTTTATTATATGTATAGACTAGCTGTTGCCCGCAACTTCGTCTGCATAGAATTCGTTTATCGCTATCCCGCAGGAATTACGCAATTTCCCAGGATAAAAAGTAGCCTGTGTGTTATTTCAGACTATAATCTATCTATGTTCCAAATTTCATCCAGATCTGTCTAGCCGTTCTAGCGTGAAAGAATAACAAACATCCAAACATCCATACTCACAAACTTTCACATTTATAATATTAGTAGGATTTGTTTCTTTACCTCTCTCTGTTAAGTACCAGTTAACTCAAGTGTCAGTTACCTATGATGACGTCTGTCTATTTCATAGTAATAAAATACACACGGAAACATAGATAACTGACAGTTAAGTTATCTGGAACTTAATTCAGAGTGATGAAACAGGCGCTAAATATACCTACCTCGTCGTAAAACTTGACAATTGTCACTCCTGTCAGCCCGAACAGTCGGTCCGCGCCTTCGGTATGCTCCAGTAGAAAGGGACAGAGATCTGAGAGACGGAGCACGCGCACTGGCTCTTTGCTTAGAGACGTTATAAAAGAGTGCAGTTTGGATTCGTTGGTTTTGAGAAATTCGGGGGTACATTCTGAAAAAAGGTATACATATTTATTATTAATATTAATATTAATATATTAGGGAACAATAAACACTTTGGTTTGGGCACGTAGAGCGGATGGATGAAAGTAGACTAACTAAACAGATCTATATGGGGAGTGTGAATGGTTGCGTTGGGAGGGGAAGGCCTAGACGGACGTTCCGAGACCAAATAGGAGACGTTTTGGAAAAAGGTCAGGTCAGGAACCGAAACCGACGAGCATGTATGAAGAGATTGATGACTGTGGATGAAGCGAAAGAAATATGTCAGGATCGTAGCAAGTGGAACAAAGTAGTATCTGCCTACCCCTGTGGGAAAGAGGCGTGACGGTATGTATGTATGTATGTTTACACTTTATTGTCCAAAATAAACATAGGCACTATCAAATTAATCAAGAATTTTTATTTCTTGATTTTTATGTTTACTTATACGGTTTTACCGTTAGAAATTAAAATTCTAAATGTCACTGAAAATTAGAACACATAAAAAATCCGAAAAGTAAAGTTTGTAACTGTGTCGTAGAGACACATCATTCAAACAGACGACGCTTGGCGACAAAACATCGCATAGTAACAAAGTCACGTGAGAGCTAGTAACAGATGGAAAAATTCGAAGACTTACCCACCTGCTATGGGTGGTGTAGGGGTATAGCGCGCGTCACAGAATGACGAGGCTCCGGGTTCGATTCCCGGCCATAGCTTTACTTTTCGGATATTTCTGTGTTCTAATTTTCAGTATCGTTTAGAAATTGGTGTACACCTATATTTATATGAACAAAATACAGGTAGGAGGGAGAGTGGGAGGAGAGTAAGAGAGGGGAGGGATACGGAGGGCGAGGTAGGGGTGGGAGATAGGGGTGAAAGGGAGGAGACCTTTGGAAGAGTGAGGGAGAGAGAGTCTAAGGGTAAGAGAAAGAGATAATGCATTTTGTGACACAGTATACGTACCGAATTCGTACATCTGATAAAGTTCTTCTTTATATTTATCCAATAATCTATAACTTGGGCCTGTGTATGGATTTTCATAGATTTTGTTTTTAATTCTGTCCAATATAGTTCTCCAAAGGTTGGCATCTGAAAAAAGTTATTTTTATATAAAATAAAAGTAGGTTAGGTTAGGTTTGAACTGCGTCCCCCAACAAAAACGAACTGCTATAAAAAAGTTGGTTAGGTTAGGTAAATAAAACACAATGTGCAAATTTATATATTATGATTTGTATATAAAATGAGCGTTATACCATATAATCGTTATAAGAAATAAGCGTTATACCGAACGATAAATATACGAAATAAATGTATATATTTTAAAATTATACCAAACGTTTATTATACACAATGAGTGATTATACCCTTTGAAATTATATCAAATGTTGATATATCGATAGAAAATATATTTATTTTTTTATTTTTTTTTATTTTTTATTTTTAATCATTTATTAGCATAAAACATGGTACATATATTGTGGTATGAAAGAAAGACAGTTTCACATGTTTTGTCACTATATGACGTACAAATTTAGTTATTATTATTAATGATTTAATTAAACTTATTATTGGGTTACAGTCTAAGTACATTAATATTTATATAAAGGTACCTATATCATTTTGTTCTGAATAAATAGATGCAGTAAAAGTTAGTGGATGTCAAAAAATAGTTGCTAATAGTAGAACAATATATTTCAATAATAAACAATAATTTCAAATTTTAGTAGCCACTCCCAATTTCAATATTAAATATTTTTATATCGATCATTACACACCCTCTTAGGGTCGATGCCTGTGACCAACTCTGACGCGTTTCGATCCCTATACGGGATCATTATCAAAGTTTAATGAGCACAATGAGTCGTACTGCATGTGATAACAAACCTTTGTTCCTCAAAGCTTTAACCAACTCTTCACAATAAGTCGCCAGCATGTGCTGCGAGTCACAGACTGCCCTAAAGCACTGCTTATACTTCTCCTCAACTCCTGGCGACGCGTGGTACATCCTCAGGGGGAACTTGGAGCTGTTCCGCTTTATCAGCTCCAGGGTGAACACGTCCAAGGTGCTCGTGAGGGGTAACAGCTGAAATTAAATTAAATAAACTCAGCGCCTGTTTCATCACTCCCTGTTAACTTCCTGATATCTTAAGTTTCAGTTACATAAATCCCTCTCTATTTCTTATTACGAAACAGAGACGACATCATAGATAACTGACACTTAAAATACGAGGATCTTAACTAATGTGGATGAAGCGAAAGAGGTATGTCAGGATCGTAGCAAGTGGAACGAAGTAGTATCTGCCTACCAGTGGCGTGGCGTCAAGTATATCAGAAGGCAAGCCGAAGGGCATTTAACCTTTTCCTCTAATTCTGCGCAAAATGCCCAACTGCCTTAAAATAGGCAAGCCGGTGGGAATCGAGTTCTATGGACGCCGCGCCACTGCTGCCTAATACATACATACACAATACACAAATCACGTCTTTATCCCTTACGGGGTAGACAGGACCTAAAGTATCAGTACCTACAGCCTACATTTAGCCAAATTGTGGGTGTATAGGTGGAAAGTGGGCTTTTACCATCTGCGCGGGTAGAGAAGCAATTGGTACATTCTATGTTTTTGCTTCGCTCCCAGACCAGCATGGAAGAAACTGCTGCCTAACCCTATGGGAAAGAGGCGTGACTGTCTGTTTGTATGTATGTTAATAAAATAAAATAATAAAAATCAAGCGACATGAAAGTAAAGACATGATAATAAAGGCTAGATCACTTAACGTCATTTAACGTCCCCGAAACCCCTTGCATACTAAATTACATGAAAATCATGAATTGCTCTGTTTAAAGGTATTAAATGTATGTATGTACGTATGTATGTACCTTTCCCATCAGCTTTTCGCAGCACCCCTCCTCCATTTTGCCAGTATATTCGTCCAGTCGGTTCAAAATGACAGCTAGCAACATGTCGACATTAGGCACTCCGAGGTCTGCAGCTTGACAGAAGACTTCTGTCATATCTGACAGCACACTGTCATGAGATGTGCCTGAAAAAAAAACAGCACATAATATGGGGTGCAAGTCGGATTGCCTCCGCGTGTGGTCAAGAGCTGTTAATAATGAAAATGAAAATGAAAAATTATTTTAGCAAATTGGCCGCCAAGGGCTCTTTTACATGTCTCTTTGAAACTACCAGCACATTCGGAAAGACCGTCATTGCCAAGAATGCGGCGCAAGAAACTTGGCAGAGTCATTTTTTCAAAATAAAACACAGTAAGAATACTTAAATTCTACTTAAATTAAATACATTTATAAAAGATTTGTATAAGGTCCCCGAGCCTCAAATTATATTAATCTATAGTAGAGATGTATAGTCTCTACTAGTCAAAACAACAAAAAAAATTTAGTTCAGTGGATGTGTAAAACGCCTATACATACATTAATACGTTAATATATACATTATACATACATACATACATTAATATTTCGTTCAGGGAAGGTTTGAAGAAGATGTGGCTCGCACCATCTTCTTAAATCAATGGTAAATATTCCTTTGTTCATTGCGCTCTTTATTTATTTATTTTATGTAGTATATTTTATTGATATATATTATAGGTAGTATAAAGTAGTTTATTGACTGGTAGGTTTTATGAGTTTATGTTACTCCTTTCATCCACTCAAAGGTTGACTGGAAGAGATCCCTTAAAGGGATAAGTCCGCCTTTGTGCATGTATCTCAGTGTTTGTCAATTGTATTTTGTCTTGTTTATTTTGCACAATAAAGAGTTTACATACATACATACATACAATATTATAAATGCGAAAGTTTGTAAGTATAACATGGATGGATGTTTGTTACCCTTTCACGCCAGAACAGGTGGACAGATCTGGATGAATTTTGCAACATAGATAGATTATAGTCTGGAATAACACATAGGCTACTTTTTATCCCGGAAAATTGCGTAATTCCTGCGGGATAGCGATAAACGAATTCTATGCAGACGAAGTTGCGGGCAACAGCTAGTCGTCTATATTTATGATATAATTTGTTACCTGAGTCCCAAGAGTCGTTGTAATGTGTCATGGCGACCTCAAAGATCGCGCTTACGGCCGCCTTGGGCGATTGATTCCAGTCAACCTCTTTGCTAGTCTCGTTTACTTGTTCCAGTATCAATTGTAGGTCCTGATAAGAGAGAGCTGGAAAAAATATCTGAGTTACATTTACAACAAATAAATAACATTTTTTTATACGGCATTCCTTCCTTGTTTGTATACTTAAAAAACATGGTTTTTTTACGTACAAATGAGTAGGTAATCTTAATATGTCTGTCATTAAAAAAAATGACCAAAATCCCATAGATTATGAATAGGTTAGTTACATTTTAAATAGATGGAAAATGGAATCAAAATAGTGATAGGTTGCTAGCGGCATCGCCTATAACATGATTCCAAAGACTGTCACCTATCCCTCGATGGGCTTTTACCATCTACGCGGGAAGAGAAGCAACTGGTACAGTCTATGTTTCTTCTTTACTCCCAGACCGGCATGGAACAAAAAAACGTAGATTGTACCAATTGCTAGCAACACATCACTATTTTGATTCCCCTTTCCACCTATCCCACAATCATGCTAAACGCGTCGTTTAGGTCTTGTTATTGTTACCTTAGGCTCTGTCTACCCCGTAAGGGATAATGTAATGTAATAATAATAAATTATACTATACTTACATTGCATATCGTTATGTAAAAGCAACATCAGATGATACAATTCTATTGACACCGAAGGATTTCTAATATACTCCATAGTATTATATTGTTCTGAAAAAAAAAACAACTTCAAAAATGCGCATACGCAGTCTCCTGAAGCAGCCGAACACTACAGTACTTTGTCGTAATAACCGACGGTGTCGTTAAGTTAGCATTGAAAACGACAAGGTAGTATTCTTACTAGCTTTCTCCAATAGAGCTTCTAGCATTCTCATAT
Source organism: Pandemis cinnamomeana (assembly GCA_932294345.1). Lineage (NCBI taxonomy): Eukaryota > Metazoa > Arthropoda > Insecta > Lepidoptera > Tortricidae > Pandemis > Pandemis cinnamomeana. The sequence goes on along the minus strand of OW028728.1, from coordinate 735,127 downwards.
TGTTTTGTTCTAAACCAATACGCCTCATAGCGAGTAGTTTTTGTCTCAGCCACGGCAGTGTCTCACTCTCGCATAGGTCTCTGAAAATAAAAGGTAAAATCATAAAAGAGTATACCAGGTCTTTCCAACCCAGGGGGGAGGGGGTATAGAGAAATGTCAGTGCCCCTTCCGAAGAAAAAAACTACTAAGCAATTCAGTTAATTAATACAAAAAAAATGTGTGTTTCTTGATTTTGTTCGGCAACATTCTCTTCCATGCTGGTCAGGGAGTAAAAAAAACATAGAATGTACCAGTTGCTTCTCTTCCCGCGCAGGTAAAAGCCCATCGAGGGAACGGGCGAAAATCTTAGTTCGTACACTCACTCGACATTCCTTTTGACGCAGTCGAGAACGGCGCGAGGTATGCCCATCTCGTTCGCTCTCATGCACCATTTAAGCTCGTGCGAGCGAGACAGCATGTTAACCCTGTCCTCTTCATTCTGGCTGTGTTGCAGCGAGCCATAGTACGAAGACCTGGAATAGGAAAAAAAAGATAATTAAAATTTAGTATATTTTATGCAAGTTAAAGCTAACCGTTCTACCAGTTGCCTCTCTTCCCGCGCAGATGGTAAAAGCCCATCGACAATGGGCGAAACTCTTAGGAATCATGTTATAGGCGACGCTAGCAACCCATCACTATTTCGATTCCCCTTTCCATCTTTACGCTTATCCAGATTATATGCCAGGTTATCATTAGCCGATGCCCAGGGTGCACCGGACCAAGCACTGCTCTTCCCGGACGGATCCAAAAACGAACCGCAGCTCTTGACCACACGTGGAGGTAACCCGACTCGCTCACCAAAAGAGGTATGTGTGAGATATGTGGGTAGGCTAAGAACATTCATATTTTTGTATTAGGGTAGTCTTACGTTAACCGACGAGCATGTATGAAGAGATTGATGAATGTGGATGAAGCGAAAGAAGTATGTCAGGATCGTAGCAAGTGGAACAAAGTAGTCTCTGCCTACCCCTGTGGGAAAGAGGCGTAACGGTATGTATGTATGTATGTATGTACGTTTCAGCTTTGTCATTATTAAATCAGCTGAGTGGATGGGCGTGTTCTTTGCATTTGACCTAGTTATTTGAATACCCTGGGCCTCCGGAACGGTATTTCTCAGTATATCTTTATTTTATCATCCCAATGAAGTCTTAGCAATTATCAATAAGAAATCAACTAATTAATTAATTAACTTTTGCATTCATGTCACATGACACCCATTTGTCCGGTCTCTGCTTGACCCCTAGTGTAATCCCGGCTTTACTTGACTCGCCTGATCATAAGCCTCGCTGCCCACTCCGCGAGGCACTCGTTAGTCGTGAAGATACTATCATGCGCGTCTGTCAGTTCCGACGGATCGTGGCGCCACGACGTAGCCTCAGTTATCTGTCAATGAAAAGTTTGTTTTATACATATATACATTATGGGGTGGACAGAGCCTAAGGTAACAAGAGCTAAAGGCCACGCTTAGCGTGATTGCTTCTCTTCCCGCGCAGATGGTAAAAGTAAGTAAGTAAGTAAATGCTTTACAATAAACGTTTCTTATTTCTTATTTCTTATTTCTTATTTCTTATTGTACAAAAATAAAGAAGCAAAGGCAAATCACAAAAAAAGACCTTAAATATTTCAAAAGGCGAACTTATCCCTATAAGGGATCTACCAGTTAGCCTTTGAGTAAATGAGAGGAGCATTAAGCGAGAGACCGACAAAGAGTTTAAAATATCCATACAGTCCATCGAGGGAACGGGTGAGAATCTTACATACATACATACACAAATGACGTCTTTATCCCTTACGGGGTAGACAGAGCCTAAGGAGACAAGACCTAGGCCACGATTAGCAAGATTGTGGGCGTATAGATGGAAAAAAAATGGAATGAAAATAGTGATGGTTTGCTAGGCGCATCGCCTATGACATGATTCCTATGATTTTCGCCCATTCCCTCCATGGGCTAAATCTTAGGAGTCATGTTATAGGCGATGCTAGCAACCCATCACTATTTTGATTCCCCTTTCCACCTATACGCCCACGATCGTGCTAAACTTAGCCTTTAGGTCTTGTTACCTTGCTCTGTCTACCCCGTAAGGGAAATAGACATGATTTGTCTATGTAATTATTAGTTTTATCTGAGCAGGCGCATTGCTATAAAAAAAAGTACTAATGAACAAAAAATATTTACCATGCTACTCCGTTACTAACGTGCAAGATAACCAAGCCTGTGCGAAATATATGTTTTTCATGCTCCCTCCACTACTGCCACATAAAACACACATAAATCCCACAAACTTAATTATCCTTTACACCACACAAACACTGACGCGTTTCGATCCCTCTACGGGATCTACTCCGTCGTACGACGTTGGTTTGCATGTGTAACAGTTGAGCTTTGATAATGATCCCGTAGAGGCTGGAACCGGCCGAAACAGGTCGGACAGTTCGGACATTACACAAAGCTATTATGGAACCTTGGCACACTCACGGCTGAGATCTCGAAGTGTCGTCTCGGCCACTGGTCCATGGCTCGCAGCCACCCTACAGAGTGGTGGGCCATCCCCTGTCTGTATGACACCACCATCTTATCAAACCATGACTTGACGTCTGTAGGCACTAAAAGAATGAGACACATAGTCGTTAAAAAGAAACATCGACTTCATTTATAGTTAATTCTTAAAAAATAATTGTAAGTAAGTACCTAAGTGAAATGTTCAAGCAAATAGTGTGGCAGTCATACTGTTTTTGTCTAGGGGGGCGTTCAAGTCATGGGGCGTGGGGGGGGGGGGGGTCGATATGGTGATTACGTCAGCAGTTTCGATTCGAACTGCTGCTCACGAATCAATAATAAAAAACAGAATCCATTAATAGAAAAATGCATATAGGTACCAATGATTACGTAAGCATCGGAAGGGGGGGGGGGGGGTAAGAGGTTTGCTTACTTTTGCTGACAAGGGGTGGGGGGGGGGGGGGGGGGGGGGGTAAATAATTGTACAAAATCTGCTTACGTAATACTTGAATGGCCCCTAGATTGTTTGTGGTAAACTAAATGTAAAAGCCTATAATTATCTGTGGCTATTGTTGTCTTTGAGAAAACCCAATGATCGTGGCGATCGGTTGTTAAAGTTGTTAATGCAATTAGTGAAAATAAATACCAGTTACTAATCGACAAGGTCTGCTATTCAAAAAACAACAAGTACATGCGGATGTACGAACATAAATGTTTTATTGTACAAATATAATGATAGAGACAAATCACAAAAAAAAGACATTAAATATATGCACAAAGGCGAACTTATCCCTATAAGGGATATCTACCAGTTAACCTTTGAGTAAATGAGGGGAGCATTAAGCGACGACGGACCGACAAAGAGTCAGTTTAAAATATCCACATAATGAAAGCAATTGGCTGAAAGAATAGGAGACGTTTTGGAAAAGGGTCAGGTCAGGAGTACCCGAAACCGACGAGCATGTATGAAAAAATTGATATATGTGGATGAAGCGAAAGTATGTATGTATGAAGTGAGACAGATATAGGCTGGAGATACTAATCAAACATAATGATATACGAACCTTCATAGGCATCCAAGCAGGCAATGATAGCTCTCTTTTCAGCCCAGAGGCAAGGCAAAGCAGAACTAGATATAGATTTCCTTTGCTGCAATGTCAGGTTCTCCCAATTCGATAGTTTGCCAAACGCGGATTTGAGGTCTGTAAAAAAATGTTGACAGAAATAACAAACCAAATATTACGTCTTTATCCCTTACGGGGTAGCCAGAGCCTAGGGTAACAAGATTAGGCCACGTTTACCATGATTGTGGGCGTATAGAGCAAGGGGAATCAAAATAGTGATAGGCAGCATCGCCTATAACATGATTGCTAAGATTTTCGCTCATTATCGATGGGCTTTTACCATTTGCGCGGGAAGAGATGCAACTGGTACATTCTATGTTTTGTCTTTATCCTAGAACAGCACAGAAGCAGTATACCATGAGCTTTTCGGTGAAGGAATCGGATTCTTACGAATCATGTTACAGGCGATGCTAGCAACCCATCACCATTTTGGTTCCCTTTCCACCTATACGCCTACAATCATGCTAAACGTGGCCTTTGGGTCTTGTTACATGCTCTGTCTACCCCGTAAGGGATAAGGACGTGGTTAATATGTATGTTTAACTTACCTTCCAGCGAGAACGTCGTTGTTTCGTCCATTAGAACATCTTGTGTTTCGTGCCGGGCGCTAAAAAATATAAAAAATAGTAAAAAAAATTTAAAAAAAAAAACAATAGTAAATAGTATGTATGTATGTAAACTCTTTATTGCACATTAAAATTTTAAAAATACAGAAATACAGAGAAAATAGTACAAAGGCGAACTTATCCCTAAGAAGGGATCTCTTCCAGCTAACCTGATACAGAAAGGAAAAGTTACAACAAAAAGGCAAGCAGTCATTATTATGCGCAAATAAAGTAATACCTATTAATCCTTACTATCCTTACTAATTCCTTACTATTCCTTACTATTCCTTACTAATTCCTTATTCCTTACTAATATTATAAATGCGAAAGTAACTCTGTCTGTCTGTCTGTCTGTTACCTTTTCACGCTTAAACCGCTGGGCCGATTTAGTTGAAATTTGGTATACAGATAGTTTGAGTCCCGTGAAAGGACATAGGATAGTTTTTATCCCGGAAAATTGCATAGTTCCCGCGGGATAGCACAGCCCAAACCACTGGAATTTTTCAAATTTAAGGCGGAACAAAGTATTTTTATTTTTATTTTGGACTTACCGGCAACAATTAACTTCCTGTTCTGTTATGTAGTTGACAATGACGACTTAACGGACATTTTTGAGAAAATAATCTTACCCTAGTACATATATCTCGTCGCCGTGGCAACGCATCCTAACATCTTCATAAAGGAGTGTAGACAAAGAGGCACCTTCTGTGCCGTCTGTGAGGTCTCTCAGCTTTTCAGCGGGCGCCAATAAACTAAACAGAAATAGCACATTATTGCAGTCGGACGAGTATGCGTTAGAAGGCCGAGTGCAAGCGAGTACATCTATTATACCGTCAGGCGGGCGGTAGGGCCTTGTGCAAGGTCCGTCCGGATCGCTACCACCATCTTACTCGCTAATCCTGCCACTAAGTAGCAGTGCTTGCACTGCTGTGTTCCGGTGTGGAGAGTAAGACAGCCGGGGAAATTACGGGCACAAGAGGCATGTCATCTTAATCCTCGAGGTTGGCAACGCATCTGCAAGCCCTCCGGGGTTGCGGGTGTCTATGGGCAGTGGTGATCACTTACCATCAGGTGACCACTTGCTCGTTTGCCTTCCTATTATAAAAAAAAGGCAATCGGCGCTAATATAGCGCTTTTATCGTACATTGTGAGGTTATTTTAGCTTAATATCAAGTCTTTAAATCATAGGAAACATGTTATAGGCGATGAGGCTAGCAACCCATCACTATTTTGATTCCATTTGCCATATATACGCCCACAAACTTGCTAATAGATTTGGTCTTGCCACTTTAGGCTCTGTCTACCCCGCAAGGGATAAAGACGTGATTTATTCAAGTCACCCAGGTAGCAGTACTTTGCTATTTACCTTTGCACATCGCCTCCATTGCCCACTAGGACTCTACAGACGTCAATACAGAGAGGAGTGACGTCGCTAGCACGAGGTAGCAGATTGCCCAGCATTGGGAGCAAGCGTGGGGCCAGGTCGAACGAGGTCACAGCTAGCACCGACTGCAGTGTCTCCGTGAGCAGCGTACGAGCCGCCTCTGGCGTGCTCTGAAAATAAACATATATTATCCCACTAGCTTATGCCCGCGACTTCGTCCGCGTAGAATCAGCAATTGCCATGTTTATCACTATCCCGCGTTAACTATGCAATTTTCCGGGACAAAAAGTAATATTTGTTCTAGGGTATCATTTATCATATAATTCCCGTTTTTTCTTTATCCCGTGGGAATTTCCAAAAATCCTGAAATTAGTTTCTTAGTTTTGTAATCACCTACTTTTGTATCAAATTTGAAGTCTAGTTATTATTGTTACTGAGATAGCGTCACTCGGAATCGAATATATAATTCCCGTTTTTTCCTTATCCCGTGAGAATTTCCAAAAATCCTTTCTTAGCGGATGCCTACGTCATAACAGCTACCTGCATGCCGAATTTCAGCCCGATCCGTCCCGTGGTTTGGGCTGTGCGTTGATAGATCACTATGTCAGTCAGTCAGTCAGTCAGTCAGTCACCTTTGAGTTATATATATTTAGATTATCCCTTACGGGGTAGAGATAGCCTAAGGTAAAACTTCAAGGCCCGCGGTAAGGTATAGCTCGAAAAGGAAATTCAAATAGTGATGGGTTGCTAGCAACGCCTATAACATGATTCCTAAGACTTTCACCCATTCCCATCGCTTTTACCTGCGCGGGAAGAGAAGAAACTGGTAAATTCTATGTTATTTCTTTACTCCCAAACCAGCATGGAAGAATAAACACAAATAAAATTGATCCAGGATTCAGCAGATGGTTGGGATAGTTGGGAACAGCCCATCTATGCTGGTAAAAAAAAACAGAATACCTATACCAGCTCCTTATCTTCCCGCGCAGATGGTAAAAGCCCATCGAGGGAATCGGCAAAAACAGGCATATTAAAGGTGACGCTAGCAACCCATCACTGTTTTGATTACCCTTGCCTACACGCCCACAATCATGCTCAACGTGGCTGTGGTCTAGTTACCCCGCTCTGTCTACCCCGTAAGGGATAAAGACTTGATTACAGAACATTCGCTAGGGAAACCTGTGTCGCCACACTCTCACATCGACAGTTTACTCCTACCTTGAAATCTTAGCAATCATTGGTCGTAGCTTTCCAATTATAAAAATGTAATAAGTTCTGAATCGGTATTATAATTTGAACTTTCCATCCACAACATACTGCTAAAAGTTCACTGTACACGTATATAAATAAATAAATAATAAAATAAATATCTTAGGACAAATTACACCAATTGACCCAGCCCCAAACTAAGCAAAGCTTGTACTATGGGTACCAGGCAACGGATAAACATACTTATATAATGTAGATAAATACATACTTAAATACATACAACATCCATGACTCGGGCACAAACATTCGTATTCATCATACAAATGTCTGCCCTTACCGGGATTCGAACCCAGGACCTCTAGCTTCATAGTCAGTGTCACTAACCACTAGGCTATCCGGTCGTCTAAACGCCATCTAGCGTGAAGTAGCCAAAAGATAAGTCTGAACATGTCACTTGTCTAAATAATACTTTTGCCATTGCGTAACAGATGTCTTCTCTCGTCCCTGGTGAGCAGTAGTTCCACGGGAGTTTGTAATTGTGTCGTACAGACACATCATTCAAACAGACGACGCTTGGCGACAAAAAATCTCATAGTAACAAGGTCACGTGACAGCTAGTAACAGAAAAATTCGAAGGCTTGCCCGCCTGCTATGCGGAATAACGAGGATGCGGGTTCGATTCCCGGCCACAGCTGAATTTTCACTGACATATAGAAATTTAATCTCTTTCTACGGTCAAAGGGGCGAATTGATAATTAATCGAAAATGATGAAAAACGAGTAAAAACAAGATAACTTACCTTAGCAAACTCAAGAAGTGTCTCCAATATGTCATCTATAGGTATTTGTACATCAATGCTAGGCTTATTAGAATCTAGAAAAAGAAAAAATATCTAATTGAGAACCTGCATTCTTTAAAGGTGCTTATCCACGAGAGGCAGCCTCGCGTCGAGCGGCTGCCTCGAACCGAGGCCACGCAAGTGAAGACTGCCTTTTTTTTTTTTTTTTAAATAGGAAGGCAAACGAGCAAGTGGGTCACCTGATGGTAAGTGCTCACCACTGCCCGTAGACACCCGCAACCCCGGAGGGATCGCAGATGCGTTGCCAACCTAGAGGACTAAGACGAAATGCCTCTTGTGCCCGTAATTTCCCCGGCTGTCTTACTCTCCACGCCGGAACACAGCAGTGCAAGCACTGCTACTTAGCGGCAGGGTTAGCGAGTAAGATGGTGGTAGCGATCCGGACGGACCTTGCACAAGGCCCTACCACCCGCAAACCTCAACGCTGCCTCAACGTCTTAGGCAGCCTCTCAACTTGCGCGGCCTCGGAGCGAGGCAGCCGCTCGACCCGAGGCTGCCTCTAGTGCAGGGATGGCGAACCAATGGCACGCTTCAAAATAATTTGGGCACGCCAATAATAAAAAAACCGGTCAAGTGCGAGTCGGACTCGCGCACCGAGGGTTCCGTATCATTATCTATAAATATCTAAAACCAGTGTAAGCAGAGCCCTGTTCCAAAGCAAAATGTACGCAGTGTGGGGTTACTTTATATTGGTCACTGCTATATACAGACATACATACACATTTACGGTTTTCGCAATTATTCTTTAATCTGTGCTATAAGACCTACCTTCATACCAAATTTCAAGATTCTGCGTTCACGGGAACTACCTTGTAGGTTTTGATTCCCTTGAGAGTTGAAAATTTGCGGAAATTTGCGGCATAAACGGCTGTATCTTTTGATTGCGTTGGCTTAGAAGTTTGATTTTTTCACAGCTTCAAGGGACAGTAGACCTGAGTAATTGATATAAATTTCAGCTTCATACCTCCACGCGTTCCTGAGAAAAAGGGTCTTGACAGACGGACGGACGGACAGACGGACAACAAAGTGATCCTATAAGGGTTCCGTTTTTTCCTTTTGAGGTACGGAACCCTAAAAAGGTTTATTTTTGTCCATTAAATCACCAACTTAAGATTTTTCTATAATGAAATAGGGCGGAAAACGGGCAATGTGGTCATATGATTGTAAAATAACAACACACTCTTAAGGCCACAAGATCTTTGATGACAGGTCAAAGCCAAATATTACTTTATTTGTGAAAAAATGGCACGTCCACCAAAAAAGGTTCGCCACGCTCGCGCGCAGTGTTCGTTTCGCTGCCGCCGGGGCGAGCGCTCCAGGAAGGACTACGAAATAGTCCGAAACATGTCGAGCATCACTCGACTTTTTATACTTGAGTTATCCGTTTATGTGTAATTATGATTAAGTCTCACCGTAGTTTCATGTTGAAAATTATTCTGTCATTGTCAATAACTTTCATAGTTTTTTTTTTCATTTGCCCCGTTTTTACTCACCCTCTTCTATGTTCGTCTGTCGAGCTCTCGAAGTGCTGTAACTGCTAAACGTGCCTTGGAAGGCTTTGCTGAGTGTCAAAAGTTTTGCAGGCACTGGTGCGAGACTGAAAATAAAAACATTTTAAACTAGCTGATTAGCTGAAGAATTCGTATTCGTACTATATATATACAACATCCACTCGGGAACAAACATTCGTATTCATCATACAATTGTCTGCCACTACCGGGATTCGAACCCAGCACCTCTAGCTTCATAGTCAGGGTCTGCAATGTAATGCGGCCGTCAACAAGGCCCTTCGTGTTCTGTTACTTAGAATACAATGACGACATTTACGACAATGTTTGAGAAAAGAAATTTAGTCATCATGCCTATATTAATACATACATACATACCGTCACGCCTCTTTCCCACAGGGGTAGGCAGAGACTACTTTGTTCCACTTGCTACGATCCTGACACATTTCTTTCGCTTCATCCACACTCATCAATCTCTTCATACATGCTCGTCGGTTTCGGATAGAATAAATGCAGTAGAAATGAGAGCGTTAAGGAGTATGGAAGGTGTATCACTGAAAGATAGAATAAGGAAGTGTGATAAGGCAACGTGCGGGTGTGAAAGAGGATATGTGACTAGGATAGAAAAAAGTATGCTTAGTTGGTTTGGTCACGTAGAGCGGATGGATGGAAGTAGACTAACTAAATAGATCTATATGGGTAGTGTGAGGTGCGTTGGGAGGGGAAGGCCTAGACGGACGTTCCGAGACCAAATAGAAGACGTTGGAAAAAGGTCAGGTCATTAGTACCCTATATTAATGTGTCATAATACCTCAGCGCGATAGGTTCCTCTCGCAGTTTGATGCTTTTGAAGTTATCGGCTCTCCTCATACCGCTATACAGCATTTCGATAATGGCCGACGCACAGACAGACAGATCTAACGATTTATTCTGAAGCGACGGCAGATACACTGTTATAAAGAAGCACTCTGCAAATCTGTGGAAAAAATACATATATCACACAGAGGTTATACATACATACATTCACCATACGGGGTAGACAGAGCCTGAGGCAACAAGACCTAAGATCGGAGGCGACTAGGAGGAAAGGGGAATCAAAACAGTGATGGGTTGCTAGCACCGCCTGCAACATGATCCGTAAGATTTGCCATCTTCCAAATTAAAGCTGGTGAAATCAAACCCACACTTTATGACCGTAAAAAAAACATACAGACGAATTGAGAACCTCCTCCTTTTTTTGAAGTCGGTTAAAAACTTACAATCATCTACCAAATTCCTTGAAAGACATTGATGGTGCCTTAGCATTTATTAACCAACTGAAATCATTCCTAATAAGTAAATCGAAGGGTCCTACGTATAACGGCCAATCCAAGAAAAAAATACAAAGTAATTTCTACCTTAAGTAAAATAAAAAATAATTCAGAATACCTTATCTAGTATGATTTAGATTAGCTCATATACGTTGGACCCATCGAAATGTTTCTATAGCTTAGATGAGTATTTTAATGACAAATGTGTATGAATGTACTTGTGTGAAATGGACCCTATGTTAGCATCAGAGATGGGCATTTCGTAATCGATTCCTGATTACACGATTACCTGATTTTACTTTGTAATCCACTACTGGCTGTCAGATTACTTGTAATGTAATCAAGCGAAACGGTGAATTACGATTACATATTAAGGAATCAGTAATCATCTATACAAATATTATAATTACTAGTAATCGGGAATCAATGTCGATTCCAAATTACTGGAATTGTTCACTTGATTACTTCCAGATTCCTTCTGTATATTAAGTATATACGTATGTACAAAAAATATATAGAGTCCTCTGATATTGCCGTGCCCTTGCAGGGTTTCACATGTAGACCTAATCAAAATATTCCATCTTATGCCTGTAATGTGATTTGCAATAAATTATTTTGATTTTGATTTTGATTTTCGCCCATTCTCGATGGGCTTTCACCGTCTATGTGCATGTATGATTTTAACTCACCTAGCCCCTAACTCGTTGCTCAGCTTACCTCCCACCCCTTCCCTTACTAGTCTGGCTATGTCCCCCCCAATGTCTGCGGCACCCACACCAAGACAGGTCAGCACTGTGTTGGCATACACATCGTCTTTGTGTGTGTTCAAGATGGGGGTAGTCTCTGTTTTTTGCCGCTTAGCCGCAGGTTGGAAAGTCGGTTGGGAGAATAATTCTGAAAAACAAAAATATATACATACATACACAGATCACGTCTTTATCCCTTACGGGGTAGACAGAGCCTAAGGTAACAGGTACCTACAGGCCACATTTAGCAAGATTGTGAGCGTATAGGTGGAAAATGGAATCAAAATAGTGATCGGTTGCTAGCCTCATCGCCTAAAACATGATTCCTATGATTTTCGCCCATTCCCTCGATGGGCTTTTACCATGTGACGAAGACGCCGGGGCTTGTGACGATTGTCTTCGTCACAACCATCTGCGCGGGTAGACAAGCAACTGGTACATTCTATGTTTTTTCCTTGCTCCCAGACCAGCATGGAAGAAATATATATATTTGGGCTCTTTTACATGTCTTTTTTGAAACTACCAGCGCATTCGGAAAGACCATCATTGCCAAGAATGCGCCGCAAGAAACTTGGCAAAAAGTCGTTTACAAAATAAAATACATTAAGCTACTACAATACTTAAATTCTACTTAAATTAAATACATTTATAAAAGGGATGTATGAGGTCCCCGAGCCTTAAATTATATTAGTCTATAGGGGGTGCTCAAGTATTTGGAGACATCTCCAATTAGTTTATTTGACGGTGGAGGCGTTTTACACCTCCACTGAACTTACTATTATTATTATTTTTTTGTTTTTTATTTTTTTTTGACCAGTAGAGACTTTATACATCTCTACTATTTATAGATTAATATAATTTAAGGCTCGGGACCTTATACATCCCTTATATAAATGTATTTAATGTAAGTAGAATTTAAGTATTCTTACTGTATTTTTATTTGAAAAAATGACTTTCTGCCAAGTTTCTTGCGGCGCATTCTTCTTGGCAATGATGGTCTTTCCGAATGTGCTGGTAGTTTCAAAAAGACATGTAAAAGAGCCCTTGGCGGCCAATTTGCAAAATAAATTTTCTTATTCTTATTCTTATTCTTCTTATTACGTAAGTATTGCATTTATTCTACTTTCATGCTTCTTTTGCCCGCCAACCAGTACATACCCTCAAAAGCTGTCAACATGACTTCGACGGCCGACTTCCTGATCTTGACACACGAGTTTTGACAGCTGTCAGCGACCACCAGCACCGCTCGCCTCTTCAGCTCGTCCGACATTAGGTGCATGCCGTTCTTTACTACCAACATAGCTGAAAATAATCAATTAAACATTGTTAATTTCTTAGACACTGAAAATTACAACAGAAAAATCCGAAAAGCATAGCGGCCGGGAATCGAACCCGAATCCTCGTCATACCGTAGCGTGCACCGCTACACCACCGACAGCATGTAAAGTAAATCCATGGCCGGGAATCGAAGCGGATTCTTGATTAATTTGATAGTAATTAAAATTTTTGAAAAACCCCCACATTCGAGTAGTGCTGGTACATACGTACATAAATCACGTCTTTATCCCTTACGGGGTAGACAGAGCCTAAGGCAACAAGATCTAAAGGCCACGTTTAGCATGATTGTGGGCGTAGGGTGAAACGGGGAATGCCATCTGCGCGGAAAGAAGCCGCTGGTACATTCTATGTTTATTCTTTGCTCCCAGACCAATTTGGAAGGTGGTGTTTAACCCCCTTGTTCATAAACGCTCAATAGGCTTCTGCTAACTTAGCAATCGTTTGTCCTTATCTGTGAAAGGTAAATTTCAAAATGACAGATAAGGACAAACGATTGCTAAGTTAGTAGAGGCCTACAGTGCGTTTATGAATAAGGGGGATAAATAAGGAAATAATCTTACCTGTAGTATCAACAAGCATTTCAGAGAGGTCAATGCTGTCAAACATGTCGGCAACGCACGCGCTCGGCGGGCTGGTAGCTACGTACACGGAGATAACGTGGAGGCACTTGCTCCTGTCGTACGACGTGACCTTAGTCACGAAATTTACCGTTTTCCTAAAAAAAACAAGGGACAATTGACACCAATTAATAGTCCCAAACTAAGCAATCAATAGATGACGTCAGGATGATGATGAGGATAATGAGGATGATAATGATGATGGTGAGGATGGGGAGGATGATGATAATGGAGATGATAATAATGATGGTGAGGATGCTGAGGATAATGATGATGATAATGGAGATAATGATGAGGATGATGATGATGATGATAATGGAGATGATGATAATGATGAGGATAATAATGATGATAATGGAGATGATGAAAATGATGAGGATAATAATGATGACGATGGAGATGATGACGATGATGATGATGGAGATGATAATGATGAGGATGACGATGACGATGATAATGATGATAATGGTGCCGATAATGATAATGGTGACGATGATGATGATGATGAGTACTATGATGTAATGTAGTTGGTGGTGAGGATGATGATGACGTTGATGTGGATGACGACGATGATGGAGATGAGGATAATGATGAGGTTAATCGAGATGATGATGATGGAGATGATAATGATGATGATAGTTGAGATGACGATGATTATGATAATGATGATGAAGATAAAGAGGATAATGATGATGACGACAATAATGATGATAGTTGAGATGATGATGATGATGATAATGATGAAAAGAGGATAATGATGATGACAATGGAGATGATGATGATGATGATTATTGAGATGATGCTGATAATGGTGATGGTGATGATGATGACGATAATGATGACGATGAAGATGATGAGGGTAATTATGATGACGATGGAGATGATGAGGATAATGATGATGATAATCGAGATGATGACGATAATGGTGATGGTGATGATGATGACGATAATGATGATGATGATGATGAAGATGGTGACTAGGGGAGATGATGATGATAATGGTGGCGATAATGATGATAACGATGGTGATAGCGTTGGTGACGATAGAGATGATGATGATGGTGATAATGGTGATGATGATGACGGTAATGATGATGATGATGAAGATGATGACGATGGTGATGAAGATGGAGATGATGGTAATGGAGATGGTGATAGTGGAGATGATGATGATGGTGATGAGGATGATAATGAAGATGATGTTGAGGATGGTGATGAGGATAACGATGATAATGGGGATGATAAGGATAACAACTCCAAATTACCTGAATTCCTGCACCCCGCAGCACACCGGGCTACCCATGCAAGCGTAGTACAATATTTTCACATAGCTCGTGACATTCTTCTGATGCAGCGCCTTCTTGAACTTTGACAGTGCTTCCTCCCGCTCGCTGTCAGCTTGACAGGCCGCCATTGCCAATCCGAAGCACTCGGCCACCTTCGACGGGTTCGTGTCCAGTTTAGACAGTATCTTTTGTAACGACCGAGGTATGTATATTTTCGCTTTACATATTGTTTTGACCAGTAGAAACAGTTTTTGGTAGTCTTGAGATTGACCTAAAATAGTTACTTGTGTCACAAGGGAGCAAAATTATGTATTTGTAGCGAAGGATTCTACAAGCATCCTGAGCGTAGCGAGGGACTCTAAAGCAGTGGCGTAACTATAACGTCTAGGGCCCGTGGCAAATTCGTTAGATGTCTTTCCTCAATATAAAGAAGTGCATCAGCGTCCCTTCTGTGTTCTAAACCAAGCCAGTTCGGGGCCCCGTAGAGCTAGGGGCCCCTGGCATTTTGCCACCCCTGCCACCCTATAGTTACGCCACTGCTCTAAAGTAGAATCCAGAGCGTAAAGGAAATCCCTTAGAAAAGCCTTGAACGGAAAAGTAGCACTTTGATCCCTCTCGAGAGGGTGCAGTTTACTTTTCTGGAATAGATCCCTTTCTAGAGACAAGCTCGCCTTTGTACTCTGTCGTTGTATTCATAAAGCAGTTTTAGTCTAGCCGTTTGCCTTTCAAACACCTCTAGGTTCGGTTAAGAAAAACATCGTGAGGAAACCTGCATAACTGCGTGGCCATTCGATGATATGTTAGAAGTTCCCATGGGCCCACGTGGGATAATATAGGCTGCCGTGAGATTACATAAATAGGTACCAACATACACAAACGTTACAAGTTAAAAAAACTTGTAATATATTTTTATCAGTGACCATAATTTGAATACTTGCTTTCGTACGGCTCGAAGCTCTCCCATTCAATTTGTATGTAGCTTCCATACAAATCCAATAGTCCATACAAAGTTTTGAGCAAGCCATCAAAAACATTCCGCATTCGATTCTCCATACAAGTTGTGATGAGGTAATGTATGATTTTGTTAAAATGCTCTGACGTCGTATCTTCGTTCCAAAGTATAATAGTGTCAAGCTGTAACAAAATAGTAGTTTTTCTACTCCTGTACTATAATCTGTGATTTATGTTATCACGAGCATCACTATAAGAACACCCATAATAAGACTGGATAAGTCTATATTGTCTATTCTCTCTTAAAGCACTTGTTGGCTTATGGTTCTTAAAGTGCTCCATCGTTAGTCTGCCAGCCATAGATTGCCAAACCTAGGTACAACTTTTACACGATCAACATTAAATTTACGATGAAAATGCATGACTACCAACTTAACAATTTTTTTAATTCATATAGGTACAGTTTTTAAAGAACTAATAAAAACTTTCTGAACGAAATGCATAACTGCCAACATAACAAACAAGAGTTTTCAATAATGTCACTGGCAAGTTGTTAAAGGTTTTGGCTAAATACGCCAAGAACGCAAGGCTATAAAAAAATTAAACGTTAATTAAAAACAAAGTTTACCATAAGCAAACTTTCAATTTTGTCGTTTCGTTTGTTGTTTTCATGTTTCCCGCTCGTTCGTGACTTGTTTGATCGCACTAATTTTTACAAAGTTTTGTAACCTTTAAAAAAGCATGGAAGCAAATGAAATACCAATAACACCGGAAGAAATATCCGCGGCGGCCCAGGGAGTAATAGAAAATTTGTTGCCGAGAAAATCTCGGCAACAAATTCATACCAGAAAAGCAGTCAGAATTTTAGTGCTCACCAACTTTTACACCTCAATCACATAGCAGTAGGTAGGTACCCAATCTACAGAACCGTCCAATATAGCACAAATAATTGAACAAAACTTGGATATTCATATTAATACCTCAACCTCGGCCAACTTTCCAAATATGTCCATAGCACATAATAAGTAGGTATTCAAAATTTACATCTGCACTTTCATAAATAAATTTTTCTGTCTAAAATTATTTTTCATTTAATTTAGTACCTAGTCGTAGAAAAAATATTGTATGCAACGTCGAATAAGCAGTCAAAAAAAGCTCGTGGCGTATATCTTACGATGTTCGCTGCGCTCACATCGTAACCCACGCCACTCGACTTTTTTGACCCCTCTTATTCGACTGTTGCATAAAATACTATTATGCAACTGTTACATAATCCGCCTTATAACACGAGTGTGGCTTTATGGCACGAGAATTGGCGAGTTTCATAATAAGACTAGCTGTTGCCCGCAACTTCGTCTGCATATAATTCGTTTATCGCTATCGCGCGGGAATTACGCAATTTTCCTTGATAAAAAGTGGCTTATGTGTTATTCCCGACTATAATCTATCTATGTTCCAAATTTCATCCAGATCTGTCCAGCCGTTCTGGCGTGATAGAGTAACAAACATCCAAACATACTCACAAACTTTCACATTTATAATATTAGTAGGATTACACGAGTATTATAAGGAACCAAATAGGAGACCTTTTGGAAAAAGGTCAGGTCAGGAGTACCCGAAACCGACGAGCATGTATGAAGAGATTGATGAGTGTGGATGAAGCGAAAGTATGTCAGGATCGTAGCAAGTGGAACAAAGTAGTCTCTGCCTACCCATGTGGGAAAGAGGCGTGACGGTATGCATATACCTATGAAATAATATTAGTAGGCATGAAATACATGACATTTCCCCCCTATTAGGTTTATTGCTCTATGCCTAATTACTACTATAGATGCTACTGTTCTTATCAAAGTTTATCAACTATCGAGTTAAAGGGCATGTTTCACCACTCTCTGTTAAGTGTCAGTTATCTATGTTGACGTCTCTGTCTCTTTCGTAGTAAGAAATAGAGCAATCATAGACAACTGACATTTAAAGTAACTGGAACTTATCAGAGGGTTGTGCAACAGGCCCTTTCTCCACTCACCACGTCAACATGCAGGCCGTTCAGCCTGCCGTCCGGGGCTACGGTGGTGGCCACCGCCGCGAGCAAACCCGGGAGCAGAGCGCTAGCGTGCGGTCTCAGTTCCTCCTTGCAGTTGCAAATTATCTACAGAAAAAACGGCCAAGTGAGAGTCGGTTCCATGCTGGTCTGGGAGTAAAGAAAAAGCATAGAATGTACCAGTTGCTCGTCCCGCGCAGATGGTAAAAGCCCATCGAGGGAATGGGCGAAACTTAGAAATCAAGTTATAGGCGATGCGGCTAGCAACCCATCACTATTTTGATTCCTTTTTCCATCTATACGCCTTGAGTGCGTTTTAGTATTCCGCGAAGAACGGTTGTGTCTCTTTTGCTTATGCCCCAGTTCGTGCTCGGGTAAAGTGCTGACACAGCATCGCACCTCGTCGCGTCGTGTGCGTTTCACGGTCGCCGCGATGACCTAGATTTACTTATTAAGTGTGAATCATGACTATTTGTGTTAATTTGTCAAGGCGAAGTTATTACTTATAATTAATAATGGCGTCGCAAAATACACCCAAAATAACCCTCAAAACAGAAACAGAACATCTGTTATTCAAGTATTACTCGGGAGAGAAAGCCGAACGCGAGAAACTACAAGATGAGGTTAATAACCTTAAAAGTCAAATCGACGAACTCCATCAAAAGCTGAAAAATACTCAGGAACAGATGTCAAAAAGCACACCTGAAAACAAAACTGCAGGCACAGAGATTCCTCCCAAAAAAATGGAATATGAGACAGATGAGGAGGAACTCGCCAAAGAAACCGGGTGGGTACGTCAAAAGAGTAGAAAAAAAAGGAAGCTTAATACGTCACTCTCACCACCACCCCTTCAAGATACACTCAACAGTGAAAAACCCAAGGTCAAAAAGACACCGTTACCACCACCTATTATAGTAGAAAATATAAAGGACTACCAGAGATTTTACGATCTTCTGTTGACCAACTTGTCAAAAGATTCTTTCAACACTAAAATGATGCAAGGTGACAGAGTTAAAATAAACTCTACCAATGAGGACGCGTACAGAAATGTGTCTAAGATTCTTACACAAAACAACTGCTTATATCACACATATGAGAATAAGCAGGACCGACCCATTAGGGTAATGGCAAAAAACTTACACTCTTCGTGTGATCCACTTAGGATAGTGGAAGACCTTATATCTCAAGGATATAAAATAATAGAGGCAGCTAACAAACTGAGCTGGAGGACAAAAGATCCCCTAAATATGTTCATGCTCTCTTTTGAAAAGGATGAAGATGTAAAAAATATATACAATATCAAATCGATATTAGGCTGCAAGGTAGATATACAGCCAGTTAAATTATCGAATCTCATCCCGCAGTGCAAACGTTGTCAAGCATATGGCCACACACAAAAATACTGCTCTAAAGAACCAAGGTGCGTAAAATGTATTGGCAAGCATCTGACAAAAGATTGCAATAAAGCAGCAGAACAAAAACCAAAATGTGTTCACTGCGGTGAATCACACCCTGCTAACTACAGAGGTTGTATAGTAGCCAAGGAACTACAATTATTAAAAAATAATAAAACTAAAGAAATAAAAAATAATACTAAAGAAAAGGTACCAGCTATTTCTAAAGTTAGTGCAAATCACAGAATCGTTAACAAAAACGTGTCCTACGCTAAAATAACCAAAGGAGCTCAGCCTCAAGCTCAGTCTCAAACTCAGCCCAAGCTCAGCCAAAGCCTTCTCCAATGAATAATGTAGAAGACAAAATAGAAAAAATCCTAAACTTTATGATGTCATTCGACGACAGATTAAAGAAACTGGAATATACCCGTAAGCCAACAATCCCAAAATGTCCGTAATGTCCAACTCTCTCAAAATGATGGCATGGAACGCTAATGGGCTCCTTCGTCATCAAAACGAACTACAGGCTGTCCTATCTACAGAAAAAATCGATGTGTGCCTCATCTCTGAGTCACACTTTACTAGAGAATCCTTCATCAAAATCAAAGGTTACAAAGTTTACCAGGCTCTACATCCCGACAATACAACCAGAGGAGGTACTGCAGTGATAATAAGGGACACCATTTCTCACTACGAAGAATTCAAAATTGAAGATGACGATAAGCAAATAGTAGCAGTATGTGTCAAAACAAAAAGGTATCCTGTTACCATAGCAGCCATATATTGCCCTCCAAAATATGCACTGAAGGCAGAACAGTACAGTAACTTTTTGGAGCAACTAGGAAACAGATTTATTCTAGGAGGTGATTTTAATGCCAAGAACACTCACTGGGGCTCTAGGCTTACTACCACTAAAGGCAAAGAATTGCTGCACGCCATCAAAGAAACGAAATGTGACGTAATATCAACGGGAAAGCCGACCTACTGGCCAACTGATACTAACAAAGTTCCCGATCTAATCGATTTTTTTATATATAAGAATATAACAACTTCATTCATTCACATTGAGGAAGGATACGATATGAGTTCGGACCACTCACCCATAATGTTAACTCTAGCGGAAAAAATAATCCCAAAAGAAAACAACCCGTCTTTAGTGAACAAGAATACAGATTGGGACAGCTTTAAGTTGGATCTAGATAACATCATTAATCTGAAGGTTCCTCTTAAAAACGCTGAGCAGCTAGATCTAGAAGTAGAGAAATTCATTGTAGATATTCAACAATGTGCCTGGAATAATACACCTATCATCAAGAAAAGGGTTATAGGCAATCAATATCCTTTAGAAATTAGAAATCTGATAGCTGAAAAGCGGAAGCAGAGAAAAAAATGGCAACAAACGAGATTTCCTCAGGACAAGACACTGCTGAATAAACTGTCAAAGAAATTAAACAGAGAAATTAAAATCTTCCTCGATGTATCCATGACTACTCATCTTCGTCAGCTGACAAGTGACCGTGCCACAGACTATTCCTTGTGGAAAGTCACAAAAAATTTAAAAAGACCTATTACTCAAGTCCCTCCTATTAAATTAGATAACGGTCAATGGGCTGTAAGTAGCGCTCAAAAAGCTGCAAGGTTTGCACAACATCTCGAACAAATCTTTCAACCACACGAAAGTAATACTAATGACACTATAATGGATGAAAGTATAGTACAAGATGAGCTTGAAATAAAACTTGTCACACCAAGAGAAGTGACCAGTGAAATAAATCGCCTTCGCCTAAAGAAAACTCCTGGCTACGATCTGATTACCGGAGAAATTTTGCGTAATCTGCCTCGTAAAGCAATAGTAAAAATTACCACACTCATCAATGCATCTTTCAGACTAAAACATGTCCCAGACGTATGGAAATTCGCTGAGGTCATTATGATTCCCAAACCTGGAAAACCAGCAAATGAAGTAACATCATACAGGCCGATCTCCCTGTTACCAATATTGTCTAAATTATTCGAAAAACTTCTTATAAAAAGGATAAAGCCTCTATTAGAAGATAAAAACTTAATCCCAGATTACCAATTCGGATTCAGAGAAAAACATTCCACAATAGACCAGGTCCATAGAATAACCAATATCATAGAAAGAACACTAGAAGAGAAAAAAGTTTGTTCCACGGTCTTCTTGGATGTAGCACAGGCTTTTGACAAGGTGTGGCATGAGGGTCTTATTCTTAAATTAAAGAAAATGCTACCTAAACAATTTACAAATATTCTACGATCTTACCTATCCGACAGGAAATTCCGCATTAGACAAGATGAATCATACTCAGAAATTAAGCCAATTAAAGCCGGAGTACCACAAGGAAGTGTCTTAGGGCCGGTCCTGTACCTATTATACACAAGTGATATTCCAGCGCTAGAAAACAATACCATTGCAACTTTTGCAGACGATACAGCTATCATGGCTATAGGGGACAGCCATAAAGAAGTAGTGGAAAAAGTTCAATCTGCCATTAACACTGTCTATGACTGGACAAAGAAATGGCGAATAAAACTCAATGAATCCAAGTCAATTCATATAGATTTCACCAATAAAAGAAACTCATATAGCCCGGTATATATTAATAACAAAGCAATACCGTACGAAAACACAGCCAAATACTTGGGCATGACACTGGACGTCAAGCTTCGCTGGAAGGCTCATGTCAAAAAGAAACGCGATGAACTAGATCTTCGCTATAGGAAGATGTACTGGCTGCTCGGGAGGCACTCGGCGCTGTCAGTGCACAACAAAATACTACTGTACAAACAAGTCCTAATGCCAATATGGACTTATGGTATTCAGCTGTGGGGTTGTACCAAACAAAGCAATATCCAAATGATCCAACGCTTCCAAAATAAAGTACTCAGATGTATCGTAAACGCACCCTGGTACATAAGAAACGACAACCTCCACCGGGACCTCGCAGTGGAACCTGTCAGCCAAATCATCAAAAAATATGCCGAAGCCCACGAACACAGGCTTCATCACCATGTGAATGTCGAGGCTATCCAGCTCCTCGATACCACGGACATAGAGAGAAGACTGAAAAGGACAAAACCATTTGAGTTAGTTTAGTATAGTGATAGCGTAATGAGTGCAGTGAGTGCTGTATATTATGAACACATTAACAAAGTGTCTTCCCCTTAATAGAGACAATAAGAAAAGTGTTAATGGACACATTCTTAGTTTTTAGCCTTATTAGTAGTTTAGGTCAAATTTAAAATACTTATTAGTCTTAAGACTAGATTGTAACTATTTCCAAGAGATTCCAGAGCGGTATCTCTAAAAAAAAAAAAAAAACTATACGCCTACAATCATGCTAAACGTGGTCTTTAAGTGATTAACATCTTGGTACGTACAGGCATCTCTCTCTCTCTTTCTCTTTTTCTCTCTCTGTGTAAGTATGCGTGTGTACCAGTACGTGTCTTGGTACGTACGTGCATCTCTCTCTCTCTCTGTGTGTAAGTATGCGTGTGTACCAGTGTGTCTTGATACGTACAAGCATCTCTCTCTCTCTCTCTCTCTCTCTGTGTGTGTGTGTGTAAGTATGCGTGTGTACCAGTACGTGTCTTGGTACGTACGTGCATCTCTCTCTCTCTCTCTGTGTGTAAGTATGCGTGTGTACCAGTGTGTCTTGGTACGTACAAGCATCTCTCTCTCTCTCTCTCTCTCTCTCTCTGTGTGTGTGTGTGTGTGTAAGTATGCGTGTGTACCAGTATGTGTCTTGGTACGTACATGCATCTCTCTCTCTCTATCTCTCTCTCTCTCTGTGTAAGTATGCGTGTGTACCAGTATGTGTCTTGGTACGTACGTGCATTTCTCTCTCTATGTAAGTATGCGTGTGTGCGAGTAGGTATGTGTCTTGGTACGTACGTGCATCTCTCTCTCTCTCTCTCTCTCTCTCTCTCTCTCTCTCTCTCTCTCTCTCTCTCTCTCTGTGTGTGTATTCAGCCTACACACGCCTCACCTGCGCCAGCAGCAGCTTCAGATTGGTGCGCCCGTTTAGCAGAGAGCTCGCCACTTCGGGCCACAACGCGTGCGTCAAGCCGGCCACGTGCTGGAAGAGCGCCGTGAGCGTGGCGGCGCACGGGTGGGAGTTCAGGTCCGTCTCCGGCAGCAGTATGTCCTGGATTTCAGGCTGAAAACATATTTATCTATATTTATTTACCCATTTGAAAACGTAGGTACAAAATGGGTATTGTTTTTGAATGCTGTTAATAATTAATTATAACCGATAATTCAAAAATTACAAAATTACAAAAATTTTTTTTTTTGCTAATTGGTGGTTAGCTCTTTTACATGTCTTTTTTGCAACTACCAGCGCGTTTGGAAAGACCATCATTGCCAAGAACGCGCCGCAAGAAACTTGGCAGAAAGTTTTTTTTTCAAACTAAAATACGTTAAGCTACTACAATACTTAGATTCTACTTAAATTAAATACATTTATAAAAGGGATGTACAAGGTCCTAGAAACCTTAAATTATATAAGTCTATATTAGAGATCTATAAGTTTCTACTAGACAAAGGAAAACAAAGTAGGTATGCAAAAAGAAAGAGAAAAAATAAAATAAAAATAATTTAAGTTCAGTGGACAGCTACACCGACAATTATTCCTATAATTATCACTCCTAGCACGTAATCTTGATAACTATCCCTGGACATTTTCTTGATAATTATACTTGTAAATATTCTTCAAAATTATCGCTGAAAATATTTTTAATAATTATCCTTAATAATTATCACCGATAATATTCTTGATTATCACTAATATTCTTGATAATTATCTCCTATAATATTCCTGATTATCACATATTCTTGATAATTATCATATTCCTGATTATCACATATTCTTGATAATTATCATATTCCTGATTATCACTGAGTACCTTCATAATTAATTTATTTTAATTATCCCAAAAATGTAACAATTGACTATTTGTTAAAGTAAATAAACGAAATATTTAAATTAAGTACTTACCGCATCGGCCTGCGGTGTGTGCAGATCGAACAGCATGGGGTGTTCGGAGAGAGTGCGAAGGAAGATGTGCGAGTGGGACGAGAGAAGCGACTGCGACTCCACCGGCACCGACACCGGGAGGGATTTGTTGCGTTTTATCTATAAGAAATGGTAAAATTACGAAACAGGGTAAATTTACATTATTAAATAACCTTTTCAACGCTAACGATACATACGTATATTTTATTTATAGTGTATTAGTTTATCGTATTTATATATTAAGTGTTATCCCTTACGGGGTAGACAGAGCTTAAGGTAACAAGACCTACAGGCCACGTTTAGCAAGACACTGAGAAGTGGAAAGTGGAATCAAAATAGTGATGGGTTGCTAGCCGCATCGCCTATAACATGACTCCTAAGATAGGCTTTTACCAACTAGTACAATTTTTTAGTCACACATTACGTCTTTATCCCGCACGGGGTAGACGAAGCCTACGGTAACAATACCTAAAGACCACGTTTAGCATGATCGTGGGCATATGGATGGAAAGGGGAATCAAAACAGTGATGGGTTGCTAGCAGCTTATAATAAGCGATAACATGATCCCTAAGATTTTCGCCCAATACCTCGATGGGCTTTTACCATTGCGTGGGAAGAGAAGCAACTGGTACATTCTGTTTTTCTTTGCTCCCCGACCAGCATGGTCTATAGCAGGGATGTTGCGAATATTCGCATCCGCATCCGCACATGCGGAACATCCGCATCAATTTCAACATCCGCATCCGCATAAATTGATGCGGAGCTGAAGCGGATACGGATGTGTAGCAGGTCGCGACATGAAAGAAAGGGGAGTGGCACGTGTCGACCGCGCGTGCTGATTGACCAATAGGAAAGCGGTCATTTTGTTTCGGACTTCGATGAATCGGTGGTGACGCGGCTCGCTACTGTTTTGTTGTGACAACTGACAAGTTCTGACTCGCGCTACTGTTTTTTTAACTCTACCAACTCAACACTTAAGTTTTTTATACAGATCCGCATCCGCATCCGCATCCGCGGATGTGGAAAAAAGTGGATCCGCAACATCCCTGGTCTATAGTAGATGTATAAAGTCTACTGGTCAATGATGGACCTACCCAGCTAGGCGTTATAGGCAGGTCATAGACCCGGTCTTCGTCGACAATCTTGTCCCAGGCGGCGCCGAACACTTGTCTGTATATCTTCTCGCTCGGCCGCCGGCGACAGATGGCAGCACTGTAGCAGTTGTAAAGGAGACACTGGAACTGGCTGCGAAAATGAAAATGAATGCAAATTGGCCGCCAAGGGCTCTTTTACATGTCTTTTTGAAACTGCCAGCGCATTCGGAAAGACCATCATTGCCAAGAACGCGTAGCAAGAAACCTGGCAGAAAGTCACTCAGTCAGCGAAAAGAATATGTAACCACTACATAGTATAAAATAAAGTCGCTTTCTCTGTCCCTGTGTCCCTATGTCCCTATGTATGCTTATATCTTCAAAACCACACAACGGATATACCGTGCGAAGACGGGGCGGGGGAACTTGACACACCATTGAATTGCTTCGCAGATGTGTGCAGGTTTCCTCATAAAGTTTTCCTTCATCAGACAACAGCGTCACGGCGTTCCAAAGTCTCCCGCACGATATACCACGGCTTGGGGTTGCTTAGGACGCTGTATAGGGGCTATGATGACGCTTCGAGAGAACTTTTGCACGTGATCGGTTATTTTACCTGCTAGTGTCTTTTAGCGCTGGCGAAGGATCACGGTAGCAGACAACAGCGTCACGACGTTCCAGTCTCTCGCACGATATACCACGGCTTGGGGTTGCTTATGACGCTGTATAGGGGCGATGATGACGCTTCGAGAGAACTCTTTTGCACGTGATCGGTTATTTTACCTGTAAGTGTCTTTTAGCGCTGGCGGAGCGTCACTGGGACACACGACAGCGTCACAGCTTCGCAGAGCGTCACAACGTTCCAAAGTCTCCCGCACGATATGCCACGGCTTGGGGTTGCTTATGACGCTGTATAGGGGCGATGATGACGCTTCGAGAGAACTCTTTTGCACGTGATCGGTTATTTTACCTGTAAGTGTCTTTTAGCGCTGGCGAAGCATCACGGGGGCAGACGACAGCGTCACAGCTCCGCAGAGCGTCACAACGTTCCAAAGTCTCCCGCACGATATGCCACGGCTTGGGGTTGCTTATGACGCTGTATAGGGGCGATGATGACGCTTCGAGAGAACTCTTTTGCACGTGATCGGTTATTTTACCTGTAAGTGTCTTTTAGCGCTGGCGAAGCATCACGGGGGCAGACGACAGCGTCACAGCTCCGCAGAGCGTCACAACGTTCCAAAGTCTCCCGCACGATATGCCACGGCTTGGGGTTGCTTATGACGCTGTATAGGGGCGATGATGACGCTTCGAGAGAACACGTCGGTAGCTGGAAATGTTGAATTTAGTTCACTTTTACGGTTTTACCGTTAGAAATTAAATTACTAAACGACACTGAAAATTAGAACACAGAAAAACCCGAAAAGTAAGGTATGGCCGGGAATCGAACCCGGATCGTCGTCATTCCGTGACGCGTGCCATACCTCTACACCTCCCATAGCAGGTGGGTAGTCTTCGATTTTTTCTACCTGTACTAGCTGTCACGTGACCTTGTTACTATGCGAGTTTTTGTCGCCAAGCGTCATCTGTTTGAATGATGTGTCTGTACGACACAATTACAAACTCCTGTGGAACATCTACTGTTCACCAGAGACGAGAGAAGGCGCTGTTACATACATTATAAACATGTTTAAATGTAAAATTAAAAGTAAACTTAGATTATGAAACATTTTGTACGCCAGAAATGGCTGTATTGAATTTGTATGGATTGGCGAAGATGCACATGCACATGCACAAATCACGTTTTTATCCCTTACGGGGTAGACAGTCTGTGGTAACAGAATACAGGCCACATTTAGCAAGATTGTGAGCATATAGGTGGAAAATGGAATCAAAATAGTGATAGGTAGCCTCATCGCCTATAAAATGATTCCTATTATTTTCGCCCATTGGCGAAGATGGTATAGTAATTCCATATATTACTTCCATATTGGTCTGAGAGAAAGAAAAACATAGAATGTACCAGTTGCCTCTCGTCCCGCGCAGATTATAAAAGCCCATCGAGGGAACGGGCGAGTCTTAGGAGTCATGTTATAGGCGATGCGGCTAGCTACCCATCACTATTTTGATTCCCCTTTCCACCTGTACGCCTACAATCGTGCTAAATGTGGCCCTTGGGTATTGTCACCTTAAGCTCTATCTACCCCGTAAGGGAGAAAGACGTGATTTATGTATGTATGTATGTATGTATGATGATAATTTTTCATGATTAAATTAAAACTTACCTTTTCAAAGGCAACGAGCAGTAAACTAAAGCCAATTATATATTTTTCTATAGATTTCTGATAGTGCTGGTTCGCCTTCACCACTGTAGGACGTTTCTTCAAACTAGCGAATATATCTTGCAAGATGGACGCTAAGAATGTTTCACACAACTCGGCGGATGAATATCTAAAACAAATACAATTAACAAGTGATTGCCTAGTGGTTAGTGACCCTGAATATGAAGCTAGAGGTCCCGGTTCGAATCCCAGTAGGGGCAGAGTTGTATGATGAATACGAATGTTTGTGCCCGAGTCATGGATGTTGTATGTAATCTACATTATATGTATAAGTAAGTATGTTTATCCGTTGCCCGGTACCCATAGTACAAGCTTTGCTTAGTTTGGGGCTGGGTCAATTGGTGTAATTTGTCCCAAGATATTTATTTTTTTATTTTATTTTATGTAAATCGACTTTACAGACAACCAATTATTTTTCACAGATCACGTCTTTATCCCTTACGGGGTAGACAGAGCCTAAGGTAACAAGACCTACAGGCCACGTTTTGCAAGACACTGTGGGCGTATAGGTGGAAAGTGGAATCAAAATAGTGATCGGTTGCTAGCCGCATCGCCTATAACATGATTCGAAATTTGAATTGAACTCACTATTTTGATTCACTATTTTGATTCCACTTTCCACCTATACGCCTATAATCATGCTAAACGTGGCCTTTAGGTCTTGTTACCTCAGGCTCTATCTACCCCGTAAGGGATATAGACGTGATTTGTGTATGAAAAAAAAAATGAATGTGCCGAGTTGGTCAAATAGGAATATTTTTTTAGACTGTCCGTAGTACACACCTCAGTAATGGCACAAGTACGCGGCGGCATGCGCGCGCGCCGCGATCCGACGCGTACAGGGCGCGGCACACGTCCGCCCGGTTGCTCTGACCAATGGCGGCGAGGCACGAGTCTAGCGCCTCGTCCCACCAACCAGAGCTGGTATCATCTGTCAACAGGCAATACATCACTTAATGATGAACCATCGCTTAATGCTCTCATTTACTCAAAGGTTGACTGGTAGAGATCCCTTATAGGGATAAGTTCGCCTTTGTGCATATAATAATCATTCCGTGACGCGTGCTATACCCCTCCACCACCCATAGCAGGTGGGTAAGCCTTCGAATTTTTCTATCTGTTACTAGCTGTCACGTGACCTTGTTACTATGCGAACTTTGTCGCCAAGCGTCATCTGTTTGAATGATGTGTGTGCACGACACAATTACAAACTCCCGTGGAACATCGCACGCGTCACGGAATGACGAGGATCCGGGTTCGATTCCCGGCCACAGCTTTACTTTTCAGATTTCTGTGTCCTAATTTTCAGTGACATTTAGAAATTTTCTTTTATATCTGTTTGGTTATACTAACTAGCCACTAAAGCAGCGATGATATCGACGTACAGCACGCAGGGCCGGTTGGTCAGGGCTTCTAAAAGCGCGGGCCGCAGCTCGCTGAGACGAGCCGGGAACAGCCCTGTCACGGCCGGCGCTACCCTGCTGTAAAGATAAATATCATCATCATCCTGCCGCTAAGTAGCAGTGCTTGCACTGCTGTGTTCCGGTGTGGAGAGTAAGACAGCCGGGGAAATTACCGGCACAAGAGGCATTTCGTCTTAGTCCTCTAGGTTGGCAACGCATCTGCAATCCCTCCAGGGTTGCGGGTGTCTATGGGCAGTGGTGATCACTTACCATCAGGTGACCCACTTGCTCGTTTGCCTTCCTATTCATATTAAAAAAAAAAACATATCACTGAAAGATATATAGGGTAGACCGAGCCTAAGGTAACAGGTACCTACAGGCCACATTTAGCAAGATTGTGGGCGTACAGGTGGAAAATGGATACAAAATTGCTAGCAACCCAGCCTCATCACTGAAAGATAGAATAAGGAATAGTGTGATAAGGGAACGTGCGGGTGTGAAAGAGGATTATAGTGACTAGGATAGAAAGAAGTATGCTTAGTTGGTTTGGTCACGTAGAGCGGATGGATGAAAGAAGACTAACTAAACCGATCTATATGGGGAGTGTGAGGGAGGGGAAGGCCTAGACAGACGTTCCGAGACCAAATACGGAAATTCATGGCTAAATTTCCATTTGATGATAATTCCTTGCGTGTTCGTAGATTATTCTGATAATTATCGTTACAAAATTATCTGGATAACTATCACTAAAAATTATCTTGATATGATAACTATCAATCAGGATTTGACAGCAAAATTATCATTCATAATTTATATGAATAATTATCTATGAAGAATTATCTTGATAGTAAAATTATCACTCACATGTTATAAGATAATTATTTGCATGTTGTTTAATAATGATCATATTATAACATTCCAAATTATTATAACAAAAAGTATGAATTGAAAATTAACTTTTCCAGTGAAAACAAAACATATAAATTTATTTAAATATTACCTTAAAGCCTCTTCTGGTATAAACGACACGAGTTTGACTTTGTCCTCTATTTTGATTTCTGATGAGCAGATCGAATCTAAGACCCATTTCGTCGGCTTGGAATCTGGACCAAGAGGCTGCAGGCATTCTAAATTGGCCAATAAACAGTGCTTTTGAGCGAAGGTCGTGTGCTTTTCATATGAAGGCCAAAGCTAAAAAAAAATATTGACCACATATTACATAGATTAAAACAAACAGACGACTCGAGCACTGTGGGTTTCGTACAAATTGAAATTATATTTACTAGCTTTTATGTCACTTGCAATGTATGTAATGTGTACGTAAGTAATTTTGAAGCAGACATCTTCAACTGATTGAGCTGAAATTTTGCATACTTGAGTTAGCCGGATAACAATACAATAATCTGGTAGTGGAGTTCTGGTGAGCCAGGATCGTCTCCGCGGGAAGGAACTCTTTAACGGTTGGTCCGATTGACTTGAAATTTGGCAATCATCTGTAGGAAGGAGCAGGTACAGCTAGCAAAAAAAGCTTGTTATTACAGAGACTTGTTGTTTCGTACTTTAGACATTTTTGATCAAGGTGTTTTTGGTAGCAACGAGCGCTGTCGATTCCATGATCAGTGATTGGATACCTGAGATTTGTCAATTTACGTAGAAACGGTAAATGAGTGGTTCTTTTAGCATGCCAACACACTTACTTTGTCAACGAGCTCCAATAACTTTAAAACGTCTTCTTTAACATACGTCTTTTTGACATAATACTTGATCAAGTCATTCAAAATGACGCTACACATTTCCATATCGTCGTCCAACAGAAAATAGGGTGCCTCAGTCAGTACCTCCGAAAACCCTTGAATAAAGAACCCGCCGAACAAAACACCAACGTCTTTATTCGCCAAATTGATTCCGCTGCCTTCTAGTAAAAGCTTTTTGATGTCACATATAGTCAGAAACTTCAAACTGACAGTCAAAATGTCGTTAAAATACGGTATTTCGTTGAAATAATACTCTTCCAGCCTGCCAGAGGCGTACAATTTCAGCAAAAGCTTCGGCCATCTTGAAATGTCAGATTTGACATCTGATAGTACTAATTCTTTAGTGTCAAAAATGTTTGACATAATTTTTAAAGCATTGACACACAGCATATGTTTCGGTAGGAAATGTTGCCTTTCTAAAGCCTCTGTTATTTTTTTTAGTGGCAACATTTCTGTCCACATTTGGAAGCTGCTTTGCAACAATCTAGGTATTTCTTTCCAGTGCTTTTTTAACGATAAGAAACATTTTTTTAAGTTTTTGCGCTGGAGTTTTATCATCTTCGGCGTTAGTTTTGGTATGATGTCTGAAAGGCATTGTATTGTTACCTGAAATAATACAAACATCCGATAAATACACAGTTTAATCTAATATACACGATTTTTTCGCCAATGTCTAAGTAACGGTCAATGATATCCCTCGGAGACCGACAGGAAATCATTAGCCGATGCCTAAGGTGCACCGGACCAAGCGCTGCTCTTCCCCTCGGACGGATCCAAAAACGAACCGCAGCTCTTGATCACACGCGGAGGTAACCCGACTCGCACTTAAGTAGTTTAAGAACATATTGAGAGCTTTGACAGATAACTCACCTTATATTTCAATTCTAATATAATTTGACAGTACTCTTCAAAAAACTTTAACAAAGCTTCCAGTTGAAAACAACCCGTCTCACTTTCATCAAAAACAAAATGAAACACAGAATCCAACACAACCGTACTGTTTTTCCCCAAAGTCATTCTCGACACGCCGATGTCAAAGTCAAACACACTCTTCAAAACTGTCAAAACACACACCACTTTGACATCGACACTTTGATATTTAAAAATGACTTCTAACAAATCGACAATTTTGACATCGTTTAGTTTCTTTACAAATTCCAAGGTCATTCTGACCGTTGTTTTATAAATTTTGACATCGGCTATTTCAGTTTCTATCAAGTTTCTAACAAGGTCGTGTACAGTTTGTTTTGTTACAGCACTATCGAATAATCCTTTCTTATCGATAAACATTTTGGAGGCCAAATCGAAAACCATTTTCGCTTCGCTTTCGTAGGTTTTCGCTGTCAACGTCAATATTTGTGGAAGATGCGTTTTGCACATCGAATTTTTATTTTCCAGAGATGATATTATAGTTTCTGCGACGTCTAGGCCTGCTCGTTTTGTTGTTGCTGTAAATATAAATAATAATTAGACACAGAGGCAGAGGCAGCGACCCCCGTTCTGAGTCGTGGTTCAGTCACGATCCAGTCATAATTACCTCGAAGGACCATTTGTTAGGCACCAGAAGGTGCCTACCTACTATACTATTCTTAAGAATAAATCAGTTTTTTTTTGTAAAAAAATACACACTGACATAATAAAACAAAATCGAAAAACTGTAAAACGAAAAAAAACTGACTGCCGCCAACATCTATTCTATTATTTCTTTCGAAAATGAAAAGAAAGAAAGAAGACATTTATTTTACCGGTTTTATAGAAAAAAAAAACAAGAAAAAAACAGACATGAAAACTAGATCATCAGCGTTGTGTATGTCTTCGCAAAGTGAAACGGTCGCTGGCTCAGCATTACGCTGAGGTGTTAGACACCTGCAGCACTGATTATCTCTGACTAACCGATTTTTTTCTCGAATTTGTGTAAATAGTTTATTTCTCCCTGTATACCTTGCTCACATGTCATTTGTAAACGGGCATGAGGGTCGCCTGATGGAAAGATTGTCGGCCCTTTGGGAAAAAAAGACACGTTAAGGTTAAACCTGGAAAAACTTACAATCAGAGCTTGACAGCATGGCCCTGCCCCTCTCGACTGTCAGCTGTAAGATGTCAGATTCCTCGCAGAGCGGCGCCAGAGTGGTGGCCAACAGCTTCCTAACACCGCACGATTTCGTAGTGCTTATGTACTGGGAACAAGAATTTCAAATACTGAAGAAAACCAGCCGTTCAGGTTTCGGTAACATCGGCCGACTCAAGTATCAAACCTATGGGTAAGCGAGACAGCAAGACAACCCGAATGTCATTCCAAGGGTCTGTTTCACCACTCTCTGTTAAGTTAGTGTTATCTAAAGTGTTTGTTATCTATGATGACATCTCTGTCTGTTTCTTAGTAAGGAATAGAGAGGGAGTCATAGTAACTGGCACTTAAGTTAACCGGAACTTTATAGTGGTGAGACAGGGCCATGGAATGTAGTTTACATACGTACATACACACGAACAAAAAATATTTACCTTGCTACTCCGCGGAGTAGCAACGTAAACATTTTTTGTTCATTGAAATGGACCTCCGCAAAGTAACGCCTGTAAATTGATACATACACATATCACGTCTATATCCCTTACGGGGTAAACAGAGCCTATGGTAACAAGACCTTAAGGCCACGGTTAGCATAATTAGTTTGTAGTTGTTTTAGTGCCGCAAATCATTCACAGGGATCTCTATAACCAATTTTAAAACACCATATACATAATAAGTATACTCATACTACAGCACAAGCTTTGATTAGTTTAGGGCTATGTGGAATTGGTGTTATTGTCCCAAGATTTATTTTATTTATTGTGTTTGTATGATATGATATGATGATCACGATTATCCCACCTGCAGGATATGCGCAACGCACCGCGCGTCGCACATCTGCGCAGCGCGCTGTATGGCCGCGGCGAGCGGCGCCGCGCCCGACGCGTGTATGTTGGCCAATGTTTGTATGACCCGCGTGAGAGCCAACTGCGTTGATGGCTCTTTGTTGGACGACACTAAAAAATACATAAAGTTTGGAACGTAAATGTCAAAATACATACAGTGAGTGTTTAAAACAACCTTGCACATTACCCCTAAGGGGCCGTCCGTTAATCACGTGAGGCTCCGAAAGGGGGGGAGGGGTTCGGCAAAAATCACGAAACATCACAAGAGTTGTAGCAAGATATCACGTGTACTTATTTATTAGTCAAACGCGCGATTTTTGAACCGAAAAGCGGCGTGTAGTGTGACCTTGACTCGCCGTTGCCAGGCAACGAACCCTTTTATACCTGTATTTAAAGATAATATTCTAAAAAAATTATAATACTTTGTAGGTACTAAAAATACACGTGAGTTTGGTAGGGGAAGGGGGGGTAGTTTTAAACCTCACCACGTATCACCAAGGGGGAGGGGGAGGGGGGTTTAAAAGTGCTAAAAACATCACATGATTAATGGACGGCCCCTAAAGCAATGGTTCCCAACCAGCGCTACGAACACCAGGCCGCAGAAGGCAAAATATGGTCCGCGAACAATTTCCTATTGAGTTTTTGATTAGTTTCAGTTAATTTTTATTATGCCTACAGGTCGATTCACGAGAGCAGGCACGAATGGATTCAACGAAGCAATGTCACTTCTCACTGTGTGACTTTCTTGTACAGGGGACTCCTAATCTATATCTAAACTACTAATATTATAAAGAGGAAATATTTGATCGTTTGTTTGTTTGAATTGAACAGGCTTCGAAACTACAGGACCGATTTCAAAAATTCTTTTGCCGTTAGAAAGCTACATTATCACTGAGTGCCATAGGCTACCTTTTACCGCGGGAAAATACCTTTTCCTACGGGAAAATTAATTTATCGCGGGCGAAGCTGCGGACGGAAGGCTAGTATTTTATAAACAAGTACATGGTAGAGATCGCTCTGTAGCGATAACGCCGCCTATTGTTACCTTGTAATATTCTGTATACCTTTTTTCTGTTTTAGTTGTTATGTGTCGCGTTCAATAAAGAGTTATTGTATTGTATTGTATTGTATTTTAATACTCACAATGAGCGCACAGCATGGTCATGAGGACTTCCAAAGTCTTCGGGTCCTCGTGATGAAGAGCCAGCGACAGGATCCTCTGAAGATTCACCTTGTACGTGGCACCCTGATGCGGCAGACTGAGGGTCAGAGTCTTCAGATCTAGGTGCGAGTCTGTGTTCGTGTTCCCATCTATGTTCCCGTGTTTACCTAGAAATGGGGAAATGAACACTGTAAGGGTACAGTGTGGCTAGCAGGAGTGCGCGCAAGAACTATGTCGCGTGTGAGATAGGCTACCCGTTTCTTACTGTTTGTTCTAAAAAGGCGGGTGGTAGGGCCTTGTGCAAGGTCCGTCCAGACCGCTACCACAATCTGACTCGCTAATCCTGCCGCTAAGCAGCAGTGCTTGCACTACTGTGTTCCGGTGTGGAGAGTAAGACAGCCGGGGAAATAACGGGCACAAGAGGCATTTCATCTTTGTCCTCTAGGTTGGCAACGCATCTGCAATCCCTCCAGGGTTGCGGGTGTCTATGGGCAGTGGTGATCACTTACCATCAGGTGACCCACTTGCTCGTTTGCCTTCCTATTCATATAAAAAAAAAAGTCGGGTAGTTTAACTCGCACACGACAGGGAGGACTTGTATATTTGTATGTTTACATAATGAAGAAACTCAAAAATTATTGGCGTATTTTAAAAATTGTTTTACCCTGATATTTATTGGAATATTAAACGTTATTAATTTTAAAAAACGGCAGCTGTTGCTTACTGACCAATAGCGTTGTGCAAACATAATTATTTATTGTAAAATTATAGTGATAATTATCTCGATAAATAATATGAGAATAAAGTAATTATCATTATTTTACTTTTTAATCTTTCTTAGTTTCTCTACGTAGTAATTCTTGATAGTCACAATTCATATTTCCCCGCACATAATTTGATTATTTGCTAAAATTGTATTTTTAATTATTATGTGACTTATGTATGTGCAATGAAGAGTTTACATGCATACATAGCCATCTCATTTTATACTTAAAATTATGATCATAAATCATAAATAATAATCGCAATAATTTTAATAAATAAACACGGACATAATCATGACAAGAAATATAAAAAAAAATCACCCAGAAACATCAGCACTTCTCTATGAAGAATCCTTATATGTTTGTCAGTCTTGTCACCACTGCTCCGTAGTTTTCTCACTAAACATATTACATCAACAGCGTCTTGATGCTTTATTTTATTATTACTTAGTAAATTATCTAGTTTTTTTATTCCATCACACATTATAGTCGGCGCCACGTCACTTGAGAATATGATCTGAAAAAAAAAAAAAAATTTGTTTTCTTGTTTTCCAAGCATATAGTTACTTTGAGAAGAAATACACAATTTGAAAAAAAAAAACAGAAAAATAGTAGATTAATGCCGAGGCTTGGGAATTAGGCAATTACTCTTCCAGCTGAGGCCGATACAATGTTTTTCTCAAACATTGAGAGGAAATGAAAATAAATTTGCACTAAACTTCCTCGCAACTTAGGCGGTTTTCACGTTCCCACCTTTTTTCTTAAGTTCTTTTTACGTCATCTGTCACCGTAAGCTATTTGAGACGATAAAAACGTTAGACTCGAACAAAACGCGCACTCCTCGGCCATCGACACGGCTGTACGACATTGTTCATTATTCCATAGTCTTTGGCTTTAAAAAAGTTAAAAACAAATGAAAAACAGTCCAGAAATCCGATTTACAGTCAGAGAATCGCGCCTGCAATGTTTCGGCCGACAACAAGGCCCTTCGTGTTCTGTTACTTAGAATACAATGACAACATTTACGACAATGTTTGAGAAAAATCTATTACGGCGTTTCTCGATTAAAGCTATCGATCTATCGAATTTATGGCAAAGCTTGCCATAAATTCGATAGGTTCTGCGGGATTCGGTTTTGCGGGTGGTAGGGCCTTGTGCAAGGTCCGTCCGGATCGCTACCACCATCTTACTCGCTAATCCTGCCGCTAAGTAGCAGTGCTTGCACTGCTGTGTTCCGGTGTGGAGAGTAAGACAGCCGGAGAAATTACGGGCACAAGAGGCATTGCATCTTAGTCCTCTAGGTTGGCAACGCATCTGCAATCCCTCCGGGGTTGCGGGTGTCTATGGGCAGTGGTGATCACTTACCATCAGGTGACCCACTTGCTCGTTTGCCTTCCTATTCATATAAAAAAAAAAAAAAAAAAAAAAGCTAGTCTCACCTGAAATGCTAGAAGCATGTTGCTCGGCTCAATATCTATGGAATCCGGCGTTTGTATGAGAGTCATACAGGACTCATGCAACATGGCCTCGTCGCGGCAGCTCTCTATGCGGAGACTCTAAAACGTTTAGTATATTATTATTATTTATTCATGAATGATACATGCCGTCACGCCGACGCTCACACACACACACACACACACACACACACATTTGCAGCTTTCCATTTATTAATACAATGTTTTAGATTCTAGTTAGTATTTGGGTTCCCACCTGTAAATTATGGTCATATTTTACCTTTTTCATTATTCTGACAGCGTGGTGTCATTGAATTTCGTAATATTGTAATTCCGTTTCTATTTTGGAAATAGTACATTACTGTCTAGGCCAGGAAGTAGGCAATTGCTGGCTGAGTATTGGTTTGAACGGACGAGCTTGCGAGTCCGTTTAATAATACGAAGCCAGCAATGCTATTCTGGCCGAGGCAAGTATAGTGCTTTTCTCAAAAATCGAAAAAGAAAACAAGAACAAAAATAAATGAAAATGTAATTGACATAAATTATTATTTTTTTTTCTACCGAGAACATTTTAAGCTATTTCAGACACAGATAAACATTGTAGTCGTAGGTACTAACTTTTTTTTTTATTTGGTGTTTTAAGTCTTGTGTTTTAAGTCTTGCGTTTTTAAAAAGTTAACAACTAGACAGTAATGGAATTTGTATGCAACATTACTGGAGAGTTTAGCGCGACAGATTTTTTTTTTTCTAATTTTGGACTGACCGGCAACAATTAACTTCCTGTTCTGATATGTAGTTAACAATGACGACTTTAACGGACATTTTTGAGAGAATAAATTTTACTTTACTATACAGGGTGTCCCAGAAAGTACAGTCAAGCGAAAGTCCTGACGTAGAGCAACTCAAGGGGCATCCGAATCACCCCCATGTATGTTCCGCGATTTTTCGTAGTTTAGGAGTTATGGCCTTTTTTCACATTTTCTATTAATCTACGACCACGGAGACAGTTTTGCTCACTCTGACTGCAATAATTGAGATAATTGGCTGCTTGTTTTTTTAACGAGTAGCTGAATAGTACGTGCATGTATTTCAATTAAAAACAAAACAACATCGGTGACCGTTTGGGCAAAAAAAAATATCGAATCACAAAAAGTGACTAAATTTTGACTGTAGTTCAGACTTTGAAGGCCAATTACAAAAAAAACTAGCATAACTTTTTTTTTTCAAACCATGTTTAAAAACTGCCTTATTTTATTGACTTTCAACCCTATTAATTTTATTGATCTATCATTAAGGGATCATGCCAAAAAAATAAAATCAAAACGTACTTCATCCGTAATTTTCACTTTTTCTAGTAAGGCCAAGTACAAATCTGAAATATTTTTTAATTTTCATTTAATAGCCTCGGAAAATCAGTGGTCAGTATTATTGTTTTGCACCAAGAAGTTTTTCATGCTAAATCCGGAGCACAAACCTAATTTCAGATTTGTACTTGGCCTTACTAGAAAAAGTGAAAATTACGGATGAAGTACGTTTTGATATTTTTTTTGGCATGATCCCTTAATAATAGATCAATAAAATTAATAGGGTAGAAAGTCAATAAAATAAGGCAGTTTTTAAACATGGTTTGAAAAAAAAAAGTTATGCTAGTTTTTTTTGTAATTGGCCTTCAAAGTCTGAACTACAGTCAAAATTTAGTCACTTTTTGTGATTCGATATTTTTTTTTGCCCAAACGGTCACCGATGTTGTTTTGTTTTTAATTGAAATACATGCACGTACTATTCAGCTACTCGTTAAAAAAACAAGCAGCCAATTATCTCAATTATTGCAGTCAGAGTGAGCAAAACTGTCTCCGTGGTCGTAGATTAATAGAAAATGTGAAAAAAGGCCATAACTCCTAAACTACGAAAAATCGCGGAACATACATGGGAGTGATTCGGATGCCCCTTGAGTTGCTCTACGTCAGGACTTTCGCTTGACTGTACTTTCTGGGACACCCTGTATTTAGTAGACTAACTAAACAAATCTATATGGGGAGTGTGAATGGTTACGTTGGGAGTGTAAGGCCTAGACGGACGTTCCGAGACCAAATAGAAGACGTTTTGGAAAAAGGTCAGGTCAGGACCCGAAACCGACGAGCATGTATGAAGATTGATGACTGTGGATGAAGCGGAAGAAATATGTCAGGATCGTAGCAAGTGGAATAAAGTAGTCTCTGCCTACCCCTGTGGGAAAGAGGCGTGACGGTATGTATGTATGTATTTACTTACCTTGTAAAACTGGTGACTCTCTGTCACAGGAGCTTTCAACAGCGAAGCCCTTAAGGCGGCTGTGAGCTCGGCGGAGGCGTGGCCTGCCGCCAGCTCGCACAGCAGCGAGGACAGCAGCGGGAGGGGGGGCGCGAGGGGCAGCACGAGGGACGCGAGGCGGAGG
Organism: Pandemis cinnamomeana; assembly: GCA_932294345.1. NCBI lineage: Eukaryota > Metazoa > Arthropoda > Insecta > Lepidoptera > Tortricidae > Pandemis > Pandemis cinnamomeana. The sequence goes on along the minus strand of OW028728.1, from coordinate 695,865 downwards.
AGGGAGGTCAGCTTAGGGGGGAGCTCCTGAAAAGTATAATTTAACATCACTACATAGTATAAAATAAAGTCTAAGTAAGTTTTGCGGGTGGTAGGGCCTTGTGCAAGGTCCGTCCGGATCGCTACCACCATCTTACTCGCTAATCCTGCCGCTAAGTAGCAGTGCTTGCACTGCTGTGTTCCGGTGTGGAGAGTAAGACAGCCGGGGAAATTACGGGCACAAGAGGCATTGCATCTTAGTCCTCTAGGTTGGTAACGCAACTGCAATCCCTCCGGGGTTGCGGGTGTCTATGGGCAGTGGTGATCACTTACCATCAGGTGACCCACTTGCTCGTTTGCCTTCCTATTCATATAAAAAAATAAATAAAAAAAAAGTCGCTTTCTCTGTCCCTATGTCCCTATGCATGCTTATATCTTCAAAACTACACAACGGAATTTGATGCGGTTTTTTTTTAATAGATAGTGATTCTAGAGGAAGGTTTTTAAGTATAATTCTACGCAGCCGAAGTCGCGGGCAGAAGCTAGTACACCTTTATGTACGTTGTATGTAGTACGTCTTTATGTACTGGGTAGACAGTCTTTTGCTAACGCAGAGGAAATATTTATGGATGTTCTAAGCACGGGAATGCTTAGGGGTGTGCAACGTAGAACCTTGTAATATTGGACTAGCGAGAAGTTAGAAGTTCTTCCACGCTGGTCTGGGAGTAAAGAAAAAAAATAGAATTTACCAGTTGCTTCTCTACCCGCGCAGATGGTAAAAGCCCATCGAGGGAATGGGCGAAATCTTAGGAATCATGTTATAGGCGATGCTAGCAACCCAACACTATTTTGATTCCCCTTTGCACCTATGTATACGCCCACAATCATGCTAAACGTGGCCTTGAGGTCTTGTTACCTTAGGCTCTGTCTACCCCGTAAGGGATAAAGACGTGACTTGTGTATTGTGTATTGTATTGTGTGTAATATCCGAAAACAGATGGCTTGCAGCAGGATAGACTATAACGGCACCAGTAATGGACACGGATCCCTATTAAGAATGAAGCGTCCATTACTGGTGCTTGTCAGCTTAGTGTCCAACACGGGTGCTTGTCAGCTTAGTGTCCAACACTGGTGCTATTCAGTTTAAAGTGTCCAACACTGGTGCTATTCAGTTTAAAGTGTCCAACACTGGTGCTCGTCAGCTTAGTGTCCAACGCTGGTGCTTGTCAGTTTTAAGTGTCCAACACGGGTGCTTGTCAGCTTAGTGTACAACACTAGTGCTAGTCAGCTTAGTGTCCAACACTGGTGCTAGTCCGTTTAAAGTGCCCATTACTGGTGCTTGTCAGCTTAGTGTCCAACACTGGTATTTGTCAGCTTTGTGTCCAACACTGGTGCTAGTCAGCTTAGTGTCCATTACTGGTGCTTGTCAGCTTAGTGTCCAACACTGGTGCTTGTCAGCTTAGTGTACATTACTGGTGCTTGTCAGCTTAAAGTGTCCAACACTGGTGCTTGTCAGCTTAGTGTCCAACACTGGTGCTTGTCAAAGTGTCCAACACTGGTGCCGTCATGCCTTTTTGCCTTTATGATGTGCGCTCTAAACCCACCTCAGCATCCTCAGAATCTTCTAGAAACATGCCCACGGCTGTCACGACATAGCTGGCGAGCTCTCGCGTGACAGCCTGCGATTTCACTACGTCGTCATCTGTGTTTGTCACGTCATACAGGTCCCGCCATATTTGTATGGCTCCATCCTCGCAGGACTGGGCTATTAAAAAGTGTATGGCTGCCTGAAATGTCCAAATCACTACTTAGTATAAAACAAAGTTACTTCCACGCTGGTCTGGGAGCAAAGGAAAAACATATAATGTACCAGTTGCTTCTCTTCCCGCGCATGGTAAAAGCCCATCGAGCGAATGAGCGAAATTGGCATTGTTCATTTTTTTTAGTATGCTCCAATTCGAAAACCATTTGGAGGAAAACCATCATTTATCCGATTTATCTTGTCCGATTTCAAAAATACTTTATGATTGCAGATATTTTTGTAAATGTACTTTGAACCTTTGTTTGACCGCGAACGACCCGGTTTTTAGACAGAATCCAGCATCGAATGTTTGCCACAAAAATGAAAAAAAAAAAGTTTAGCTATGGCAACTGTCACTGTCAAATCGACAAAACCATAGACAAAGCCGTTTTTTTTTATAGCCAGCCGAACGAAGGCGATTAGGATTCTGTCTAAATTCACGAATTATCAAACAGCGAAAAAATATTTATTATTAATTAACAAAGCTACGTAAAAGCATAATATTCAAATTAGTTGCTTGAAATAGTCCATTTTATCAAATAAAGGTGTTAAAAAAATGAACAATGCCAATTCTTAGGAATCATGTTATGGGCGATGCGGCTAGCAACCCATTACCATTTTGATTCCATTTTCCATCTATACCTAGCCACACAATCTTGCTAAACGTGGCCTGTAGGTCTTGTCACCTAAGGCTCGTCTACACCGTAAGAGATAAAGACGTGATTTTATCCTTTTCCCCACGCTCACACACACACACATACTACTTTTGTTTTTGTTTCATTTTACTTTTGACAATTTTCTGTACTTGAAAATTGTTTTTAACTTTATAGATTTCTTGGAGTTTTTTAGAGCTTCACTACATAGTATAAAAAGTCGCTTTCTCTATCCCTATGTCCCTATGTCACTATGTATGCTTATATATCTTCAAAACTACACAACGGATTTTGATGCGGTTTTTTTTAATAGATAGAGTGATTCAAGAGGAAGGTTTTATGTATAATTCTTCGGAGACAAAGTCGCGGGCAGAAGCTAGTGTAAAATAAATTCTTACACCTATTTAAATCGTAAGATACAATACGTGGAGGAGCGGTGTTCTCTTAGCGCGAGTATCTCGTATACTCAAAAAGAGGCGCCAGCGCAGATACTGCTGTTCTAATTTAAGTTACTGAATAAAATATTTTTCATTTTTCATTTTCATGTATTGTATGTGTATTGTATCTTATACCTATCTTATCTTATCTTACTTGTCTGATTTCACGCGGCGAATCCAAAATGCCTTTAACGACAATAGCTTTCCTTTTAGCGTGCGGTATTTTATCATAAAACAAAATGGCCGCCTCCAATAGTCTTTCGCTGTTTGGTAGACTACTTTCTATACACCATGCTATCTGTGAAAGGAAGGTTTGTAACTTACATTAAATACATACATAACACAGCAGCCATAACTTGGAAATAGGCCAGCAACGCACCAGCAGTCTTAATGGCACTGTAGGTAGAAGAACCCTTGGCGACCAATTTGCAAAAATATTTTTATATTTTTTGTATTTGGAGGGAAAACTGGGTTTGCATCGAAACATGTTTCGCACACGCTCGGCTATTTCGCACGTGCGGTAGCGGAGTAGCAAGGTCACTTTTTGTTCATTAAAAATTTAAATGAAAAATCTAACTTTATTTTACACTCACCATATCAGCGTTAGCGTGCGTGACTTTATCCCTCCTGAACTCGTTTTCCAACGTCTGTGTGTCTACGTACTGCGTGAGATCGTCTAAACCACTAATTTTGACGAAAGCCAGGATCCTGAGCGCAGTCAGCTTCGATTTTGTATATGTCGTTTGAGTGTGAGGCAATACCTCAAAAGATATTATTTTCTAAAACATATATACACTTATGTGCGTTATACAAAAATGTCTAAGAAAATACATACATATATCACGTCTTTATCCCTTACGGGGTAGACAGAGTCTAAGGTAACAAAACCTTAAGGCCACGTTTAGCATGATTCCCGTATAGGTGGCAAGGGAAATCAAAATAGTGATGGGTTGCTAGCATCGCCTATAACACGATTGCTAAGACTTTCGTCCATTCCTTCGATGCGCTTTTACCATCTGCGCGGGAAGAGAAGCAGCTGGTAAATTCTATGTTTTTTCTTTACTCCCAGACCAGCATGGAAGAATATAAAAAATATATATAGAACAATATTTTGGAATTATTGAGCGCTTTTTCACCAACTCGACAAATTGTCAGTGACACGTGTCAGACAGCGCGCAGGCTGAATAACAAAATCAAATCAAAATGTTTTTTTTTTATTTTATACAAGAGGGGGCAAACGAGCAGACGGGTCACCTGATGGAAAGCAATCACCGTCGCCCAGGGACACCTGCAAGACCCGGGGAATCACAAGTGCGTTGCCGGCCCTTTGAGGAACAGGAAGGCTCGCTTTTTAAAGATCCCTAAATTGTACCGCTCAGGGAATTCTGCAGCAGGGAGTTGGTTCCAGATCTTTGTCGTACGAGGAAAGAAATTGCGTTTAAAACGCACGGTACTTGACTGCCAACCATCAAGACGTTGAGGATGGAAGGAAGGATGTATTTAGGTAATCATGTTATAGGCGACGCTAGCAACCCATCTTTATTTTTGCCAACCGCCACCGCCACTTCAGCTGTTATCCTAGTTCCGGCATACACAACTCTAGTCCTTTCCGAATTTCGGAATTGGCATTGTTCATTTTTTTTAGTATGCTCCAATTCGAAAACCATTTCGAGGAAAGCCATCAATTATCCGATTTATCTTGTCCGATTTCAAAAATACTTTATGATTGCAGATATTTTTGTAAAAGTACTATGAACCTTTGTTTGACCGAACGACCGGGTTTTTAGACAGAATCCAGCATCGAATGTTTGCCACAAAAATGAAAAAAAAAAGTTTGGCTACGGCAACTGTCACGTGTCACTGTCAAATCTACAAAACCACAGACAAAGCCGTTTTTTTTATAGCCAGCCGAACGAAGGCGATTGGGATTCTGTCTAAATTCACGAATTATCAAACAGCGAAAAAATATTTATTATTAATTAACAAAGCTACGTAAAAGCATAATATTCAAATTAGTTGCTTGAAATAGTCCATTTTATCAAATAAAGGTGTTAAAAGCACAGCTTAAAAAAAATGAACAATGCCAATTGGGGATGTGGTCAAGAAGTGAGATGCCCAACATACCTCTAGAATTTTCTTGTCCACATGTCTAGATATGACTGTATACACGCTCAATATAGCTTTCTCGCTCTCTCCTACATGTTCCCAAAGCAGGTCTCGCATAGGTTTGTCCAAAGATATGCGTTCAGGGAATAAGCCCGCATAGCATTCCAGTATCTTGAAGCATGCTGGAAACAAATAAATACATACATACATACATACATAAATCACGTCTTTATCCCTTAAAGATATTAATAAAATGGGGAGTGAATGGTTGCGTTGGGAGGGGAAGGCCTACGGACGTTCCGAGACCATGTAGGCGTTTTGGAAAAAGGTCAGGTCAGGAACCGAAACCGACGAGCATGTATGAAGATATTGATACAATCTGTGTTACTGTGTGTTGGGTTTGCATGTGTAACAGTTGTGCTCATTAAAGTTTGATAATGATCCCGTAGAGGGATCGAAACGCGTCAGTGTTTGTGTGGTGTAAGGGATAATTCAGTTTGTGGGATTTATGTGTGTGTTTTTTGTGGCAGACTGGAGGGGAGAGATTGCATGAAAAACATTCATATTTCGCACAGGCTTTTGCAAAAAATGTATGTATGTTTAACTCTTTATTGTACATAAAACACAAGAAAAATATGAATACAGGACAACACACATGCACATAGGCGAACTTATCCCTAAAAGGGATCTCTTCCAGTTAACCTTTGAACGATTGACAGGACATAAGTATTAAGCAAGAGTAGACACAGAGAAAAAGTAAAAGAACCGATCTAAACCTAAAATAATCCTAAATGTCTAAATTTTAAATAATGTAACATACACAATAAATAAAATATACTACATAATATATTAATATATACATACACACACAAGTTACAAAACACATCACATTCATTTAAGAGGATCCATCGAGCCAATACGCCTTCAAGCGACTGCGCAGGGTAGCAACAGTTTGCGATTGCCTGATATCAAAAATTGCTTATTCAACTTGAACGAAGTCGGGGGCGGACGCTAGTAAAATAAATACTTTACCAGACAGACAAACATTCATCTTCATATACACGCAGGACAGGCTGTCGTAGAAATTGTTCAATTCCGCTGTTGGCAATTCCTCGCCAAAATGTTTGAACAATCCGCATATACCCTCCAATATAGCTTTGGTGACGGTACCCTGCAAATACATACATAAATCAAGTTTTATCACTTACAGGCACAGTATATACATATCTATATATATAAAAGAAAGTCGTGTTAGTTACACTATTTATAACTCGAGAACGGCTGAACCAATTTGGCTGAAAATTGGCAGGGAGGTAGCTTAGAACCAGGAGACGGACATAGGATACTTTTTATCCCGATTTTCCCGCGGCATTGGAAAATTCCGAAATGTTGTACTAATAAAGCTACAGACATTAAATTTAGCATACATACATACATAAATCACGTCTTTATCCCTTACGGGGTAGACAGAGCCTAAGGTGACAAGACCTAAAGACCACGTTTAGCATGATTGTGGGCGTATGGATGGAAATTTAGCACGCCTACACATTATTCCTTGATTAGTATAAAGATGCACTTACAAAGGATTTTTTCAAATTTCCCACGGGATAAAAACGCGAGGTAAATAATTAAGACTATAATTAGTAGATAATATTCCTAGAGGATCATGTAGGTGCTCTAAGAAGGGATTTTCCGAATTTCCCACGGGATAGGCAATAAAAACTAGAGATGGGCCGAGTACTCGTTTGATACTCGGTACTCTGCGTACTCGGCGGGTTTTTTGATACTCGTACTCGGCCGAATAACTCGGTTATTAGATAACGAGTAACGAGTATACAAATTCGGGATCTTTTACGTGAAGTCATTATGTCAACAATCACTGATCAGGTACTACACACAGTCAATCGTTAATTAACAAACTTTTTCAATTATTTATTTACTATGACGCGCAACGTGACGTGTTTGTTTGCAAACAATCAAGTGACTAGTAGTTGAAAGGCGTGGGCGGGGTGAGGGGTGTATCAACGCGAGCCGACGTCTTGACCGGCGCAAACCTGTTCGTACTTGTTTACGCGCACGAAATGCGAATTTGATTGAACCGAGTTACTCGGCCGAGTACTCGGTTGAAAAAAAACTGAGCCGAGTAAAACTCGGTACTCGTTACTCGGCAAAAGTGTTACTCGGCGCATCTCTAATAAAAACCTTATACTTGGAGACATGAATGGATGTATGGAGTGTGTCGTCACTCTGACGTTATGTGCGCGGACGAAGTCGCGGGGAAAAGCTAGTATAAGCTAAAGCAGAAAGGAAACTACGAACAAAACGGTTGAAAACGAACGCACACAGACGCGCGCTTCTACGCGCCCCCTAAGCGGATCTCGCAGTGCCGGCAGTCGCGAGCGCCGCGTTGAGACGAGCGGCCGTCTGCTGCGCGCGCCCAGACAGCCCGTTTTAAACATGCCAAGAGCGTATTGCGCAGTGTGTCCATGTTTCCCAATAGTTATCCCTTAAGGGGTAGACAGAGCCTAAGGCAACAAGACCTAAAGACCACGTTTAGTATTATAGTGGGTATATGGATGGAAGGGGGAATCAAAATAGTGATGGGTTAGCCACATCGCCTATAACATGATTCCAAAGATTTTCGCCCATCCCCTCGGGATTTACTATCTGCACGGGAAGAGAAGAAACTGGTACATTCTCTGTTTTTTTCTTTGCTCCCAGACCAGCGTGGAAGAATCCTACTAATATTATAAATGTGAAAGTTTGTGAGTATGGATTTTTGGATGTTTGGACAGAACGGTTGGACAGATCTGGATGAAATTTGGAACATAGATAGATTATAGTCTGGAATAACACATAGGCTACTTTTTATCCCGGAAAATCCCTTTTTATGCTGGAAAATTGCGGGATAGCCATAAACGAATTCTATGCAGACGAAGTTGCGGGCAACAGCTAGTAAATAAATAAAGAAACACTCACTGTATTCTTATTGCTTTCCAGCATATTCAAGTATGTTCTCCATATCTTGTTGACGTCGTCGCATATCAGGGACGGATGGTGTTCACATACTGCGCCTAAAGTATCGGAAAATTAAATTAAAACAATAATGCATGTAATAACTTTTGCTATTGTTAGAAAAATCCCTAATGTCAGTGAAAATTAGAACAGAAAAATCCGAAAAGTAAAGCTGTGGCCAGGAATCGAACCCGGATCCTCGTCATTGCGTGACGCGTGCTATACCCCTACACCCATAGCAGGTGGGTAGTCTCCGAATTTTTGTACCCTATTATTATATCTATTTTTGTTAAAAAAATCACTTTTCCAGGGCTGGGCAAATTAGTAAAGTCTATTCTCAAAAATCGAAAATAAAACAACATTAAAACAAAAATAAATGAAAATAAAATAGTGAAAATTGTTTTGCTTTGCCGCTTTTTTCTATCAATGGCATTTGACTAAATAAATAAATAAATAAATTTGAAGAGAGTATTTTTCTACCCAGAACACCTAAAGCTATTTCAGACACAGATAAACACGTTGTCGTACTAGCTTTTTTTTTTAATTTGGTGTTTTAGTCTTGTGCCTTTATTTTAAAATGGTGATTTGCATTTTTAAAAAGTTAATAACTAGACAGTAATGGAATTTGTATCCAACATTACTGGAGAGTTTAGCGCTACAGTAATTTTTGTTTTAATTTTGGACTGACCGGCAACAATTAACTTCCTGTTCTGATATGTAGTTAACAATGACAACTTTAACGGTCATTTTTGAGAAGAAGCCTTTATTTCTGGTTTTCGAATTACACGCAAGACACAATTTAGGGTGGGTCGCTAATCTTAAATATTTCATACATACCCACAAGCAATGCCAACGGTGTTTTGCACTGGGTGCCTTCTTCCAACGAGGTTATATGTCTGGATATATCCTTGGCACCAATTTCAGACTTCTTGGTGACGGAAATGAGACAGTTCAGGGCATGCTTTCTCAGTTCAGCATCATAGGAGAGTAGGCAGACCTAAGGAATAAACAAGGTATCTTAATGAACAAAAAATTTTTTACCTTGCTACTCCGCTACTCACGTGCAAAATAACCAAGCCTGTGTGAAATATATATGTTTGTGTTATATGTGTTAACGCCTGATTCAATAAAAGGTATCTTAAAACTATCATTATATTTTCGGATCTGTCTGGGGAAGAGCAGTGCTTGGTCCGGTGCACCCTGGGAATTGGTTAATGATTTCCTGGCAGATTCTGAGGGATATCATTATCCGTTGGCTAAGAGCCCGACAGGGGGGGGGTCTTTTGACCGTGTTCTACTGTACAACGTTGGCGACATTTTTGTCACAAGATTTTAGAATACTGTATTTATTACTTTGCTTTTGTTGAAATCATGACGTTGATTGATGGGGCCATATTAAAGGTATATCAGATTAGTTTCAAGTGGAACAAAGCTCTGCCTACCCTATGTATAATGGTCGATTTAGACGAAGACTATTTATATCCGCCTAAATGACGGCGCCTAAAAAAGGCACCGTCCCATCTTCAGACCGTTTAGACAATGACTATTTTCAGCCGCTTAAATCTCGCTGCCAGTGACCAGCAAACCGTTTACACGGTGCCTTTTCAGTACCAGCCTCAGCACACCGCCACGCCGCAGCGAGGGGGGGGGGGCGCGGGCGGGGGGCACTGGCGCCGACAAGTAGACTCGTGTTCTTTTCCGTGCCAGCGCTGGCATGCCGCGAAAAAATGGCGCAGAAAGTGTTTATACGGTGCCTTTTTTAGGCGCCGTGATTTAGGCAGCTGTAAATAGTCTTCGTCTAAATCAACCTTAAAAAATACAATTTTTAAATCACTATAGTTATCTCTACTCCCACTCACATTAACAATATCCTCATAATACTTCTCCACGTAGCTCCACTGGGAGACCAGTTCTGCCAGCAGCTTCACAGCGTCTCCGAGTGCCTTCAGCCAGACCTCGTCGCCCCGTCGCTCTGATATAGTACGGAGCAAGTCCACTGGCTGGTACAGGAGAGTGTCAATCACCCATTCTGAGGACATATTCATACTGATACTCATATATTCATATCTACATTTCGCACCCTTCGTGGAAGAAAGACGTAAGTCCCATTGTAAGTCAATAGGACTTACGTCTTTCTTCCACGAAGGGTGCGATTTATAAAAAGAAGTCATGTTAGTTACACTATTTGTAACTCGAGAACGGCTGAACCGATTCGGCTGAAAGTAGGTGGGGAGGTAGCTTAGAACCAGGAGACGGATATAGGATTTTCAAATTTCCCAAGGGATAAAAACACGAGGTAAATAATTAAGACTATAATTAGTAGATAATATTCTTAGAGGATCACTTAGTGCTCTGAGGGATTTTCCGAATTTCCCATGGGATAGGAAATAAAAACCTTATACTTGGAGACATGAGAGGATGTATGGGGTATGTCGTCACTCTGACGTTATCTGCGCGAAGTCGCGGGCAAAAGCTAGTTTATTATAATTATAAATACATATGTAGAAAAAAAAACTTTAGGTACCTACTTTATTTTTTATGTGCGTAAATAACTAAATATGGTCGGGTTGTGGTGAAGTAAAGAGTTGGTTTTTCTTGTAGGTAATAAACACTGAACTACTTAAAAGTTCTGATATATAGACGTCGTAATAGTAAACTTGTAAAAGTTTAGATAAAGTTCTTGCCGTGGCTAAGGTCTGGTCGGCTTTGAGATTATAGGAGATAACAATTAGGTGTATGAAGAATTCTTTAAGCTTCCTATACTATAAGTAGATAAGATATATACCTGTTTCAAATGGTGCTAAATCTTTTTTCAATACGACACTCGCAGTTTGCAATAATTTCTCGAAAGCCCTGTGTCCTGGCTCTATTTGACGCCCAACGATGGCTTCCCATTGCTCCATATCCCTTCACACCACTACTTAGGACTTTAAATTCAATTGATTATGATAGTCGTTATTTATTAAATTAACCAACCGATAGCAAAGATAAACAAGACAAGATCGCACAAGTTTACAAAGTCAGTCACAACACGACCGAACCAACTGACCCGGGCGGGAATTACTTTTTTTTCTAATAAATGACAGTGACAGTTTTAGAGGTTGCTCTATCGGTAAGTTTCGAAGAGCTTTATTTTATGCCATTCATATGGCGACCGAGCAATTATTTATCTTTATTAATGCTCCTCTACATTGCTTATTATAACGTATAACTATTAAGCAGATAATATTGTACTGTTTATGCCATCATTTTCAAAACTGGTGAATCTACGTAATTTTCGTAATTTTCACAGAGTACATGTTGAAAAGCATTTTGGGTTAAATAATGTTTTAATAGCCTAGCCTTTCCTTTGCTAATTAGACAATTTGACAGTTAAAAGCCTTACACGTCAGTTACTTGAAGTGAAGTTACATTACATCAGTCAATACAGTCTGTCATCGTCATTTCGACCCACGGAATTTAATCTAAAATCTAGCTTTTTAAGTTAAATTATCCAAACTGGCATCGAAAAGATTACTGTTTGTGGGATACCACAGCTTCTCACCGACGGTGTCGGGTCGGGCCAGCTACAATAGGTTATTTTTTGTGCATTCTTATTAGCCTCCTTACCTAGCGCTAATAGAGCTTTTATTTAGAGAAAACATTACATATTAACCATATATGCCACACTAAACTTGTTAAATAAAGACCTGAAACAGCTCTCTAGCTTGTGTGCTGTTTTTGTACATTGATTTTTGAAGTTTTTCCTTATTAGAGACCAGGTAAGTTTTGTTTAGTATTTTGATGAATTAATGACCACATCAGTTGCTATGCAGCTCCATTTGTCCTTGGAACGTACTTCGTATGATTCATTAAACCTACGCCATGGACAAATGACTGTAATTTCCATCCATCACTATTTAAAAGTATTGATCAAACCATCATTATTAAATTCATTACTCATTTTTAAGTATGTCACAGTTTTCTCTATTCCTCAGTCGTGCTCCGACGTGTATTTGTACACAGATGTCTTAATAAGCTATAAAAATATTCTAGCTGGTAACTTTTTCATTTACTGCACATTTGTAATTTAACGTGACATTGGCCCAAGCCTTACGGCCGCCGTTCAGGAGAAAAGAAAGAAAGAACTTTTCTATAATTTTGTTATAATGTGGTGCTGCTGATGATTTACCGTCTGGTGAACTTGCTTCGTTTTAATTGTTGATACATCCTATTTAATGAAAATAATTAGAGAGAGAGATTTCCATATTCAGAGATAACATATTATATTATTTTACTATTCTTTTTTAATTGAGTTACTTAATCGGTATTTCAAACAATCCCTGTATTGTTTTTTGAATAAATACTGAGTACATCTAGAGTTCACAAAGTGTTGGCTTTTTATCCAGTAATTTTGTCTGTAAATTAACTGCATGTTTATTTTGTACATTTTACAGATAAAAGCACCTTTTCTTTCCTCTGTGTGTTATGTTTATTTGCTTTTTGTTTGTTTCTGTTAAACTGTATGTTGTGCATATTTTTAAGTTTATTTGTGATTTTGAAAAACAAAAAAATATACAGTTAAAAATAATAGAATAATGTTTTTAGTTTAAATCTCATCTTTTTCTTTTCGGGTCTCTTTTGTGCCATAAATTTCTTTGGTCATATATTATTGTGCATTTCAGGCATTTTAGAAAAGTTATCATAACTACCTAATGCAAAATATTAGGGTAGGTTAGCTTACTATCAACAAAAACACTGTCAAACATTCGGAACTTTTTCGTGGGGTCGTATTCGGATATTTCCGAAAATCATTAAAATTTAACATATTCCATTGTTATAAGAGCAGCATTTCAGAAGTTATCGATCGATCAGTTCCGAAATGGGAGTCTTATTATAACGGAATATTGCCTTTTGGTGTTTGGCTCCGCAGCATCGGACTCTGGGTAAGGCAGAGCTTGAAATAGGTACCTGTGGTTTCCCATGAGGCTGCAACAGTCACCAATGGTGTACTCAAGCCTCGCTAAAATTTTTGATAAAACAAAAGACACCACTTTAACGGGCATTTTCAAAAAAACATGTACCCTTGACCTTTTTTTTCAAAAATTATGACATTTTGGGTTTTTCTGAATCAGAATTATTAGCAGTTCTATTTTTGTCCAAAAAAAAAGTGTCCATTGCTTTTTTTGTCAGTTTTGCCACCAAAAAAGTTGTATGGGAAATTATGGTAATCTTTTTGGAAAAAGACCGAGCCTTCCTGCTCCTCAAAGGGCCGGCAACGCACTTGTGATTCCCCAGGTCTTGCAGGTGTCCCTGGGCGACGGTGATTGCTTTCCAGGTGACCCGTCTGCTCGTATAAGCCCCCTCTTATATATATAAAAAAAGGGTACATGTTTTTTTGAAAATGCACTAACGCACATTGAACGATTCAATAATCCTGAAAATGTACAGAGCCATAGTACTGAAATATTTCAAATCAATTTTGGGAGATGCTATAAAAGGTGCTAAAGCGAAACTGACGGAGTGGTCCTTCCAGCTGCACATTCCTCGTCCGCACCCACTCCAACATGTCGCGGCCGGTGTGCGCCCCGCGGCAGCCGCGCGCCCCCGCCGCCGGCAGCCCCGGCGCCCCCCCCGCCCCCGTTGTTGCCAAGAGATACGATGACATTGCCAAGTCACAGGAGGATAAGAGGGAATATCGGTGAGGACGTTTGGTGTATAAAATACTGGTTTACACTGGCAAATAGTGACAAGCGGACCATATGACGACCGGATAGCCTAGTGGTTAGTGACCCTGACTATGAAGCTAGAGGTCCTGGGTTCGAATCCAGGTAGGGGCAGACAGTTGTATGATGAATACGAATGTTTGTGCCCGAGTCACGGATGTTGTATGTATTTATCTACATTATATAAGTATGTTTATCCGTTGCCTGGTACCCATAGCACAAGCTTTGCTTAGTTTGGGGCTGGGTCAATTGGTGTAATTTATTTATTTATTTATTATATCTGACAATTGACAAACATATCTTACGAGCACATCATATCTGACGACTATAAAAATAAATACAAACATCGGGAAGTAAAATTTCTTGATTCTATGATGGTTACTTGTTAAGTTATGTAGAACTAGCTGACCCGGCGAACTTTGTTCCGCCTTAAATTTGAAAAATTCCAGTGGTTTGGGCTGTGCTATCCCGCGGGAACTATGCAAATTTCCGGGATAAAAACTATCCTATGTCCTTTCCCGGGACTCAAACTATCTGTATACCAAATTTCAACTAAATCGGCCCAGCGGTTCAAGCGTGAAAAGGTAACAGACAGACAGACAGAGTTACGTTCGCATTTATAATATTAGTAATTAGTAATTAGTAATAGTAAGGATTTAAGTATTAAATTTGTAAACGACACTGTAAATTAGAACACAAAAAAATCCGAAAAGTAATTATGGCCGGGAATCGAAGCCGGATCCTCCGGATCTTGTAATTGTGTCGTACAGACGCATTATTCCAGCAGATGACTCTTGGCGACAAAAAGTCACATAGTAACAAAGTCACGTGACAGCTGGTACAGATAGAAAAATTCGAAGGCTTACCCACCTGCTATGGGTGGTGTAGGGGTAGGTATAGCACGCGGATTTTCAGTGTCGTTTAGAAATTTAATTTCTAACGGTAAACCCGTAAAACAACATAAAAAATCTAAAGTATTGTTGTAAATTTATTTTATTTAGAAAAAATTACCTCTGCCAAGTTTCGTGCGCCGCATTCTTGGCAATGATGGTTTCAAAAAAGACACGTAAAAGAGCCTTTGCAAAAACTTTTTGAATTATTCTGTCTGATCTCATTTAAACCGGTTTTTTTTCATCTCCTTTTTTCTACAGAGGTCTAGAGCTCTCGAATCGCCTCAAAGTCTTGCTGATAAGCGACCCCACTACCGACAAGTCGGCAGCGGCGCTCGACGTCAATGTTGGTACGTTATACTTTATATTTCATAATTTTGTATTCTCTTCGACATTGGAGCCATCTCCAATTAGTTTATTTGACGGTGGAGGCGTTTTACACCTCCACTGAACTGAAATTATTTTTATTGTTTTTTTTCCATAGCTACTTTGTTTTACTTTGACTAGTAGAGACTTTACACATCTCTACTAGAGACTAATATAATTTAAGGCTCGGGGACCTTATACATCCTTTTTATAAATGTATTTAATTTGAGTAGAATTTAAGTATTCTTACTGTATTTTATTTTGAAAAAATGACTCTGCCAAGTTTCTTGCGGCGCATTCTTCTTGGCAATGATAGTCTTTCCGAATGCGCTGGTAGTTTCAAGAAAGCCATGCAAAAGAGCCCTTGGCGGCCAATTTGCAAAAATAACTTTTTTTTAGAACGGATATTCAAGGTGGGGGGCGCACCAACTCATAGGGACCGCAATGATCTACAAAAGGGGATTGCAGCCTGCAATCTCTTGTTCTCTAGCCACCTTATTCATAAACGCTAAGGCTTCTGCTAACTTAGCCATCGTTTGTCCTTATCTGTGAAAGGTAAATGTCCAAGTGACAGATAAGGACAAACGATTGCTAAGTTAGTAGAGGTATACAGAGCGTTTATGAATAAGGGGGTTAAGCTTCTGGATCTAACTCTAGATCTTAGTCTTTTTTCGATGGGGGCACTGTTTTTTCGGTGGGTCATACTCTGTTTTAAGAGAGGGGGCACAGAGAGCTACTTTTGGGGACTGGCTGTCTGGCTTTGGACACAGTATTTTAGAAGGGTGTTAGTGGTTTCAGACAGGGAGCACATCTATTTTTTGGGGTCACACTATAATTACACATAAACGGATAACTCACGTATAAAAAGTCGAGTGAGTAATTATGATTAAGTCTCACGGTAGTTTCATGTTGAAGGTCACAGTATAGTCTGTTTTGGGATGTCTGAGCCCAGAAGTGGGACGTTTGAAGGTTGGGGATGGCTGTAGCTTGATATTTTTGCACAGGCTACCTGAGCGACCCTGAGGAGTTGCCGGGGCTCGCCCATTTCTGCGAGCACATGCTGTTTTTGGGCACCAAGAAGTATCCAGAGGTAAGCAGAGTTAAAAAATAATCAAATGAACATAATTATATCGTTTAGTTTTCTGAACGATGCTAACCAGTATTTCAATTCCTGATATATTTCATAATTTTGTTTTTTTTTCTCTTCGACATTGGAGACATCCAATTAATTCATTTGACGGTGGAGGCGTTTTACACCTCCACTGAACTTAAATTATTTTTAATTGTTTTGACTAGTAGAGACTTTATACATCTCTACTATAGATTAATATAATTTAAGGCTCGGGGACCTTATACATTCCTTTTATAAATGTATTTAATTTAAGTATTCTTACTGTATTTTATTTTTAAAAAAATACTTTCTACCAAGTTTCTTGCGGCACATTCTTGACAATGATGGTCTATCCGAATGCGCTGGCAGTTTCAAAAAGACATGTAAAAGAGCCCAATTTACAAAAATAAATTTTCATTTTCTTTTTCCTACTCTAAAAAAAATCCGAAAGATTTTTAGAATTGTATATAGACGATGCTATCTCAAGGAGTCGCAAGTGCTGCCGAACTTTTCAACCTCGCGAAGGATCGGAGGAAATATGCGGAGCGGACTGCCAACCTCCACTAGTTGGAGAGGCACTATAAGAGAGAGATGCTATCTCAAGCAAGCGTTAACTGTCTCTTTCTGGCGTCAGGAAAACGAGTACAACAAGTTCCTGTCGGAGCACGGGGGCTCTTCCAACGCTTCCACTTCGTCCGACCACACCACGTACTACTTTGACGTGCTGCCGGACTATCTGTCGCGGTCGCTTGACATGTGAGTAGACGTACATACACCCAGAGTTGGGCGTTATCTAGATAATTTATTATCTAGATAATTTTTCTTCCTGTCGTGAGAATATAAGGCTATATTTTTCCATTTTCATTGTCATCATCAGCAAGATTGATAGTATTTGAGACAAACTAGACATTAACGTCTTTTTCCTTACTAACTATCCGACGAGCATGTATGAAGAGATTGATGAATATGGATGAAGCGAAAGTATGTCAGGATCGTAGCAAGTAGAACAGAGTGGTCTCTGCCTTACCTACCGCTGTGGGAAAGAGGCGTGACGGCATCTATGTATACGTATGTACAATAAAGAGTTATACATTTGCGGGTGGTAGGGCCTTGTGCAAGGTCCGTCCGGATCGCTACCACCATATTACTCGCTAACCCTGCCGCTAAGTAGCAGTGCTTGCACTACTGTGTTCCGGTGTGGACAGTAAGACAGCCGGGGAAATTACGGGCACAAGAGGCATTTCATCTTAATCCTCTAGGTTGGCAACGCATCTGCAATCCCTCCGGGGTTGCGGGTGTCTATGGGCAGTGGTGATCACTTACCATCAGGTGACTCACTTGCTCGTTTGCCTTCCTATTCATATAAAAAAAATATACATACGTACATTACGCGGACGGTTAAAAATAGCGTCTCCTCCAGCTTCGCTCAGTTCTTCATCGCCCCGCTGTTCACGGAAGCGGCAACGGGCCGCGAGCTGAGCGCCGTCAACTCGGAGCACGAGAAGAACACCAGCAGCGACACCTGGCGGCTGGACCAGCTGAACAAGAGCACCGCGTCCCCTGACCATCCCTACCACAAGTTTGGTACCGGTAAGTTGTAAAAACGTTGATTTCAGCGCCATCTAGCGGCGGACGCCTGAAGTTTTTAGCCCCGGCCATCGCTACAAGTACGGCACCGGTAAATTACAAAAAAGTCTATTTCTGCGCCATCTAGCGGCGGATGGCTGAAGTTTTTAGCCCCGGCCATCGCTACAAGTACAGCACCGGTAAGTTATAAGAAACGTTGATTTCTGCGCCATCTAGCGGCGGATGGGTGAAGTTTTTAGTCCCGGCCATCGCTACAAGTTTGGCATCGGTAAATTACAAAAAAGTCTATTTCTGCGCCATCTAGCGGCGGATGGCTGAAGTGTTTAGCTCCGGCCATTGCTCCAAGTTTGTATGTATGTATATATGTAAACCAGTGGCGTAACTATTGGGTGGCAGGGGTGGCTAAATGCCAGGGGCCCCTAGCTCTACGGGGCTCCCAACTGGCTTGGTTTAGAGCACAGAAGGGACGCTGATGCACTTCCTTATATTGAGGATGGAGCCCCCTTTTGACGAATTTGCCGCGGGCCCCAGACGTTGATGTAAACTCTTTATTGTGCAAAATAAACAAGACAAATACAATTGACAAACACTGAGATACATGCACAAAGGCGGAGTTATCCCTTTTTTAGTCAACCGTACCGGTAAATTACAAGAAACGTTGATTTCTGCGCCATCTAGCGGCGGACGGCTGAAGTTTTTAGCCCCGGCCATCGCCAAAAGTTGCAAGTGCTGAGCGTAATGAGGGATTCAAGTGTTAACGCCCAAGATGAAAATAATTTTGCTCCCGAGTGGCTCATTACAACTTTTCACCGAACATTAAAAAACTTGAAAAAAGAACCTAACCTAACTTTCTACCCCGTAAGGGATAAATATATGATTTATGCATGTGATTACCGAAGGGATTTTACCATCTGCGCGGGAAGATAAGCTGGTACAATCTTGTTTTATCTTCCACCTATACGCCCACAATCATGTCATGTTTTTCGTTGCTTCCATATGACTGACAGTTTCTACCTAATACTATGTGTTTGTCTCAGGTAACCGTGAAACCTTAGAAACTATACCGAAGGAAAAGGGAATAGACGTTCGCAAGGAGCTGCTAAAGTTTCACGAGAAATGGTATTCTGCTAATATCATGGCGCTAGTCGTCACCGGAAAAGGTAAGTAATATGCTTCATTTTTGGGGTTCCGTACCCAGAGTATAAAAAAGGGGACCCTACCACTAGACTACAAGCCCATGGAAAAAAAACATGTGAAATGAACCAGCGTGAATGAAGTTTAGAAGGCTGTTACTATATCATAAACAGAGATCGGACAAATTTGCGTCATTGCTCGCAATAATGTGGACATGACTCCAAAATTAATCAAATATGTCAAAATACATATATTAAGAATAAGTATATCCACGGAGGTTTTATACCTATAGAACTAGAAAACTTTTTTGTCAGAAATAATAATCATATCTAGCAGGATCGTGATTTCTTTATTATCTAAAAAGATTTACGAGAACGACAACTGCCACTTTAATTAACATTTTGCTAATAGTTTTATGCATGTGTAAATTTTTATCTCCGGGAGTTCAAATTTTATTTCGAGAAATTAATTAAATGATTAATTAATTGATACTGTAGCATGACGTCATTATTTATAAGACAACCCGCTAGAGGGCGCCGCGCGCAATAGAACGCGGTATCGTATGGCCGACACAGAAACAACAAGTAATAAGGCAAACAGCAACTGAGATTACGAAATACGCCAACAGATGGCGCTGCGCGCAAGTTACATCGCGCTATCGTTTGTTTAACCGACCGTCCATATATACCCGAGACGATTTTGTATAATTATCTTACAACAGACACAGGAAGCGAGTCTGACTAGCCTAGTGTGCACGTTTCTGCTTCTAATACGTTAGGACGTTAACGGGCCCGGTCTATCCGACTCTGCAGGTGTGTGCACGGGTTGCCGTATCGCAGTGGCGGTCGCTTCCTCGGGCCATTACCCCCTGTTTTTTTGCGCTCTAAAGTTAGCCCACTGTTAAGGGCAAGTTCTTTTATATTTTCTTTAAAATAATAAAACTTCTGTACACCACCACCGTGTATCAACACTCCGTCCGACGGACCTCCCCGCAACTGTTCCCTGCGCGACCCGTACCAGCGTTACACTGGCGACCAACGGTGGGCATCAAGAAAAATTCTACGTGACGAAGTACGGCCGAGTAACAACGACTGCGGTGAGAACGAAGGAGGAAAAAACACCAATACCTACAAACATGTCTATCAACCTGACGCAAGAACAATTCACCGAATTACTTTCTTCAATTAGTCCACGAAGAAGCGCATCTTTCGCGAACTGCTCTTTCAAATATGACGGCCAACGTGATCCTCAAGCAGTGGAAACCTTCCTAGCTTCCATCAAAATTTACAAGGACGCGGAAAACATATCCGACAGAGACGCTTTAAGAAGTATGCTGCTGGTATTGCAGGGGGAGGCTGCAATATGGTGGCAAGGTGTCCAAGGCGAAATAATTACATGGGGCCAGTTCGAAGAGAAGATACGACATATGTTTGCACCGAAAAAACCAGCTTATATCGTATATCAGGAAATCGTCGAACAAAAACAACAAGAGCATGAAAAAACGGAGTTTCATTGCACAAAAGAAAGCCCTCTTCGCCCAGCTTCCAAAACCGAGCCTCTTGGAGTCCCAGCAGATCGATATGGTGTTCGGTCAATTACGCTTGTTAATCAGGGAGAAGATACAACGCTCTTCAGTAACAACACTCGATGAACTGATTACGGCGGCAAGAGCTATTGAGGCAACGATGGAGGAAAAACGTTTCAGTTTCAAAAACTTACTGAACCAGAAGCATCACAACACCCAACCTTCCAATAGGGGGAGATACTCATATTGTAGGGTGATTGGACATGCTGTTGAAGATTGCAGGAAAAAGAAGGCTGAAGAAGAACGAAACGCGTCTATGCCTATCAATATCTACACTCCGAAGCCAAAGCCAAGTACCTCATCATTGCATTGCTACGGATGTGGAGCACCTGGCAGATACCGCAGCGAATGCAGCAACTGTATGCCACAGAAAGTAAAGAAGGAATCAGTCGGGTTCTGTGCTTTGAACACTATTATCGACAGCCGATCCCGACCGGTGGTGTTTATAGATATTGCTGGAGTCCAAGGTGTCACACACGTAGATACATGTGCGAAGGCTAGCATTGCATCACACACGCTCTTTAAAGTACTGAAACAGAAAGGTGCCAAATTCTCTGAAGAGCAGGTCAGCATTACTCTCGCCGATGGCTTT
Organism: Pandemis cinnamomeana; assembly: GCA_932294345.1. Classification (NCBI taxonomy): domain Eukaryota; kingdom Metazoa; phylum Arthropoda; class Insecta; order Lepidoptera; family Tortricidae; genus Pandemis; species Pandemis cinnamomeana. Next base: position 674,905 of record OW028728.1, on the reverse strand, counting down.
CCCAAGCAACAAAGGGTCCTTGTTACTAAGGTTCCCGTAAGACTGTGCGACCGAACTATCGAAACTACATTCCTGGTACTACCAGAATCAACTGATAACAGAACTCTTCTGGGAATTGGTTTCATTCAGAAAGCTGGAATGATTCTCGATCTGCCGCAGTACACCTGGCACTTTAACAACGTTCCCGAGCAGATTTACGAATTGTATTCCGAGGACTTTGTTACTTTCGATGCAGAAAATGCGACAACACCTAACGACTTAACTCATGAAGCCGCCTTACCAGAAGAAGAAGCATCTAGAGTGTACAAGGTCGCTCGCATAGACTTCGGAGATACCCAAGAACATTCCAAGCGACCGAAACCTTGTTTTGATTTGCGCCCATCACAGTACGCCTATATGATGCGAGATGCTGAGATGACAATAGTTGAGGCAGAAAACAATTTATCACCCCATTCAGCGACGTTATTTCCCGGGCCTGATGAAGTATTTATAGACACCATCGATATAACTGGGAGTATTCTGAGCGATGAGGAGCAAAAAGGCCAACTTAAGACGGAACCTGCTAAATATGCTGAGCATCGAATTGACACTGGCGACAATAACCCCACTTCAGTCCCGCCATATCGAATGTCACCACCCGCACCCATATGCCACATACGAAAGAGAGGGCGACCAAAGAAGCAACCAGAGGCCACAACCACAACCACCGAAACTAAGAAACGAGGTCGAGGGCGACCCAAGAAGCCTGGTACACGTCATGCCCAATAATGAACTGTCTCCTCGTCGGGACGCCCATCGGATCCAGAGGGGGAGTCTGTAGCATGACGTCTTTTTATAAGATAACCCGCTAGAGGGCGCCGCGCGCAATAGAACGCGGTATCGTATGGCCGACACAGAAACAACAAGTAATAAGGCAAACAGCAACTGAGATTACGAAATACGCCAACAGATGGCGCTGCGCGCAAGTTACATCGCGCTATCGTTTGTTTAACCGACCGTCCATATATACCCGAGACGATTTTGTATGATTATCTTACAACAGACACAGGAAGCGAGTCTGACTAGCCTAGTGTGCACGTTTCTGCTTCTAATACGTTAGGACGTTAACGGGCCCGGTCTATCCGACTCTGCAGGTGTGTGCACGGGTTGCCGTATCGCAGTGGCGGTCGCTTCCTCGGGCCATTACCCCCTGTTTTTTTGCGCTCTAAAGTTAGCCCACTGTTAAGGGCAAGTTCTTTTATATTTTCTTTAAAATAATAAAACTTCTGTACACCACCACCGTGTATCAACACTCCGTCCGACGGACCTCCCCGCAACTGTTCCCTGCGCGACCCGTACCAGCGTTACAATACGACTAATTATTAATTTACGGCGTTTTTATAGCTTATAGATGATTAAAAATAAATGTCGAAATACCTAGTGCCGCTTACTCCATCCATCCATTCGTGCCATCTTACTCGCTAATCCTGCCGCTAAGTAGCAGTGCTTGCACTGCTGTGTTCCGGTGTGGAGAGTAAGACAGCCGGGGAAATTACGGGCACAAGAGGCATTGCATCTTAGTCATCTAGGTTGGCAACGCATCTGCAATCCCTCCGGGGTTGCGAGTGTCTATGGGCAGTGGTGATCACTTACCATCAGGTGACCCACTTGCTCGTTTGCCTTCCTATTCATGTAAAAAAAAAAATCTAGTGCCGCTTTAAAGTGGTGGTGCCGGAAGTTAGTGCATTTTTTTTTCAATGTATGTGAAAAAATCTGTACCGCTCAGAAATAACGGCGTAGCGCTCAGAGTTATTTTATGATATAGTAACAGCCTTCTAAGCGAGTTTCACGCTGGTTCATTTCACATGTGTTTTTTGTCCATGGGCTTGTAGTCTATACGGCTCCACTGTCTGTCTGTCACCAGACTGTATCACATCAACCGTGATAACAACAAATACCAAAAGCAGAATGTTTTTATGCCTGTCTGTCAATTTAAGTAGCCAATATAGAATGACATCACACTCCCTACATTTTTCTTAGGAGCCGGGTTCTGCTAACACTGGATTTTATACTATAAAATGAATCAAGAATTTTTATTAAAGCCTAAAATAAAACCTAAAAGCAAACATAAAAAGTCAAGAAATAAAAATTCTTGATTCATTTGATAGTACCTATCATTTGAAAAACAGCGCCTCTCGTCCCTGGTGAGCAGTAGATGTTCCACGGTAGTGTGTAATTGTGTCGTACAGACACATCATTCCAACAGATGACGCATGGTGACAAAAAATCGCATAGTAACAGGTCACGTGACAGCTAGTAACAGATAGAAAAATTCTAAGGCTTGCCCACCTGCTATGGGTGGTGTAGGGGTATAGCACGCGTCTCGGAATGACGAGGATCCGGGTTCGGGGGTGCGAGTCGTGTTACCTCCGCGTGTGATCAAGAGCTGCGGTTCGTTTTTGGATCCGTCCGAGGGGAAGTGCAGTGCTTGATCCGGTGCACCCTAATGATTTCCTGGTAGTTTCTGAGGTATACTATTGACCGTTGGCTAAGAGCCCGACAGGGGTGGAGGGTATTTGACCATTACCGTACAACGTTGCCGACATTTTGTCACCAGATTTTTAAATCATATTTTTGTTACTTTGACATTGGCGAAGTTGTCGTCGCTATAACGACTTGAAACGCCACAAATAAGAAGAAGAAGAAGATCCGGGTTCGATTCCCGGCCATAGCTTTACTTTTTGGATTTTTCTGTTTTTTTTTACTGACATTTAGGAACTGGATTTTATGTTTGCCGGCTTTTTCCATAGAATCCCTGGACGAGCTGGAAGCGATGGTGGTGCCCCTCTTCTCGGCCGTGGAGGACACGTCGGTGGCGGCGCCGAGCTGGCCGGAGCACCCGTTCCCGCCGGCGCTGCGGCGCAAGCGCGCCTACTGCCTGCCCGTCAAGGACCTGAGGTCGCTCTCCATCGACTTCCCCATACCCGATACCAGGAAGCACTATAAGAGCGGGGTGAGTGAATCTTAATCCACGGATTAATTGAGTTTAAGTGACTGATTAATTGATTTTATGTGACTGATTAATTGATTTTAAGTGACTGATTAATTGATTTTAAGTGACTGATTAATTGACTTTAAGTAACTGATTAATTTACTTTAAGTGACTTATTAATAAGATACTGGTTAATTTACTTTAAGTATGTGATTAATTGAGTTTAAGTGACTGATTAATCATCTTTATTCGTTTGATTAATCAGTGCTATTTGGTGACCGTCTTAAAATTGAGCTACTGACGAATTGAGTTTAATTGGCTAATTAATCATCTTTGGTTGTTAAAGTCGTAATATATGTATGTATGTATGTGTATACATTATATCACGTCTATCCCATACGGAGTAGACAGACCCTCATTATCACTATCACTACATAGTATAAAACAAAGTCGCTTTCTCTGTCCCTATGTCCCTATGTATGCTTATATCTTAAAAACTACAGAACGGATTTTGATGCGGTTTTTTATAATAGATAGAGTGATTCAAGAGGAAGGTTTTTATGGATAATTCTACGCAGACGAATTCGCGGGCAGAAGCTAGTTTATATTATTAGAATTCAATGTAATATGTCTTTGTCCGTAGCCAGGTCATTACCTGTCGCATCTGCTGGGACACGAGGGTCCGGGGAGTCTGCTGTCGGAGCTGAAAGCCAGGGGCTGGTGTAACAGGTCAGTAACATTGTCATACATACATACATACATACATACATACATATATCACGTCAAAGACCTCCCTGTCGGGCTTTTAGCCAACGGTCAATGATATCCCTCAGAAACTGCCAGGAAATCATTAGCCGATGCCCAGGGTGCACCGGACCAAGCACTGCTCTTCCCCCGGACGCCAAAAACGAAACGCAGCTCTTGACCACACGCGGAGGTAATCAGACTCGCACCCCGGCGAAAGTCTTAGGAATCATGTTATAGGCGATGCGGCTAGCAACCCATCACTATATTGATTCCCCTTTCCACCTAGTCCACAATCATGCTAAACGTGGCCTTTAGGTCTTGCCACATTTTTTACAATTATTTACCCCCCCCCCCCCTCCCCTTGTCAGCAAAAGTAAGCAAACCTCTTACCCCCCTCCCATGCTTACGTAATCATTGGTACCTATATGCATTTTTCTTTTAATGGATTCTGTTTTTTATTGATTCGTGAGCAGCAGTTCGAATCGAAACTGCTGACGTAATCACCATATCGACCCCCCCCCCCCACCTATCAAGTCATCAAAAATAAGCTAAGCAAAGAAATGGCGCTTACGTAATACTTGAACGCCCCCTTAGGCTCTGTCTACCCCGTAAGAGGGCCGTAGGGGGCCGGGTTTTGCGGGTGGTAGGGCCTTGTGCAAGGTCCGTCCGGATCTCTACCACCATCTTACTCGCTAATCCTGCCGCTAAGTAGCAGTGCTTGCACTGCTGTGTTCCGGTGTGGAGAGTAAGACAGCCGGGGAAATTACGGGCACAAGAGGCATTGCATCTTAGTCCTCTAGGTTGGCAACGCATCTGCCATCCCTCCGGGGTTGCGGGTGACTATGGGCAGTGGTGATCACTTACCATCAGTTGACCCACTTGCTCGTTTGCCTTCCTATTCATATTAAAAAAAAAAAAGACGTGATGTATGTACGTATGACGCCCATTCGTCTGATCTCTAATGGGAGGGGCACTGCAACTTTTTAACTTGATGTTTGCTCCCAGCTGACCCGCTTGCTTGTTTGCCACATTATTCGTGTAAAACAATGTTGCAGCCTGGTGGGTGGAACACGTATCGGTGCTCGTGGCTTCGGGTTCTTCGGGGTGCAGGTGGATCTGACCGAAAAGGGCGTCGAGCATATCGACGATATCGTTATCCTTGTCTTTCAGGTAATGAACTGTGGTTTTGATCATCTATAGCAGGGGTGGCCAACTAGATTAGACCCAAGATCTCCTGATCACTATTGAAACCCTGTGCGATCTACCAATTACATACTTCATGAAACCTTAAATCAGCAGTTGGTGATTACGTTGCGCAGTCTGGTCTACGTATTTATGTTTTTTGCCTTTCCACGATCGACTGGACTTACAGTCGCGATCGACCTGTTGGCCACCCCTGATCTATAGTCTAGACACAACCTTATTATTTTCAAGTCCATTAAGCGACTAGTTTTCCCAATAACTGTTTTATTTTCCATGTTAAACAAATACTTATTTTACTAACAGACTTATTTTACCGGTTAAACAAGTACTTATTCCACTAGCAGACTTATTTTACTGGTTAAACAAGTACTTACTCCACTAGCAGACTTATTTTACTGGTTAAACAAGTAGTTATCCCACTGACAGACTTATTTTACCGGTTAAACAAGTACTTATTCCACTGACAGACTTATTTTACTGGTTAAAAAAGTACTTATTACACTAACAGACTTATTTTACCGGTTATAATAGTACTTATCCCTCTGACAGACTCATTTTACATGGTACATTCCGTGAGCTTATAGGATGTCATTCGGGTTTCGGGTACCATCGGCCGACTCGTGTATCAAACCCATAAGAGCGAGTGAGACAGCGAGACTAATCCGAATGTTATTACTTTTTTTTTTGCAAGCTTTATATTAACTTGCAATGTATGTATGTATGTTTGTCCGGGTCGAATCTTGCGACTCAATTTTGAAGCAGATATCTTCATTCGATTGAGCTGCAATTTTGCATGCTTGTGTAAGTCAGATGACAATACAATACGAGGGCGACACTGAAAGTTTTTAGAACTGGCCATTTTTAAACAATATAATAAAAAAGTAAGTTTAAATTTTGAAAATGGAACTCTTTGCCAATATTATTGAGTACATATTTCATTCATTTGTCATTTGTTTTACGATTTGGCGGCAAATTGAAAATTGTCTGTGTAACGTCAACATGAATGTAACGCGAGAAAATTTTCGTGCAATGATTTTTTATGACTTTCGATGTCATTTAAGTCAACAAGAAAGCTATGCGTGATGAAGCCCCGTCTCGTGCGACTATTTACAACTGGTTTAGTGAGTTTAAACGTGGTCGCACTAATCTCACCGATGATCTGCGTGAGGGACGGCCTTCTACGGCGACGACTGAAAATAACATCAGTGTTGTGCGGCGTATGATAGAGACTGACAAAAGAGTGACGTACCAGCAGATTCGGACAAGCTTAGGCATCGGTATGAGTCAAGTGCATAAAATCCTCCATGAACATTTAGCGGTCAGGAAGCTTTGTGCCCGATGGATACCTCATAATTTGACCGAGGCCCAAAAACTCCGTCGGGTTGATTGGTGCCGTGAAATGATTCAAAGATTTAACGGAGGTGACTCAAATGCTGTGTTCGACATACTTACGGGTGATGAAAGCTGGATTTACTGTTATGATCCAGAAACCAAGAGACAGTCTGCTCAATGGGTGTTTCCTTTCGAGGAGTTGCCAACTAAAGTGAAGAGAGGTCGAAGCGTGGGGAAAAGGATGGTGGCCTCGTTCTTCGGAAGGACAGGTCACTATGCGACAATTGTTTTAGAGGATCAAAAAACAGTTACTGCCGAGTGGTACAGTAACAATTGTTTGCCACTTGTATTGGAAAAAGTTCGGGAGAAACGACCTCGAAGTAGGATCCTTCTTCACCACGACAACGCCTCGTCGCACACCGCCAGGCGAACGATCGACTATTTAGTGACGACAGACGTGGAATTACTGGGTCACCCGCCGTATAGCCCCGACCTCGCACCTTGCGATTTTTATTTATTTCCGAAAATAAAAGAAAAACTTCGAGGAAAACTTTTTATGAACACCGAGGAAGCAGTGGGTGCGTTTCAAAAGGCCGTCGAAGAGACCCCTAAGGACGAGTGGGCTAAGTGCTTTTCTCAGTGGTTCCATCGGATGCAGCGGTGTATTGATGTCAATGGACACTATTTTGAAAAGATATAATAAAACTAATAACTTGCTAGTTTGCTCAGTTTTTGATTTTCTAAGAACTTTCAGTTTGACCCTCGTAAGCTGGTAGTAGAATTCTGGTGAGCCAGGAGCGTTTCCGCAGGCGGGAACTCTTCAACGGTTGGTCCGATTGACTTGAAATTTGGTACACATATGCAGGACGGATGACAATCCAAGTACAGTCAACATACATACATAAGTACATGCATACCGTCACGCCTCTTTCCCATAGGGGTAGGCAGAGACTACTTTGTTCCACTTGCTACGATCCTGACATACTTCTTTCGCTTCATCTCTTCATACATGCTCGTCGGTTTCGGGTACTCCTGGCCTGACCTTTCAAAACGTCTCCTATTTGGTCTCGGAACGTCCGTCTAGGCCTTCCCCTCCCAACGCACCTCACACTCCCCATATAGATCTGTTTAGTTAGTCTACTTTCATCCATCTGCTCTACTTGACCAAACCAACTAAGCATACTTTTTTCTATCCTAGCCACAATATCCTCTTTCACACCAGCACGTTTATTTATCACACTGTTCCTTATTCTATCTTTCAGTCATCATCACTACATAGTATAAAATAAAGTCGCTTTCTCTGTCCCTGTGTCCATATGAAAGAAGAAGAAAGAAAGAAAGAAAGAAAGAAGACATTTATTCCTTTTTGCAAGACACACAAATATAAGACAATATACACAATTTTATAGAAAATAAACAAGGTATAACAATAAAAAACATAGAGACGTAAAATAGATCATCACCGTTGTGTGTGTCTTCGCAAAAGTGAAACGGTCACTGGCTCAGCATTACGCTGAGGCGTTAGACACCTGCAGCACTGATTTTCAGCCAGAACCGTCTATGACTCACGAAACGATACACAGATAAAATATACTGCATAATCCATAAACTTTTTCGTAAATAATGCAATACATAGGTAGATAGAACCCGACTTATATGTAACTAAAAAATACATAAATTAATTAAATAGTTTACAATAAACAAAAAATAAAAAAGGAGGGAAAACTAAATTTTTCAAAAACAACAGGTTGGCATATGAAAGTACAAAGTGCTGGAGGACTATTGTAAGGATTTTTGGATATGTCCCTATGTATGCTTATATCTTCAAAACAACACAACGGATTTTGATGCGGTTTATTTTAATAGATAGAGTGATTCAAGAGGAAGGTTTATATGTATAATACATGCATAATATACCGTGCAAAGTCGGGGCGGGTCGCTAGTAATATCTAAATTGGAATTTTTAGGTTAGGTTATTATTAACTAAGGCTTGTTCCAGTATATAGCGATGCTGCGCGACACCAAGCCCCAGCGGTGGGTGTGGGAAGAGCAGCGCGACCTGATGGCCATGGAGTTCAGGTTCAAGGATGCCCAGGAGCCAAGGTCGCTGGTGACGTCACACGTCAGCTTGCTACAGGTATAAAATTAAATTACATACATACATACATAAATCACGTCTTTATCCCTTACGGTGTAGACAGAGCCTAAGGTAACAGGACCTAAAGACCACGTTTGGCATGATCGTGGGCGTATAGGTAGGTGATATAGGTTGCTAGCCGCATCGCCTATAACATGATTCCTATGGTTTTCGCTCAATCCCTTGATGGGCTTTTACCAGCGCGGGAAGAGAAGCAACTGGTACATTCTATGTTTTTTCTTTTCTAGAGAATTAAATTAATAATTTAAAAACCCCCCATGCACTAATCATGCGTAAATTAAAAATTAAAAAAATATGACATAAATGCCTCACATCATTTTGAAAAGAGCTAATCTCGTCAAACTGCTGGACCGATTTGGACCAAACATAACAAAGAACCATTAAGAACCGTATCAAAATCCGTTGCGTAGTTTTGAAGATCTAAGCATACGTAGGGACAGACAGACAGCGGAAAGCGACTTTGTTTTATACTATGTAGCGATGATATGAAAGTCGCAGAAATGATTGTTTCATAAATGTATGTAAGTATATAACTCTTTATTGTTCATAAAACGCATGAAAAAGATGAATACAGGACAACACACATGCACAAAGGCGAACTTATCGCTAAAAGGGTTCGATTCCCGGCCATAGCTTTACTTTTCGGATTTTTCTGTGTTCTAATTTTCAGTGACATTTAGAAATTTTCTATAATAACTTTTCGAGTAATCGTGAATTGGAACAAGTACAAATTAAAAAAAAATAGAAAAGTAAATCGCGCTAGCGCGCAAAAACGAACTTTGCGCACGCAAAACAGCCGAAAAAAGGACACTTTGAGAATTTTTTTTTTAGGAATTCCCTATGGAAGACGTTCTGAGCGCATACTACCTGCTGAGCGAGTGGAGGCCCGAGCTGATCGACGAGCTGCTGGACCTGCTTACCCCGGATAACGTGCGCGTCGGAATTGTGGCCAAGTGAGTGTATCTTCCATATAAACTACTAGCTGACCCGGCGAACTTTGTTCCGCCTTAAATTTGAAAAATTCCAGTGGTTTGGGCTGTGCTATCCCGCGGGAACTATGCAATTTTCCGGGATAAAAACTATCCTATGTCCTTTCCCGGGACTCAAACTATCTGTATACCAAATTTCAACTAAATCGGCCCAGTGGTTTAAGCGTGAAAAGGTAACAGACAGACAGACAGACAGAGTTACTTTCGCATTTATAATATTATATAGTAAGGGTAAGGATAAGCCCAGAGACAAAAAAAAAACATGTGAAATGAACCAGCGTGAATGAAGCTTAGAAGGCTGTTACTATATCATAAAATAACTCTGAGCGCTATGCCGTCATTTCTGAGCGGTACATTTATATAATTTCTCAGATACAAGTGAGGCATTACGACTAATTATTAATTTACGGCGGTTTTATAACTTATAGATGATTAAAAATAAATGTCGAAAAACCTAGTGCCGCTTTAAAGTGGTGGTGCCGGAAGTTAGTGCATTTATTTTATTTTTTTCAATGTATGAGAAAAAATCTGTACCGCTCAGAAATGACGGCATAGCGCTCAGAGTTATTTTCTGATATAGTAACATCCTTCTAAGCTTCATTCACGCTAGTTCATTTCACATGTTTTTTTGTCCATGGGCTTGTAGTCTAATACTAGTCTGTGAGCAAAGAAAAAACATTGAATGTACAGTCAAGTGTAATAATATGTATCTAGACAAAGTTTCAAAAACAAGTACCATACGCTCTTACACCAGCGTAATAAGGTCGTCGGACATATTTTTGAGAAGTTCCTATCGATACTTATTTTTGCACTTGACCGTACCAGTTGCTTCTCTTCCCGCGCACGTAAAAGCTCATCGAGAGAATGGGCGAAAATCTTAGGGATCATGTTATAGGCGATGTGGCAACCCATCACTGTTTTGATTCTATCTCTATACGACTACAATCATGCTTAACGTGGCCTTTACGTCTTGTTACCTTAGGCTTTGTCTACCCCGTAAGGGATAAAGACGTAATTTATGTATGTATGTATGTTTTTTTTTTTTGCTTTGTTCCCAGACCAGCGTGGAAGTGTTTCATTATGTATATTTAATTAGTAATGTGTTTTGTGTTAATATATGTTTTCTCTCTTTCTTTCAACGGTTGTTTGTTGCAGATGCTTCGCGGACAAGTGTACTCAGATAGAACCGTGGTATGGTACTAAATATATGCAAGAGGACATTGACCCTGCCGCTATAAAGGTACTCACCTTTATCGTAACTATTTACTAACAAAAAAACATATTTTAATTTGTACTTATCCCCAATCTATAAATATACGAGTACATATAAGGAAAGTCGTGTTAGTTACACTATTTATAACTCGAGAACGGCTGAACCAATTTGGCTGAAAATCGGTGGGGAGGTAGCTTAGAACCAGGAGACGGACATAGGATACTTTTTATCCCGATTTTCCCGCGGGATTGATAAATTCCGAAATGTTGTACCAATAAAGCTACATTACGTTTGGCACCTACATATTATTCCTTGATTAGTATAAAGGTGCACTACAAAGGAATTTTTCAAATTTCCCACGGGGTAAACACACGAGGTAAATAATTAAGTCTATAATTAGTAGATTGTGTTTGATTTTGACATTTTTGTAATATTCAATTGATTTGTATTATTTTATTTATTTACTTTTGACGATTTTAATCTAAAAAACGCTACTCACGTGCAAGATAACCAAGTCTGTGTGAAATATATATGTTTTTCATGCAACTCCCTCCACTGCTGCCAATAAAACATATAAATCCCACAAACTTAATTATCCCTTGCACCACACAATACTGACGCGTTTCAATCCCTCAATTGGCATTGTTCATTTTTTAAGCTGTGCTTTTAACACCTTTATTTGATGAAATAGACTATTTCAAGCAACTTATTTGAATATTAAGCTTTTACGTAGCTTTGTTAATTAATAATAAATATTTTTTCGCTGTTTGATAATTCGTGAATTTAGACAGAATCCCAATCGCCTTCGTTCGGCTGGCTATAAAAAAAACGGCTTTGTCTATGGTTTTGTCGATTTGGCAGTGACACGTGACAGTTGCCATAGCTAAACTTTTTTTTTCATTTTTGTGGCAAACATTCGATGCTGGATTCTGTCTAAAAACCGGGTCGTTCGGTCAAACAAAGGTTCAAAGTACTTTTACAAAAATATCTGCAATCATAAAGTATTTTTGAAATCGGACAAGATAAATCGGATAAATGATGGTTTTCCTCGAAATGGTTTTCGAATTGGAGCATACTAAAAAAAATGAACAAATTGTATGTTTTTTCTTTATTCCCAGACCACTGCGTACACCACTACATGTATGTTTGTCAGTCTACTAGGATATAATAGCAGGCAGTTGTCAGAGTGGCGACACTGGTTCGATGTTCATTTGATGTATTTTTCGAATTGGAGCATACTAAAAAAAATGAACAATGCCAATTGCGTAGTTTCAAAGATCTAAGCATACATAGGGACAGACAGACAGCGGAAAGCGACTACGTTTTATACTATGTAGTGTTATTCCTTGCAGGAATGGAAGAGCGTGAAGCCGATACCGGCCCTCCACCTGCCGCCGCTGAACGAGTTCATACCGGCGCGCCTGGAGCTGGAGACAGGCTGCGACGCGACCTGCGAGGCCGTGGCGCCCGCCATTGTCAAGGTTTGACATTTAAACAGTGGCCAATTTATTATTACTTGTGGGCGTATTAGTGGAAAATGGAATCAAAATAGTTATGGGTTGCTAGCCGCACAAACTTGTGCAACTTTGCCCACCGGCCGACAACTTTGCCCAAACGAATTTAGGGACAAATACACACATACACAAATCACGTCTTTATCCCTTACGGGGTAGACAGAGCTTAATGTAACAAGACCTACAGGCCACGTTTAGCAAGATTGTGGGCGTAGAGGTGGAAAGTGGAATCAAAATAGTGATGGGTTGCTAGCCACATCGCCTATAACATGATTCCTATGATTTAGGGACAAACGGGCAGATTATTGAAAATGTGTGTCTTCATAAACACAACACGTCTATATATCCCTTACGGGGTAAGAGCCTAAGATGAAAAGACGTTAAGGCCACGTTTAGCATGATTGTGGGCGTATGGATGGCAAGGGGAATCGAAATAGTGATGGGTTGCTAGCCGCATCGCCTATAACACGATTCCTATGATTTTCGCCCATATATTCAATTGATTTGTATTATTTAATTTAATTTAATTTACGAATTTCTTCCGTGCTGGTCTGGGAGCAAAGGAAAAACATAGAATGTACAGTCGCCATCAGATATATCGGAGCGGGCGAGGTCCTCAAATATTTCGGAGCAGCAGTAAATTTCAATAAATTCGTTACACTAGATAAGGTTAATAACATCAGAACACGCAATTCGTCATAAATATAAGAGCAGCGACTTTTCAATAAATTCGGAACGTTCAATGAGGTAAAAATATCAGGAAGCACAGATCGTCAAAAATATCGGAACATTTATGGAAAATAAACCTTACTTCTGTAATATACAGTTCCTTATCAATCTCACATTTAAAGTTGTCAAACACGATTTTGACAAGAGTAAGAGTAGGGTAAATCGTCAATTACTGGCCACCCTCCAATAACTGGCCACATTGTACAAAAATTATTAAATTAAGAATTTTACAATATAATTATATTTACACGCTTCAAGTAAATCACCAGATACCTAAGGGCAGCTATCTCAAGTATTAGTCGAGTAGATATTATTCTAAATATGATAGCAAAGACTATTAAGATATAAGACCAACACCGGAGATGACGACGCAGCGGAGCCACAACGTTTCGTCGCCTAAATAACATTTATTATGTTTTTTGAATTTTATAGCGCATTGGTTTCGACTGTAATGCTGTAATTTTTTTTTATTTTTTTTATTGACTAAATAAATAAATATAAATAAATAAGCTATTTCCTGAGCTTTTTAACTAATTAAGTTCAATATTTTCAAAAAATAAAAAATAAAATTAATTGTCAGATTAGACGGATCCCTCCAGATAATCGTCAGATTATGAGTCAGCTCATTTAGGGCATAAAGGTGACCCTATATATATAAATCTGACGCGCTTGAGTATGTCAAAATGGCGATTTTTTTTTGCATATTCTAATAATGGCCACGAGTTTGCGTCACATCCAAATCGTCAGATTATTATATACCTAAGAGCTTTGTTTAAGTTCACTTAACATCCCCTTAGAAAATCTGACGCGCTCGAGTAAATTTTTTTTTTTTTTCATTTTCAAACCTTATATACGACCACCCCCATCACTGAAACAATCAGATTAACATACGTACATATTTAAAAATACGTAGGAAATGGATGCCAGCAATATCTGACACGCTGGAGTATGTCCATGCAACAGTTATTTTTACAATTTTGAAAATCTATAGCCGCTCCCCCTCCGATGAAAAGGTATATATTATATAACATTTTTTTCTTTTTATCATCTAAGCTTCGCAACTCAATAGGTCTCTATGACGCTTGAGTAAATCCCGATTTAGCAGCGTCGGCTCCCCTACCATTATCATTTTGTAGAGGAGTAGATTCGAATTCCTAACAAAACAAAAATATGGCTAATACGTCATACAAAAATGAAAGATGTCACCTATATTTAGTACTCGTTTGCATGCATAATTCACTGTAATTTAAACTGTATATTACAGAAGTAAGGTTTATTTTCCATAAATGTTCCGATGTTAATGATCAGTCTGACTGCGTCGAAATTTTTGACGATCTGTGCTTCCTGATATTTTTACCTCATTGAACGTTCCGAATTTATTGAAAAGTCGCTGCTCTTATATTTATGACGAATTGCGTGTTCTGATGTTATTAACCTTATCTAGTGTAACGAATTTATTGAAATTTACTGCTGCTCCGAAATATTTGAGGACCTCGCCCGCTCCGATATATCTGATGGCGACTGTACCAGTTGCTTCTCTTCCCGCGCAAGTGATAAAATCCCATCGAGGGTTTGGGCGAAAATCTTAGGGATCATGTTATAGGCGCTGTTAGAACCCCATCACTGTTTTGATTCCTCTTTCCATCCATACGCCCACAATCATGCCAAACGTGGTCTTTAGGTTTGGTCACCTTAGGCTCTGTCTACCCCGTAAGGGATAAAGACGTGATTTATGTATGTATGTATTTAATTTACTCTTGACGATTTCAATCTAAATTTTCCTAACTTGACAATATACAAATGATGTAATTTTTATTGAATGAATAAATAATCTAATCTAGCACCATGTATAGTTTGAGACAGGTGTAGTGTGAGCTGTGCCACACTCACACTCTCCCACTATATAAGCGTAAGCTAAGTGTATAATAAAGGACAGTATTAACTCAAAACTCGTCTACATTACTTGTCTCGCAACGCCCATCCTCACATGGCGACCCTGCCAGTGTGGCCTTCTACCGTCGTATCGTATCGTCTTCGTGGCGGTGGTGTATCTACTTTTTATATATATATATATATATATATATATATATATATATATATATATATAAGAGGGGGCAAACGAGCAGACGGGTCACCTGATGGAAAGCAATCACCGTCGCCCAGGGACACCTGCAAGACCCGGGGGATCACAAGACGAAAGGAAGGGAGATCTACTGGTGTAAATTGGCCCATGATATTCAGATATGGTTTTTTTTACAGGACACTCCCCTGATGAGGTTATGGTTCAAACAAGACAACGAGTTCAAGCTGCCGAAGGCGTTCTTAACCTTCGACTTGGTCAGGTAAAAGCAAATTGATCTTTAGGGCCAATACTGGCGAAATAGTTAAGCGAAATTAAAAGTTATGTCATTGCGTTAAGATTAATTTTACGTTTTCCTCCGACGGCTATATCGGTCGTTGGTGTTGAAGAGGTTAACCATACATACATACATACACAAATTCCGTCATTATCCCTTACTTAGACAGAGCCTAACGTTACAAGACCGTTAGGTGGAAAGCGGAATTAAAATAGTGATAGGTTGCTAGCCGCATCGCCTATAACAGGATTCCTAAAAATTTTAGAGAGAAGCAACTGGTACATTCTATGTTCTTTCTTTGCTTCCACGCCAGCATGGAATTTTTACCATAGAAAAAGTAATTGACCAATATACTTGTCTTGTCTTGGATAAATCGGCCAAATTAATGTTTTGGTCAATCAATTGAGACACAAAAATGAATTAAAGCATATTTATTTTTTATTTTTTATTTGGTTTGGTCACGTAGAGAGGATGGATGAAAGTAGATTAACTAAACAAATTTAAATGGGGAGTGTGAGGTGCGTTGGGAGGGGAAGGCCTAGACGGACGTTCCGAGACCAAATAGGAGACGGTTTGGAAAAAGGTCAGGTCAGGAACCGAAACCGACGAGCATGTAAGAAGAGATTTATGAATGTAGTATGCCAGGATCGTAGCAAGTGGAACAAAGTAGTCTCTGCCTACCCCTGTGCGAAAGAGGCGTGACGGTATGTATGTGTGTATTTTAAGCCTGCGACAACAACTAAAGTCTGGTTAGATAAGACGGTGGCGATGGGCTTTTACCATCTGCGTGGGAAGAGAAGCAACTGGTAGATTCTATGTGTTCCTTAGCTCCCAGACCAGCATGGAAGACTGAAGTTTGAGATAATGTTCAACATAAAACTACCGTGAGACTTAATCATCATTACACATAAACGGATAACTCACGTCTAAAAAGTCGAGTGATGCGGCTGTTTCGGACTATTTGACAATGATAAAAATGACGATGAAAACGAAGGTAGTTGTGCGCCGCTGTCAGTTGCGTCGGGCAACCGCGCGAGCAGAGCGCTGGCGCGCAGTGTTCGTGTCGCTGCCGCCGGGGCGCTCTTGGAAAAAGGACTAAGAAATAGTCCGAAACTTTTTAGACGTGAGTTATCCGTTTATGTGTTTTGAGATAATGTATTATTTGTTATTCGCGCAGCCCCTTGGCCTACATGGACCCCGTCAACTGCAACCTGACCTCGGTGTGGGTGCTGCTCTTCCGCGACGCCCTCCAGCAGTTCGCGTACGCCGCCGAGCTGGCCGGCCTGCGCTGGAGCATCGGCAACGCCAAATACGGGATCAGCGTTAGTTTTTTTTTATGTTAGAGAGGCCAGACAAACGAACTAGTGGGTCACCTGATGTTAAATGATCACCACTGTCCATAGACACCCGCAACCCTGGAGGGATTGCAGATGCGTTGCCCACTTAGAGGACTAAGATGAAATGCCTCTTGTGCCCGTAATTTCCCCGGCTGTCTTACTCTCCACACGCAAGCACTGCTACTTAGCGGCAGGATTAGCGAGTAAGATGGTGGTAGCAATCCGGACGGACCTTGCACAAGGCCCTGCCACCCGCGTCATGTTAGAGAGGTGAGACAAACGAACTAGTGGGTCACCTGATGTTAAATGATCACCACTGTCCATAGACACCCGCAGCGCTTTGCGCGATGCCAGTGCGTTGTCGGCCCTACACAAACTGGTGCAACTTTGCCCGCCGGCCGACAACTTTGCCCGAGCTAATTTAGGGACAGTCGGTTAGATTTTTGAAAATTTGTCTTCACACACACAAAGACGTCTATATCCCTTACAATATAGACAGAGCCTAAGGTGACAAGACCTAAAAGCCACGTTTAGCATGATGGTGGGCGTATAGTGACTAGTGATAGGTTGCTAGCCTCATTGCCATTCTTACGATACTTTTCGAGAAGTTTATCTAGTCTTGTAAAGTTTGGGCAACGTAGAGCCTTCTTTGTGATGCGCTGCACAGTTCGCGTACGCCGCCGAGCTGGCCGGCCTGCGCTGGAGCATCGGCAACGCCAAATACGGCATCAGCGTTAGTACTGCACCAACTGGTGCAACTTTGCCCACTGGCCGACAACTTTGCCCAAACTAATTTAGGGACAAACGGGCAGATTTTTGAAATTTTGTGTCTTCACACATACATAACACGTCTATATCCCTTACGGGGTAAGAGCCTAAGGTGACAAGACCTAAAAACCACGTTTAGCATGATGGTGGGCGTATAGTGACTAGTGATAGGTTGCTAGCCTCATTGCCATTCTTACGATACTTTTCGAGAAGTTTATCTAGTCTTGTAAAGTTTGGGCAACGTAGAGCCTTCTTTGTGATGCGCTGCACAGTTCGCCTACGCCGCCGAGCTGGCCGGCCTGCGCTGGAGCATCGGCAACGCCAAATACGGCATCAGCGTTAGTACTGCACCCACTGGCGCAACTTTGCCCGCTGGCCGACAACTTTGCCCAAACTAATTTACGGACAAACGGGCAGATTTTTGAAAATTTGTGTCTTCACACACAAATAACACGTCTATATCCCTTACGGGGTAGACGGAGCCTAAGGTAACAAAACCTCAAGGCCACGATGGGTTGCTAGTCGCATCCCCTATAACATGATTCCTAAGACTTTCGCCCATTCCCTCGATGGGATTTTACCTGCGCGGGAAGAGAAGCAACTGGTACATTCTGTGTTTTCTCTTTACTCCCAGACCAGAGTGGAAGAAAAACATTTACAGTGCTATTTTAGTCAAAACCAACCACGAGGCCCCTGTTTCACCAGCTCGACAATTGTCTGTGACAGGTGACAATTCTGTTTACATTAGAAACTCGACAAGAACCTACGCTGATGATATGAAGGCATTCATATTGACCACTCATCATAATTTCTTCCACGCTGGTCTGGGAGTAAAGAAAAAACAGAATGTACCAGTTGCTTCTCTTCCCGCGCTAGTAAAAGCCCATCGAGGGAATAGGCGAAAGTCGTAGGAATCATGTTACAGGCGATGCTAGCAACCCAGCACTATTTTGATTCCTCTTTCCACCTATACGCCCACACGCTAAACGTGGCCTTTAGGTATTGTTACCTTAGGCTCTGTCTACCCAGTAAGGGATAAAGACGTGATTTATGTATATATGTGAAATAGTGGTTTTAAGGCAGTTGTCCACTTTATTCTGCAGAATTAGAGGAAAATGCTAGCTAAATTCCCTTCGGCTTGCCTTCTATATACTAAACCGTTATGGATGTAATTCAACAGATAACGATAGACGGCTATGATGACAAGCAGCACGTGCTTCTGGAGAAGATAATAGAGCACATAGTCAACTTCAAAGCGGACCCGCAGCGGTTCGCCATCATGAAGGAAAACCACATCAGGGGCATCAAGAACTTCGAAGCAGAACAGCCGTACCAGGTAGGTCCTATACATACACATACTTACGGGGTAGACAGAGCCTAAGGTAACAGATACCTACAGGCCACATTTAGCAAGATTGTGGGCGTATAGGTGAAAAATGAAATCAAAATATTGAAGGGTTGCTAGCCACATCGCCTATAAAATGATTCTATAATAATGAAATAATCGGATAAATTAACACGTTTATAAATTTCTAAATGTCTGTGAAAATTGGAACATATAGAAAAATCCGAAAAGTAAAGCTATGGCCGGGAATCGAAGCCGGATGCTCGTCATTCCGTGACGCGTGCTATACCCCTACACCACCCATAGATTGATTAGATTAGATTATTTATTCATTCAATGTAAAATTACATCATAAATTGTACAATGTCAAGTTACGAGAACTTATATTGAAATCGTCAAAAATCTAAATATATATAACTCAAAGGTGACTGACTGACTGACTGACTGACATAGTGATCTATCAACGCACAGCCCAAACCACTGGACGGATCGGGCTGAAATTTGGCATGCAGGTAGATGTTATGACGTAGGCATCCGCTAAGAAAGGATTTTGATCAATACTACCCCCAAGGGGATAAAATAGGGGATGAAAGTTTGTATGAAACTTTGTCAATTTTAAACCGATCGGGCTGAGACTTTGCATGCATAAAGCTACTACGACGTAGGCATCCTCTAAGAATGGATTGCGTAATTTCTGCGGGATAGCGATAAACGAATTCTATGCAGACGAAGTTGCGGGCAACAGCTAGTAATGAAATAATCGGATAAATTAAGTCGTTTTTAAATTCTCGTCCTAATGAATGCCTTTCTTAAATAAACTATTGGGAAACAACACACACTGCGCAATACGCTCTTGGCATGTTTAAAACTAAAAGATCGCGGACTGTCTGCCCCCGCCGCGAGATCCGCTTAGGGGCCTTGTAGAAGCGCGCGTCTGTGTGCGTTCGTTTCAACCGTTTTGTTCGTAGTTTCCGTGCTGCTTTAGCTTATATATATACTATAAGGGATAGATCGGGTTAACACGTGTGTATGTTACTTCCAGCATGCAGTGTACCAACAGGCCCTGTGCTTATCCGATCTGGTGTGGACGAGATGCCAACTCCTGGACGCTGCAGAAAGTAAGAGAGCTGACTGTCAAAGTCCATCAGAATTGTTCTAGAATACTCTAGCAGCCCCTATACCAACGCGGCAAATGTCGGTGACCAGTGACAATTGGCATTGTTCATTTTTTTTAGTATGTTCCAATTCGAAAACCATTTCGAGGAAACCATCATTTATCCGATTTCAAAAATACTTTATGATTGCAGATATTTTTGTAAAAGTACTTTGAACCTTTGTTTGACCGAACGACCCGGTTTTTAGACAGAATCCAGCATCGAATGTTTGCCACAAAAATGAAAAAAAAAAGTTTAGCTATGGCAACTGTCACGTGTCACTGTCAAATCGACAAAACCATAGACAAAGCCGTTTTTTTTTATAGCCAGCCGAACGAAGGCGATTGGGATTCTGTCTAAATTCACGAATTATCAAACAGCGAAAAAATATTTATTATTAATTAACAAAGCTACGTAAAAGCATAATATTCAAATTAGCTGCTTGAAATAGTCCATTTCATCAAATAAAGGTGTTAAAAGCACAGCTTAAAAAAAATGAACAATGCCAATTGTTCTAGAGTATTCTAGCAGGCCCCTATACCGACGCGATAAATGTTGGTGACCAGTGACAATTGGAAATGTATGTATGTGTGTATGTAACGCGTGTTCGATATGACGCCGAACGGCGTAGATTCTCGTTGATGCTGGAATAGTCTAGAACAATTTCAAGAAAACATGTATTTATGATAAAACTATGGGACTATGTTATTTCCTATCACGTCTCAAGTATCCATACAGTCTTTTGACCGTGTTCTACAACGTTGCCGACATTTTTGTCACAAGATTTTCGAATACTGTATTTATTACTCTGACACTGGCGAAATCATCGCATCGATCGATGGGGCCATATTAAAAAAGAAGATTGTTATATTTTGCACTTTTGCTTTGTCTAGTTCACTTTTAGCATCTCTAGAAACAAAACTTTAATTTATTTCATTTCGTGTTTGAGAAAAGCATTGTACTTAATTCGGCGGGAGAAGGTGTTGCCAGACTCTAATTTCCAGCCTTGCTTCCTGGTCTGTGTAGTAATGTACTATGTGTGTCTGTCCAGCTATTACGCCGGAGATGCTGAACGAGTTCGCGGCTCGCTTCATCCGAAAGGTCCACGTTGAGGGGCTCATGTTTGGTAACCTGACCAGGGAGAGGGCGCTGAAGATTGCCGATACAGTGGAAAACAAGTGAGTTCTTTAATATACCCTTCAGTCTGCCTTACATACAGACATCACGTCTATATCCCTTACGGGGTAGAAAGAGCCTAAGGTAGCAACAGCTAAAGGCCACGTTTAGCATAATTAATAATAATAATAATATCCTGGGACAATTGACCTAGCCCCAAACTAAGCAAAGCTTGTAATATGGGCACTAGACAACGGATAAACATACTTATTTAGATAAATACATACTTAAATACATAATAAACATCCAAGACTCGAGAACAAACATTCGTATTTTTCATACAAATATCTGCCCCGACCGGGGATCGAACCCGGGACCTCACGCTTCATAGTCAGGTTCTCTAAACACTGGGCCATCCGGTCGGCGTTGTGGGCGTATAGGTGTTAAGGGAATCAAAATAGTGATGGGTTGCTAGCATCGCTTATATCATGATTTCTAAGATTTCCACGCTGGTTTGAGCAAAGAATAAACATGGAATGTACCAGTTGCTTCTCTTCCCGCGCAGGTAAAAGCCCATCGAGGGAATGGGTATAGGAATCATGTTATAGGCGATGCTAGCAACCCTTCACTATTGTGATTCCCCTTTCCACCTATACGCCCAGAACAATGCTAAACGTGGCCTTTAGGCCTCGTCTACCCCGTAAGGCATAAAGGCATGATTTATATATGTATGTATATGTAAGTCTGTAAGCTTCTAGAACGAAATTCTTTCACTCTCACTCTCTTATGGGTTTTATATTTAAATCGGACGATAGTACCCGAATTGTTAGTGAAATAGGCGCCACGTGGTTGGGTCAAAATTTACTTGACGCGCTTCACTTTAAGTGTGGTATGAGAAAGTTAATGTGCTTTGTGTACAATAAAGAGTTATACATACATACATACAATGTATAGTTTTTTTTTAATGTCCTTTTTTTCTAGATTGCCGAAAGATGCGTCGCCTCTTTTGGCTCAACAGCTGTTATTGTACAGAGAGGTCGAGATTGAGAAAGGTTAGTCGTTTTTGGATGATAACACAGGCTGTTGTCACAAATAGCTTAATGACAGGCGCTATGGGTGGTGTAGGGGTATAGCACGCGTCACGGAATGACGATCCGGCTTCGATCCCCGGCCATAGCTTTACTTTTCGGATTTTTCTGTGTTCTAATTTTCGGTGTCGTTTAAAAGTTTAATGTAATTTTTGACAGAAACTTATCCCTTATCTTCATTTAGATAATTTATCTAAATAAAAAAGTCGTCGACGCACTATTTGTGATTGAATATATCTTCGAATAAATTTATTTGAAACTAGCCTTCCGTCCGCAGCTTCGCCCGCGATAAATTAATTTTCCCGCGGTAAAAAGTAGCCTAATGTCACTCAGTGATAATGTAGCTTTCTAGCGGCAAAAGAATGTTTGAAATCCGTCTAGTAGTTTCGGAGCCTATTCAATTCAAACAAACAAACAATCAAATTTTTCCTCTTTATAATATTATTAGTATAGATTAGTATAGATAATTATCTAGATAACGCCCAACTCTGCTGTGCTCTAAACCAAGCCAGTTCGGGGCCCCGTAGAGCTAGGGGCCCCTGGCATTTTGCCACCCCTGTCACCCTATAGTTACGTCACTGGTGCTTGTTTCCCAACAGGAACCCACTACCTGCGTCAGACTGAGAACACTGTCCACAAATCCTCGTGCGCGTCTCTGTACTACGCGTGCGGCGTGCGAGCTACTCGACCGAACGTGGCGCTCGAGTTACTCGCCCAAACACTGTCCGAACCATGCTTCAATGTGCTGAGGACTAAGGTAAGTTAATTTACTATCAAGGTCCCTGGTGAGCAGTAGATGTTCCACGGGAGTTTGTGATTGTGTCGTACAGACACATCGTTCAAACAGATGATGCTTGGCGACAAAAATTCGCATAGTAACAAGGTCACGTGACAGCTGGTACAGATAGAAAAAATCGAAGGCTTACCCTCTTGCAATGGGTGGTGTAGGGAGCACGCGTCACGGAATGACGAGGAACCGGGTTCAATAACCGGTCATAGCTTTATTTTTTGGATTTTTTTATGTAACTTTACCGAATATAGTATCGATACTATCCACAGTACGTAGTATTAATAGTTTTCGTAATTTTCTGTACAATACTATCGATATGATATGACTTTCTGCCAAGTTTCTTGCGGCGCATTCTTGGCAATGATGGTCTTTCCGAATGCGCTGGTAGTTTAAAAAAGACATGTAAAAGAGCCTGTAGTGGGGTAGTGACGTTTTTTTCCAATGAAGTCCAATTAATCAACACACATCAGATACGGGTCAATGCACTCGCGCGCTGCGCGGCCAAATGTGGGGGGTCCTGTCACGGTCGCCATATAAGGAGGCAAGGAACAAGTGAAACTGCCGAATGATGAGTAAATACTGATTTATTGGATAACGCATCTTGATTATATATATAGATCTTATAACTACGTCACTACAAGCCCTTGGCAGCTTACTTGCAGAACAAAATTTTGAATTATGAATTTTTATACAGACGTATATCACGTCTGTCACGTCACGGAAGACCTGCGCTGGCTGTAAGGCCAGCAAATGCTGAGTTGGGACCATTTTGTGACAATTTATTTTTTTGTGATAATTTATTTTGTTTAATTTATTTTATTTGATGTTTTGTTACTGTCATAAATAAACTTTTTTCTTTCTTTCTTTCTTTCTTTATCCCAACAGAACCTTAGCGCCACGTTTAGCATGATTAAGGGCGAAGGGTGAAGGTTAGGGAAACTAATGTATGTAATCCATTGCAGGAACAGCTGGGCTACATAGTGTTTAGCGGAGTGCGGCGCTCCAACGGAGTCCAAGGGCTGCGCGTGATCGTGCAGAGCGACCGCCACCCCGCCTATCTCGAGCAGAGGATAGAGGCCTTCCTCAAAGGCGCACAGGTAATAGATCCATGTGTCTCTTACAGAGGCGTGCAGTGGGCTCTGACAGAGGGTTGGCATATTGACAACAAAACCCGTAGTAGTACGAAACGTGTCGGGCATAATCCTAGAACTTCTTTTTTTTTTTTTTTATTTGAATAGGAAGGCAAACTAGCAAGTGGGTCACCTGATGGTAAGTGATCACCACTGCCCATAGACACCCGCAACCCCGGAGGGATTGCAGATGCGTTGCCAACCTAGAGGACTAAGATGCAATGCCTCTATAGTTGCAAACGGGTATGTTCTGTTGTAAATAAATTAAAATAAAAAAGGAAAAAAACTCCAATAATTCTGGGATGCGAACTCAGGTTGCAAGCTTAGCAGGCGACTCCCGGACCATTGAGCTACAAAGTTACTTAGCACCGTGTTAAATTTTGCTATACAACTGACCGTAAGTTCACAAATGTTATTATAATTATTTAAAACAACACAAACATTAAAGTAATAGTACATTACTGTCTAGGCCAGGAAGTAGGCAATTGCTGGCTGAGTATTGGTTTGAACGGACGAGCTTGCGAGTCCGTTTAATAATACGAAGCCAGCAATGCTGTTCTGGCCGAGGCAAGTATAGTGCTTTTCTCAAAAATCGAAAATAAAACAACAACAAAAATAAAATAGTGAAAATTGTTTTGCTTTGCCGCCTTTTTCTATCAATGGCATTTGTAGAGTGTATTTTTCTACCCAGAACACCTAAAGCTATTTCAGACACAGATAAACACGTTGTCGTACTCACTTTTTTTTTAATTTGATGTTTTAAGTCTTTATTTTATAATGGTGATTTGCATTTTTAAAAAGTTAATAACTAGACAGTAATGGAATTTGTATGCAACATTACTGTCGAGTTTAGCGCTACAGTAATGTTTTTTTTTTTTAATTTTGGACTGACCGGCAACAATTAACTTCCTGTTCTGATATGTAGTTAACAATGACGACTTTAACGGACATTTTTGAGAAAAAT